>CARXXK010000001.1:131560490-132760490 GCA_949089665.1 Macrosiphum euphorbiae
CACATTTATTATTGTAAAATCAATACAATCATCTTTTCACTCAGAATCTAAAATTAAAAGTGTTCATAAGTTAAATACCTATACGATGTAAATCCAATAATTTTTATTCCAACCACGGGATAGGAGGCTTACTGAATTAACCTTTTTTTTTTAATATTTATATATTATGATATTATATATACATACTTTCAGTTATATATAGATACATATTCATCAGATAGATATTTTATAATTTTTCAATTGGGGGACGGAGTGGGGCCTGCGACCCAGCCAACTCGGGTTCGATTCCCTCCACGGGCGGCATTTTTCTTCAGGCAAGTCACGGACTCAGGAGAACAAGTGCCGCCATCCCCCACCCTGGACATGTCAGAAACCTACGTTTGCCCCATTAGAAATTCTGCCACATCACAACACACACAACCTACCCAATATAAAAACTCACAGTTTCATCCCCACGCCCAATGGCCTATATTTATATTTAACCAAAACATATTATTTTGAAGGTAGGTAATCACTATTAACGATGCTTAAACCATCTACCTACATACACTTTACAACCATAATTACTTTGGCTATAATCCATAAGTATTAACATAAAAGTAAATAAACTAGAATTTAAATGGTTCAGAAAAAGCTAACGTAATTTTTTTAACAATTTTATCTTGCGTGTTCAAAATTAAACTATTTTAGTTGTCTAAAGTAACTAACAGTACTTTTGTAGTAATATTTTTTTAACAAACCATTGATTACTAATTTAACAGCTAATAATTTATTTTTTAACAATTATAATTATAAATGTATAAAAATATAATTAGCGATATAATTAGCGCAAGTATGGATTTGGAAAATCACACAGAACTTTATTATTTTTTTATTATTATTTTAAAAATATATTTACCTATAAGTAATCCCCCTAAGGAACAATAAGAAAATGACAAAACTAAATAATTCTAAAATATATTTCTCAATATGATAAATAATATTATGTATATTGTATGTTGAGCAAACAGTAGCACGTAGTACACAAATATCTACATCGAATACATTAGACAATATTGACATTTGGTTACACATTTTAAAAGCAAATGCTTTTAAAATTTATGACTTATTTCAATACTCATAAATTATTTAAGTATTTGTATTTTGTTTATGCTAGATAGATTTATTGAAAAATAAAAGATAAAATTGTAAAACTAAGGAACTGCAAAATTTTAATTATAACGTTGATTGCCGAGTGAATATCAGCAGTGAAGAAAATGGTCAATTTCTAAATAAAATTTCATTTCTTTGTCTTCTGATTTTTTTTTTTTTTAACTCTGTGTAGAAATCTTATATTATTACTGATTTTGAGAAGTTATGGGGAATTTGTTTAAATTATATTTTATTTATCTAAATTCAAAATAATAATTTTAAAAATGTAATTTGTGTAACAATCAAAACGACTAAATTAAAACAATCAAAAAATTGGATTCTGATAAAAAATAATTTTTATATCCTTATGTATCATATTAATATGCATAAGCAATGTTGATTTTTATCGATAACATAAGAACAAAATTCAAATCCAACAGTAAAATATTTTGTTGATAAATGATGTTGCCACGAGATTAAATCCCTGGCACAAAGTGAAACAGTTTCTGAAAACACCAGAGTCATGCGTCAAAGTTATGGTTTTTTAATTCTGATTTGCGGTATTGCCATTATACGTCGTTAAAATAATAATAATAATAATAATAATATAAGCGTTGAACGTAACCGCTATAGCATTACTAACGGGCGGAAACTTTTCTCGCGGGGAGGTGTCTCGCACACTTTGAACAATAAGATAATACAAACAGATAATAATATTCTACTACTACTACTACTACTACTAATAATAATAATAATAATACTAACAACACGGTAGCAGTTATCAATTAATGTTCAAGTACGATAATTATTACTATTACACTCGCCGGAGGCGGCCGTTAATCGCTGTTAACAATAATAATTAAACGGCGCGCACCGGATGCTGTCGGCGGAAAAGTTCGACATCAAAGATGAACGGCACTGTGTGTTGCAGGTCTAAAGACATTAAGACTATCGTGTATTTATTATATTCCATGCACCGAGGGCTAGCAACACTAAACTAACAATATTATTAACAAAAATACTCGTTGATGCTGCGCGTGCAGGTGGGTTACATCGGTTTGATGGTTTTGACGTGCGCGTAGGTATATCAAATACGCGTCTGTTCGACCAGAATAACTCGAGTATAACTTCCACTGGTTTTAGAGGTCTGTGAATTTGCGTACACGTGTCATTATATAGGGAATACCGACTGCAGTCGTCGGTGGACAACCCATATGAATCGGTGGATTTGTCGACAAAATGAAAAACAAATATTATACTGCAACCATTATAATATAATATTCAAGTGAAAAATAATGTAATTCATAATATTATTATTTTGCAATAACATTGATCGACAGCAAAGTGTAAAATATAATAATACTTAGGTATAGACCGTCACTAGAATATAACATAGGTAGTAGTTAATTGTGTACATAATAATATTATCATCGGGCAGTGCAATTTGAATTGATTTAAAAACATTCGCCAACCACTTCTTTTCTGTATGTCGTCGATGTATGTCTTCGATGTTTGCGCAGCCGGTCATTCGATGGGGCCCCAAATATGAGGGGGCGGTTTGACCTGGAGTACAGGAGTCCGGCTGTTTTAGGGAAGTGTTGAAATGAATTTGCAATTTTTGAAATTCTTATAAGAATACTTATTTTATATTAAACGTACATTATATTAATCTTGTTATTTTAACTATTGATTATCTAGAAATCGTGTATGAGACACCTAAAGATTGCAATGAGTTGTATTTTATTTGAAGTTTTGTATAGACCCCGAAAAACATTTATTACAAGGACCTAAAGTGTGGTGTAACTGTGTAAGGGAAGCTGATTCGATGACTGTGAACTTTGACACTACAAAGAGCACGACAACTGGACGCTCAGGGTTGCACATCGTGTGAACCCGGTTTGAAGTGAGGGTGGATCTACGTCGTTACCCACTGTTTACGTAGGTATAGGGGTTGATAAAAATGGTGGCGACCGGTAGAGCGTCATTCTCATAACTGTCGTTTGCGCGATAACGATAAATGAAAAATAACAATAACAGTCATACCTATAACGAACAGTGTACACTGCCATAAGGCGATTTAATATTTTGCATAATACTAGAGCGATTCAGCATTAATATTTTATTTTTATATACCGGAAACACCATCGTTTTATAGTCTATATCGTCGTCACCGCATGCGAGTTATTAGGTATATAATAAGACTTGGCCTCGAACACGACGACGATAATATAATAACATTATAATATTATATTATGATGGCACACAAGGACAAGACAAAATCATCGTATGAAATCCGTTAACCACGATGCGATGGCGTGGAGCGGGAGTAGAGTGGGACTGTATGGGGTGAGACGGAGTTCGTACATTATAACGTAGGGTACCTACAGTTAATGGTTCATAATCATATATAATACATATAGTCGGCTGCTGCCACTGACGCCGTTCGTCGACGGGTATAATGCGTAAGACAACCATACAGTAAGGACAATTCCGCCATCATCATACAAGTACAAACACATTATACAGGGTGTTTCTAAGACCTGCGACGTCACAATTACCACGATGATAAACTTTGTGGAGTTGTGCAGGAACTATATTTTCGAAATCTTGCACTTACGAGTCACTATAGTTACTACCTATATACCGTCATAGTATTGTCATTGTTAGTTGTACTATTGATGTTTATAATGATCTGTCAACATATTCCGATAATTTTCAATGTCTGCTTCTTTCGGTCGATACCTGCGTTCACCTGTCCATAATAACTGGCGAATTATGTTGGAACTTGATGTCGATAAACCATAAGCCGTTAAGTAACAGTATCTTGCATTATTTATTCATCATACCCATATACCATTTCGCATGCAGACATTTCATTGAATACGTTCTATAATATTTAATGTTAATTGTCTTTTAACTTCGGTCGTTAATTTAAGTAATAACACTTGGTTTTTGTGTTTGAAAATTCTGAAGTGTTCGTATGTTACCGAGTATATATTTTATTCTAACAGTGACATTCGTTGAAGAGGCACCCTGTATACTCTTTACAGTGTACACGTAAGTATTATACAATATAATACAACTAATAAGCGTCGTATCTGCAAAGATCGGCCACTTAAGCTGTATATAGTCGTGCGGTACGTGCGCCTTCACCAGATGCGACCTTGGCCCTTGGAACGTCCTATTCATCTACGGCATCGGTGTCATCTCTGTCACCGGTATAACTTCACCACGTTATATTTTGTACTCAAGTTATGACATTGCAACGGTTAGATAACGAGCCTGTCTTTGAATTCTACCACCACCGGTTGGTTTATTATGCCTGTAGTACCTGCTTTTAGTACATAATATAAATTCGTAGGTGCAATTCAAGGGAGATATAGAGTTGGGGGTCTGTGTTAGAGTCCTAACAGCATATGCCACTATTATGATTAATATTACTTCTTAGGTACTAATATGTACAATGGAAACCCATTTATGTTATTATTTTTTAGGGTGGATAGAAATGTGGTTCATTATATAGGTAATCCATGAAATAATAAAATTCATCTGTTCATCACTAACTGAAAAAATAGAGGGTTTCGGCACCACTAGTTTTTTTTAATAAAATTGTGCAGCTGAAGACCATAACATAATTATTCGTAATATTTAATAATTGATTTTTATAAAATTTAATTTTATAGTGAAGTAGTGTTGTACACCCTGGTCGTATAGAGGATAACTCAGTGCAGAGCTATTGTTCTTATTCTACGTTTCTTTTAGATATTATTACAATATTCATAAAATATGGTAGCGTATAACTAACGTCCTGAGAGATGAGTTTGGATTGGGTAAATAAGATTACAGTTCGGCCCTAGAGCCCAATTTTTTCCACTATCAAGCCAAAATTTCAAGAAGTAGTGGACACATGCCCATCATCCCAGGTTAAGGATTATAAAATCACCATCAGTATATTGTATTTGGGATCTCGGGTCGGAAGTGGTCACTGTAATAGAAAAGGCCGTTTTAGGATGCCAGACAGTGAGTGTCGTTATCATTGGTACGTTTTCTTGTGAAAAGCTTCGATTTCCAATTCGTTATAGAGTACATCCACTTGGTTGACTTCAATAAACCTATTGACCGGTAGTTATCAACATTCGGACCTGGGGATGTCGTCCAATTCATGTGGCACCCGTCGGGTGAAGTTATGTTGTTAGTCACTTTACGCTTTTCTAAGATCTTCAGTGGTTGGATTGTTAGTTTCTGGTTCTCACTCTACAAAGACACCTGTTCACTAATTTTACAGTGTCTGTGAGTTGACAGCAACATATTGAATGAGAGTATGTTTAGTCCTGTTTAGGTTAATTATAAACACCAACCTATTTGCCAACGGTTATTACCAATATATATAATACATGGGATACCATCATCGCTACATTCGCTCTACTATACTATTATAGTAAAGAATTATAGCACCCGTGTTATAGTATTTCTATGATTATTCGGTGTGAATGGCAATTCTCGTTCGATTTACCTATGTAAAACTACTATACGTCATAATAGTTTTTGTAACGGGTGTTAGTAGATGTTCTTTAATAGTGACTGGAGAAATGCAATGAGCTGTTACAAGTTAACGATCAGAGTAAAATGCAGTATAATGTTTTTAAAAACATCTTTATTTTCTAACCAACCAACACACGGAGCAGCTCATTAAGAGACACAGTCTTAGGTTTATATTCGTTTCTCGGTCAACACGTTTAGTATAATATATTTTGGAAACTTTGATACTTTTGCGATTTTTCATAACGATACTACACCGTGGTAATTTATACGTGTGTTACCGACATGAAATATTTTTTTATAAATGTCATGTTTGAACCATAAACAGAATAAATGATCGAAAAGAAAGCATTTTAATAATGCTAAGGTAAGTTTAAAATAAAGTTTTTAAAAATATTTTTTTTTTTTAGAAATCGTACGATTTACAATCTCTACATCCAGGCACAATAAATATATTACAATAATAGATATACAAGAGAAAATATAAACATGAACAATTTGAAAAGAAGCCACCCACTGATATCACTTAAAAGTCTAAGCTATGGCAAATAATATTATATTTAGGAAATTAAAATATACTCATAACCATGTGCTTGGTCTTATTCTCAATTTATGAATTAGGCTAACAAAATACGAACAAATTAAAAAATCAATGGTACCTATATGATTATTCGCCCAGTTTTTGGATGAATTCGATATTTTGGTAATTAAATATTATACAAAAATACTATTTAAGCATTTACGTGAACGGTACGTGATTATAATTATTCCACTTCCAGTCACTGCATGTATACGTCAGTAAGTACTATTTACTTTACTTACAAAACTCTATCAACTTAATAATATCAATCACGATGTTAGTTTTATTTTATTTAATAAATCACAATTGTGATGTTATAATCGCTAGTTTGCCAAGTCAATTAAAACTAAAATAAGCAATGAATTTACATGAGAAGTGAAATGTGTCAATACTCACACAAAGAAGACATAATATTATAAATAGTTAATATTCCTTTTGGTCGTAAAAATGATTTGTTATTTCTCTCTTTTAAATTATGCACAAAACGTAAGAAATAAATATTCGCGGTTCCTATAAGCATGACATTTTAGAGATTCAGTTACATGCCGACAGCAAACAAAGTTAATTCCTGAGTAGGTATTGAAATTAAACAAACAATTATAATAAGTTAAACTCGTTAATGATATTGTGATTTTCTTGTAACGATGACGAGTTACTAAAATATTTTAATGTGGATTATACATATAGGTACATTATACAATTTATTATGCATATTGCATACCTATATTACTTTTAGGTACATACATTTTTTACTACATAATCAAGCACACCAAATACTTAATCCATACAATATATGAGTATATTTTTTGAATTTTAATTGAAATTCAACTACAATTAAATTTAATTGCATTGTTCATAAATTTAAATGTTTTGTCTGGTGAAATAATATCTTAGTAATTATTAAAGTGAAACACATAGTTCTATATAATAAAATAAAATAAATTCATGAGATGATTTTTTTAAACTACATTTCCTTTGATTTATTTCGAGTGGATTAAATCCTATTTGTTTTATTAATATATCAATCGCTAAAAAGTGCAAAAATGTAATGTACTGAAGCAATAATATTATGTTTTTCTACGACATTACACCATAAGTCCAAAACGATTGCATAATGTTTTACACTTTAAGTAAATACCAATACACTTTATAATAGTTTGTATCAACAAAATACATTTTGTCTAAAGAATTATTTAACAAACATAGTTTTACTCTTTTCTTCTGAAATTTTAAATTGTTTGAGCCAATCTGTTTAACATTTAATGGTAACTACTAAATTTAATGAAAAACTATAACTATTATTGTAGTTATATACCATTTTAACCTTTCTGTACCTAGTTCTTAAGGCCCATAATATAGGTACCTACATATTCTTAATTACAATTTAATCAAATAAGTAAAAACATAATTTATATATACTTACAACGTATACAATATAAATCATAATAGCATTGATTAAATATCCTTAGATCAAATAGCAAATTTAGTATTATTAATAGTAAACATATTCTTACCCCACAGTTCGATATCTACTGTCTAGATGTATTTTTATCTTTGTTGAGACGAAAGACTTTTAGACCTAACTCAGACTCAACTTCACCATATTTGACCTAAGCACATTTTAGTCCACAAGGATGAGACATTGGAAAAATATTATATATTAAATTCAAATTGTAATGTTGCTATTCACGACAACAATAAAACTGATTTACATTTTTAAATATTATATTTAATCAATGATAACATTAATAACTGATAGCTATAATTCATGCCTGTATAGTATACAGCTTAGATCGTATATATAATCTCTCTAATCGAAGGTATACAGTATATACATTCTGTCAAGTCTATAATCTATCCCACAGAGTAAGATCTTACTATATAGTATATGCATGTCATGATTTTTTTTAATTATCTTGGTAAAACAGCATTATCATGGCAGAATAAATTATGACCAGCGAAACCTATTTAAATGGCTCCCTCACTACTAGATTTCTGGTTCCCATTTCACCATAGAACAATATCAAAATAGAACTTCATCAAGCGTTAACGAATTTTACTGTTACTTTGTTACAGGGTTGGCACGAAAAAGCCCATCCCGAAAAAACCCGTTCTGCTTTTGGCTTAAACTCACTTGATATTTTAAAAAATTCATAAAAAACTAGGGCTTCTTTTCGGTTTTAAATCCACTCATTATTTTGAAGAAAAAAACCTATAAAACCCTGGCTGTTTTTCTGGATAAAATAGAAATTCCCTCTCATTCTTTTTTAATTTGTATTAATTTTCAGAAAAAATTACCTTACTTATAGGTGTTATTATTTTTTAAATTAAGTATTAAACTACGGTGTGCCACCATTGGGTGGCTACCCCCTCCCGTCAATCAACCCACGTCCCATTTACTTATTGTATAACTTGTAAATACTCATTGTAAATATACATTTTTGTTCAATAAAAAAAAAAAAAAAAAAAATATTTAACTGATTTGTAAAATATTTAATAATTATTTTTTAATTACATACCTAGGTACAGTTTTAAATAAAAATTGAAAAAATAACACACCAACGATCAATATAAATGTAAAATGTTAACAATATTTTATTTTGAATAAGGTATTATAAATACGTAAATTTTCTGTAAATACTTAATGAATAATAAACCTGGTTGAGTTTTTTCTATAAAGCCCGGGCTGTATTTGCCAACCCTTCTTTATTAGCTATCTATGTATATTTAATAAATGATAATTCTTTGCGTTGTATCATAGTTTATAATACATTTTTTTTTTTATCATTTTTTTTTTTTTTATTAAAATGTACCTATTTGTGATTTGTTTATTTAGTGAGATGGAAAAGACGTGCTTACATAATATGATACAGAAATAGCTACTACTTTGATGGGGGGACCGCCCAATAAGGTACTTATAAATTATTATAATTGTTTAAAACAAATTAACTGTACCTGTAGAACTATATATAAACTCGTGAATTTGTGTTTATTTTTATTTTATTTATACACCAATACATTAGGAAGGTACACTTCTTGCCAATTTTCGAATATTATCCTTACTTCAGTATAATATGCATGCATCAAGACTAAGACGATGAACATTTAATTTACATAATATAATCAGCCAGCTGGTATGACTGGCGCGTGCTTAATAAGTAGACTTCATCCAAATTTATGGTAAATGGGACTTTATATTAAAATACTAAATACACCTAGGGGTTTGTGGGGCTGTGTATCAGTCTAAGGTGTGTGTGATCCGAAATTTCAACACTCGCACAGTTACAAAATATAAAAGGTAAAGATAAAAACATATATATCTATCTGTTCACAAAATGAATCGAGACCAAGTGTAGGTTTGTATTATTGTTGCTTAAATCGTGTTTATATTTCTAAAAAGTTTTGCAAAAACTGATTGATATAATGATTGCAAACGCAAAGATTTAAGATGAATTCAATATCATATACCAATATATAGTTAAACGTTGAATTGTGGTTATTGTTGAAACAACCATATCATGGTATGTATAGTCTTGGGTATGTTGTTTATTTATTGTTGCATATAGAGACTATTAACTTTTGAACAATCTCGAGTCACGACAATAAGCAATTCCCAATGCAATTTTGTGGTTTCTTGACGGTATTTAACTGATACGCCTCGCTTTTTATATATTTTTATTTGTGTTACTATTAATAATTGCGCTCTAAGTGTTAAGCGCCTAACTTCCAAATTGATAAATGTTTTTTTAAGAATTCAATATTATACAGGTACAACATAAATATGAACATTATAAAATAGGTATTTATTTTGATGTATTTTTAGATTCTGAGTGAAACGATGAATGTATTGATTTTACAATGATGTGTGTTTTAATTTTAATTTTTGTGTCTGTCATCACGTTTTAGGACAGTAAAAGTGCTTGGATTTTCTTCAACAGTAGCTTTTCTGATAGGAAAGTGAATCTAGTTGGTACTTTGGGGGGTCAAAAGTAAAAATGTCCTAGTAGTTTTCACAAGCGCCGGGAAAACAACATAAAAATTAAGGAAAAACGGGAATTTTCACGCAAAATCGGATTTCCAAAAAATCGATTTTGGTTCTTGGTGTAACTTTAAAACAAATGAACGTATATACATGCAATTTTCACTGGTTGTTTATATTTACATTTTCTATACACGATAACATTTTCAAAATATTTTGATTTATTTTGAACTCTTTAGGGACATTTTAATTTGTCATTTGTTTTTAGTTTTAATCTAAAAATATCAATAAAATTTTATTTGTTGGTCGCGAAAGCTTGAAAATTTAATAGAAGGCTCCTAGTTTATTGTTTCAAAGGCAGATGAAAAATATTAAAAATCCTTAGTCACAATTTTTTTTTATAAGCATTTAAAGTTCAAAAATTGACAAAATATGGAAAAATCACGACAATTTGCAAATTATTTTGAGTTAAGAATTCGTAAAAATTTTTCTTTTAATCTAAGATTTGAAAATGTAATACAAGATTTCTTATAAGATTATCTACCTTTATCAAAAAAAAATGTCCATAAGAAAGTCAAATTCAATTTTTATGAGCGTTTGAAATTCATATTTTTACAACATTGGATATTCACTCGATTTCTCATGTAGCGATTTCCTTATTTTGTTGTAATTCAAAAACGAATAACTGTAGATACATGAAAATTTAACTGAATGTTTATATTAGCATTTCCTATACACCATACAATTTTGAAAATATTTTGATTCTTTTTGAGCTGTTTACAGACATTTACAGCTTTCAATTTTTTTTAGTTTTTTTTTCTATAAATATCAATAAAGTTTTATCTGTTGGGCCAAAAAGTGTGAAAATTTAATACAAGGCTCCTGATATATTGTTACAATAGCGATTGAAAAATATTAAAAATACATAGGCACAATTTTTTTTTATAAGCATTTAAAGATCGAATTTTGACAAAATTTATCAAAATTAATCGAAAATTATCAATCATTGAAATTAATAAATTATAAAATGTTCAGTTTTGTTAGGTAAGGATTACAAATTTAAAACAAAGGTTCTCATAAATAGTTCATACTGTAACCAAAAAATCTAAAAAATATATGAACATAGTTATTTTTTACAGACATTTTTAATTCAAATTTGGACGAAATTACATAATAAAAAACCTAGAATAACTATTTTAGTTATTTTGTTGTGATTGTATAATATTATTCGTGGGTACTTGAAACTTATAAAGTATACTACTATGATAGTATCAGGGTTTGTTGTTGGTGTATAACGCGTTATAAGTACCTAATGGATATTGTGATATGATTAATTTGGAATTTATTAAAGATGAATTTTTTTAATACCATAGATAAGTATATACTATGTCTTGTACCTATAAGGACATACCGTCTCCGCTCAGAATCGTTTTTCTTATATAATGATATAATATCATTGAATTCAAATGTAATACCATCCATTCTACAGTGACCCACTTGTAACCTACTGTACAGCAGAGCGACACCCACTTGCCCACCTTTTTTTTTTTTTTTGTTTACACTTAACTACCTACTAACATTGAACTATTCGTTCAAATAATTTTCAAAATTCAATTAAACTACTTGCGTACGTTTATAGTTGTATCTCCTTCGACTCAAATAGAATAATAAAGTTTCGTCAGTCTTTGAAAGTATATATCGTTAAAAGTTGGAACGAAAATAGGTAGGCACTTATTATTTACTAATGAAAAAATAAATAGGTAATAAATAATAATTATAAGTGTTCATGATGATGCTATAATGCTATATATAAATAAATGACTACTGATTGGAGATTGAGAGGGAACTTTGTATAATATTTTTAATTTTTTATCGAAACAACCGATACATTAACATCAATCAGGTTGTGCTAGGTAATTAATTTCGGTAGGTATCTAATTGAATAATATATTATTATGTGGTGAGTCTGTGGTATACGATCACTGAGGATGACAATATCTATTGTAGAACCACGTAAGTACATATTATCTATTCGATAATCAAACTTGATATTCCTATCATGAATTTCTTTTGTGTTTTTACATCGATTAAATACTATTAACAAGTAGCAGTCATCAGGTGTGAATCAAATATCCAATCATTTTAAATTAATTGAAACTTTACAGAATAAATGCATATATTATTACACACACAGCTATTATTTATATTAATTTTAAAATTAATTATATTAATGTCCATATCTAAATAAATAATTTTTTTATACATAAGTTGACGTAAATTATTCCATACGTTTTCATCGTCGGTGGTCTATAATTTCTGTGATAATATTTGTTGTTTAATATTGTTTGGCAAATATTTGCTTCAATAAACTTAGCAGCAAATAGTAAAATATCATCATGGCAATAACTTTTGACTTGAAGAAGTGTCAGAATAATATAGGTATTTCAAAAGCCTGACATTTGTAGTGTTAAACAAACATAATTACTACAATATTGTATATTGCTTGTGAAAAAAAAATTCTGGAACATTAATGTTTTAATAAAATAAAAATAAGAACTTTTCTTAAATAAATGCTTAAATAGGTATAGATTGTCAGGATGAATTTTTATTTGTCGATTTGAAAAATGTCGTCTGTCACTTAATACTTGTATTTAATTTATTTAATTCACAGTCAATTAAAGTTCAACCCACATCTTATGTAGGTACTGCTGTTAACTGTTAAGTATACATTAATATGTACCATCTTATCGTAATTTGTGTGTACTTATTATGTTGTTAACTCATACTTAGTGCTTATGAAGAGAACAAGTTATGTATATTTTTTAACGATTCCGGACGGACCGAGATAAATATTCATAGTTTTCATTGTTATTGTTGTTTTAAGAAAATACTTCGTTGAATTGTAAAAGTACTTAAACATTTTAAAAGAATGGGCATTTTCGAGGATAATTAATCATACATTTTTTAATTTATTTAGATTTCCATTATTTTTAAAAATGTTGTATTCATAGCTTAGTTTCAGCAAAGTTATAAGTAGTTATAAATATTATTATAGAGACCAAAAGATTTAGGTATAAAATTGAGTCAAACAATAATAAAAATACGTCACATATATTGTATTCGTTCTATTTTCAGTATTTTTTTAAATATTATAAATTCTATATAAAAATAAGACGATCATTTGATTTTATTATCAATTACGAGTACATTCTTATTAAAAATACTATATTGGTAATCATCTACATTATATTTATACCATAGAATTTGAAATTATATATTAAAATGCGTAAAATATAATAAAATTAATATTTTGTTAAAAGTTTAAGCTCCTATCAGTGTAACTGGTTTTATATTGTATATTTGTATTTTTTTCTGAATATAATTTACTGCGCCTGGGTACTAGTACACTTCACTCGAGAGTCGACTAAGTGGTGGGCGTCATTGTGTTGGTCGTACTACCAGGGCTACAGCTTTCGTTAGGTCAATGTAACTGTATAGACTGATAAAATAAAAGCTTAAAGGTAAAATGTTGTAATTTTTTGTTTTTAAATGAGATTGGTTGGTAAAGGTACATTTATCAGAACAAACCAAAATATTTTCAGGTATAAAATTCTATAAATATTTTTTCAATAAATATATTATAATTTATTAGCTACCATAGTATTATAGACATTTTTTTGCCCACCCAAGATTAAATCCAATTAAATAAAAAAATTTTGGGACATGTTATCGTCCTTTATACGAAAATATAATTAATATTATAATATCATTACTGTAAATAGTGTTTAGTTGATCTATGTAGTATAGGAATACTGGGATAAATATATTCATAAATACACTAATAAATTATTGTGCCTTTTGAAAACACAGAAGTACAGAGCACACAATTTATTTCAGTTGATAATATTAATAGAATAAAGCACAAGTTATTTTATCATTGTGTACTTAATTCATTTAGTCTAATTTTAATTATCAAATATTTTACATTCTGTAAACGCATTTATTTTATAAACAAAAGTAACAAATCATTATTAAATTTCCAACGGTACCAAAAATTATTATAGTAATTCATTTTACAGAATTTATGTCCATACACTATTTTTAAGCCGATTCATTACATAATATATAACGTACATAAAATAAGAGTTTACCTATATATATATATATATATATTATGATTTTATAATATAACTATACTCTGTTTAAATTCATTTCATTTCATTTTTATGATATTATAAAACGATTGCTAAGATGTATAAAATATAATGTAAACTACACTGTTAACATTTTATAGTTACTCAATTTAAAATTCATATTGTCTTCGTAAATTAAAAGACCATAACACATTTTTGGTTTTAGAATAATAAATAAAACTAAAAACCGTAGTTTTAAATTTTTTCTTTCAAAACTTTACTACCTAAAAATATATCTCATAGTTGAATAAATAAAATAATAAATTTTTTCTACAGTTAAGAAATAAACAAAAAAAAACATTAACCTAATCATTTATAGACATAAGTACCTATTCGTTATTCGTTGTACTCGCCTAATTGCAAAACATAATGATAAGTTGAGATAGCCTATTATTTTATGATTATGTAGCAAACGCCAAAATATATCCTCACTTTTAAAATATTAATGATGTTTATTTTTTTTCGTGTTTAGTTTCATAAAAAAATGATAAATGAACTTACCTACCTTATACTTTTTATGGGTTATTTTTTTTACCATTCATCATTCATTATTTTGAAAAATTATATTATGCTCGTCGATTAGCTCCTACGAGCTACGGTACAATTTCTGCACAGAATTATCGATTATCCGTCGACTAACATCATACAAAAAAAAAGCACTTGAAGTTTACAAAATACACTTTTTTTTAATGTTTATTGAGATATTATATGTGGAAAAAAATAACTTCCTAAAATTAATCGTTTAATGACGCAATTTATAGTAGGATACATATCAGAATTTATTTATAAAGATATTATTGAGACAATTTTCAACTTTTTGAAAAATAATACTTAAAACTTCGATGGCATTATTTTATTTAGAGTTTTTCAATGCTTTTAATATATATGTATATATATTAGCATACGAACTAAAATATTATTTTCAAATACAATTTTTTAATATGAAAAAGTGCCAATCTAAAAACGAATTTCTGTTTGCAATCAGTTAAAACAACAATAATAATTGTTATTAACTTGAATCATTTTTAAAGAATTTACACAAGCATACGTATATTATACGATTTATTTACAGTTAGAAAAAATAAATAATCAATGTGTCGATGTATAGTCGTGTCTCATACTCTCATTACAATAAAGTACTTTTTTCTTGAAAACCTTTAAACTTTGACAAACTTTTCGGATTCATAATATGTTAAAAATATGTATGTTAAATGCACATTTAATGTTGATAGCATAAAAAACTAGATTTTTTAACAACTGGGAACAACTTTTTAACAAATTTAAAAAAGTCATAAGGAAGTTACGCAAGAGTGTATTTACTTACATCGAAGAAGATGCCTTTAGAAGAACATATACAAGAAATATAACAATATATCAATGTACAATAAATGACGAGTTTGTAAATTGTATCATATGTATCATGCATTGCTTTTTATTTGTGAAAAAGATTAAAAAATTCTACAATTATGAACTAACAATATCTTTTTTTTAATTTATACGAACGTACTATTGAATGGTGATATTTATATTATAATCTCAGATATTTTTTAAATTCAAAAGTTATAATATAATTTATTATTATCTAAAAGCTATATTTTTTTTTTATTTATTAGAAAATAACTCTCTGTGACAAGTTTAATAAACGACGAAAACAAAAGTGACATGCATTTAAAAATAACGACAGTAGCATAAAACTGAGAAACTATTTCTTGGATACCAGAGAATAGAGCTACATTGAGGAATATTTAGAAGCAGATAAACTTGCAAAAAAAAAGGAAAATAAGGGCAAAATAGATACTAATTTAAAACTTTGCACATACGAAGACGACAAATATATTCTATTAATATAAAAAGGGAATAAAATGGTTATGACGTGAATGAAGAAAAAAAGAAACAAAACCAGTGCTGATAAATTTATTATAATAACACCAAAGAATAGGTATATCGTGGTATTATACTATTGTGTGATATATAAGTAAACTATTGTCTGCCAATGGCCCTGGATGCCGAAGCTTATCCTCATAAAATGTCTTGACTTCCATGACCTTATTGCCTACTATATTTTTTTTTATATTTTATTAAATAGATTAAGTCAAAACAATATAATATGTAATTTTTTTGTAAAATGTGTGATAAAAATTATAAATTTCAGTAAAATGGTAGTGATTAATTATGTCAAGATATAAGTAGGTATGTAGATATAATAACATTTATAATTGTTTTAGTGTAAGCAATTTTGAATGAAATAATTTATACTATATAGTTAAATGCAGTCTATATGATCATAACATATAACTAAAATATAACATTAAATAATTGCGCGTGAGCAACTAATAATAATACAGCGCAAATGGAAAACGATTTATTTAGTATATATAGTGTCTATTATTGAACTGAAAAGGTAAAACGCATAGTTTATTCACAAAGTCTGATAATTTAGCCAGTTATTATTTTTGTCACATTAATGCAGGTCAAATTCTATGTGTATTCCCAATTAGCAGGATAAATGTGTCGTTTGATTACGTTGTTAATTCACAGTTACGATCTATAACAGAATACATTTATACAAATTATAAATACGATTAGTAATTTATATATCTTTCAAATTGCATACCAGATAAAATAATGTACCTGTGTGAAAATGTTATTAACATTTTGTTTTGATCCAGTCATTGAATAATTAATACCTGAAGTAGATATTAGAACGAATTTAACGATATTTTTACTACTTATATAATTTTTAATCGATTTTTGTCAGTTATACTACTTTGCCTACTGCCAAAAGGTCATATTTAACATGATGCCAACCAATGGTGACACTTCCTATTTGTTTTTATTTTGTTATTATTATGCAATTATTATATTAACACCAACCTATTTATACACCACTTGCACTTCAAGTGTACACCAACTTTGAATTAATGAACTAGAGTGATAGTCAAAGCGACTATGGACATACGTCTTATGGGCATGTTTTGTTTTTCCTGATCCTCTATTAGATGCAAATAGCTGATCGGATGTGTTTAAATAATAATATGTATGGTGGACATATTGTTAATAATTTTCTCATGGAAATACTATGTTGATAAGACTGTAATTTAATTTTGATTCGAGGCTTTTAAAGGATATATACATGTGTAGTTCAAACTTTTAGTTAGTATATATTTTATTATAACTAATGAATAGGTAGTGTTAGTTTAAAAAATACATTTTTATTTTATAAATTAGAACAATAAAATAAACGTTTGTACCTAGGTACACCTACGAGTATAGATTTTTTCGCAAAATATATTATATTATATTATACCGATATAATTTTGCCAGGGGAACTTTATGATTCTTCATTAAATTCACATTAAAACATCACAATTATTATTTAATACAAATCAAAAAATACTTTGTATGATTGTGATGAAATTCTAAAAATATTTTTACGAAGTTACACCATAAATGTAGAGGTTACAGACTTACACAAAACCTTTATACGTCATTATGACGGACTGTAGTACAAAATTATATTATAATTTATAATTGTAAATTTATTCATCCTCATTAGATTGTCTTGTGTATGCAAAATATCTAAATAAACAGCTAAAGGGAACCGATTTTGAATGTACTGTTGTCATTGTTGTTAAATAAAAGAACAGTAACACTAAAAGATATTATAAATCAAATATTATTATAATATTATTAAAAAAATTATTAATTTTTTTGAGAGCAACTTGTAACAATCTACAGAGCTATGTATGGCTAGTGACCAAGTTCATGAAGCGAAATATAGACTTATTAAAATAAATAAACTACTGTTGGTACTATTATAGGTATTACAAAAAACAATGGAAAGATAATCAAATAAATAACACTATGTATTATGTTAAAAATCTAAAAGTATTTACTTTCATTTATATTATATTATACGAGTAAATATTCACTTTTTTCATTTTTCCCTGTCACTTATATACGTATTTCTTTTTACTTTCCTGTATGTTCCTCTTCCTTAAATTCTTTAATGAAAGTTGATTTTTACTTCCCCTTCCTGGTTTCTCTCTATTATTGTAATTGTCCAAGGGTTATTTTATATTAAGTGTCTAATCCATGTCTCCTCAGTCGCAGTTTATTCTATATTGATTTTTGAGTATTCATTATTTTAAAGACATCAACAATTTTTAACAATTTTTTAAAATTTCTGTCATTTTTTTTAATAGTTAACTATATTACATTTAGATACATCTAAACTATAGTTCATCTAGTTACTTAAAAAAACTATACTAGTTTGGAAATTGAGCCAAAGTTCACCAATGCAATAAATTGTGTTGTCTACTCCCCTGGTGTCCATTTGATTGTCATGATCAAAGTTAAGATTTATTATATCTACAAATTGACTTCCGAGTGTCTTTGAATAATTCATGGATGAAATCGTATGATAATATTATAGGGATTAATCTGAAAGCCACCAAAATAATGTTTTCATCAGCCATATTTTAATTTTAGATTGTGATAAGCGGATTGATGTCAAAATTATGTTCTTACCAATTTTTTTTTTAAAATTATTTTTATAATATGTTCGTCGTCAACTACGGAGCAGTGAAATTGCTTCAAACTTCAATAATGAAGGTAGTTCAGGTAACAAATTGTGTCAAACTGATGTTTTGTGATTTTTTTTTATTATTCCCAGTTAAATTAAAAATAATCTCGAAAAAATGATAAAAAAAATAACGGAAAAACAGGAATATTTTAGCTTTTCCAGTTTTTGACAAAATCGATTTTGTTATCAGCATTTTTCAGATAGGATATAATTTTCAAAATATTATACCTATTGTTGAGCTATAAATAAACATTTAACTTTTTTGTATTTTTTCAATGTATGTCATACAACATTATTTTCTGTGTCAAAAAGCGTGAAAATTGAATACCAGAATCATCATAAAATATTCAGTTAAAAATATTTAATTCACGTAACCACATTTTAGACCACTTAACCACATAAGAGTTTGAACTTCACAAATATAAATAAATATACAATATAAACAATTATAAATATAAATGTAACAAATATTGCATATTCTTTTGTAGTTAAAAATGCATGCACTTTTCAATATTATCAGGTAAGATTGGAAATGTTATACAATATTACTTAATTCAACTTATAACAAAAATTCAAAATAATTAGTTAATTAATTAAAAAATAAATAGTATCGAAAGTAAATCATTTTTTGATGGATGGACCTTTAAACTTAAATTTTTTATGAAATTGAATATTTAAAAGAAAAAGAATAAAATATGATTGGAACTACTATGTATATTATTTTTTATATAGCTAGATAATGAAACTTCAACAAAATATTAAATTATTGTAGTAATAATTATTGTACAATATATATTATTATGATGTTATGTCTGCTGAAAAAATATTTTTATTATAGCAAAATTATAATAAAGAAATTAATTACCACCTAATAGTACCCAATACAAATACATAGATTATAAAATACCCTTAGAAATTGAGGCTGACACATTGTTACCGCTCAGAATCGTTGTTCATGTGTCTATGCTATGTTGATAATTGAATAAAAATTTAATACATCTAATACAACAGTATCCTTTATTCATTGAAGAAGTATTTTTGAAACTTACTATTATACAGTACAACGATATAATCATGGCCGTTTAAGATTGTACTATATTGTTTTAGTGTACCTATAACTGAATTTATTATAAAGTAGGTCAACTAAACCGTTGACAAACGGTCATCTTAATAACGAAGTAATAGTATATAATATAATATAAAGTAGGTAACAGAATGCAATTAGTAATAACGATGATGATATGTCGTATAATATTATGTTGTATAATAACGTTTGCTTAAATTATTGTAGTTATTTTTAATTATACGTTTAATGCGTCGGTTATTAATATTTTATGGTTGATATGTATATTAATTTATGAATTCTTGTTATCGAATTAAAGCGATTTTGCTCAATACACTTAAAGTTTTACGATTTACGTTTTTATGTTGTTTTAATTTTACTAGAAGGTACTTTTTGCATCCTATAATTTTTAATTATATATTTTATTCTTTCAGTGCTACGACCTACAGTACGCCTCATGGTCCCTACCTGCAGATTTCATAGTAATTGAGGAGATTAAATTATATTCGTTATTTATTCCATTTGTTTTCCGACGGCTTTTGTATAACCATAGCCATAACCATAACCATAACCATTCCTAAACGATAGCGAATGGCATTGATTTTCTTTTTTGCCGTTTCCTCACACTACGGGCTACAAACCAATCGTCCTATGCTATAATTCTCTTCTCTAAAATAATGTGAAATACAATAATTCATATATCATATATGTATAATGTATTACAATATACCAGCTACTATATACTAGTATATATTATATATATTATATATAGGTGTTTCTTTCCCGCATCACGAGAGTCGTTATTTCTTTTTCCGTGTTATTCATTTGTGCGTTGCCTTTGATGTCTACTAAATGCAGGCAGGTACTACTTTCTTTGACATGTGATTCCAAAGAGCTAGTATATTCTACGCTTCGTGTATACGAAAATCGTAAACGCATACACCATAATATTCTGTGGTCCGCGGCAAAATAAGTGTATTGCGGCGTTGGCAAGGCATCGCGTTAGGGATGACTTATCCACGTCCATACTTACATACAATATATATATAGTATCTCCGAATTTGGCTTACGAAAACGCAACAACTCACTACCATATCAGATTCTGATTTATTTATATTTTCGTGTGTCGGACGGTCGATCAAACGGAATCGTCGAATAACCGAACGGAATGATTGATTCAAACATACACAAATAGACTATCTGTCATTCAAGTCGTTTGAGCTTCATATATATACGCTCGTAAAGACGTATTCCCCGAGACAATACATTAATATTTTTATGCGCACATTCACGTCACGGCTAGGTAATACAATAATTATTTTATGAGCCGTTAAACTGCGGTTAAGGTGAATTTGATATGTTTACACACCTTGGCGGGCGTTTGGCCAGTCGCCAATTGGGGAACACAATGAAAAGCGACAGTAGTTTGAAACTGTCATCGACACGGCAGCCCTAACCGACCCCTCGGTCCGTCGTCAGTCACCATCCCGCACCCACCGACTCGACCCGGTAAAATATTAGTATTGTTCCGGCGTGTATACCACCTATATATATTATAGTATTATACCACGTTATACCGCTGTGACAAAAGTGGCAACGGTGTATACGTACGGCGATAATACGGTGTTCTTTGAAGTCACTTCCAAAAATGTAGATAGAATATAGTCTATTCAACGTCTGTCTTTCCACATATATGATATAACCATTTCCGCTTCCGTCACGAGTGGCCTTCCGTGTTCACAAATTGTCACCAAACAGCGTCCAAAACGACGGTTATTAGGTACCTAGATGACATTTTATTCTTTAAATATAATATGGTACACCTACATTTTTAAAGTGAGAAGTAAATAAATATTTTTTTTTCATAAGTATTTACCTACAAAATTGCACATATTTTTCTTACAATATGATAAACAATTATATTAAGTTTATTTTATTGTGATGTGAATGAGCCAGGGGCCGACTGGGAATACAAATTGGCCCCGGGGTAACAGAAAATTTGGCCCAATTTTGGGCTAATGATAAAATGTTCATAAGTTATCGGCCTCAAATTTATTAAAGCAGCCCAAATTTACACCGGGCCAAGGTGAGTGTGGTCCACCCGTCATCCTAGCCAGTCCACCCCTGGAGTGAGCTATAATAAATAGCTATATGATTATATTTTTTTTTTTCGTGTCTTTCTAGAGATATATTTTCTTAAACTAATAAAAAAATCGATTCTAAATAACGTAAAGTACCATCTGTGTCCGATTTCCAATGTAAAAACATGCTATATAATGCTTTTGGAAAAATTATAAGCCCATTATTGTTAGACTAATAGCTTCTTTTTACCCTCACATAATCTAAAAATCATGAAGTTAAAAATACCACAGTAGAAATTGTGTGATAAAAATATAAGATAAATATAAAATATGTATAAAAATGTATTAAAGTTTGAATGTGATCAATATATTTTATTCTAGGTACCTATATTATATTTGATATTTTGGTGTCTAAATAATATATCCGTATTATTTAATATTTAACCATGGATTTCACCAAATATTATGTTATTTTTTTTTTACAAAGAGAATGATCCTAAAATAACTAGAAATTAATTGATTTTTTCAATAATTTAAATAAAACTAGTTCGTTCCATAAAAAAATCATGGTTTCATGAACGACCACACATTGTACGTGTGAATACGTTTAATGAAATTAATTTCTAGAACAAATGATGTTGCATGATGTAGGAATTATTTTTCATTATAAAATTTGAACATAAATTGTTTTGTATCGATATTCCCGAGAGGACAATAAAACGATTGCCTAACAGCTAGTCAATATAATAATATAATGACAAGGTTGAGTATTTAAAGGGAATTAAGTATAAATCGAAGCTCATCGAGTGTTACTGCAGGTGACTAGTGGGTAAAAAAATACATAGCAGGTATTTACACAATATTGTGAACCCCCGTCGAAAGTTGCTATTGTATTCTTAAATCAATTACCATTTGTACACGACACCGTCTTATGCCCAACGCATCGCAAATTACACAAACTCATCTGTCTGCTGTCTGTGCCAAAATTTGTTTTTTTTTTTTTGCCGTTTCTTGTGATTTATTTCCAATAATTTAAACGACAACCTCCGAGGGCGAGGGACGAGACAAAAATGAATATAAACTTATTCGGAAACAGTGAATCAGCGTTTTCAAACCACCCTCACTATTCAATTATTCAGTTACAAATCGCTTATATATTTCATTCATAGCAATTGAAAAGTGATTAGGAAAATAAATGGTGCGCAAAAACGGACTATTCGATATTATTGAAAAGAAAAATTTTGTTTATATCGTTAACTTCTAACTGAAAAGAGTAGCCAATTTAAAGTTATCTAACTTAACTTGTTAATAATAACCATACACGATGTTTATTTTATTACAATAGAATTATAATGTTTTATTTTTAATTGATTTAATTAAGAAAATATCTATTTTAATACTTACGTTTTAAGCTATTTTTATATAAATATAAATATTTAATGTATGATCATTATTTTCATGAAATATGGTTGTTCGGATTACATGACGTGATAGTTATCAGGTATAAACATCAAGTAAATAATTTTAATTTACTAGATACAGTTATGGAAATCATTCTAAAGTGTCAATAGTAAATTCGTTACTGTTTAACTAACTATATTATATTGAGCCATTTAAATTTTTTACCTAGTTATTTGGTATATAATATCACGTAAAAATAATAAATATTAGAAGTTAGTAACTACAAGGCCACGGGGTCGTCCTCGAAAGAGATGGATGGAAGTCATATAAAAATATTTGGAAGACTTTGGAGCACAGAATCAGAGGGAGATAGTACAGGATCCAGACACGTGGAGTGATTTGGTGATGGTGGCGAAAACTCTTGGAGAGTTATGAAGGCCAGAAGAAGAAGAAGATGAAGAAGTTGTTAACTACTACACATTTATTTTTTTAAGCTAAATGTATTCAACTGAGATTCACGAACACAAACCAGTGGTTGTAGGTGTAGAAACTACTTGCTCTAGAAAGTATCTGATAACCGAAAAATCTGGAATTACAAAAATAAACAATAAAATGAATAAAAAAAATACAATTATCATTGTATTACTAGCATATTGGTACAATCTTATTTTGTATTAACATTCACATTTCACACCAATGTGTTACATCATTTTCATAGAATTTCGATATTTAAATGCACACTATATAAATACTCTTTTATTTTAACATTAAATATTATATAAGTTTTAGTTAATTTTAGCTAAAGTTAATCATATATAAGTCAATACTTTCAAAAAAAATGTCACATTTTATTCTGAATTAGTGAACTACGTTAAAAAAAATAATACATTAACATTTAAAACTTACAATTTCTATAAATTCCACATCGATTTTCAGAATGTTGAATGAAGTAGCAGATAGACACAATAACAATCACTTTGCGAACAATTGCAGTCAATGGACAATACTAAAAAGGGGTACAACAAACTAGACTAAATGTGACATTCTGATTCGTTAGAAAAATATATCGTCCATCTTGGATATGTCTTTTATTTTTTACACTCAACATTTGGCGTCTTTTTAAAGATATTTTTCGAAACCCTTGTTGTCTAACAAGAGAATTGTCCCCCCAATGTGATGTATGAGACGTTGGGAAAAATTGATGTAACATTGTTCGGAAAGCCAAGCTGAACGCATTGTTAATACGAACGGGTCCTGCGTGATCCAATATCTGGGGAATCACCGGCTATATAAGTAAACGTGAGAAAAAAGATGAAATATGGTGTTCGGAGTAAATGCCAGTTCTGAATGATGAAATATTAGGTAATTTGGGTTGAAACGACCGTTGGAAAAATGTTTTTTCTCGACCCAATAATCACAATTTATTAGAATTTGTTTGTGTATTAACTTTAAATACATATTATAAAGTATTATTAACTATTAATAAAGTACAACAGAAAATATGACTTACGTACAAGCACTTTTTTATTGTTATTGGTATCCAAAATTATCCGTTCTTATTTTATACCTTCTTTCTCACTTAAAATTTTCAAGCCTTTAATCTTAACATATACTATACATTTATTTATTACACTAAACAATTTATTAGACCAATCTGATAGAAATATAATATCTAAAGCTAAAGTATAATATGATCAATTAAAAACAAAATACCTACCTAAATTGTAATTAGTTTGTTATTATCATTTTATATCAGATAGGTATCAATTCACATATTATAATAAATTATTTCTATTAAAAATTGTATATTATATTATTGTAGTTGAGCACATATTATTTTACTGGAACTAAATTTTTTACATACATTTTATGAAAGCAATGCGTTACAATCAACATTAAACAACATTAAAACTTGCATTCTAATATTAAAGATATTATATTTGTTATTATCAATGGTTTTAACAACTCTTTACCTACTAAAATATGTATCCGTGCTAGTTACAAATTTATAGTTATAGTTCTAGAATATACTTAACCAAAACAATACTAAATTTTGATATTAGATTCAAATATGCAAAAGTAAGTCTTGTTCATAAATGTGTCATTAAAATACATGAAAATACTATGATAAAATATATAAAATAAAATATAAAAATTATTATCTTTATTTGTATTTTATTTTCATAATTATATTTTAAATAAATACTTATTTGTGCCAAGAATTTAATATTTATAAAATGTGTTTAAAGAATGAAAAAATAGAATTTATTAAAAACTATAATATATTGAGGTCATTAAAAATAATAATTGATCATTATACTTTTTATACGTAATATAGAGCCAAACTATTATTCAAATACACACTATTATTATTCATATTGTTGTGTTATAATACATTAATACAAAGACACTAAATAATTATATCCTGGAAGTTATGAATAAATTATATTATTATAACAATAAAAATAAAAATATAAAATATAAATAAATATATACATTGCTGCTTTAATAATATAAAGAATATTTCACTTTTTATTAATATTTCATACAAACGCAAGTTCGTAGGTCAACAACTAATATCAAATCTAGTTATACATACATACATTCATAGATACATCATTCATACTACAATAGATATAAATGGCCATTAACTCTACTAATGTAAATGTTCAATAGGTTTTAAATTTATTATGAATTATGGTCATTTTAAAATGAGACTCCTTCATATAAATGCCTTTTTATCTAATACTATTCGGTATTATGAACCCGTCTGATCTGTTATCATTTTTTAAGAGAACTAAGGGCTCTTAAAATAAATAATATATAAACAAATATTGATAACCAATATGTATAGTATAGGTAAGTAATTTTATTAGTAAAAAGTCATAGTAATAATAATATCTTTATCGGTGTTTGTTAACCGTAACCATAACTATTGGTCAATTTACAAAGGAAAATTATTAGTTAACTTACTTAGTTAAAATTTAGTTTTAGTATGTTGACAATGTTCATAGAATATCTATGAAACTTGAAATTACCTTAAAATATTAAACGAAACCATTTCTAAAGTGCATGATAACTTGAATATAATATTTATAAGTTCATGAGAATTTTAATTAGAATCAGAAATGTGTCATTACTAAATAAATAAAGGTGTTTCTGTGGATTTTAGATAATTTATAATTTTCAATTAAAGAAAATGTGTTTCTGGCTAATCGATAACTAAGTCAAAAGTTAAATTAAAAACCCGCATACAAATTGTTAAATATTTCATTAATAACGAGGTTAAAGTTAAGGGTGGTTATAATATATTTATAATAATATGGTTTATGAATTGAAAAGTTTATATTATTTAAATGTTAGACGTATAAGGTTTTTAATTCAAGAAAAAATAAGAAGAGATAAATTACATAGTTATTATATATATTACTTTGAAATAAAATTGTGAATTCCATAAACAATATACTTAATACTACAGTATTGCAAATGGCAACCACTAATTATCAAACCAATAAACGATAAAAAACTGAAAACTCCTAATTTCGTTGTAAAAACAAGACGTCTTAGAATTTCTTTATGGTAATAGAACTTATAGGTGTTAAATGTACCACAAATTATATTATGCTTTAAAAAAAGTGCATTATATTTCCACGTATTTTTCTTTGTATTTATTAGGTATATAAAATATAAGACAATCGGCTTTCTACTATAATAGAAAGTTGTCGAATTTCATACAGAAACAATGATAAAGCAGAGAATTATGGCGCCAAGCTCATCTGTTTTTTTTTCGTAAAATAAATTTATCTTTTGTCCAATATACAAGACTCGTTATTTTTGGTGTGTTTCTACATTTGTTGCAAATTAAAAAAAAAATTGCTTAAATGACTCACAATTTAAGTTTGAATTTTGTATTTTTTGTTTTGTTATTAATATATCTACATAGAGTTTGTTTGTGATATTAAATTATATTACACTTTTAAGGTCACATAACATTTTTTTTTTAAAACAACTATGTTATAGAATATTATACACTTATTAGTTCTATGGCACGACATATTTCCACAAAAAAAAAAAAAAAACAAGAACACCCTTTATGCACACTTTTATTGACTTCGACATTCCAACTCAAAGACTTTTTAAGAAAAGTATCACTCGCATATTTCTGAGATATTTTACTATTTAACTAATCTTAGCAGCTGACTTAGCTGCATCGTGTTGTAAAAGATACTTTTAAAAAGAAATCGAGTAAATTTTCAATAATTTAATAAAAAGAAAAATTTTCCAAAAATCATTTTGATAAAATTATTTCAGATAGGTATTATAATATTTAGGTACTTAAAACGTACCTAACGTTAAACATTCAATTTTGATTTTTTTTTATTATGCAAGATAAGATAACTGTTTGTCTCCTTTGACTAGCACAATTGACCGGTTTTATTCAGTCGTAATTGTATACAAAGTTATGATATTATTAATAATTATCATCATATTACGTAGTCATAAATAATTTCAAAAAAGTTTGATAAAAATAAATTATTCAATAATTCTTATATTTAATTCAAACAGTATATTTTATATACTCGAACATAAAAATTAAAAGTATTAAAAAACATTAATTATCAACAGAAGCATACTTAAATACCAATATTCAAATACTTTAACTGAACTGGTTATAATATAATAATAATATGTAATATCTATGCAAAAGTGCACCATTATTTTATTCGAGGATTTCCGAGAAAAATTACAAATTTTTTCGAGCAGAATATATAATACGGCTATTTTATTTTGCGACGTCAATCAATATGAAATTACTATGTTATGTGTATGGTAAATTGTTCCAATATTTTATTTGTGCCGTAATTTTATAAAAAATGAGGAATAGATATTTTTCTATGTACCTACTACCACACAACATGGCAGACCTCAGCATTTAAAAATAAATTGTTTCATGACTATTTGTGTAGGTATTTCGCTTCCGTTTTTCGTTATTACGTTTAACTGTAAGGCGTAGGTACCTATTAAAATGATTAACTAATTTTAGGGAGAAATCTAATCTTGTGTGGCATATTAAATCGCATCAATCAATGCATCTGAATAATATAATAAATCGTACGTTTCATATGAATCAATAATTGTTAACGATTAACATGCAGTGTATAATATTATCAATATTACAAATTGGGAAATATATTTCACGTTGAACTTTGGACTAAAATATAAGGATTGATTTTACTGTGCTATATTTGTTATAACCTTTGAAACAGTGATACTAAACCAACTTTGAGAAAAGTCGAAAGCACACGTTTGAATATGTCATAGTGATGGAAAACAGGATTTAGGATGGATTTGTGTAGATTTCCCTCCCCCCCCTACCTTTGCGTATCCCACTAATTTTACTTGTTAGATAGGTACGACTGTCACGTAGCAAGAACTTAATGGTTAACTTTTATTTGTGTCTTGCCGCTAATAAACTTTCACGTGTCATGTTACTGTGTTTACCGAGTATAGAAAAGTTAATACGTTATATTATTATAACACGTTCTCCACCTCATTGGTGGAATATAAACGACCGACAAAAAATGACCGTTACACACATGTGGCGGTAGCTCGTTCCAGCCGATCATTAAGTTTCAGCACGCTGCAGCTCACTGTTAATAATAATAATAATAATAATAATAATGATGATAATAATAATAGTAATAAAGTAATGACCGGCTAGAAGATTAAACTTTTATAAACGTATAGTGTTGTATATTATTATCTTTTTTTTTTCAAGGGTGAAATTCATTATGTATAAAGCGTAACGTAAGGTTTATACGAGTATTTATATATAACAATACAGCAATACCCAATGTCTGCGGTATAATATGGTTTGTTTCGTAGGAAACGTAAGTCTCGTTATTTCAACAAAAGTGATCACACAAGTATCGTACTAAGCTCAGAACAAGTTTTGTTTACGATCATATATTGAAGACGATTGCGGATTTATAGCACCTGCCGAGGGCCATGACGACGCACTATAAATAGTTATAATAAAACAATATTATATACAGTATGTATATATATTTTCTTCATCTAATAGAGTTGTTAAAAGTTTATTTATTCGCTCTTGTGTCGCTTCCATGCTGGTCAAACCGGCTGGCGTGGCGTTAGAAAAATAGCTCGAGGGGACCGAAAAAAGCTCTGGTGCGCGAAAATTGAGGAAGAAAAAAAACAAACGACAGCCGTCATACGACAGTAATGCGTCAAGAAATATATTATCGAAAGTCAAAACATTGATCCAAACTGTCCGAACCCGATGATTTATTATTATGAACAATTAATAAAATATACTGTTTTTCTGAACGGAACTCAGCTTTCACTTTAATCCTATTTATATTACATTGACTATTCAATTTCGATATTACAGTAAAATACAATATTAAGTTATTTACAATAACATTAATTATTAACAGTTTGTACAATGAGCTCATAACTGTGGTTTGATATTTCAGATCATAGATAAATTTTATATTGGTCGCAAATCCTAAAATGTTCAAGGATCAATCGGTCTCAGTTTTCTATAAAATCTTGATGGGTCTCTTAAGTGCTTTTTTGACCAATGTATCGGTGTAGTAGCTAATGTTACTATTTGTTCATAGCAACCCTCCTGCAGGGTCGTTAATGGATTTCCTAAGGAAACCACGATCTAAATGGGCACTTCTAACTGTAAATAACATTGTTTGTGTTTCAATTCACACTTCATTCTTATACTAATTCCTAACGTTAGTTTTAAGCTATTTACGATTTTATTAAAATAAATATCTTAATCCTTGAACGATTTTTAACAATTCCTAAAATAAATGTCTTATTATTTTTATCTACTAAATAATTTATCATACCTATTATTAAAAATAATTAAATTGTGTTTGAAATGTATACCGATATTATGAATATTATATCATTATATCATAATATTATTAGGTATGATTAATATTGTAATAGAATCAAATACAATAATTATTGTTTATTTTTAAAATATTCAAAACAAATTGGAATTATTAAAAAATTAATCTTTCCTTGCATGTTTTATCATAGAGGGAGATATAGACTCAGCTTTTGTTTTACTCGTTAAATAAATCATTTAAATAGTAGTTACTTTTGTAGTTAAATATTTTCCATTACAATAGGTATTACATATTTAAAAACAAAAATAAATAAAACGTTCTGCGTGATGATAAAAAAAAAAAAAGCTTTGTGTTTAATCTGAGGATGAATAAATAAAACAAACAATCAAGGTAGGTTATATTTTTTAATGAATATTGTACCGAGCTTTAAATTATTAAAATCCTTATATTTATAAATGTTTAATTAAATATTACCTTTACCACAAGTGTTATCAGCTGTCTTGAGATTATGATGTAAGGACTTATTATTAATATTATGAATGCACAGTGGCGTAGCCAGGGGGGGGTTTTGGGTGTTTAAACACCCCCCATTGACATTTCCGCCACTACTTAATAAATATATTGTTTATAGGGTTCGGGACTCCTTGTATGTTTTATTGTAGTGGTAGTAGGTTATTTTAGATAAGTTATAAATTTGTCTTATCAAACGATGTTTGAATTTGCATATTTTTGGATATTGTATAGGAAAAGTGTACATTTGAGCGATTTTTCGTATATTTGTGCATATATTGAATTTTTTTAACTTAAATGTAGGTACTTACATACAATTGTCGGGAAAAATCATATTTGGATAACATTGAAAAATATCTTTAAAAATAATATGTTTGGTTATGTACAATAGGAGCTAATTTTGAGATTTGGGGAAGCCGAAGCCTAAAATCATACTATTATAAAATTGAATAAGCTTAAAAAATTTTAGTAAATGTTTGGAGGGCTATTAAAGTTGTTGGTGAATCTAGGCTACAGTTGGCCCCATTTTCGCATACGGTACCTACATACGATTTTATAAGTCTCTTTGCAACAAGACTGTGTTAAAACTATCATTGACATCTAGATTCTAGATTGTACGAAGAAATGAAAATCAGTAGATATGTGTTCGTTTATCACGGGGTTCGCATATCAAATTATTCGTTATTACTTATTTATTAACCTAGTATTTTATGCCAGTATTTTTAAAAATCAAGTTTTATTTAACAATAGTTTAAAAATGTCAAAAACATGCAATAGCTGTGTCCTCCGTCCATCATATTAATCAATATATAGGTACCTATATTAAAATTTGTATACCCGCGTTTAAATTATTTTTATCATGTTTATATACCTATTTATTTCTTAGTTTTTTATTACAAAAATTGTATTATATTTTATGAATTTTTCAAAAATAATATAAGAATGTAGCTGCATATATTTAAGCATATTTTGAAAACGTTGAATGCATATTTCGATAATTTTTAGTGCAACAAGTCAAGTCCCGAACCCTAAATTTATTTATATACGAAAACTGTAAAAACTTGGTTTTAATCTATACTTAAACACCCCCCATTTCATAATTCTGGCTACGCCACTGTGAATGCACATGTACATTTGAAGACGACGAACACAAAAGTTACAACGGACGTTTGATAATAACGTAATATGGCACTAATGAGTTTTGACTGTGCCTATATTTTAGTTACACATATACCTACGATTCTGATCGTTTATAATATACGTATTTAATAAACACTTGTTTGGACGTCGGCCAGAATAATCGACGTAAAATATTAAGTCGTATTTGATAAGCTGTGATGGTACAATATTAAATATTATACCAACTGCAGTATTAACCGAAGAATAATCTTGCTTAGGCGACGGGGAAGGGAGGGGGGGGTCGGATGCCGGTCATGATATTAAACATGATTTTTGGACAGCTCAAATGGCCGCGAGCGAGTTATACACTTATAAATATTGCACTGAGCTTTAAATTATTAAATTCCTAATATTGTAATCAATTTTCAGTTAAACATTGTATATTGTTACAACGAGCGTTATCAGCGGTCTGCTATCTTATGATTATTATGTAAGGACACGGTCGATATATATTTTGAACGATCGTTTGAATACGAACACAATAACGTCAGGACGTTTGATAATAACTTAATAGTCCAGAACTAATGAGTTTTGACTGAGTTTTGACTGATGGTTATACGATTCAGATAATAAATTAATATGATTCCGTTTATAATAATATAGTCGTATTTAGAAAAGAAAAAGAAACACTTGTTAGGACGTCAGCCAGAAAAATCGGCCAAGTGCGAGTCCGACTCGAGGGTTCCGTACCATCATCAGCTATGTTGGCAACACTGCTTCTATTATATATTCTAGGATTTTTAGTATTGAGGAGAAGTAATGCTAACGCTGTTCCTCATCCGTCCCTCGATTAACTCAAAAAATAAAAAAAGGATTTTTAGTATTGGTTGTTATAGCATCCAGGGAAATACATAATCTGTGATAATTTCAACTTTCTAACTTTCATGGTTCATGAGATACATCCTGGTAATAGGCTTCGTTTTACCGTACGGAACCCTAAAAACTGACGTGAATTAATATTATCAAGTCCTACTTGATAAGCTGTGACGGCACCGCGACTGAAGCAGTATATTAACGTGGAGAGTAAATAAGATAAACTGACTTTGGCGTCGTGGGAGGGGGTGCACGGGGGTTACAATATTAAACATGATTTTTGGACAGCTGAAATGGCCGCGAACGAGTTACGCGCACTTTCCGGTGGAAACGATTTTCATTGACCGCCGTCCAATTCTATTTTAACTCCTCGACGAGGTCCGTTGTGCGCGTTATTGGCCGTACCGCGGAAAGCCTACAATGCCCAGAAACCGTTTAAAACGATCGGAGTCGTCGGAAATCGGACGAGTTGGCTCGTTCCCAAACGTTTTGAATAACGCCCGCGACGTGCATTATATTATTATACCAGAAACCTCGGACAAACCTGACTTATAATATGTGAAAGTATTTTTTTTCTTATTTTTTTTTTTTTTGATTTCGGACGTTTTCCTTCCTCAAGTATTATTACATATTTTCAATAGTTCCGAACTCGTAGACGGCTCGAGACCAAACATAATAATAATAATGCACAAACGACTTCAGACATTACAATGTGGAACTTTTTTGTTGAAAAGCATTTTCATAAGATAATATATTATATTTTGTGATGGGTAAATACGGTGTCAATTTAGGTTTTTTTCATGTTAATAGGTACAAAGGAGTATAATATTGTATATACCCTTTAAAGTGGATAAAAAAGTAAAAAAAAATCGATAAACATGTTGGTAGTTCAATAATATAAAACGACAGAAATATAAATAAAAATAATGTGTAACAATACAATTGTAATGCTTTGCAATAGAGACAAGAAATACATTATTTTTATAGATGTACAGATATGATACGATACGTAATTAAATACACAATTTCCAAATCACAACATTTCGATTTATTTTAACTTTAAAATAGTAGAATGTATTTTATATTGATTAACATAATCTACGCATTAAGCAATAATTTTACTGTCAAAAGGAATATCTTAATGCGAGTTTGTTTAAAATGCTAAACTACCAGTCAAACAAAATGTATTAAGTATTTTAAACTCAACGTATAAACACTATATAAAACAGATACCTACATAAACAAACCCGTTATTGTATTGAGATAAATAGAGTATTATTTAATGAGGCGCCAAAGTTATTTTTAAGTTATATTGCAGACACCCCGCACCTCACCCCCAATAACCCCTAAGAAAAATCTACGTCAAACAATAATACAAATAAAATATTAACCATATGTATTGATTACTATCGAATTTGAATCAACAATGTTGCAGAAGTATTTATATGCAAATTTTCCAATTGGATAGCAACTATATATGTGTCTATGCGTCATAATATACGTCATGAAATTATCATAATATAATATAGTATAAAGTATTAATATCCAATCAGAAATTCATTTCCAAAATAATAAGTACAGAACATCATTAATGATTTACGATGCGTTTTTTGCAAGTGAAAAATAAATACATAATATTTTACTAATCATGATGTTATAATATTGTAGGAACATGTTTTAAAAACAAAAATACAGGTCAATTCAATTGTGCAAACATAATATTACTATAAGATACTTATGTCCTATATATATATATATTACATTATATAATATAGACTATACAGTATACAGTCATAATAGAATCATTATTTTAAACAAAGAAGTTTTGGCTATTAACCATAAATAATGTAAGAAAAACAACATTTTATACTTTAAGAAAAGAATATATTTGATATTTATTTTACCGTTATTTAATTCTTCATAGAAATGCATATTTTATAAGCATTGCTGCATCTCATTTTCAATATTTTATAAATTTTTTTCTCTATAGATTAAACGGTGGACATGATAAAATAGTAAAAAATAATTTCAAAAAAGGATTAAACATTACAAATCGTTACAGTAATGTATTAGTGGTGTTTGGATATCAATAAAATATATTATATATTTTAAATGGCTTAACAATAGGCATTAGATCTGAGCACTCTGCAGTACCTTCAAATACGTCCAAGTTCAACAAGAATTCTGAAAACTGAAATTTTCTTAAAATTAGTGCATTTTTGGTGAAGAGAGCTCTAAGGTCAATCTATGAAAAAAGTGATATATACATTGTGGCCAAGTCTACTCTTTCTTAAGGGCGTCGGAATCAGTTCGTTTTTTAATACAAAAACATGTCTTACAGGAAAAACTCTCAAAAACTGTAAAATAGTCAGATTTTGTTATTTTTTGTTATTTAAAATAAGAGAACACCAAGTCTAATTTAAAAAATTATAATTATAGAAATTAAAATACACATTTGATTAATGTACAATATTTGTTCTTTTACATTTTCTACCACTATTTAAAGTAAAATGAAAATTTGAACTTTGATCCGACTTGAAAAATTTCTCAAAAAAAAAATTAACGGAATCCGACTATTCTACAAGGTGTGAGAGTTGATATAATACACTGTGTCAACAATCCCTACGTAGGTATCAAGCTGCAGATTAGTGGAAAATTATTATAATAAAGGTAGTAACTAAAATATAAAATATAATTTTCAAATTGTATAGGATTTTGGCAACTTGGAAAAATGGGCACCGACACCCTTAAGTCCAAACCTCGCTTCATTCCTACATTTATGAGCAACAATGATCTTATTTTTTTATTTCTGAACACTTGTACAGTTTCCTACCAACCAAACGAATGAGTGATGGAAATAAGAGAGCTCAGAACAAAAGAAAAAAATTAAAGACCACCTCCCAAAAAAGTCATCCTATCAAAGTAATAGTGTCTACTTTGTGCCCAATTCTGTTTTATGCCTCATTAAAAATTTTTTGACACCGAAAAATGAAACATCGCACTTGGGTATTTGTACCAGGTGCTAACAACTCACAAGAGGCCAATTCAGAAACCGGCCAAGTGTTAAGCAATAAAAATAAAAGATCATTGTTGCTCGTGAAAGTAGGAGTGAAGTGAAGTTATGGACTAAAGAAAGATTGGACTTGGTTACAGACTTTCAGCGTAGATATCACTACTTTGATAGGCTGACTTTTCTTGTTAAGTGGTCTTTAACTTGGTATTTATTTACTGGTTAAGTTTTTGATGTGGATGAAAATTTATATTAAACTTAAAATTTTATCCAAACCTATTTTAGGGTATTTATTTTTTCATTTTCCTCGCATATTAGGCCACATTATATTTCTTACTCATTTATGTAAGTAATTTACACAAGGAATAAATTACCTACAATATAATTTATTTATTAGAACCTTAGTAATTTTCTCTAATAAGGTATTCAATAAAAAGTATCTATAAACTACATGCATACCTAGTTATTAATACTAATTAGGCACTACAAAATACAAATTATTACACATTATTATAATATATTCGTATTATAATGTATTAAAAAAACCGAGAAAGGAAGATTCCTTATTAGTCAGATGATGTATGAGGCACCTGAAAGGTTTATTGTTTAAATAATGCATAGTATTTAAACTATACGTATAAAATACGTATCACTGTAGCTTAGTACTTGAAATTGCAAGTTGCAAGTATAGTAGTGAGATGATAACATGTCCAACTTTAAGTATTTTTTTTTAATACAACAATCGTATGACTAATTTAAAGTTTTTTTTTAAAAGGTTATAAAATAATAATGACTTGGAGATACAAACTATTATTTTTGTTTTGAAAGAGATTTATTTATACATTTTCTGAATGTAAGTATGGTATAGTTTATGAAACTCAAAACATTTATTACATTTTTAAAATACTGGAAATACGACATATACTACCCAAATATTGTTAAATTTTTTAAACCATGCAAATACAATTTAAGCGATAGGTTTTTCATTTCGTTTGAGTATTAAGCTTTCAAACTAAAAAATAATATTGACGCATTATATATACGTATAATAAACCCACCCCGGCTTTCAATGTTCAAAAAATGAGTATTTATTTTATAATTTTTTACGTTTTTTTTTTTTTTTATCGACAGTTGCTTATCCCTGACGAACAAAAAACCCTTGATGTATGTATAGTTGTGTACAAACGAATAACGTTTTAAGTGGAATATACCGATATGTATTATAAATAATAAATTATATTAAGTTTATACTCCATCGGGTTGTGTTTATAGAGACATACACATAAACTAATGGTATTATAAAAGAACGGAAGGGGCACGCTCTGGAATGCGTCTAGTGCTAGGTTTTAAATGAAAACGTCATTCCACACCATGATATTATATTTACTACAGCCGGGGATGGAGATATTTTATTTAAGAAAAAAAAAATTGCACATTAAGACTATTTATTGCTTACATTTCGTCGTTTGGTCCGTTCGTTCTTTTCGAACGCTTATTTTGTTCGTCCACAACCCCACTCCATCAGCCTCACAGCCGTCAGCCATTCGAAACACAATAATAATAATATTATAGTCACGGTAGTCATAGCGACTGATTTTGAAGTCATCACAACAAATGGAGAGCGCGTGTGACTGTGTTATGCGGCGGACTCCTACGAGTATTTTGATGTGTTTCGATATGCACAGTTTTACGGAATTCGCTTGTATTTGTTTATTCGGTCGGGAAATCAAATCACAAAAATCCTCTCATAATATATTTCCATTAGAACGATGAAGTTGAAACATTTGCAGTCGTTGACACAGCAGACGGAGGTAAGTGGTCTCTAGGCAGTATAGAATAATACGCGGGTAGACAAACGGTGAGCGAAACTTTTTTGAAAATTTCATTGCTGTCAACAACATAATGTGAATACTTATTTCAAGACACAAGTGACGTATTTGTTACGTTTCGCGTTGGCATGGGGAAAGGGTACATCAGAAAAGAGCACGTCTGAGTAGAAATTTGAAGGTTAGCAATGCCGGCTGCAAATAATTTCTCTTGACGAATAAAATGTTTTTAAGAGAATATTTGATTATGCAAAACGGAGAGCACTTCTTTTTTATTTTGCATATTAAAGAGTTATACATATTTCTTTGAACAGTGTGATAATTTTAATAATAAAGACCAAAGTCAAATCATTTTACAACTTTTCTACGTTTATATTATAAAATGAGTTTGAAGTTCGTTTATCACATTTTGCAAGTTTTTGTATAAAACTCGAATATTTATTATCCAATATATATTTAATAAAATAATATGGTTTATGCGTCAAACTTAATTTCATTAGGATCTTTAAAATGGATTCTATTATACGTTCGTATATTATATTTATACATAATTACAATGAGTACAATTTTGTACTAGACATTTTTTCGTTAACTATATTAATTAAGTGTTGTCAATGTGAAAGTTTTTTTAATTAAGTCGAAATTTATTATTGGTTATATTGTTTAGCAATACATTGAGTATCCAATATGCCACAATTTTAGAATTAAATTTAAGCGATAATGACGCTTCATGATTTATCATCCTAAATTTGTGACGTATAAATAGTTTTATACTTCAAGAAATATTAATACATACATTAAAATATCTATATGTGCATAGATAAATCGAATTTGATAATAATTGTATTTTTTTTATCATCGATAATATAAATAAAGTCAACTCGTTCGTAAATAATTTTACAAAAAAACCTTTAACAATATAATATTAAATTTATAATTTACAATGTTATTATTTTTCGGGAGTCACACTAGTCACACTATTATTTTTAATAACATGAAACATTATTTTATTTTAGAAAATGAATTATTTCTCCTAAATTTATTTGTTTCATTGGGAATTACACTAACTTCAATTTGAAGTTATATGGAATAATATGATATTGTGTAAATGTGTAATACAATACTCTCTTATAATATAAAATTATAAATATTCATGATAATATTATTTCTAAATTTAATAGTTGAGATGATGGTATTTTTCAAATAATGTATCGATTCGTATGCACATTTATTTAACCAAATTTATACTATTTGAACTCGTTGTATTGATATTGAAGACTTTTGGTTGTGAAAAATACTTATACCCCCACAAATAAATTATGGAATAAAATATATGATAATGTGTAAAATTCTGGGTCCTAGGGAGTAGGAGCTTATTTTCCTCACAAAATAAACAAATATTTCACAAGGTTATGAGTAATATAAGTTCGTTTTTTGTGGGGGTAAAAAGATGATATGACCCGCAAATTTACACATTCTTCTATATTTTAATCGATCGTTATTTTGTTGTGGTGACAAGCTCCTTGAAACTAGAAAACTATGATAATATATAGTTAAATATATAATATTCTCTTCTAACTATCCTTTAAGTTTCGTTATTGTGGTATAAAAACCACATATAACCTATGAGCATATCACCAAAAGAAAGCGGAACCTCGGTATCTCGCGAAGTTTCTGTATATCGAATATTTTTTCAGTCCAAATCATTCAAGCATGCACATGTTGTAAAATACCTCAATAACTTGAAGTTTCGATACTTCGAATTTATTTTTGGTCGTAAAAGGCTTCGATATACCGAGGTCCCACTATATTATTGTGTGTAGGCATGTACATAATATATTGAATTCCGTTTAGTAATTTTACTTTTTTAACCTTCCTAATGTGAACTATAATAGTCTTAGGTAAAAAATATCATTATAATAATATATTGTTATATTATAACGTAAAAAAAAATGCTATCTTAAAAAGTAATAACATTAAGTTTAGACGACCCTGTCCAGTAAACTTTATATGAATAAAAAAAATGTAAATTTATGTAATACATTAATTAAAAGTGCACTTATTATTTTTAAGTCAAACACCATTTAAAATTATTGATGCATAAATGTATATTATAGTAGGTACATACTATAATATGCTTCGTGCGTCTTAAAATAATACAATTTAATTAAGTATATATTGGTTAATTAGCGTAAAGTGAAAAATATAAGATTTAATTTAAAATTTTAACTGTTTTAAAAACAAATAATTTATAATTGTGAGTTCAAAAGTTTTCTCGCTTTTCTCCATTACTTTTTAAGTTTTAAAATAATAATAACTTATAAATAAGCCATTCAAGACTAACGATTTCAATTTTCTTCTAAATAAGTTTGGACGATTTTGTCTTTAATATCAAATAATAATACACTTACAAAAATGCATTATATCGATCAATATTTAATACTTGTACGAAGTTGTACCTATATTTCGAGTACTCTTAGTTACTTATTCTCAAAAAATAATACACATTATAATGTAGCTGTGTTATTGTCTGGTCATATGAAAATTAGTAAATTTTCCAATAACACTGTTGCGGTGGTTCTATTCCTTTTATTTTACTAAGACGATCGTAGCTTACTTTTATATCAAAAAATTCCCATAAGAAGAGGGAAAAAATAGTTTAAAATAAATATTTTGAATGTTATTATAACAATATTATAAAGAAACGTGACACACTCAGACCGTATAACTGACAGAAAAACAAAAAGAAACAAAATTGAAAACTATTGAAAATCGTAACCATACCTATATTATTGTCATAATATAGATAATTTTACACCGAGATACGTTTAAATATCATACACAGGTCATATTATTAAGGGTTTTTCGTTGGTTATTTGTGTCCCTGGGTCAGGTAAGTTTCGGTAACTACTGCAAAGCAGTGACCTCGACAACTCGGTGGCTGCTTTGAGAGGCAGTTGTCGTGGAGCCGATAAGATAATGTAGTATTTTTAATGCTCTCCGATGTAATGGGTTTTCGACCACTTCACAAACAGAATTACCGTGAGACACGGGCCATCCACAGCTTTCTCGATAATATCTAAATAATATTATTATTAATGTGATTAAGCATGGTAAGCGGCAGTGGCGTCTTCGCACCGCGATAGTAATAATAATAATAATTTATAATAATAATAATTATTATTATTATTATTGTACAACAGCAACGGGGCAGTTTACAGTAGTGGCGGTGCAGGAGTTATGTTTATTTTCTGTGTTTTCGACAGGATGGTCCATTCCAAGTGTTGGCAGCCACGTGGTCGCCAAACAACCAAAAACTGGCGGTGTGCAACAACGACAGGGTGGTGTTGCTGTTCGACGAGGCTGGCGTGAAAAGGGACAAGTTTCCCACTAAGCCCTCCGAGCACGGGGTAAATACGAAGTGTACGCGAGCCACTTTCGGCCCTTATATATATATATATATATATATATATATATATATATATATAGATTACGCGCGAGTGGACTACTAATCTCCGTATTTATACATTTATATGGGTTACGACTCGAACACAGTAACACACACACTAGCACACGCACAAACACTTACACGGGCGCGGGCGTGGGCTCCAAGTACGAGGAGTACAACACTACACGATTGGGCAAAGATAGAGAGGGGAGCCTCGACCGAACGAGACTATAAAACCATATCCCAGGTCTAGCCTTTGGCCCACCAACGTTCACCACACCTACAATTTTAACTAGTCTATTTTGTTTTTATTGAGGTATACCGCTGCCTCCACCACACCCTACCAGAAGCATATAGGTATTTACGGGAAATGAAACTGTACATGTATTGTAGGTACCTATATAAAATCCCTGTAGAGGGATCGTGAGTGAGTGAGCGGAAGTGATTGAGACGGAGGGAAACACAGGGTCATCAAAGTTTCGAGGTGCGCTCACAGGTCACCCACGTATAGGGGGTAGCCCTATAGTTATGCCATTATTTAAAACGTTTTTCGATCGAATTCACCCAGTGCTATTTAGTTCACAACCAGTGACGTACACTAAAAAATAAATAGGGGTAGCAAATTGATTCGGTTACCTCTATATTGGCTATTCGTGATGTAAATATTTTGGAGCCAGGGGGTCCACCCACCCACCTACCAGAAAAAATCAGGGGTACAACTGCTACCCTTGAACCCTCCAGTGTGCGCCACTGTAATCACAACCGATAAACCGAATAATATCGATCGACACCTGTGTTTTTTAATTATTGTTTTACCAATAGAGCAAACATTTTTAATAATTAATTATTTGACGTGCGTTATTAAATATTGCATTCGCACTTTCAAACATTTTTCTAAGTATTTTTATAGGTAGGTACATCAATTAATAATGAAACTTTACTTCGGGTACATTACTGTAATGCACCTGAAATTATTATAAACCTGAAAATCGATGACAACCACAACAATTGGACTATTTCAATTAATTATATTGGTCTTGAGTATGCTTTATTAATTCTAAATAATTGTATACGATTGAGTTTCGTTTTTATCATAATCAAAGTTAACATTTATTCTAAGCTCTATAAATTATCAAAAATAACAACAACATAACCATAGTATAGTATCAGATAAATTCCATAATTTGGTTATAGGTAGTTATCGGTGGACGTGTAACTACTACGTACCTATGAATATGCATAACACTTTTTAATAAAGTTAATGTATTTACGACATTTTACGATAATAATTTACACCAAATCGCCCAACAGTTTTAGTATTAATTTATATGTTTTTATTTGAAAAACATCAAATACATAATTGTGTTTACAGATTACAATGGTTTATTGTGTTTTATATTTGAATAAAATAAAAACTTGGTTGTTGAAAAAAAAATCAAAATATAATTCATCTTTTATAGTTGACGATATTTAATTTATTTTATGATAATCTACATTTATATGAATAAATAAATAAAAACAGTATGCAGCTTAAGTCACAAGAAAGCATAAATCCGGATTATAAAAACAAGTAAAGTAAATTACTTTAAATATTGTGGCGTATGAAAACTGAACTTCCGTTAAGCCATTCATGAGCAATTCGTCAAACAACTTCCAAACTTTTAATGGAAATCGCTCGATATATTGGTAGGTGGAAAAATGTGATTGAGCTGTTGAAATATTAGACAAAAGCAAACACATAAATGCAATGCTAAAAAAATATAAATAAATATTTTTATTTTAAAATAGGAATATATATTTACATTAATTCGTGAAAAATGTATGCACAGTAAAAAATAAGCTAGGTAAATTTAAAAACAGACATGCATTTTGTAGCACTTCAAAAAATGTATAATTTTTAAAACCATTACGATAAATACATTTTATAAAGTTATGTAATTAAACTGACAAAGTAAAAAATAATACTATCAGACCATTACTTCTGCTGAAATCCCTCGAAATAGGTTGGTGGTTTTTGTTTTGGTGTACTGTCTAGACGAGGGACCTCAATTCTAAAGCCCCTGGAGAAAATTGTATGATGAAATTATGATTGTAGCGGTATTATTGGTCCTTGAAATGATGTAATTTAATTACAATTTTATTGAACTAATATAACACAAAACTCTAGCAATCCACATAAACAATAAATAACGTTCTTCATAATACGATTATATATTTCTTCGACTATTCTCTTCAAAAATGAATTTCCAAAATGAAACATTTGGTTTTTACGAGAAATGTATTGTTTTTATTCTGAACAAAAGTTCTTGTATAATTTGTTTTCATCATTACTTATGCCATACAGCAATTATTATTACGTTGGATTTTGTGAAAAAACTTACACTAGCTTAGTTAAACCATATTTTTATTGTATAAAATAAGTCATACAATATGTAATAACAGATTTTCGTTTATTTAAACCTAGATAATAAAATAATTATGTCCTACACATGTATAGGTAGTAAAAATGTACTAAATGGTAAGTATTTTTAAAATACGTTTCACTGATATGTATAATGTGCATCGTAGGTATATGTATAATATGTATATATTGTCCTCTAGAAAGAATTTAATCTCAGTCAGTATACTAGCTGAATATCAGAATATATCCATGGTGCACATATAACATTAGTTAAAACTCAATAACTCATTATTTATTTATTTTTTGTCTATGACTAATCCAACGAGTTCCGAGTCATCGTCATAATAATATTATGTTGCTCTGTAATGCAATATTCAAATATTTCCGGGCACGCAATTACTAATTTCAATTTTCTTTTTATTCTTTTGACGCGCAATATAGGCCGGCCGAAAAAGTTACACGGTAAAAGGTTTGGCATTTTCTCCTGATTCTACGAGAATAGCCGTGGGACAGACCGACAACATGGTGTTCGTGTACAAAATCGGCGACAGTTGGTAAGCTACGGAAAAAAAAAATTGGTAGTGTATAATTAATGTGAAATCGTTGTTTAAGCTTGTGCAGTGCGCCTTGCTTCTGGAAATAATCTTGTTAACTCCACGTGTATAATGTATATATATGTATATTTTTATGTACGCGTTTGTATATAAAATTCGAATTACAGGGGAGCCAAAAAGGTGATATGCAATAAATTCGGCACACAGTCTCCGGTGACCTGCATGCTGTGGATGTCTGAGGGGCCGATAATTTACGGGCAATTAGACGGCAAGATACGGGCTGCCCACTACAAATCCAATAAATCTCAGACCCTTTACGCCACTGGTTCGTACGTCGTGTCGCTGGCCTCCAAGTAAGCCTTTTCCACCACTAAATGCACCACACACGATGCGATCATTTGAATCTTATAATCCAATCTTTCGATACAGTTTTTAAAATGGGTTATTTTTACATTTTAATAGTTGTAATTAAATGATTTTCAACACTAGCGATAACGGGTTTTTGTTCACGTCAAATTTTTTGGTTCAATGCATCGATGGCTTTATGACTAAAAAAAATGTAGCCATTTTTTTTTTAGTTTTCTGCAAAACAAAAAATCAATTAGGTATATTACATATATTACTGGAAATGTACACAAGTGTAGAAACTATTTTCTTTGAGTATCACAACTTTTTTCACGCTTTATTTCATGTCATAAAATTAAATTGTACAGAATATTTTTGTTCATTGATACCCCAGGGGAAATTTTCCTACTTCCTAATAGTATATTTGAAGAAAAGTGATTGTCGGTTTTTTTTTTACCAAAAACATTTGGTCTAAGAGGACTAAGGAATAAAACCATATATATATTTTTTTTTTATAAAACCATAACAATTTATAAAAATAACTTTCCAGGTCCAAAAAACAAAAAAAATTAAAACAGTTTACAGAGTTTAAACAATAACTTACATATTACTCCATTTAAATAAATTACGCTACATTATTCTTAAGCATTTAATACACACACATAAATGTATGAAGATGTAGAGTAAATATTAATTTTATAATAAGCCTACTTCATTATATAAATTGTTTAATCTCTACTACATGTGTTCTGAAAGATAACAATAATGCATAATTAAATATGAATGTAATATTAAAATAGTAAATTTTAATTTAACATATTATAACACTTCATAATATAGGGAATAATGTTGCTATAATTTTTATCATACTCTACCCAATGATTTTGACTAAAAGTTTATAAGTAGAAGAACTTTATTAATTATTGTTGTACCTCCCACATATTATTTTGAATTTTTGTATTAAATAAATAATATATATTATTGTACTTCAATGAGGTGAATATTTATTTAATACAAAATTATAAATGCAAGATTGAAAGCGATAAGCGGCATACATATTACTTATGTCTAATAAAAGGTATTCTTTATGTAGTTGATTGGATACGGGAAACAATATTTGTGAAACAGTGAAAATAAATAAAGGATTATTAATATTACGATATGTCATTTCATGGCTGTAGATTAGTTACATATTTTCTTTTTAATATTTGGTATAATTCAACTGGTATGACGGATTATTGGTTGAATGTCGCTTTAGTATATTATGCACTGTTATCTGTCATATTATTTCAGGTCATATAGTTTGTCAAAAAATATCTATACCAATTTCAAAATTATAATTAGTGAATTACATAGTTGAGGAGACTAATGTGGTTGTATGTATTATTCATTAATTGTGTCGTGATGTTGATTTTTTTTTATTATTTAATTATGTCAACTTACTTAATGTTTTTACAAAATTGTGAAATTGGGTTTGAAAAGATAGATTTAACTACATCATAAAAAAGGAATCTCTGGAGAATATTATCATGCATATTAAATACAATCCGCATTTGCTTACAACTCTTAAATATTTATTGCAGTTATATTTTTAAGCAAAATACTTAAAAAAAAAAAAACATAAATTGCCTATTCAAGGTACTATAAATATGTGAGAGCCAACTCAAAATACAAAGTAGAACATGAAACTTTTGGAGATTTTTCGTATATCATGTAACTAGTACTTATAGGTACAAAGGTTAAATAGGTTTAACATAGGTTAAATAGAATCATTTTTGTGTCCGTATGTTCAATAAGCATTTCGTTAATATGGATAAGACTAACAAGCATCATTGTTGGTTTTACTAGAATATAACTTGGCAATATTTATGATGCCCATAATACTATATGGGTCGTAATAACATATGAGTTTTTTTTGTTTTATAACATCTAATATTGACGTACAATATTATCTCATATTATTTCGTACAATTACTATGTATTTCTGAAATACTATTTCATACAGCAGCCAGTATACAGTATATATCGTGTGTTTTTATGATGTGTTTACTGTACAAGTAATTATATCAATTTGACATATTGAATTGGATTAGGCAATATAACTTCAAATAGTATCTGTATTGGATTAGTTGAACAATATTTTTTTTTTTTTTTTTTTATTATATTATATCCGCGGCGACTATGGCCATTGGACGACATTAATGCTATACAATACTATACAAGGTTAGACATTTTTGTATATAGATACATTAAATATGAAGGAGAAGAAAAAAAAAAAAAAAAAAAAAAAAAAAAAAAATACAAGAAAGAAAAGACAGTATGTTAATATAACATAATATAACTTAAATTTTGTTGAGAAGTCCTGTGTTGTGTAAAAAATCCAACGTCGTTGTCAGGTTGCTCTGTTCGGGGCTGAGTGATTCGGCTAGCTGGTCCGGAAGGTTCAGTTCTCTCCTTTCATTTTCATATCTTCGGCATTCTGTGAGGATGTGTTTGACAGTAAGTAGGGAGCCGCATTGGGTGCAGATGGGAGGTTCTTCTCCCTTCATGAGGTGTTGATGGGTGATGTGTGTGTGTCCTATCCTGAGGCGAGTGATGGCTGTCTCCTGTTTCCTGGAGATGTTTGCAGGGAACGGCCAAGGGTATGTGGTTCTTTTGATCTCATGTAACTTGGTTGTCTCAGCTGCCCATTTGTTTTCCCATTGGTTGTGTGCCTCTTTAGCAATGATCCTCTTAACATCCTGGTATGTAAAAACCAGTGACGTAAGGGGGTTGTTGGCTAGGTGGGCCTGTTTGGCAGCCTTGTCAGCGAGTTCATTTCCTCTTATATTACAGTGGCCGGGAATCCACATGAAGGATATTTGTTTACCGGCGAAGGTAGCGGTGGAATGAGCATTATGAATTTTTCTTGCTAAGTCAGAAGGTTTCCACTGGTTCTGGATACTCATGAGAGAGGAAAGGGAGTCGCTAAGGATAATGATTTGTTTGGCTTCAACTTTGTTTGTTGCAAACTCAATAGCTTTTAGGATGGCTAGTGCTTCAGCTGTGTAAATGGAGCATTTGTTTGATAGTTTCCATTGGATATGTGTATCCCCGTGAATGATGGCCATTCCAACCCGATTTACCACGACAGAGGCATCCGTGTATATAAATGCGTGTTGCTGTTTAGATGAAAGTATTTCCGTGAAGAGATTCCTGTATTGAGTGGAGCTGGTATATTTCTTGGGGAGTTGGTGTAAGTCCAGGATGATGTTCATCGAGATAAGCCACGGAGGGGATATGCTGATTTCAGTAGTCATTATGTTATCTAAATCATATTTTTTATAATTGTTGAAAATGTGGTTAGGGGAGGAATGAAGACCTTGGGGGGAGCGGGCCATTCTGGCTGCGGTTTTGGATGTTAGTTCAGACCATCTTATGTCCAATGGTGGAATGCCGGCAATGCTGAGTATGCTACTGATCGGGCTTGATCTGAACGCACCAATGGAGAGTCGGATCCCTGCGTTATGTATTGATTCCAGTGTTCTAAGGTGAGATGGTTTGGCGGCGGATATTAGAGAAGCTCCGTAATCTATTTTTGAAAGGATGAGTGTTTTGTGGATTTTCAGTAGCATTTGGGTTTGTGCTCCCCACGCTGTATGGGAAAGTGTTTTTATCAGATTAATTCTAGAAAGACATGATTTTCGTATGTGTTGTATGTATGGGCGCCATGAAGCTTTAGAATCGAGGATTACCCCAAGGATTTTGACTTGAGTTTGGTTCTTGATGGTGTGGTTACCCATTTTTATTGCTATGTTTTCCTTTTTTCTTTTCTGGTTGATGAGTATGAGGCTAGTTTTGTTCGACGCAAATCGAAAACCCGCTGTTTTTGACCAGGATTCAAGTTTGTTGGTCGAATCTTGTAGCATTTGTTGAATAGTGTTGCTGTTGGAGCTGCGACATAGGATATTGAAATCGTCAGCATATAAAAGAGGGATGTTGGGGTTGCGTATTCCTTCGGAAATATCATTGATGGCTATTAGGAATAGCGTCACTGAAATGGTGGAACCTTGTGGTACACCGTTCTCTTGTGTAAATATGTCGGATAGGGTGTTTGAGGTTTTAACCTGAAACGTCCGGGTGCCGAGGAAGTTATTTATGAAGTCTAACATGTTACCTTTAGTTAGAATTTTGTTGAGCTTGTGGATTATTCTGGGTCTCCAAGCTGAGTCATATGCCTTAGCAATGTCAAAACTGATCAATCCTAAACTTTGATTATACTTTAGAGCTGTTTGGATTTCATTTTTAATGTTTAAAATATTCTTAGTAGTGCTTCGATCGCGTCTGAAACCGTTTTGTTCGGGAGTGAGATAGTTAGATTTTTCCAGGTGCCACATTAGACGATTGTTAATCATTTTCTCGAGTAATTTACATAGCGTATTTAAAAGACATATAGGGCGGTAGCTATCAGGTAAACTTGTTTTTGTCGGGTTTTAAAATAGGGATGACGAGGCCATGTCTCCATGTGTTGGGGAAACAATTATTGTTCCAAATTGAATTGTATATTGATAGTAAATGGGTCCTTGCGTTCGCTGGGAGGTTTTGTACAAATAGGTAGGGGATTCCGTCAGGGCCGGGGCTTTTGCTTTTGCAATTACGGAGAGCTTCCTCCAATTCTGTGATGAGTAGAGGTGAGTTGAGGTAGGTTTGAACATTATTATGGGGATCTACTGTGTTCGATGGGTTGTTGTATATGTTTGCCTTGGATAAGAATTCCTGATCGTAGATGGATTTACTAGAATTCTCTTGAAACATTTGTCCCAGGGTGTTGGCGACTTCTTTAGGAGATGTTGTGATGTTAGAGTCCGTGAGGAAGTGGATATTGTTTCTGTTGGTACCTCTAATAGATTTGATTTTTTTCCATACAATTGAGGAGTCAGTTTGGTTATCGATGCTGGACACATATAGTTTCCACGATAAAGATTTGCTGCTCTTAACCAGATATCTGGTTAGGGCTCTTGTCCTTTTTAAACTGATGAAGTCCACTTGCGATCGGGAGATTTGGAATTTCTTGAGAGCTTTATTTTTGTTTTGGATAGCTTTTTTTATTTCTTCATTCCACCATGGGACGCGAGGTCTTGGGGAGCTGCTCTTGGACTTACCTATTGTGATTAAGGCTGCTTCTGTTATAATGTCAGTAAATTCTTTTACGTCTGCATCTATATTTTCTGGTGATGGGGTAGGGAGGCTTTCGGTTTTTTTTTCTATTAGAGATGAGAAAAGATCCCAATTGGCTTTCCTGATAGACCATCTAGATGGATAAACTAGGTGTGTGTCGTCAAGTGGGTGGTTGATGGATATTTGAATGGGGATGTGATCACTGCTATTGATGGTATAAGGTAGAGTGCACCACTCTAATTTATGCGCGAGAGAAGTGTTTGCGATGGAGAGGTCAATTGCGGATGAGAGTTCGTTGATAGGGTTGATTCTTGTGGGTTGTCCGTTGTTGAGAAGCATTAGATTTTCGTTATTAAGTAATTCATCGATGATTTTCCCTCTGCGATCCGATTTGTAGGATCCCCAGGTCTCGCTGTGACTATTGAAATCGCCAACTATAATGAACGAATTGGGCAGTTGTTTTATGATACGTTCGATGTCATCTAGGCAGAAATCTCTGTTGTTTGGGATATATATGTTACATATGGTTAGTTTTGTATGAGGCAGATTGACTGAAACGGCTATTGCTTCGAAATCAGTGATTAAAGGGAGTTCGACACTGGGGAAATCTTTGTTGATCATTATTGCGACGCCACCGCTGGCTCTGATACACGAGAAGCGATTGCGTTTATAGATAACATAGTGCGTAAATTTGGGATTGCTTTTCTCGTTAAAATTGGTTTCTTGAATGCATATTATTGCGGGGTTCAGTTCTTTGGTTAGTATCTGGAGCTCTTCAAGTCTACTGAAGAACCCGTTGATGTTCCATTGAATTATATTTGTTTTCATTTGAATTGTATAGGAGGTTTGAAGGTGCTTGATGTGAAAAATGATAGATCTGAGGGTGACATTTGTGGCGTTTATTTTTGAAGCAGGTGTTTCATGAATCTTGAGGTGGAGATGCTTGGAACAGTAGATTGCCGAGCTTGGTGAGGTGTGTTTTGAGGAAGGTTTTGGTGATTTTGGGACGGATTTCGTCAATGAGTTTCATGATTGATGGGATGTCTGAGTCAATCTCTTTACAAAGGTTATGAATATTAATGTTTTTATTAGTGTAGTTTTCTAAGACATGCTTAAACTGGAGCATTGTCACGTCAGTGTTGAGGAAAATTTCCTCTGCGGATGTGAGACACTCAAGGATTTTGTCTTCTTTTCTGGATGATGAATTTGATCTGGAGCGAACCTTAACTTTTTTTTGAATTTTTTTTGTGGTGTCGCTATGTTGGTTGGGTAGTGTTGATATTGAGTTGTTGAAGGTAATGTTATTAGCTTCCTGGGAGGATGAATCGGATAGGTGCCTCTTAGGGGGTTTTCCGTCTTCGGATGGGTGTCTTTGCTGTTGGGGGGTGGAGGGGAGAGGACCATGAGAGTGTTCCAATGACGGAGGGGAAGGATTGGGGGGAGATGAATTTGTATTTGTATTATCTCCAGGGATGTTTTCGGTTTGATGTCCGGTCGCCAAGTCCGTGTTGTTTTGAGATTGTATTTCGTTTATTGAAGGGCTTTCAGGCATCAGCATGTCCTCCAATAGACTTTCGTCGATAGTGTTGTTTTGGTTATGACTTGATAAGGGGGACCTGTGTATTTGTGGACTTATAAAATTGTCTGTGGCAATTTGTTTGTTGCATGATTTAGATGTGTGACCTGTTGATTTGCAAATAAAGCAAGTGATTGTTTCATCAGTAAGGAATATTCTGAATTGAGTTTGATTGTTAATGATAGTTAAGGATCCAGGAAGTTTTATTACATCTTCATGGTTGATGAACATTTGTCGACGAAAGCTAAGAATGTGTTCATAACCCTCATGATTTATTCCAGCTCTTATGTAGCTTATCTGGGATAATGGTGTAATATTTATGTTTTTTAATGCATTAAGAATTGATTGGTTAGGTATTGAGGGACATACGTTGGATATTATTATTTTTTTTGCTGGGTTAATGAGTCTGCGTATTTGTATAATGTGTTCGTTTACTGTGATTGTATTATTTTTTTCTAAAAGTGTTTCTAGTATTTCCTTACTAGAGAGAAATATGCAGAAACGATTGTTTGATATTCTTGATGTGTAGATAATGTGTTTTGGCGATACGATTTTTCCGATTGCCAGAATGTAATCTATTTGACGTATACCATCTATAGAATTAAATACTAATGCCTGTTCTCTGGTAGGTAGTTTATCGTTTGCTGTGACAGAGGCAAAACTAAATGTTTTATTTGGATAATTGGCCGAGTTATATTGATTATTTATGTGAGACGATTGTTGATCATATACTTTATCTGCGATTGTGTGCCGTGTCTCGGAATGGTCATTATCGCCGGATACGGCGGTAATTAGTGGCTTATCGGCTGCCTTGACGACGGTCACCTTCTTTGTTGCTAGAGGAGTGTGTTGGGTGATGGGAATGGTATGAGGTGTGCACGGGGGACCGTTATTATTATTTTTATTTGGTACCGGTAATTTATTATTAGTGATGGTTGTATTAGTTAAACTCGTTGTTTTAGAGGTTTTAGAGATGTTGTTTTTTGTAGGTGGTTTGTTTGTAGGCGGAAATCCCGTCCTGGGTATTCCGCTCATTTTGTTAATATTGATTGGCGTCTGATGTTATTGGTAAAAAATTAATTCATATTACCTTTTAATCAGTCGCCGGTGTGTTAATACTGCAATGCTATCGAGAGCTATAAAACGCACAATCGCGGAGATAACACACGTGTTGAACTGTCGGATGTCTAACACGTACTGAAACAACAATATTTTATTAATCAAATTAGCTAAGGTCCTACTATAACTATATTTTAGTCGACACAGGAAATACCAACCAGTATTTTGTACAATATTAATATTAAGATATTATTATTATTTATATTATTGTAATACAGATCATATTTTATTTGCTTGTCAATACTACAGGACTGTACATAGTATTTCTTATTTAATGATACATTTAAATAAGTAGGTACCTATAACCTATATAGTCGTCTTTAGTTATATAAAATTTCAGGACTATACAATACATTTTTGTGAGCAATGGTTCAAAGGTGAAATGAACAATTTATTTTACCTAGTTAATATTTGTATACTATAATTTTATATAACATATAGTTGATTAAAAATAAAATAAGATCAACATTTGTTGCACAGAAAATAAAATGATTGTACAGAGCAATTAATGTGGAATCGTTTTGATTCATATTTTGAATTTTATATTCCCGCAAAATGTTTAAGGCTAATGTTAATTTAAATTTTAAAATTTAAAAACTATGTATTATAATAAATTATCTTTGTTCCGAAAATATGAAAGTACCTTGGTTTAATTAAAAAACTGAATTTCCTACACAATAATATGCACAATATAAGATATAGGTATTTTATTTCTCTATAACATTTAATAGAATTTTATTCATAATTTAAATTGTTCTCTGACCATTCAAAATATTTAATTTTACAGTCATTTCTTCTTTTTTTAATGTAATAATATTTTAAACAAAAATATTATAATAGCATCATATTCGGGTAAGTTCAGGCATATTTAAATCATGTAGGGTTGTTCGATTTCTTAAAGAATGTTTTAATGTAAAAAATAATTCAACATTTTTCAGAACTTAAACAGACGGTATTGGTTCCGTTTTAAAGATATTATTCATTCATGATAATAATGTATTATAATTTATAGATACCTATTATATTATATTATATTATATAATATAAGTTATAACTGTAGTTTGTACTAATCTATAATTAATATAATTATAAAATACCAAATTTTTCAAAATATAATTAATGTAGGTAAGTACCTAGTAATAATACATACATTATCAATATACATTTTGATATTTGATATTAAACACTAGGCTGTTTAAATATGTGATTGACGATTGTTATATTTTGTTTAAGTTATATTATTGTTTTAACAGTTCAATTTTTTTTATGGTGTCTACTTGGTGATAATTGTATCATACATCCGTTATTGTAGGTATATTTAGCATTTTAACTGATTTAATATCTATTACGATTATAAAATATAATTTTTATAATATAATATAATTATAAAATTATATTATATATTTGATATATTTAAATTAGTATACACTAATTTGTTTTTCTAATACTGGATATTTAGTATCTTCATAAGAACATAAATAATGTTAATAATAATATTCAAATACCTATTGTTACATGCATTATAATATAGTCTGCGCTCAATATTTTAATTAAATTTAACAATGATTACAAAATATAGATAATTTCATACAGTCATGTCATGAATTCAATTTTAATTACTTCTATTTTTAGTACACGTGGAACAGCGTTTATATCTGGACATGCAGACGGATCGATCGTGAGATACATAATCACAGAAGGGTCATCAACTGAACAACAGGTTAGTTTATTTTACTAATTTTAAAAATCAAATGTTTAAATGTACAAAAGTAGACTACTGATATTTTTATTTGAAAGAATCCATTTATTGAAAAAGTACCTATTAGTTAAGTTATTGTTTATTTATAAAAAAATAGTTGAATAATATACATGTACAATATACATATTACAATTTAAATTAAATTATAGAGAAAAATAGTTTTTTTCTTGATGATTAGTAATTTCAAGCATATTTCTTTATATTTTTATGAACAATAGGGGTTTTTAATAATATCTCGAAATAATGTATAGTTGATAGATCATAATGTTTTAATAATATAAAACTATTTTATAACTCAGTTAATAACAATAAAACAATACATAAATACTGATTTTCAATGAAATAAAAAGATCAAATGATGTTTTTGGTGAATTTCAGTTAGTTTGCTCTATAGAATGGTAGGTAAACTAGGGTATGAATGTAATAAATATGGGTATGCAGATTGCCAATGTTTAGTCCCTAAAATTAGGACCGTTTCCAACCCTCAGGGGACGGTTTCTAATTAAGTACCTATTCCATAACCATTAATCGGTTGCCCTTTATAAAATAATTTCCAAACCAAATTTTAAACTTATATTAAAGTTGTACAATAAGTTAAGCCACAACAACTATGATTATCAAGGGAACTGAAGTAATGAATACAGATATGTCATAATACTGATATCACCATGGTGATATTGCGGTATAAATGTTTTTCACTATATAATACTTAATAGTTAACCTGTTACACATTATAAAATTAATTTGTGCGTAAAGGATAAACGAAAAATCAATATAATATTATGGAAAAATTTATTTTTCGAAACAACGACAGAAAGAATCCGTTTATTGCCAACCATGGTTATTATTCAATTGTACCTTGGAATTAATTGACAATAAAAGCCGACGAGGCGTTCATCATATTATATATTGACGGTTTTTTTCCCACGAACTTCTGTGCAGATGTCATATTTTATTCTTCATCGCATCCATTATGAGATTCCTCGATATTATGCTCTGGTAAATATGCAACGTTTCGTAATACTAATGATGTGTTTTGAATGTATAGCAATGCCATTATACAGATTATTCTTTGTATAAGTCGATTGTTATGTATATTATTTTTTAGATGCTCAGTGAAAATAATATCAAAAAAGTATGTGTCAAGTTTTTAAATTTTACTAACAATGAACTATGATCTAATTTAAATAAATGTATTGTTTTAATTTTTTTTTTAAATTCATACAAATTTATTTTTTAAAAAAAAACGAAAAACGAAAAATAATATAGAAAATTGCATTATTTTTTTAGTTGAAACATAAACTATATTATAATAGATATAACTAATTGGTAAACGAAATATTTAAATTTGATGTATTATGATTTTTCAAAAATAATATAAAAAAGTAGGTACGTTTCAGTGTATTAAAAACAGACATACTAGGTATATTTTATAACGTTGAATTTTATTTAAAATAAAGCCATACGTTTTTCTTTTTTTTTTTAAATTAAATTAAATTAAGCTATGTTCATTAAAATTAAATCATTTTGAAACCAATGTCTACACTACTTACTATGAGCAAACAAATTATAGTATTTTAAGCCTGTCATTAATATTGTAAAGCATAAAAAGACTAGGGTGAAAAAATTGACATATTTTACCAGAGACGTCTGAATAATTCAGGATCTTTTCGCTGCCGTTCTATTTTTTTTCTATCTCATTGCTGACAATACAAATTAATTTTATTCAATTTGTCATATAATTAAACTAAGGAAAATAAACAAATTGTATTCTCAAGGAACTTGATAATGGCCCTTAGGAGTCAGTACACAATTCGTATGCACAATAACGAGATTAATAAAAACAAAGTTTTCCAATAAAATTAGAATATCTGTAAAAAGAATAACGAACACAATTGCAAAAAAGTGCTACCAAGACTGGTCACCCATCGTTAGGCTCTTTCCTAAATACGTATCCGTTAAGCATATTTACTGAAGGTATAATACTGAGTGAAATTTTTTTGGCCAAATCTAATACTTAAATTATAAACTCATTCAATTTATTATTTTTGTAATTTTGAGTTATGAGTATCTATACGGCTATACTGATAATGTCTATTGACTAGAGGTATTCAAACTTTTTTCCGTCTCTTCGTCTTTTCGCAACATTTTGGTGGCTCTAAAAGTATTAAGGACACAGAAAGAAAATGTTAAATTATTTATAATAATTAATATCCTTACATCCGTAACACACAGTTTTAGTAAGTACCTATGGCCTATCTCTCATCAATTTTAAAAATATTTTTTATCAAGGTTTTATTTTGATACACACACACACACACCTACATTATGGGCAACTACAATATATTAACTCTAAATAAATTATAATAATTATTATTATAATATTAATAACCTAACTCTATATTAACTCAAATAATATAACTTTCATTATTTGCGACTTACCTGGACGGCGCACGGGTCGTAATCCTCGACGAGTTTCGTCAGAACGGAAGACGTGATAACGCTCAAAAATACTTACGTTAAATTGTATACCTAAATGCATACTTCTTATACGCAAAACTCTTTTTTTGTCGGAAAATCTTCACACTGCACAACACTCTTAATGCACCCATAATCGACGATGCGAAAACGGTTTGACCGCCGAGAATTGTTGGACGGCGGGACGGACGAGAAGAAAGCGATTGGCATCGATCGGTAGTGATAACTGATAGTATCGCACGTATACCTACAATAATATGAACAGTGGTCGAGGTGGTGGTCATAATATACCACGATTCCTGTACAGTTATAATTTATACCACGGTCCACGCGTCACTTACTTTATACCGAGACCGACGAGCATATTGTTTTGCTGGCATGACGGGTACCTACGTCATATTGTTATGTAGTCGTGTCGTGAACCATCCATCTACCGGAACATTTCCAGGGTTGGACCGAGTTCGATTTTCGACACCACAAACGAAACGATAGACGACACAGGTGGTTGTGAATCCGGCTTTTTCTTATAACATGGTTTGACGTGTACGTGGTTTGCATACCCTCGCGCGTATGAAAAACGTTCTCGTTCGCTTTGAACTTATATATGTCATAATGGTTGAAATATTACGTCAACGATTGACATTTGTGCGAACCACTGATTTGGAATTAAATGTTTATAACTCATAAAGTATAAATTTGTGACAACGAGCTATTTATAAAGTATAGGATGTGAGTTCGATGTGACACACCACCAGACACACTCGAAAGAAACAAAAAGCACCGAGATAATTCATGCGATAGATGTATAACACCGACCAATAATTTAGAGGCCCGCGCCCCCCAAGCTACCGAGAAATAATCATAATTTGCTTTAAAATTGAAATATAATAAAATACCTATGCTTTGCCATAGACAATAATCTTACTTTTACATTTTGTAAGATGCCATTTCACACAATAATTTTAGAAATATTATCATGACAATAATCATTATTGTGAATTCTTAAAATTTGCTATGTTGCGAGTGGCTCAGAGACAAAAACAAATAGTTCACTGACGTCGGGTCAAGTGAAAAACGAACAAATTTACCAACACTACTCTCGCGAATTTAGTGACATGACCGGCACGTGCACGGTGAAGGCGGGACATGGCGCTATAGTGAAGCACGCGGACGCCGTTAATAACGACATCAGCTCTAGCCTCTAATAACAGCGGTTTCGTCTTCGTTCGGATTCGTGATAGTTGGCGATAGTTGGGTCTGCTGACAAGGCGTTGGGAAGAGAGCTCGCTGACAATAATAATATTATTGAAGGAGCCGAATCGTGTGGTGGCTCCTGCGATAATCCAACTGTTCAAGTGACTCAGGTACAGCTGACACCCGTAACGATATTTGACCGTGGGCGGAGCTAACCACAACTATAATACGGTACTTTTGAGTCTAATGATCGCTCGTTGCGCTCAGGTTAGACTCAAAATGGGGACTTGATCGGGTTTAATTTACATAATCCTTACACTCGATGCTAAAGTGCAATGGCCCATAGTGATATTTTGATTAGGTACATCCGTATAGCGAAGAATAGTCAAAAATATCTAACTGATCGTCAATAATTGACTACCTATATAGGTGCATAGTATTATTATATACGGTGGTTAATAAATTAGCACTTTTGGTTGGGACATTTGAGTCGTTAAGAAAATATTAGGCTGTTTATGCACCAACGAATAAACTGTAGTTTACGACATTTTAATAAGTAATTGTGAATTATATAAAAAAAGTATTTTAAACATTTTAATATAACTTTATATTCAAGTATAATTAATTCCTAATGAATATTACCAATAGAAAACAATAGGTCACGGATACTATTAAGAGGTAAATAATTATCATATTTCATTTACTCGTATTAATATTTATAAACTATCTATTGGTAATAATTTTTTATAAATTAAAACATGTCGATACCAAAAAGTGTCACTATAATTTATTATTGGTGTGAATGTGTGATTTCCACCCCCTCCATTTGCACCACTAAATACGTCAATGTTTCTTACTCGGAACTGCAATAAAAACAAAGTTTAACTCTCCCAACAGATTCATCAATTATTTTTTGATTGTAACAACGTTGTTTCGCACAATGATAATAGCTGGTGAACCCAATTGAGATAACTCGTTTGAAAGTTTAGGAGTACCTACTGTCTTGTCTTGTCAAATATACTTATCAATAAAAATAATTTTTCCAAAGATAGAACTACAAACATAAACCAATATCAAATTTGAAAATATTAGAAATATATAAAGTAAAAATATACACATAATAGGTATATTACGAGAGGTATTTAGCTAACTGACATATTATTATCATTATTAGATTCTTAAATAGGTAGTAAATAATACTGAATCACTACAAAATTTCGTTAACTAACGATTTTCCGTTTCTTTCTATCTGTTGTTTTTATCTAGGTACACATTATTAAGTACATTGTACACATTTTAATAATTATAAAATATAATATTATCTAAGATGTAGCTACCTACAATATTATAATATAGTACCTAGTAATAAAGTATATATCTAAGAATTATTCATTCATTCATATTATTTTGATGTGTACAGTAGGTTTAAGTTATGAGATAAAACAAATAATGCACAAGTTTACGTAGTAGAAAACTTTCAGTGCAAACATCATTAATAGTCTAATGATCTAATCATTCATAAAAAGTACCAACATTGACAAAATATTATATTCACAACAATTATTGGGTAATACGTTTTCAATCGATATTGTTCATCAACAGTATCTACCCAAATCAAAAACTCCGACACCTCATCAATTTGAATCTATATAATAATTAATTATAAAGTGAATTGACACTGTGTAAAATATCATATATTCAGATAATTTTAGCGTACTTCGGTCAAGTTATACATTTATTTACTGTTCATCTACTAGACTTATATTATATAGTAACGCTAGTGACAAGGCATTTTCTTATTCTATTTTATAATATTCATCGAATCGTATACAAAGCCCAATGGTGACAATTAATAGTATCTGTACATTTACTTTGATCACTACACTCTTTCGTTTTGAATAGAACAACACGAACAAATTAAATCACACAATTTATTATGTGGTCTATTAAGTATTTCAAAACGTCATAATGTCCAATACGATGTGATTCCAAACGAATATTTTGTAGTAAATACCCGAATGAAAATAATAATATTAAAAAGTATTTTACTGATGTAAACCAATCACGTTGTTGTGTTATTCATGGTACATAATATATAGTATTATTGTATTTGTATTTTGTGACTACAATTTTATCCGTTAGCTGAGTTGAAAAAAAATATACTGTATAACGTGATTGCATTTATGAAACGGCTATTTTGACTTTTTTAGGATTATGGGATGTAGGTAATATTGTATTTTTAATCTTGAAACAAATATCCTTTTAAAAGTATACGTGTGTAAAATGTGAAATTTCAAATGAGTGTTTAAAAACGTGTAACTCAAAACAAAACGCTCTCTAATAAATAAATAAATTTAAAAAAAAAACCGTTGAGGGATTAAAATCCGTTGTCGTGCCACGTAATAATATAATACACTATTGAACGTGAAAAAAATAAAAAAAATAAAAAAGGATAAAAAATAAAATCGTCGAAACGCTTTCAGGGACACTGGACTGAAAGACTGGGCAGAGTGGGTAGGGGGTTTAGGACATTCTCCGGCGGTGACTATATTATTATATTATTCTACAGCCGCATAAATACAATATTATAATTATATTATATTATTATACACTATTATATACCCAGGTACTACATATATTGTTAATGATGTTGTAGCCGATACAAAGCCATATTGTATATTATGGTTTATGTGCACGTATATCATGTACGCTTGGTTATCGCGATGCTATCATACGCGTTGCCAAAAATCGATAGTTGTAAATACCTATTTCGTATCCAGTTACTCTCAAACGTGTCCGTTTCCGACGCTGATGGCGACGATTTCGAGGAAATCCTAGAGCATTTGATAATGTTATGCGGAAGGCCTCATTGTCCTCGGAAAACTCGCCCAGATACACACGTTGATGTTACATCGGGTAGTAATATTACATTGGTAGATATATACCTAAGTATCTTGTTATATTGACGGGGCCTAAATCCCGACCAGCCCTCCCTAGAAACGGCGAACACTCGCGAACGAAGTGATTTTTTAACCATGCTCGTCCTATTCGCATATGTGCTCAAATCATACATGTATACCCGCCGTATTGTAATTGACATTTTTGGAATTTTCAAATTCACTCGAAGACCAATATATTTTTGAATGTTAGAGTTTTTTTGTACCACTATTAATATATAATGTGAAAATACAAACTTTTGTTTTTTAAATATGGGAACCCTGTTTCACTTTTGAAGATTCAGCAGATATTTTTTGGAGAATTTTGATATATTTAAGGCAAAATCGAGTGAATAGTTTTTGAGTTGTTTAACTTTGTGTAATGAGAATAAAAATATGTCTGTGGTAATGGACTAAGTAGCTATGTGTAAATTATTTGTAAAAATGATCCCAAGTATAATAAATACTACATAATATATTATTACATTTAAGTTATATTATTATTAGCCTTAGTATAATCATTTTAATAACTCGGAAACTACTCATTACAGTTTTCATTTTAATCTACAAAAAAGGGAACTTGTAAATTATTTTGAATACTTTTAAAATGTATTTGTATTTATATTCAAATACTTTTGAAAGACAGTATTCGAATACTTACGTATTCTGAATAATATATCTCAAAAGTACCCTTAACAAGACCAACACCAAAGTACAATAGTAATAACACCACAATATTATTATAATATTATATCGGTCCAGACACGAAGCGTCGAAGCGATATAACAATATTGTTCATAATCATAATAATAATGCATTGTACGCATTTATAGGCATAGGTACATCGGTCCACGAGTAATAATATAATATTATATCAGACTCGCAGGCCGTTCGATTTATACATTTCATTATTATTTTCTATACTGCTATTACTACTACAACAACCCTTTTCAGTCTTTCAGCTCGTCAGCTTTCCGTCCCGCCATCGACGGCTGCGGCAAAGTGTTTTGCAATAGGCCGCAAAGCGAATAACGCGACATCGGTTTCGGGACGATTGCTGTGGCGCTTGCTCAGATCTCAGGGCGGAGGGGGGGGGCGAAAATCCTTGGCTTAACTTAAGTCTTGGACATACAAAACCGGGCTGTAACAACCCGCGCCCGTTAAAAAAAAATGTGCGCTCGACTGATAAAAATGATCTTTAAAAACACTCAAAAAACGACTTGAAAAAAGTCACTTCGAATATAACCGCTGTTAATATACAGTCAATCAGCTGTTTCAGTGATAATTCCACCATAATATTCCGTTCGATTTCGAAACGAAACAATGCATGCCTCCTACTGCCGAACCTAACCTAACAATGTTTAAATTATGGCTTGAAACATATTATTCACTCGTGTTTGACTCATATATAATATATTAATATATAGTAACTGAATGTAAGTATCTACCTAATTTTTGAGTCTTTAACTATACTGAAATATTGCAAAATTTGAAATCATACATATTTTTCGTAATAAACAATAAAATTATTTTAGTTCTGACAAAACGTGCTTTTTCCCATATTATACTAACTGCAGTCAACGCGGTTCATTAATCTAGTGGAAGTGGTCATAGTATAACAATATAGTATAGTAAGTTCCGTAGAGATTCCACGTCTAAATTATAATCCTAGGAATTCATAAATTGTTTTGAGCCGATACCTATATAGGTGTACATTTTATATATTTCGCTATACGGAAAATACTTAGCCGCACCGCGTGCGAGTGGTGGTGATTGAGAGTGGACCACGCGATGAAAAATATTAGATATACGGTCTGCTATATGGGAGACGGAGAACGTGAACGAGACAAACGAATGGGAGCAGGACATGACGTAAAGTACACATAATACGTAGGTACCTACATAATATTTAAGGATGACATAATGCAACGTGGACGGGAAATAAAGAAGATAATACAGACCCCGTACCTATATGTGCTACATATATAATAATATAAATGTGAGCGAGTGTTTGACTGTGTGTGCGTCGTACATTATTCGTACGCCACGGTGACTCCAAACGTCCGAATGCGACGTCGGTTGCTGTACGCTATACAGTTGTAGTAAATACTATATGATATTATTATTACGGACTTTTCGAAAATTGCTTCGTCATACGAGTCGGCAAACTTGATTGGCTTTGCAAAAACCGTGTCCAATCAAACGTATCGATACAGTAGTATTGAGCATATATACTGTACAAAATGTACAATGTGCGGTGTATTATTGTTATGTTATAATATGGGTAGGTAGGTACGATATTCAATAGTGGCAGTTTTAGTTGTGGTGGTCGTGCGGCTTTAGTTTTGTTTTATTATTTATTCTTATTTTTGGACGATATTAGTTTTTTCTTCATAACAGGAATAGAACGACAACAACGTTTTTTGCACAGCACAACTTACCATATTATGATTATTTTTGTCACCGTAACGATTCTCTATACATTTAAGAAGTTAAGTTTTAAAATCACAATATATAAAGGAATGATTTACCTCTGAGTCTTACGTCTTGGATGTATTTATTTTTTAATTATAAATTTAAATCTTAACTTTGTAAAAATCAAATAAAAAGTGAATCATACAATTATATAATTAATTTAATATTTTATTTATTTTTGTGTTTTAATATAAATAAGTACAGTAGTTAATAAGAATATGTAATTTTGTTTTAATAATATTACCATATTTATTGTCTCCAATAAGAATATGTAATTTCGTTTTAATAATATTACCATATTTATTGTCTCCAATAAACTCAAAAGTAAACACAAATTTTAAATACAACTATATTTTTTTTATTTTTTTTTTCATAAATTACTGAAAACATTGTATTGAAATTATTTTGTAATGATACGAAAAAAAAAATATTGATAGCTACACCTATTAGGTACCTCTACTGGACTTGGGTTTAAAATAACTATTTAACAAATTATTTATTTGAATAATTTTATAATACAGATATGGAACTATGTACAGTAATGCTTAGGAATTAAATTAATATCTATAAACTATATAATCTCTATAGTACAGAAATACATTTTTCAAATTATTAATTGTAACTTGTAACTAAACTTATTCGAGAGGAAATTCCACAACTATAATATTAACTCACCAACACATTTTTTTAACGTATACAAGTCTGGAAACTATTTAATTACTTAACAAACAATTAGCACGATATTGAAGTGTAATAAGACGTTATTATACTATCACCCATAGATTGTTATGACTTTCAGTAATTCTATATATATTGCTGTATTTGGTAGGTACAGGCCACAGAAATTGCTAATAATTTATATTTTTTCGACGGTTTCAAGGGATTTTTTTCTAAAAACCCTTCTGTTCATTTTATTTCCGATATTTTACACTTATATAATCAAAAAATAAGTTTAAATAATTTAGAAAATATTATTGAATTTGGTTTTAAAAAAATTAATACCTACTTCATAAGTTGTAGCAGTTGTTAGTTTTAGGTATACTAATATGATTTATAACTAAAAAAAAAAATACAATAAGGTATGTTAAATAACATGTTTTTGTTGTCTAAGAGATGAATCAAAGCAACAGACATTATAATATACCTGTACAGTATACAGTATGAATACATACAATATATTCTTTCACTTCCTGTTTTTCGTGTATCTGCATTGTAAAACTATGCATGAGTATTTCAAATTCAATAGTGATGCAATATTTTAGTCGGTGAACTATTTTTGCATGTTTCTTTCTGAAATTAACTACAAACAAATTTTTAGGATGAATTTCAATCAGATTTAATTTATTCTAGAATTCCAGTATTTGCTTATTTGATTTTAAATACAAAGAAAATTACATTACACATTTAAAAGTTTAATGATAATCGATTCTAATGAATGCGTTTTATCCGCAGTTAAGGAAAAAAAGATCGGAAAAGAAATGAATTAAAGCTCAATCGTAAAAGGGTGTAATAAAAAACAAAATTAAAACTTTTTTTGAAGAATTAGCTTGTGGAATGTTTGATTTTATGTTTAATGACTTTTTAAAGATTTTTTTTCACGTATTTATATTTATTATATTTTATAGCCTGTATTCCAGTATTTCACTAGTATTTCAGTTAAATATTTTCTTTTGGGTACAAATGTATAAATGTGTGAAAACAACGGAGACTCATATATTAAAATATTTTCATAAAGAAAACATTTAAGTTTGTTTATAAAAATGTCGTAATAGAAGTCGGGGGCGTACAAAATTATCCCCTGGGTCGGATCCAAACCTCCACCCATTTTCCTATCTAAGTTTAAAAAAGTTGCCAGGTAGTATGTTATCACTCTGCTGTATTATATAGTTGGTTTTGAGTTCACCTTATCAATGAGTAGGTCACTACAATGGATGTTTTAAATTTGAATTTAATGATGAATCATTACTTACTAAAACGATTCCAAAGTAATAAGCAATACTTAAGGATTTATTGAGAAACGTGTCCTTCCTTACCTTGGTAATATTTGTTGATATTTTTAACCAACATTTTTCGCCGTGTGTCTTAATTAACAATTACGTCTTATTCTTTCAGGGGCGCATTGTTGTTCATCCGGTCCCTCCGTATGCGTTGTCTTGGGCCTCCGGATGTATCATCGCGGCGGGATGTGATTTTTCAGTGCAGTTTTACGACCAAAACGGACGATCTACTAAACAGTTTGACTATTCGCCAGCCAGTAGCTGTCCTGACCAAAAAGAGTTTACAGTGGCCTGCAGTAGCCCCAGCGGTCAAGCGGTTGTCATTGGCAGTTTTAATAGGTTTGATTTATAAATATTATATTACCAATGATTTCCGTAAAACAGTTTAATAGAAGAAATAAATGCTCAATTTTCAAGAACATTGTCAAATAAATAGCAACTGTAAAAACATTTTGCACACTTTTCAAGTCTGCATACCAACGCTGGAACCCAATAATAATATGTAAATAATCGTGACTATAAACGCGCTACACGCATTTTATGCTAAGATTTTATTTTCAGTATTCGAATTGCTAGTAATAATATATTAATATCCACGAATATTATCCAAACATTTTAAAATTAATATGTTCATCATATTAATGGCTAGAAATTAATCATAAATAGTTATATCTGTTGAGCGTATATAGTAGTTTAATTGTAATCAGCCGTACAGAATAATAGTCTCTCATAATCACTGAAAGTAGGAAGCTTGTACTACATACATCGTGATATTTATTGCACTTTTTTTTTTATTCGTATTTCTTTTGGAAATTTATTTTTCACTCTTTTGCACAATGATTTTGTGATACAATATAATATATTAATTATGATTAGGTATTGAAATATCATAATGACCTACTTGCATGACGGACGTTCCCGTTTTTCATTTTTCCATATTATAATAGTTTAAATCCGGCATTCGAGCCTGAATTAACCATGTTTTTCGTAATTTTACACTCTTTGTGAATCTTTTGAAGATATTCGCAGCTTAACATATGTGCATCAAAGTTAAAAGGGATACATTCCTTATTAGTGAAAGTGTACAATAATTGAACAGCACGTGAACGTACTACGTGCACATGCTTTTAACATGGGTGTGATAAATGAGTTTGGAATGTGCGACTCAAATATCTTCTGTAACCATAGTGTTTCAAATTATCTCTAATGTTCAACTTCAGCTAATTTAATGGTTTTTGCCAAATAATTTTTAACATAAATCATTGTACTCTTCCACATAAATACACTGTACAAAATTACGCGTTTACGTTTTTATTAATATTATTTTAATTTTATTATATTTTTTTTATCAAATACAATAATAATATTCTATCAAGTAAAAAAAATACAGTGTGTTTTAATATAATATAGAAAAAAAAACCACTTTTGATGATTTATTTAATTTATTTTTACCTTATACGAGCTACTTATACTCACATTATATATTGATATCAAATTAATAATAGGTGCATACACGTATGGCACATAGATACATAATATAGTAAATCATATACTCTGTAAATGACGGGAAATAATGGCGGAAACATTTCAAAACGGTAATACACTATCTCTTATAGTTTTGTCGTCTTTCATTAAATCCAACAGCTAACTACTAGACAGGTATCGTATCATTACCATTAAATGAATACAGGAAATTTCCATGTATACCGTCTATAAGTTATAATTGCTTACAAGCACTTGAAGCACTATACAAATCTTTAGGCTACGGATTTTCTTTCATTTGTGAGTCGGTAGGCAGGTACCTAGTTAATTTTCAAATATTATACAACATTATAATAATATGTAGGTATTCAAATTATTGCAAGTTTGCTTATTCGTTTATTTATTATTAAGAAACGGGACGAGCCCAATACAAATTTAGATATTAATCTTAAATCTATAAAGTACTTAACAGTACCTACAATTAATTATAAAAACAACGTTGAATGTTTTTTGATGGGAAATAAGCAAATATTATGGTAATAAGGTTAAACACTTGCACTTGTATAAATATTATTATATAATTATACTCTTATCAATTATTAATTATTATTATTATTAAGCTACGAATTGTATACTATTATTTATGTTTAGAAAAATTGAACTATTACTTGTCTATAAACCAAATAGTGGCATTTAATTAATTAAAAAAACATAAAATTAAAATTAAAATTTCATTATATATCCGGCAATGGTTTTGTTGCGATTGGTTAAATATTATGTTTAATTCAGATTACGATTGTACTCATGGAGCCCATCTAAACTAACGTGGGAAGAAGAAAATGTTATGTACATACCCAACATGTATACAGTTTCAGCATTGGCTTGGAAAAGAGATGGATCACGCATTATCTGTGGTACTTTGTGTGGAGGCATGGAACTCTTTGAATCCGTTATAAAGTAAGAAAATCAATTTTTTAGTACTGCATATTTTATTTTAATAACTCAACATCAATTGTTTGTAAAAAGAAATTGGAAAATTATTAATATTTTTGATACATTATCATAACACAGCGATTGTGTATAATGCAGTTAAAGCACGAGAGTAATATTAACGGTTTGTTAAATATAATGTACGACAACGAATTTATTCTAATTTATTTATTTTTATATTTAAATCTATTAAAATAACTACATTTTAGTCACGTATAATAATAGTTTAATGAAAAAATTGACATTTCTCATTATTTATTATATACGATATTTAAACTGAACAATTATAAAAAAAAAAACTTTTAAAAAGTACTATCTGTGTTCAACTTCCAATCTATATCATACCTATGGCAACATAAAACTTTATTTTTATCATTTTTACCACCCTAAAAAATATAAAACAGAAAAAAACACATCATTGTAAATATTGGTCTGCTCCACTCGCAGTATCTAAAAATATTATTTTTAATCGCATTAAATAACCTCATTAAAGTTTATATGAGTATAGGTGATATCAAATCTTTTATTAGCCCCGAAAAACTTTTAAAATTTATCACGATAAATTAAACTTGTATTTTATAGCTATAACAGTAGTGAATTCGGTATGTAAACTGTCATGAATAATTGATTATATTTTATATTGCTAAGTTAGGTATAATAACTCGGGAGCGAATTTTTTTTTAGACGGACCGTGTGGAAAAATAAATTTGAAATGACCTATGTAGGCCCTAGTCAGGTTTTGGTGAAACCGCTTAATAACGAATCCAGCAACCAATCGTCACACGGTGTCATACTTAAATCTCAATACGGCCATGAAATCGAGGATGTTCGAGTAATGGGTGAAGATCGATATTTGATTGGTCGCACAAGAGACACTTTGCTATTGGGTAACTAACAGTTGACTAACATTAGTTTATACGGTAGTAGATAATATGTTGTAAAAATGTGTGCTCAGTGCTTATGAATAAGACAAATAAATGATTTTTGTATTAGAACGTTTGAAATCGTTATGATGTATTTAATCATGAAATGTAAACCTAGGTTACATATACCTACGACAGTAAATAACTTGTACAGTCTCAAATGTTCCTCTAAGAGCGAGACTTACATTCCTAAAGCACAAACGAAAATTAAATAAACATAACGTAGGTACATTAATTAAAACATTATTGGTGTAATACAATATTAATATATATTATGCAGCTGCACAGGGATTTAATAACAATCTTAATGTAAGCCGTCGTAATAGGTGATATGGAAAGGAATTTGCTGAGCGAAGTCGTGTGGCCTTATTCCGAAAGAAATGAGAAATTCTACTTCGAAAATCCAAGCGTGTGTTTGATTTTCAATTGTGGCGAACTGACTCTGGTGGAGTACGGCAACGACCAGATACTAGCGACAGTCAGGTAATCGAATATGTGCTTAAAAAATAGGGTATAAAAAAAAACACAAACTGTTGGACTAGGGGGTTTTTTTTTGGGCGGTCGATGTAGTTTATACTCTTTTTCCTGCCGATTTTTAATTACAAAACCATTATCTGATATGGACGTGATTGGAAGCGCGGGGAGGCATTAATTATAATTAAGTGTAACGAGAAAGCCGTCACATCATTCTATAAAAATCTCACAAAAGAACGACACAAAACTGCAGCTCAAAATTGAGGACCATTAATTACAATTAAAATATTATACGAAATACCTATAAACATAACGTATAATCAAAAAAAAAAGAAGGTAAAAATATAATCTTTCTTGGTTGCGTTGTTATACTTATCATAATAATATTAATAAGCAGCGTAAAGTATTTATATACGCACCCACTATACGATGTAGTTAATAGAAAAACTAATTTTCCGTCGGATTACAACTATTGTAGCCGGAGGGGAAGCACGAAAAACAATTGTTATAATTAATGCGTTATCTATTATGATATTATAAAAACTTTGCCCAGGTGAAAAATTTACGTAGGTATATAGGTAGAGGTATCTACACGATTTTTTCTTCAGTCCGTTAGAAAACTTTTCGCAGCCCTTATCGCCCGGTTTATACCGCTGCAGGTGAACATGCTTAAATGTCTGAGCAGATCTTCGCACCTCGCGGGGTAGCACTCGTCGTTATGTAGGTAGTGTATATAATTATAATATCGTTTAATTATAGTTTGCGGGCGTTTTTGACGATCACAATGTATTTTTGGTGTACGGTGGATGGGACAGCGAACAACACGGCGGTGGATCATTAATTATACGGAATGGTCATAGTACTCGAAATGCGCGATGTGCTACAGAAATTCGGGCCCGTAAATGCCGTTAAAGAACAATGAACAATTGTTACGCGAATCGGTTTTGCTTAAGATAACCTTAATTCGAACACGCGGTCTCTCGTTTTACATAATTAAATGTACATAAATTACTTGCAAATATGTGCGCAATGTAGTTTTACTCCAATTCATATTTTTATCTCACCGCGAACGTCGATTGTTAAAAGATGGTTTAATATAGTCGTACTTATAAATACATACAATATAATAATATATAGCCAAGAAGGTGGGTATATACGAGAATAATTATATTGTGGTTTCAAAAAGGAATCGTGTCGAAACCATACTTTGTTAAATTTTTAATACTATAATTTATTACAGCGTAAAGTTTTGACAGGGAATTTCGTGGGTTTGGTTTTATTTAAAGATGATTCGTATCGAAACACATTGATTCGGTTTAAAAATACCCACACATATAGATAGGTGTACTCACAACATTATTTATACATTTATATCTTTTTTACTATCACTCAAACGATATTATCATGAGCAATTTATGTGGTAAATAAATTTCTAAGATTTATTAAATAATGACATGGCAATATTTTGCAGTGAATGATTTCTACGCGGAGGAGTAGTTGAATAAGTCATCCAACTGTGTTCGCAATAATCTAAATCAAAAGAAAAAAAAATTATTAACGATAGTAAAATTTAAATTTTTACGAACCACATTTATACTGTGCGTACTGCGTAGGTATATTTTGAAAAACAGCAAAACCAAAACATTTACAATTTTTGACGTTTCTTAAAATCTATCAATGTAATCAATAATTTTTCCAAAAAAAATATATAGGTACCTTATATAATTTCACACATATTTATGTATACATAAAAAATAATATTATGAAACTATGTAAAAGATGGTAAAAAATGCGATGGTTAAAAAAAAACAACAATATAATCGAATAATATAATATTAAGTGTTTGACTCTTTCGATTAATAAAATACAATACAAAGAATGCAATGCACTAAAAATTTCACAAAACGTCTATCAAAATACAGTAGGTAAGCGAATATTTCATACCTACTGCTCCTGAAGTTGTATTAAAGCTATCTTATTGGGGGTAGATTATTGGCACGGAATCGACCTCGTATTTCGAGGTATATACTCCAAAAAGCTCTTCATGATTTGTCATTTAAGCTGTAAAAATCACATATATGTCTTCGATTTTATACCTGTGCTTATAAAATGCATCAATATATATATTATTTTATTTTATTTTATATTTTAGAACCGAGTTTGTAAATCCTCATTTGATCAGTGTACGGCTGAATGAACGAAAACAATTCAACTCCAACGAAGAAAACAAAAAACTCGCCTATTTACTGGACTTAAAGACAATTTGTATCGGTAATAGAAAACAGCATTTTATTATCTTCGTCCTATTTTTTTTTTTTTTTTATATGTTTTTACTTCTCGCTGTCCCGTGCTCATCGCCGAATTATTACCTCACTGAACTATTTATTCCACATTTTACACCCGCTTTTATTACTAAAATGGAAAACCAAAAAATTATAGTCTTAGACACTATAATATTATGGCCGAAAGTTATACGAGCTTACCGAATATTTAAAAAAATTTACAATCAAATAAAAATATATGACTCGAGTAATGAATCATAAACGGAGACTCTTCAATTCATCAGGTATAAACACGAAATCGGTGGTAATTTTTTTTTCTTACAGTTTATCGTACGGATTAAATTTGTTGACCATGATAAAAAGAATATAAGATCAGTTATACCATACGATATAATAATGTAGATAGGAAAAGTAAACCGAATAATGGTAGTTTCAAAACACAAACTATATAAATAAACATTTGTAAAATCTATTAGACATTCGGCTAAAATTGAATTATCTTGTTAGCTTAAAGTGAATACAATTTGTTATCATTATTGAATAAGTACACGGAAGTTGATTACACTTCAAGAGTAGTTTTATTATTATATATACGTATATAATATATTGACATTTTTTCCTCGTTCTCTGCAATCTCAACAGTTTCAAATAGATTTCACACTTTATACACAACATTGTGAAATACCTCTTTAAGGTGTAACCAACTTGTGCTTAAATCCTTCACCTTAATGCTTCACAGAACAATGTTCTTGTAAAACGTATTCTTTTGGATCATTGTAGATTCTTTTTATTTTCTTGTTTCACTAAACAGTGTGACTAAGACTTAAAGCATAATATTATGTGAATAAAATAATATCTCAAATATTATATATTATTATGTGTTATAAAACAATAAAATTAAAATATGTGTTTTATGTTAGTTAAGAGCCAAAAATGCCTAATGAATATCTAAATTGTATACCCAAGTTTTCTTAGGTGTCTAATTCATAAAAAAATGTTTGCAAAATAATAATAATATTTAATTAAATTACTTATGATTTGGTCTAGATATACCAACATGTTGACATTATTATTACCTATCTAACATTATCCAGTTTACTTTACCGATATAAGGTATTATGACTTTTTTTTCTCTAAAACTAAAAAGTAAAATTAATTATTGGTTTTACTTTAAAAAATATGTAAGTACCTACCCTTTATTCTTCTTTTTACACATTTTTTAGGTATTTACCTGTCATAAAATATCTGATATAATATTCAAATTATAATTATTTAATTATAAGTTGACTCATGTATCCATTTTATTCGTTTGGCCAGAGATAACAGAAAATATAATTTAAAATTATTTATCTCGATCACAGAAACAAATGAATAATTCACAATATATATTATATTGTAATAGTGAAGTTAGATTAGGTTTCTCATTATTTCTGTCTTATATGGTACATATCTTCTTAATAACTAAACCTAACACAATTTTAAAATAGCATTTCTACGATGGTTTATAATATTATTATCACACAAAATATATGAATTTTTCCAACTGATGTAGATTTCCGCTCCTTAAACTTGTTTTAATCATTCTTTATATTTCAGTGGATTTGGTAGTAGGAGTTGTTGATCTGCAAATTGGTCATGCAACAAAAATTGATTGGCTCGAGTTGAATGAAACTGGTCATAAGTTATTATATCGAGATAAAAGCACAACTCTAACACTTTTAGATGCACGAACTGGTCATAAGGAAATATTATTGAACGGTTGTTCTTTTGTGCAAGTACGTTAATTAAAAATACATTATTTTTCTAAAATAACGATTAGGTATCTAGCTACCTAATTTAAATGGTTTTTAAAGAAATGTAATTTAATGACGATTTATAGTTTATATGAAAAACGGTAATAATAATAACTTAATAACTATAATTTGAAACATTTATTTTACTTTTATGTATGTATATTTCAAAAAGAAAATATAACAAACATTTTTTTTCTCACTAAATGCATTTACTGTGAATACTATTATTATTATTATTATTATTATTAATAACATACCTATGTGGCTATGTATACTTATTACTTATATATTTTATATTAAGATAATTATACAAACTAAAATAGTAGGATTATAATTATGATTTATGACCATTTTCTGACGTGAAAACATCTTATGGGGTGTTCAGACTTTTTCTGAAACTGAACATAACAGTACCTAGTAGAAATATATTTAAACTGAGAATTTGAAATAAATATATAATTTATAATATTTTACTATGAAATTAATAAGAATCAATTCTGTTATTCTATAAATTCTGTAAAAGAAAATTTTCCTTTGGATAAATTATAAATTAGAATTATTTTTTATTTAATTTATGATGTCGGAAAGGTTATTACTGTAATAACAGTAGCAAAAAAATTAATTTTGATTGAAGACATTTGAACTATTTACTTGAAATCAATATGATTGGTAATTATTTCATTCTATACCAAAAGATTAATTCAATTGGTTTTTAAGAAAGGTCACTCGATTCTCGAAATCTAAAACGTCGAACTATACATAAATATTAGATAGGTATATCATACTATTGTTTAATTCAACAATATTAAATACTTTCAATTTTGTCTTGTTAAATACCCACACCCACGAACATATTATTATCTTGTACATACAAATTAAAATCAAATCAAATTTAAATGGTCAACTATATTCACCAATACTTGTATTAATAAATATTATATAATATTATATTATATAACCGGAATATCGTTCCAATACCAACGCAATTTTATGATGATATCTAGGCGGGGTATTGGTACGTACACCCGTCAGCAGATTTTCGACTTTCGGCCTATAGGTACCTAATGTAAAATATAATTTTACGGGTTATAAAAACCAAATAAAACCTATTTAATAGTTCATATGAAAAAGTTGCCGTGGTGTTTTAATGAATTATTTATCTGTTGAAGATAGCTACACTATAAACGCAAATGTGTTTAAGGGGGTTGAAAACGCACAGTTTTGAAGGAGTTCCAAATAGGTAATTCTCAAATTGTACGCATGTGGGTCTTGTAAATGTGTGCGTGGTAAAGTGATCATTAGTGTGTATAAATAAAATTTCGAAGCGCTCCCGCGCACGCGCACGTACAATTCACCACCGAACGGTAAACAATTTAAGTTCATTTACATGTACTTTTTGTCAATTCTACCGACATACCTGATAACGCGATAAGACTTCTGAAAACTTATTTGAATCCGTTAACACATCCACTGGAGATCGATTAAGTCGTATTTTAAGATATTTGGTTGAAAATTAGAACTTAAAAACTCAAAAAACTCAACATGTTGTTGAACATGTTGGCTACAGCGTTAGCCTAACCCACTGGTACGATGTTTACAATTTATTTTTTATATTATACTAAAACAATTTTGATTTCTTGCTTAATTACAAAGCATATCACTAATGCAAAAAAGGTTGTGGTCTTATTTAAATTATTTATATTTGAATATATTTATATAAAGGTATATTTTAAATAACAATTTATACGTAGTAGGTACCTATGTACAGTCTTACTACACTCTAATCCAATAAGTTCTATGGAAATGGAACATTATTTATGTTTAATATACATATTTTATAAGAGCGTATAACCATAAATATATTTACCAATACACCACTTCGGCTATGCTAATTATAATTACATTCTTAAAAAGTCAAATTTCGTTAAAATTCAATAAATTAATAATTTCTAAATGATTTAAATTAATCATAAATACAATATTTTCATGGAATCCATCATCGTTGCAGATTTTTTATCGATTGCTTAAAAATAATATTATCGATTTTCGTCTGCATACTATTTTATTATATATATATATTATATAAGAACATTTTGACGTGTCCGTCATTTCTTTAGACGGAACATTATAATATTTTAACGCAAAACACATGTAATAATAATAATAATAACCGTTACTGCAGGATATTGCGAACGATATCCAACAAAATGATAACAATATTACCCACGCGGTATTATTAAATGGCTTTTAGTGTGTTTATATAGTGTTAAACATTGTTGAACACGTTGCTCCGGGTCCCGCGAAACGGCGAACAGTTTTAGTCGTATACATAATAATGAACGACGGATTCGCATCGAACACAATAATCGTTTTACTAAATAATAATATCAGATTATTGTAGACACAGCTGAACCTACGTATATATATATATATTATATAACCATATTGTATTGTGTTTTCGGTGCACAGTGGGTGATTGGCAGCGATGTCGTCGTGGCTCAGGGACGACAAGGCGCTTGTGTTTGGTACAATATTGACACGCCCGACCGAGTAACCGTGTTAACGGTTGCCGGCGACGTAATGTCCGTCGACAGAATTTCGGGCAAGACAACGGTAAGTCGTAATACAAAAACACATTAATATTGTATTATTGGAGCTTCTGTGTTATATAGTTGCGGTAGGTAGGTAGCTAATATTACCCTAATATTCATAATCCATCACGTCATTATTGCAAATCCGCAAGCAACGCACTACGGAAGACAACGATTTTGACAGTAATTGATATTATTAGGTATTTATGAAAAAAAAAATTTTGAAATTTACACACTCGGGGATAAAATAATATGTATTCGTGTCCTCGTCATGGTGTTGTGGTTGTTGTTCGACGATGGTCAAAGTTTTTGATGTCCTTACATAATTTTATTATTATTTTAGGTATTTTAATTTTCATCAAACGCGATTATTAATATTTTTACAAGTTTATAGTTAAGTTAAATCCTTGTTATTTGCGGAGAACTGTCGGGCATGGGCTAGTTTTGGGCCTTTATATAGTAGCTAATAGGTAATATAATTTAAGTATCCCTCCACATAATATCTATTAATTATTAAGTTATTGTTAAATCTCAAAAAATGGGTTACTTATGCTTATGATAGTAACCTTTGTTACAAACTAGTAAATATGTAATTATCTAAGAAGACTATTTGTATTGAGATAAAAATGCAATTGTAATGTAGGTAGTGTAATGTAATTGTTAGCGAGCTGTTTTTTTTTCAGTTTTGATTTGTGTTGGTGAAAAATGTTGATCCCCCCTCCCAAAAACTGAAATGACACCAGTGGTTAAACTATACGATATACGCGAACCATCTCGTACATATAAATAAATATAGTATTTATAATATATAGTATTTTTTTATTCATACTCGATAAAAAAATTGAGTCAACCTATTTTCGATCATTAAGGTTCCTGAAACTGCGACTATGATGATCCTTTGGCTTTCTAATATTTGAACACCACTCTAGAAATTAAATAAACTAATAACCATTTAATTAAAACATTTTTCGAACTTTTAACATTGACATTGAAAATAAAGTGTATTGAATATGTGTATTGTTTATACACATATAATAATTATGATCAATATATTCTCATATAATATGGAATCATTATTCACTACTATGGTAATTTAACACAAAACTGATCAGAGTTGAATTTTTTTATTTAGACTGAACAATACACATTCTTCAAAATTACAAATTTGTATTATTCATTGCGCTGTAATGTCTGCTTTAAATGATAATTGTGTAAAGTTTTGTGACAATAAACATTCATAGTATCCAGATAAATAATTGATATTATAAAAGAACAAGTTTTGAACGATAAAAATTAAAACGATTAATTATTATATTTTTGTCAATTCATAATGAACGTAATATACATTTAAAACGGTTTTTTGTAAACTTATGAAATTATAGTACACATTAATCATCATAATTCGTAATAATTCATATAATAATAACTATACGTTTACATCTTTTCAATATTATACATGTATATACAATAAAATTAGTGTAACATATTACTTTATAATAATTAATACATTAATCCATTCCGTTATTAAATTGATTCGTAAGATATGTTTATGGAAAAAAAAAATTTTGAAGAAGAGAAATAATAATTTATATTAGTTTTTAACAATCAAATATTATTAAATTGTTCTAATGATGCATAATATGGTAATACTAAAAAAAAATAAACAGACAATGTGTGGAATAACGACTAAACTCTTGAATACCTACGGATACAAATATTAAAAGCATTTCAGTTCACACTATTTTTAACCGATGGTTCTCTCGTTATAATATTGAAGCAATAATAATTTGTGTCTGGTTTTTCCAAATTCACCTCCTAGGTTAGGTAGGTAGGCCGCCGTCAATCAGCTCGCAGACGAGTTTGCGTCATGACGTGACTGTACAGTAGTCGGCATTATTATTATTATTATTAACACTGACGGACTAAGAGTTAAATTAACATTTACAACTAGAGAACCCGAAGTGCGTTGTCTCACCCTCGTCCGGCCAAAATGAGTGTGGGTCAAATACTACCGACCCATTTTACTTGGCACCCATCCTCCAGATTTTCGCAAATGTGTACGGGTCCGGTACATTTAATACACGTCATTATTCGTACGAACTGCAGCAGCAGCAGCCTGCTGTAGATGAATTTTTCCTTCGCGGTATATACGACGCTCAACGGTTTATTTTGTTACACCGGCACCGACCTACCGACCAACCGACCGACCGACAAAGAGAGAGAGTGAGAAAAACAGAGGGACAGAGAGATAATATTGATTATTGTTACCCGACAACAGTGTTCTATATACCGTTAGCAATTTCATGATAAGGACACAATTTAACAGCTAATGGGAGGTACACATGGGCGAGACGAACCCATACACATACTCAAACACGTGCACGCACGCACGCACACACAACCGAGCACTTAGCTAACTCGATACATATTACGTACTAGAGAAACTATCTATATAAGTATTGTTTGTTATTCTCATCGAGATTCCGTTCACGTAAGAAAAAAAAACATTCGGTGAGTTTCAGAGAGAAATTATTTTATCGAATGGCAAAAATCTTGCAATAAATATCTACGATTTTTCTTTTTCTAAAAGTATTATAGGTTGGTACCTATGTCTGTAAACACGAATGAATGTCAAAACTTTTGATTCACAACGTCCCCTTGATCATTATTTATGGTGTCTATAGGTGCAGGTATACCTATTATAAGCGTTCAGGAGTTCTTAATACATAAAAACTGTTATGGGGGACTGAAGTGGCCGAGTGGGACTAAGACGTCGGTTGCGACGCGCACCGACGCCGGTTCAAACCTCAGCAGCAGGCGGCATTTTTCTTCAGGCAAGTTACGGTGTCCGGAGAGAAGTGCAGCCATCCAACGCCCGGGCATGGCAGATACCTACCGGTGCCACTAAAAATCTGCCAAACTGTATAAACGTGTTAAAAAACCTACAGTACCCTCCCACACAGTAAAAACCACCCAATGGGTTAAATTAATAATTTAAAACAAAAAAAACTCTTATTATATTTAACCACTAAATCTCTGCCGCAGTATACGATCGAGTTGGGCGGCCAGTAACAATTGAACTAGTTATTACAGATTTTTTTAGATGTGTACAAATATTATTACCCAGCAAATCAAAAAGACCAAATAATGCTAATTCTCGACTAAAAAAAATTTAAGTTTTATCGTTAGTACGTACCTTAATGAAAATATGGGACAAGAAAATATAAATATAAATCGTAAAACTGCTTCGATTGGTGCCTATCACATTGTTCTAAAAAAAATTGATAGTTTGACGTTCTTACAGAGCATTAAAATTGAATAACTCAATTCTAAACAATGATACAAGTCTAGAAAACAACTTGAATTCATACTTCAAACAAATATGTTTATAAAATACAATATATCTAGGTACTACCAATAAAGATTGACATTTATTGTCAATGATAACAAAAATAATAATAACTACACTAAAAACTGAAATTGTTACAATGCGTGTTAGGTACTGAAATTAGACCTTTTTTTAAATTCTCTGAGAGGCTTAACACAATGAAAAACTGTACTGAAAAGACTGAAGAGTGTTACTTAAAAATATAATTTTAGCTGTAAAGATATAAATTGTCTGTTTTTCGATCATTTAATATTACTGCAAAACAAATCATAACACATTTCCACACAGACACTCACAATTAAATGGTCTGTAGAAAGTGAACTTTTTTATTGGTTGTTTTTTTTTTTAATTGTGTTTTATACAATTTAAAGGTTTTAACTAAAAACATGTAACACTAATTCAAAATAAATGTACGATATTATTATCTAAATGGATTTAGTAAATTTTTCAAATCTTGGTCGTTAATTATGTTTTAATCACTTAAGTTTCAAAAATTACATAAAGAATATTATACGATGTCCTATAGGGATTTAGTAATTTAAAGTGGGAAGGTAATGTAAATTCCATTACCTCATCATGTTAAATTAGCGAAACCCCGCTGTTACACCCTTTAGTAAACCGAGTGCAGCTCAGAAGTGTCTTCTGAATTCGATAAGTAGCTTTGAGAACATAACAGTATATTATCACTAAACATTTAACCATGCAAATCGTCCATTTTTGACTAACTAACTAAGGAAATATTTTTCATTTTATATTTTCTCTTGTATTATAATATATTATATGTACTATGAATAATTGATTTACTGTATTTATATCGATTATTTGCGATTATAGTCCTATTACGAAGATAAATATATATTTTCAATACAATTATTATTTTAATAAACTACTTATAGTTATATATTGTGTGTGTAATTGTATAATTTAACTCTAAGTATGCGAAAAATTGGTCTACAGACACCGTGGTTCGAACTCGATACATTCTCTACTTACAATATATTAATAATAATAATTATTAAAACCAATACAAATAATAAAAATTACAAAATCCCTGTTTGAGAACTTCCCACTGTTGGACCTCTTATTTACCCTTTTAAATGAAAAAAATATTGAGTGTTTTTAAATTGTATGAAATATAACTCTAAAATATCATATTTAAGGTTGTAAGTACAATTTTTGTTTTTAAAAATAAGATACTTTTATTTTCTCAAAACAAAAAATATACTCATTGCCATATTTGTTTTTAACTCTCAACGTTTTACTATTATTTAAGTAGGTAATTGAAAGTTAGGGATTAAAAAAAAAATATTATACGTTTAAATGTTGGTAAGGATTGTTTTGTGCAAATCAATAACTAATAACACAATTTTACATAAACTAGGTACCTATACTTATTTATCAACTAGTAAGTTATCTATGAGTCTATAAGTAAACTTTTATATGTAACTTTAGGTACCTATGACTATTAGTTCATTTTTTTATCCAATATTATATTAGTACTTCAATAAATTTATAAGCATAATTCATTTTTATAAAACATTCAGATAAAAAAATCTAAAAGTAACATTTTCAAAAAAAAATAAAAAATAACTTTTTAACAATTATATTGTTTTTAAATATGCAATACTTTTTTTTAGTTTTTATATCATATTAATAAATTATCATAAATCAAACGAATAATATTCAAAAGGTCATTATTATTTATTATCACAAATTTACATTTAATTATGTACATAAAGTTAATAGATATACAATTATAAAAAAATTGTATACAACAAATCGTTCCAAAAATAATTTTATCATGTTAATTACATAGTTTAAATTTTTTTTAAGAAAGATTTATTAAGGGTGATAAATCATAACTCAAAAGTAATAATAACGATACATTTAAAGATAAAAACAATGTAACAAACAATAATATAAGACGATTCGGTAGCTAATTTGCATATTTTATTTTTTATTGTGCTCATTAAAACATAATTACGCACAAAAATAGTACTACACGTTGCAAACAACTTGTTTTACTCGTTATCTATATGCTCTCATTTATGAGTTATCTAACTAAGTCCAAAATATCGTAAATAATTTTGTTTACAGGATTAAAAATAATAATAAATGTTTTCTACTTTTATTTACATACCAACAGTGTAGGTGTACGTTTTAAGTTAATATTAATTATCTAGTCTTAAATATTTTTTTTTTAAATTCCGTGATGAGTAAGTTTGACATAGAATAATAACATGTTAAATGGTCCTCTCTATTTTGATTAATTTCATATTTGTGCGCAGATCCGTTGCCAAGAAGGCGAACGGCATCACACATACGACTTGGACGAACGTCTCGTAGAATTTGGCACGGCTGTGCACGACAGCGATTTTGGACGGGCTATATTATACCTGGAGAGTTTGGAGGACAGTGATGATCATCAGTATGAGGTTGATGGAATGTGGCAAAACCTGTCAGATATTGGCCTACAGCTTATGAACTTGCCAGTAGCTGCAAGATGTTTGGCAGGTGTCGGTGACTACTGCAAAGCATGGTATCTGCAAGAAACTTATAAGATGGCTGAAAAGTTCGCACAGGAAAATAGTAAAGTATAATCAAATAATATATTACCTCAGTTTATTGAAACTTCCGTTTGGTATTCGACTTGTATGTGCCTCTTACTGACCACGCGTTATATTAGGTGACCAGAGAGTATGTGGATATTATGCAGTTTCCATAAAGTTATAATATTAATTATTATATTTGTATGTAAGGATCATCATAATATTATACACATTTAAATGAGACAGACTAACAAACTTGATTTTTGAAAAGCATTAAAAAAAGTTTAAATTCCATAAATATATTTTAACACCAAGTTTGCATTTATATAATATAAATAAATATTATACATCTATATGTATATAGATATAAACAACAATTAATAATTATCATTTTTAACGATTCAATATTTCGAAAAGTGTATTAGTTTGTTTCAAAATGATAATAATTTAGTTAGAATCAGCACACTTTATACGTTTTAATATAATCAATGATCACACATTCTTTGACTATAAAATATATAAATATCATAAAAATACGTATTAACAATATTAAGAATAAAACAAAATTCTAACTGATTTTATAATTATTTTATAATCAGTTTGAGACTCGATAAGTATTTACATGCTGATGCTGTTTATAGTATTGGTTATTTTTGGTTACATCTAATTAATTTATAATTTAAACCTGTATGAAAAATTCAGAAGTATGGTGTGGTCAATTAACAATTGAGAAATTCTTTGAAAAACTCCTTCTGTTGTTTTTAAGTGAAATTAATTACTTATTTGGGATAGTTGAATGCATTAATAAACGGTTTTAAAATTGCAGTTTCAACGTATTAAGCTAAAGGAAAAAGAAACTGTTTTTCCAAGTTAAATGTACCAACTGCATCGCACTCATTTAACGTCAATTTATTAAGAGTCTACCCACTCGATAAATTTGCCATTTCTATCTCGATGTTACCCGACAGATACAATTAAATAATAATAAAAAAAGAAGAAAAGACAATTTTTAAGATAGAATAGGAATGAAAAAAAATTTAATGACAAAACAAACGGTCGTTTAACTTCCATAAATGTTAGTGTAATTGGTTGTATATACGTACCGCTAGACTTATTGATATTAATAAGTTTTCATACAATTTCACTACCATTCTTACAAATTGAATCATATTGTAAATAATGTATTTAAGTCGAAAAATGTTATAGTTTTCACGCGAGTGACATTCAAAGAGTAATTTGTATGATTAAAATTCTAATTATACACATGACAAAAAAAACATTTTTAATTAATGACAAATCTCATTCTGAAGGCTCATCATTTTATTACTACTTGACCTTTGTTTGTTTTAAACTTACCGTATTTTATGATTGGAGTAACAATATTAGTACAGGGTACACTTAATATTTAAATAATGAAACATTTCCATTCCATTGGTGTGTTTAGAGAATAGTGTGTAATGTAGGTTTAGGTTGTAAACATACTGTTTAAGTACATCAGAGTATAATATAACCTTTAAAAAAATAAAAACTCAAATTCTAATAATGAATATTTCAAGTACATTATTAAACTAATTACCTACTTTGGATGATCGATTCACTCATATTTTTAAAATAAACCACATGTGACCCAAACAAAATATTATTTCTAAACAAAATGTATTCAGATACTAGCCACCTGTAGTTGTATTTACAATCATAGATAAACATATATTAAATTAGATTTTAATAAAAACCCATTCACACTTGAAACTACCGACGACCCTTATGATATTTAATCACTTAATTTCTATTCTACAGTGTGTTTCCTTTTAAAGGTAACACTAAATAATTCTGTCCAGTGACATCGGATTAATATGCGGTATTCAGGACGGGATAGGGAATACATAAATACACATTTCTTAATGATTTTTACATTTTTAGATCTTTCCGTGTGCGCATGCGCAATACAACTTGCATTTTTTAAATGGCAACAGGTGTTTTGAATACCAAATTCGGATAGATCGAATTTTTTAAGTTGATTTGGTCCATTTTACCATAGCTCTAAAATCAAAATTGACTAAATGGCAATCAGTTAAAGTTTCGATTAAAATTATTGAATTTTTCACCAATCCTACTAGAATTTTATGAATTATTATGAAATTTTATTCATTATTTTTGTATCCGTAGGTTTGCAGATATTATTAAATCATTTAAATTTAATTTTGCTAATTACCCAACTTATATCATGAAAAATAACAATAATTGATAAAATTAATAAGAAAAGATCAAACAAAATGATATGATTTATTTCTCATTACTTCTATTATTAAAGTTTCTATTTAAATTATTAATTTTATCAATTATTGTTATTTTTCATGATACAAGTTTGGTAATTAGCAAAATTAAATTTAAATGATTTAATAATATCTGCAAACCTACGGATACAAAAATAATGAATAAAAATTTCATAATAATTCATAAAATTCTAGTAGGATTGGTGAAAAATTCAATAATTTTAATCGAAACTTTAACTGATTGCCATTTAGTCAATTTTGATTTTAGAGCTATGGTGAAAAGGACCAAATCAACTTAAAAAAATTCGGTCTATCCGAATTTGGTATTCAAAATACCTGTTGCCATTTAAAAAAATGCAAGTTGTATTGCGCATGCGCACACGGAAAGATCTAAAAATGTAAAAATCATTATAAATGTGTATTTATGTATTCCCTATCCCGTCCTGAAAACCGCATATTAATCCGATGTCACTGGACAGAATTATTTAGTGTTACCTTTAAAAGGAAACACACTGTATGTTTGGGGTGGTGTATAATTCAGCAATCTATTCAAAATTTTAAAAACAACGATTTATTAATTGTAGTTTATATTGTATCACTTCAAGAATAGGTATACCTATAATAGGTTTAATATTTGGTCCAAAATTTTGTTTATCAGTTATTTCGAATGAGGATGAAATTCCACATTTTTTTTATTTATATTTGAGAAGATAATATTGTTCAACCCTGTCTTAAAATACTTACATAACTTACATTACTTAATGATATTTATAACATTGAATATGATAGTCTATCAATTAATTAATTTGAACATTGGACATTTTAAGTAGATGTTAACTCAATATTTGTTTTCTCTCTCAGGCCTACGAGTAACACAGATAAAATCGCCTAAAATCGTTTTTATCGATGGGATGACATATTGTTTTGAGATAATATTTAGACAAATCGATATGACGCAATACCCTCAAAAATATTATTCTCTATCGTTTGTGTGATGGGTGGTTTTTCTCTAAGATAACTCAAACATGTAAAAAAAATTATTCTACGTAAATATGAGTTTTGTAAATGTGTTGCGCTTGCAGGGCCACAGAGAAAAGACAAACAGCACTGCCTAGGTAGATCCTCTTAATAATTTAATTTGAAAAAATCCTATTATATAATCGTAACAATTATAGTTTGTATGTTATACCGATTTTGTTTTTTTGATATTAAATCAAATGTTGTAATTTTTTTTTATGCTATATAATTTTATCATAATTATTATAAGGAGAATCTTTAACTTATATTGAAGGCAAGTCACTTGGCATAACTTTAAATAATATATTATGCAGTATTATTATTAGGTAAATCAAGGAGCGGAATTTCAAACTAATGTAAATGATTAATAATTGTTCATATTATACAAATGACTTAAAAAACGCAATCTTATTAGTATTTTTTTTTGAACCAATTGTAATAGTTATCATATTCTGGTTTTTTTCATAATATGATTTGTATAAAATATTATAATGTTATGATCATTAAATAAATAATGAATACCATCAGGCAACCGTAACACAAAATATTGGACGTACTTGTGAATTTGCGATATGGCTAAATTGACTATCCAGGATGCCATGTTATCATAATCGTATTAATAAATCTAAATTAACTTCGTAATAATAGTCTAGTACGGTGTGATGAGCAAACTATTCACTGTATTCATGTTAATGAAATGTTTCATTTAGGAGACCTCCAATTAAATATCCATTCAATCATCGGCACTGGAAAAGGTTAACATTTCTCAAATGATTTAGTTCAACATAATAAAATATATCCGTTCGTGTGGATAAGTAAATCTAATCAACAATGTTATTATTAAACTTAAAGTATTTAACTCTAATCAATAGTTGTTATATATTGTGTGTGGGTATTTCGTTTTATTTCACCGTCGTCGTCGTCTTCACGATACAAAATTATAACCGTAAGCAACATTTTATACGGTTGGATGAATTTTGTATTAAGCCACGATATTCGCCATCATCTCGTGATTCTATATACTTCGATATATAATGAGCAACGCACAGACGCGAGAAATGAGTCTAATTAAAAACGATAGTGTTTTCGCAGTCTTTTGACCAACAGATTCACAGTAGTCGACCGTCGACGGTCAATGTTCATTATTATTCTAGAGGAATAATGAACGAAAGCGAACTGCAAAGAAACAGCAGCGTCGGCTGTGTAGTTTGCGCGTCGTATCATTTCAGCGCACTGAGACCATTTATCTTTTGAGGAAAAAGAGAATTCCCGAGGGAATATTTCCCCATTTATAATCACCCAAGTCGTTGCGGAGAATCGCCCGGTCGCGACATTTGCAATTATCATAAGTTATCGGGTTGATAAAGAGACAAATGTATCGAGAGGGATAAATGACTGAATGGGATGGTGAGTGAGGGGGGGGTGGGGGGTGGGAGAATATGTCTACCATCAATGGACCCGGTGCCGCGGCTCGGGGATCTATGCACTGCAGCGAGTTGTAATTTTCACACGGCGATAGACGCTGGAAAACCCGATCGATGAGAGCAGCGTTCGAGGAATTCTGGTGAAAAGAATTTAGGGTTATAAGCTTTTCGTTCGCCGCTGTTGTAGCTGTTCTTGACGATTAACGTTTTTTCTTGTCACTTCGGTTTAATGTTTTATTCTCTCGCCTTCGCTATAATATAATATATTTTAGACACTTCGCCTAAAATATCCTAGTAGCCTAAACAACACACACACCAGGCGGTGTGACGTGCGCGAATAGTTTTTAACGAATATATAGCAGAGAAATACGTGAATCATGGTGTGCACCAGAAGGTCGACGTGCATCTTCGTCCGAATATAGTCCTCCTGAAAGGAAGATGTCACTGTTGATACTCTGCTACACGAATTAAATGGTGTTGTAAATTATTATTAGTTTATGATGTATAAAAATAATACGACACTATGGACTAAGGTTTTTGAGCATATTAGGTGTGTTTAGTGTTTGAAGTATGAAATATTTCATGTGAAATATTGACATTTTTTAACACAAATAAAAACACAATTTATTTTTTTTTTTTAACACAATGTTCAGTGTTCTAAATTCTAATGTAAGAATTCAGTAGGTATACAATATACATGTATAATATTGTATACCTACTTGTATACCATTTTAAATGTATAATACCAAAGGTCGGGTATATATATTGGTACTAAACAATTATGAAGGTGATTTATGGCAATTATATTATGTAAATATAAAACTTATTTGAAAATAAAACAAAAATTATTAAAATACTGAAATATTTAATTTTTTTAAATTTCATGAAATTTTCAAACACTAGGTATGTTAAGCGTCCTGCAGTGTCATCTGAGGTTATTCCACTATTTTATTATATGACGTGTTGTATCTGATGAGTATATATATATTATGAACGTCATGTGACTATAATTTTAATTCGGTCGTCTCGTAGGTGCGTTTTCCAATATTCCTAGTGCTGATATTATATTAATGAATATGTCACAACGGGGTCGTGTTCGATGCTCGAAGTCGCTGTAAAGTGTATTATAGCTGATAACATAATTACCGCATAACCTAATTCGATTTATATTAATTTATGTATTCTTTTTATTGGACTGATAAGATATTGAGATGCACTTTTCTCCTATCACTATTTTTAAAGGATTAAAGTGATTCGAATACCATTTATGTCATTTAGTTTATACGTTTTTTATCGTAGGTAGTTATTATTAACAGTACGGGATGTATAGGTTCTGTAGGTTTTAATGCAAGAGCTAGGTTACTTGTAGTGCTTAAGAATAATTTAATTGTAAATTATTTTAGTTTCTAATGTCCTATACTTTCGTGGCTACCATAAATCATTCTCTGAATGTAATTTAATTAATTAAATACTAATACTAAGATTAAGTCTAAAATTAATATGAGTTATAAATTATATAATTGTAATGCTAATGACTCCAAATAATTACTTATATAATCTGAATAATAATAATGAACAATAACAATATACTTATAATAATTAATAAATACGATACTTAAATTATATACCTACTACACTATAATGGCTATTGTACTTTAAGGCTTAAGAGTAATTTGGATGGGTAGTACGTCCTACTGTTAGATATAGGGAGATAAAACAACAAGTGAATTTGGTCAGTAATACAGGATGGATAATCCTGTGATCATGCCAGGATATTTGAATAACTCTACTCTCCATCATACAATCGTGAACACAAGTACTCGCGGTCGAATGGCAAAAACATGTCTAATTGCATACTCTAACTGTCTTGAGATTGTTTACTAAGAGACGGGTTGCCATGTAGATTTCGTTTGATCCTTATATAGGACAATTTTAGTGTCATCTATCCTACTAGTAATGAGAATCGGTGCGTTTGTGCACACATTGGCATAGATATGGAATTCGTGTGTATATGACGTGTATTGTGTCATCTCTCACCCCATATGGTCACGCTGTAATCAGCTATCCTGTGGTTTTAATTAAATATAATTATTGGAATTATTTTGCATCACAATGTACTTATGGACATTATAATATTATATTATGACGTATTTCAAAGTGTTATGACTTATAAATGTGTTTTAATAATATTCGGTTCTCTCGTCTGCATTGAAGGTTATTCAGAAAGCTGAGCCGATAGCTCTCTATACGTTTTTGTCGTTCTTTAATAGTACAATCACAATGGATATAAATACAACCAGATAAAAAAAAAAAAAAAACTTTTTTCAAAAATAATGTAACATACACTAGCTATATGCTGACGCACATAATTTATTATATTTGATAACACAACAAAAGTTTCTTTTAAAATGTTCATTGACGCCGAAGATACTATTCTAATCTACCCTAACAGTCGATATTTTATTAACAGTTAGAATCATTAATAATATTGTCAACTCCTTTGATAACTCCCTAATATTGTCTATTTAGTTTCACCATTTCACTTTTCTTCTTCTATGTTTACTTCATCTAGACTTTTATTTTTTTTTACAAATTAGCTCTGTTTGTTTTCGTAACGACGTCGCATAGTAATTTGTATTATGTCCTCGTAATATTTCAATAGTTAAAAACTGTATTTTAAAACAAATTACGATACTGTATAAGCACACCCTTTGTAAAAATTATAGTTATGTTAGTATCTACGAACTATATCTTTACATCGAATTGCCCTAAGCTAAGACAACACGCAAACTCAGTAGTTATTCGATCAGGCATTATTCAGTTTTTTTTTTTTTTTTTTGTTATCATTTTGGACTCCGAGTGTCGTAAGGAATTTATTATTTTTTAAATTATGTTTTTTTTCCTGTTGTTGTTATGTATGTGTCCACTGTCCAGTATTTATGGTGGAGAAGAACTTCAAAAGTACCATGTTGTAACTTTTTAGATTGGAAATATGATCTAGTTGGTGCTTTGGAAAAGTCGTTTTTCGAGTGAGAAAAATAACCAATAAATTGCAAAAAAAAATAGTGAAATTTACTGCACACCAGACTGCCCATTTTCAACAAAGTAGACTTAGCTTAAATTGTTTTCTAATTCAAACACACAATTAATACAATCTACACGACTTGGCATTTTCAACCAGAATTATTATTGTAATCAAGTTTTTTTTATTATTATTTTTAAATTAAATTATATTATTTCTCATATTGTTTGTTATATTTGACTATAAATTAAATTTCTTTGAATAAATTATAAATGTTATCATATGAAAGATTTTAAGTGAAAAAATAAAGACACAAGATACATTTTCCTATACCTACAAAAGAAAATTAACATACATTTTTTAGTTATGTATATCTATTAAATAAGTCATGTTTAACACTAAAACCTAATAATTGTGCACTACACCGTTTGAATTTAATTCTGACTACATATTATATCGTTTAAGTTAAATGTGCTGTACAATGTATAACGTATATTATGCAAATAGGTACACGTTTCCGTGTTGGAGTATATATATATATATTTTTTTACTCAACTATTACTTTTACAATAAATATATTGGACCCTTTATGTTTGACTACCATTTAATTAAAAAAAGTACTAAAAACACAAACACATATTTTATAATTTATAATAATTTAAATTGTTTTATAATAAAACGTAAGCTAAACTTACCCAATGACTAAGGACGATATTTCTTTGAAATGGGATCAAAATAATATGTATTTCTTCTTTTAAAATTAAAAACGTCGTATAAAAACGCATCTATACCTGTGACATCTTCTCTATAAAAAACAGTTTCCCTATAACACAATCTTATATTAAATAATCACTATTATAATAGTATTAGGTATATGATTAGGTGTACCACATATATAGTTCTAAAATTCATGATTAAATAATTTTAGTATACAGAAAATGAAAACTAATAGTCAAAGAACTGCATTATTTATTCTAAATATTTATTATATATTATGTAAATGGCCAAGTATGATAGGTAGTTTATGATCAATAACTAAAACTAATAATAACTAAGTATCAAAATTCAAATTATTTTAAAAACTTTTTATATCACACTATTTAAAGTAAAATCAAAGAAATAAGGTATGTTAAAACTTTTAACTTAAAATACATTTGTATAAATATTTACAAGTATTTATTTATTTATTATATATTTATTTCCTACGTCACAATGAAATTAGTTCCTTTATTGATTTTTACGCAACATCAATATTTCGAAATGTTTTCGATCTTCCATAAATGAGTTAAAAACAAAGTTTATATAAATTGATTTCATTTCATTTCATAAAAATAGTGTTTGACCTTAACGAAAAATGTAAATAAAATAGATTCGTTATCATATTATGGGCGATAAATATGCGAGTACATAATATTAACAATTATTTTTTTATTTGCAATTGTTCATGTTACGTATAATCATTTTTATGTTACACCTTTTCAGGTGCACCATTTGTTGTCAATATTATTCATACTGACGTTTATTATTATATAAAAATAATTAATTGCTTTGTTTTTATTTTATGACTAAAATACTAAAGATAATATTATTATAAATATTTATAATAATTATAAATTTAAATTTAAATTAAAGTCTCTGTGTGAATTTATGATTGTGAACATAAAATTAACATAATTTAAAATAATATTTGTTTGTCATATCTATATCTGAACAATATTAATATTAACATAACGGAAATTCTTAATCTGTAATTACATTAATTGAGCATTCAAATTAAAACTAATGGTCAACCAATGAAACTAAATAAGTAAACTTAGAATTTCAAAAGTTTATTATGATTAGAGTGAATTCTCGGATTATTAATAGTCCAAACGGCTGAATTATGCAAAATTCTGTGCAATGTGGAAATTATATAAGTTATCCAGAATGACCTTAATGGAAATACCAATTGTTATGCACATTATTTATTGTGTTAAATATTCAAAATGTTTATTATTATTGTGTTTGTTTATCAAAACCTAATGTGGTGTGAGAAATAATTATCACAGTGTCGTAACTTCTATACATTTAACTGTCACTACGTAATAACACTGTCCTTTATTTGTATTCTGTTGATAATTATTATGCCAGTAAACTGATTACTGTATCCACCTACGACCTACGATGTGTTTTTTTTTTATAGGTATATAAAAGTTTATAAAATAACGAGTTTACACGGCATACATATAACATTTTTGAGCAGTTGTGAAATTCAAATTATTACTTGAAGGGTTTAATGTCTCTTGACCTGAGCGATATGAAATGTATATTTAAGAACTGTTTATAGGTGCTTTTGTATAAAATATTAAACAGCATTCATCATTTATGACTACTGCGTTTTTATTCATAATTTTTTTTCTGTATCCATCATAATTCGTCAGCTCATTTTTATATTTAAAATTTAAATATCGCTAAAATATTATACACGTATGTATACCATTAAAATATGAAAATTCGTTTTAATGACTCATACAAAATAAATAACAATAAATTATCGTACCCGATGGAATATTACACAATAATTATTATAATACAAATAATAGTATAATTATTTTTAGTTATTAGTATTAATATATGTAAATAAATTGTCATTAGATATTTACTATGTTTTTTAAAAAGTAGTATGTCAATATGGACTACTGAGTAGGTTTTAATAGGTAACGACATTAATAGAACTATTTAATGAAAAATCAATGTCATGAAATTTGATTGTACCTACCAATTAAATTATTTATGACGATTGACATAAAAGAGCTGAGTTATAGAAGAATTATTAATCTCATAATATACTTACCTGGTAATAAAAGACAATTCAATTACAAATTTAATATTTTAAACTAAATTAATAATTAATATAATTGCTTGGTATAACAAAATATTATGTTGATTTTGATTTAAATTCGAGCAGACATTCCGCATCTCTGTTTTCATAAGTAAAAATAAATCAACGGAATCATTTATTTTTCTTTTATATTCCAACAATTAGATCGGGATTTAGGAAAACAATAATTATTTTTAGAATTTTAAAAAAATAATAAAATAATGGAACTTTCAATTTTAAATTGGTTATTTACATAACGTTCACTAAATCGATGCTTGATCGACAATGATTTAATTAAACATTTTAAGGAATGTCTCGTCTCATTCGTATACAAATATTTGTTAGCATTTCATATTTTTAAGAAAATACAATCTCTGAAAAACGAAATATTCAAAAATTTGATAAGATAGAAACTCTAGAAACTCTATTGTATTTTAAACACAATTAATTTGTATACAACTATTATTGTAAGTAAGCTATAACTTACGTAATCCGTTTTCTCTTTTTCAATCATTTTTGTATCAATGTTTCTAATATTATCTAAGAAAAGAAATGAATTCCGTAGGTAGTTTTGAAGATTTTCAACAAAAATACCTAAGTTTAAGGGTTTGTTGCATTATGAAATATTCAATAAATTATTAGATTGAAATATTAGTGTATTAGTGACAAGAGTTATAAAAATGATAACATTTAATTTAAAAACAGACAGAGATTTTTTAAGAATTTAAAAACAACAACTTATTCCTAAAACTATATTTCAGAAAGAAAATAATATACAATAACTCATATACACACAAAATGACATTAATCAACTCAAGTATGAAATATACAGTATAGGAGAATGCATTGTTTTTTTTTAAAAATTGTTTTCTAAAATTTCCAAAGCACTTCGGTGCTTATGCAATGTATTATTATAATCTACTCAACTACTGAAGATATGTTAATGTTTACTTAAAATTTTATATAATATTCATAACTTAAACTTAATATTAATATTTACAAAACCAATTTCAAAACTTTTAACTAAAACATAATATTTTATAACAATAAGAGCTTATAGGCTTATCGTTAAAAAGAGAATTATATATTCGGCCTAACGATTGATTATAATCTTTAACATTGAGAAAAGCTTTTCTACACAAGGACACACCTAAAATATTCTGAAATTTCATATGATCAGAGTCAGTCATTAATTTATTGCTAATGTTAATATAATATTATTTTATTTCAACTAACAAAATATCATCGATTAAGTTTTTAAGATTGCAATAAATGAATTGTGAAAAACTAAAATGCAATTCTTATTGACAACTAAATCAAATGTATTTTTAATTCCCTAATTCGTTTCGTGCTAGGCTAGTGAAAACCGTTAGACATTAATTCTGCGAAAACTACAGCACCAAAAATGTGTAACTTATAATTTAGTAGGTAGTTTACGGTAGTTATTTTTAATTATTCTTTCAAACGAACATTATTATTCCATAAAAAAAAATATTTGAAATTTAAATGTGGGCACCTCATTAAACTAACGAAAATTCGAATACGAGATTGGTTTGTTCACTAAAGAGCCGACACCTTTACGTTTGAAGGCAATTACACAGGTTTTTTTTTGCATTTAAATAAATGTTCCGGGCAGAAGTTAATTTTATATAAAAAGACCAAGATTAATCATACATTCTCCTTGTGATTAAAATATACATAATATTTATATATCATACAACATTTTTCAAACGTAACTATTACAAAAATAAAAAAGAAAGAATCTTATTTATATTTTACATACCTATATAAAAGTATAAAACTAGTAATTAGTGTCTTGTCTATAATGGTGGCGATAATAATTGATTTTAATAACTATTTTATAAAGTGTTCAGTAAACTTTTTAGTTAATAATAGCAATATTAATATTCAGCTTGCTTGGCTCCAAATCGAATACCTATTCTATTATTTTTAGGTTTTTACTGTAGTAAATAAATCACACAAACTCTTTGCAACCAGTTTCAATTCAAGTTATCCGATTAGAACAAATTCCATTTTTTTTTATTAAGAAGACACTTGGTTGTATTTTTAATAAAAAAAATTAGGAAATCGTTATGATTATTTTAAAACTGTATTTATATTACTATTTAACATAGGCATAATCACTCACTTTAAAATTAAAATATAAATAATAGACTATGAATCGGCTTAGATAATATTCTTACTTTTGACTTTGATGATTTAAGATCATAATCAACTCTCCGATATTAAAACTTACAACACAAAATTGGGTCTGCTGAATGCAAATTCGCTATTTTTTACGTTTGCAAGACGGATAAAATACATGCGTATATCGTTTCCTCTTAATGGCATAATATTATTGATTTTAATTCTCAAGATGGTAAAATTTGATTCAAATAGAAAATCCATTATTTCAATAGAATATTATCATCTTGAAACATTTTTGTCCTCTGATTTATTAATAATTAATCCGAAGACATATCAAGCAGACTAATCTTTTTTGACATTACCTTATCAGCGTGATATCGTTTTATTAAATATACTATTACGTAAAAACTGGTTACAGATTGGGTATTAAATGTTAATCTATCCTGAAGATCAATGATAAATGTTATTTAGTTGGTATTCCCTAACAATAGTAGTATACAATCATTATCAGGACTATTACTTTTTTCTAGATGGCGATGGAATGGACTGTCCAGAAGTGTGGGCTCGTATAGCGGTACTCAATGGTCAATCACAAGCAGCCGAAGCATTGTACCTGGAACAGAATCAGGTGGAAAAGGCAATTCAAATGTATCTGTCATTACACAAATGGGAAAACGGTAATGCTAGACAAATAATATTAATATACCATCTGCCATGAGATGCATTTCGTTTTTATATTATGTACCAAGGTATAATATTATAATAATTATTGTGTCGTAAAATCAAATGATATGTTAGCCATTAATTTGGCCGAATCCAAAAATCGTCCAGACGTCGACGAGTTGAAATCGCAATATCATTTTTGGCTGTTGGAAACGTGTCAGGAAGAAAAAGCAGCTGAAATTAAAGAAATTGAAGGAGATAAAAGGGCGGCGCTTCAGCTGTACATGAAAGCCGGTCTTGTTAGCAAAGCTGCAAAGTAAGAGTATATAAATATTCATTTCAAAATAGCACATAAACAGTATTATTATTGCTCATCTGTTATAATAATATACACGTTATGTATGTCGTACTTATATAGATCACAATACTATGAGCACTAAACTCATATAGATACTAATTTTATTAAAGCATATTTCATGCGATCTCTGGTCTGTAATACGAAATTTATGAAATATAATATCACATATGATTCCAAACCGAACGAAGATAAATAATGCAATAAATAAAAATATATAAACTATTTTTCTAGAGAATAAAATTATTATTCTTTCGCATTATTATTGCTGCTTTTCCGCGGATAACTAATAGCTTTAAATGATGTATCGTACGTCTTCAAATAAAAAATCGCTCCTGTCAGAATCTAAAAAAACAACAAAAGTTAAGTATTTTTATTCTAATGGTCTGAAATTACCACGATACGAATATTGTTTTCCACTTATCGTAGATGCAAATATGATGATGATTATACATACCATTTTATTTCATTTTATTGACTGAAAAAATATGTATAAAAATAATTTGAGCACGGACACAACTAAATCAAATTCAATAATTATTTATTCATTATTCTTTAAGATGTAAGATTTTGTGCTTAGGTTTAATCATAGTAATACTAATATTAATGTAAAAATGATTATAAATATTTTTATCCTAATATAAGCATTTTGTAAATTAAAAAAAAATTTATAAATGATTAAATTCTTTCAATATAAGCCCATTTAAAATATTATGTAGTCCACAGATTAAATTGTCACATTAAGATTATAATAATGATAAGGGTTGTAACTTGTAGCTATAATCAATAAAATAATGAACAAGGACTAACGACAACGTTGTCGGACAGATAAGGAAGTTGTCTGTTTAAATGTTTTGGAAATAGATATATATATTGTTTGAATGAAATCCTTTAAGAATTTTAATTATAAAACAACCATTCTTTTGTTTACTTCGAATTAAGAAATAATGTTGAATTCAGATGTAAATTAAAATATTTCTAGAAATAAAAATTAATTGTGGAAATGTCATTAAGATTTTTGTTCTAACAAGAAATGTAAGTATCAATCGTGTGTACATCAGTATTATCATCAACAACATAATTTTAATCACATTGCCTTCATTCTTACGGATTACTTACGTTTACGTCTTACGTCCATATTACCAAGTTCTGTAACTCAACATCTAAACAGGTTAAGCCCTTTGCCAATGTTTATATCTTATTATTTTTACTGTGGTGAATACTAAAAATCTCTCTTTGCAAAATAGTTATTTTTCGAATTACAAACGCAGATGTTTTTTAATTTCAACAAAGAAAAAATCATTATATTATAATATTTTATAAAGATTTTTTCCTGTGAAAAAAATGTGAAATTGAAGTATGAATGAAAGGATTCACATACGTTTTAGTTCATAATTTTGAAGGTTTCAATACAGACCGTAATATTTTGGAGGGAACTTTGTTTCCTGATGAATTTCAGTTTTCGATAAATGCTTACGTTTGTCAGACAGTTTTCAAATCCATCTAATGATGAGAATGGAAGTACAAAAAAAAGATAGGTTTGTAAACTTGAATTTTTTTTATAACCATCCTAAATTCAGAAAATTAACCCATGTATATTCCTACATCATTTTACGATAAGATTAATAATTATATACGGACCCAATTTAGACAAAATATTTTATTCACCCAGACCCTAATTCGTACACAATTTATAACTGTAATTATTTTTTATTATCTAAAAATTATATAAATTATCTCAATTATTCAATGTTAAGTAAATATTCCTCATGATAGATAATTGGCGGGTATTATTACAATGCCACGAAAAAAAAATTAAATCAATGAATAATTGAAAATAAAAATAAAAATAAATTAATATTAGTACATTATAGACACTGTTGAGTTTATCTTGATAAATATTCTTTTACTTTTTATCTTGTCTAGATAAATAGAGAATATTAATTTACACAGTTATCTGAGATAAAAATCGCCATTATCTAGATGAATTTATCCAGATAATTAAATTTATTAAACGGCTTTTATTTATTATAGTTAGAGAATTAAGTAATTTATTAAGTAGGTAGTATTTACTAATAACTATCAACATTTTGGATAACATACTATTAAGTTATTTTATATTGCTACGAGCTTACGGAGAGTGCCATACTGCCATACTACCACTATAAAAAAATGGATCTGATAATTTATCTAGATAAAATATTATTTTTTTCATCTTTATTTAGATAAATAAATAATTTAGGTATCTTTATCTTTATCTAGATAACATTATTATAATTTATCTTTATATTTATCTAGATAAAATTATATTTATCTCGGCTCAACACTAATAATAGATTAGTAGATACACACAAAATACATCGGATATTTAAATAAACTGTGCCCATCAATAGAAGCTAAAAAACAAATTGTAAAAATGATGCAACATTGAATTGTTTTATACTCTTAATCGACAACAAAACAATTATTAAGAACACAGTTTAGAAGAATTTTAATCTATAAAATATTAATTAGGTACATAATACCTACTTCATTGATCAGATTTGATTCAGATTTTAAATTGAGTTGATAAATATAAAACTCGTAAATGAATTAGTTTTCTTTGAGTTATACATGCTTAAATTTTTCTTCCTGTACATTTTCAATTATACATAATAATATTATCTCCGTAGTCAATACAAATTGTACTATGCTATTTATATAACTGTATACCATTAATAATGATAATATAATATCAGTTCCAACGGCGTTACAAGAATAATATTTATTGTATGGTATAATAATTATTATGAAAAAAAAAAATAATAAGGCCATTTACTACACGGGTTCGGATCGACTCACATTTTAATTCTACGCGGCGGAATCTGAACTAAATCTAACGTGTATACGAACGCATAGCATTTCCATTGTATATTAATGTTTTTAAATAATAGATGGTTGAATTTAGTTTAAAAAAAATATATATATAGAACAATGTAGTATACGTTTTGTAATTTAAATTTTATACCACTATTGAAATGTAGAATTCACGTTTGTCGGTGACTTTATTTTTTCATGTCAAGTTTAGTACACTCCGTATTGCGGTGTAATAATTGTGTACCTACCAAGAATCCAAAATAATAAACTGCGAGGTTTAAGGTTTGCCGTGTATGTACATTTTGAATGGTATTTTTTAAAACTGACATTCTTCAGAAAATGTAATATAATAAGAATAAAAAAAAAACTTATGATCTATACGTTGGTACCTACCTATCGTTGTATTAGTCCACGCGTATATATAACGTTTGAACCACTTCAATTTATTCGATATCTATATAATACAAAAATATATTATTTTTTAATAACAATACGGTAAAAAAGTTTCTACCCGTAGGAAAAATAAGTTAATCGATTTTTCGTACAATCCATTAACGTTTTGTAAACTTCTGCAGGTATAATCGAATTCCAATAAGTACACATCGTGCATTATTATACGTCTTGTTTAGATATTCCTTGTAAAGAATACCGCATGTTTTCGAATATTATTCTTCGCATTATTATTTATTTCATCTCACGTATAAAATGGTGTGCTCAATGATATTATTTAAATCACGTCGTTTGAAAAAGTACCTATATGATGGTATAGTCGGGCAGTTCGCCGACCGACATCACTCGATTATTTCTCTCTCGCAGCACTGTATAACACTATCGTACATTATTAAAATATAGTCAATATTATTATTTATGTGATACGGCCGTGGTCGTATTATGGCCGTTACGAGCACCGAAATCGGTTTTTGCTTGCGTAGTGTAATACCGAGGGCAGGGCTCTGCACTTCGCGAGCGTGACGTCATAAAAATCTAATTCGAATCGAAATCGCTCACAGGCTTGTTCAAGACGACCCGGAACTATTGGCCGACGATTCGGTTGTGGAAAGAGTACTGTCGGGACTGCTGAGGCTGGAAAACTATCACGCTGCAGGAGAACTTTGTCAATCACAGGGGAATCCGGGCAAGGCTATGGAGTTTTACTGCAGAGGAAACATATACGCAAAAGCCGTGGAGTTGGCCAGATTCGTTTCTCCGTCAGGTGGGTGTGTGTGCATTTTATACGTTTTCGGAGCGGACAAAACAATAGGTATTATACTTTTTTTTCCGCTCCATCCGTGAAAGTCTTGATGGATAACTTTTCCCATAGCTTAATTAGGTACTAATCTTATGAAGAGCAATACTTACAAAGCTATTACCTAATACCTAGATCATAATATATCAATATTTCCAGCTGACCGATTTCAAGTGCCGTTGGGTTGGATTAGGTTTTGGCTCATATTGTTGCCATAAAAACATATTACAAGCAACATTAAACACATACAATTTAATAAAATATATCAATTAATGACAGTTATTTAAAAAAAAAAAATGTTTTAAGGAACCATTCACAGTTTATGTATGTAAATACGTATAGTTTACACTCATAATAGATATATTTTCTAACACTAATTCAAAAATGCAGTTCATATAGTTTGGATTCAAATGTTTCCTTAACATGTTAAAAATCATTATACTAAAATGGTCGGGTTGAGTGTTAAAAATCATAGTGTAGGTACCAGTAGTTATTGGTCTCTAGTTTAAAATCATTCTACATTAGTCGGGTCCCTAAATAAAAAACATTTACTTTCCCAGTTCAAACAGTCATTATCTGTGAAAATGTGAAATTGAAGTATGAATGAAAGGATTCTCACATGCGTTTGACCTCATAATTTTGAAACAAGAAAGTTTAAATTCAGACCGTAGTATTTTGAATGAAATTTATTGTTTCCTGATGAATATAATTTTTCGATAAATGCTTACGTTTGTCAAACAATTTTCAAGTACATCTGATGATGAGAATGGATCCGAAGTACAAAAAAAAAAATAACTTGAATTTTTTTTATGATCATCCTAAATTCTTAATCCTAAATTCAGAAAACTACAGAAAACATGTATATTTGTACATCATTTTATGATAAGATAAATAATTTTATACGGACCCGATTTCGACAAAATATTTTATTATAAATTTGTACACAATCTAGAACTGTAATTATTTTTGGACTCAACTAGGATGCAGACTAAAATTGAAATGGAAAAGATTGACATGATAAAAATCTTAACCTTTTTATGTTATAATAAATAATACTTCATATTAAAATACTTATATAATATCATTTGATAAAATATGTATTTTTAGGTTTTAAGATTTGGACTTATTATATTATATTAATCTTACTAATTACAAAAAAATTTTAAATTTCTCAATAGTTTTACAGATAGTTTTTTTAAAATTATTTTCCGTTATTGTTAAAAGTTATATAATATATAATATATCAATACAATTTAATTATTGATTCTTTATTGGACAATTTTTGAATTCCATTTTCTTCGATTTTACATACATTCTTCCTTCAAAGTTTAAGAAGTTGACATACGAGTGCCCACTATTATATTCTACTCATACTTTTATTTGTATTACAAACCATCAACTGATAATTGGATGCTATAACCTATGATAGTTATAAAAACTACATAAGTATTAATGTGTAATTTTGTATTCAAAGCTTTCTTTTATTTTGTTGATGTATGTTACCCTGGCACCCCTATATCAAAAATTCCGAAAGTAAATTATATCATAAGTTAGTAACCAATTCGTAACCATTCGTAGCCACAAAATCGGAATTATTGGTTGTGATAAGTGCACAACGTTACCGCAGCACCACCGGATGAAAAATGGATTTTCCACGGTGGAAATCAAGTTACGAATTCCGAATTTGTTGTTAAGAATGGTTACAAATTGGTTACTAACTAATGATATAATTCACTTTGGAAAATTCTGACATATTGGACCAGGGTAACGCACCTATTTTGTTGTAAATTTTTACTTTGATATCCTCAAATTTGGTACCTACCTAACGTAAAATGAAGTAATCGGTTTCATGTACCTGTTTTGCCTATACACTACGCCGTCATACGCCCGAGGTTAATATTACTTACTAAATTCATTAATGTCATTTATGTGTTCTCATAATAATATTATTACACCTAATAATGTTAGAATTAAATAATGCGTTACTACGACGCAATGTATAATATGCAATATGTGTATACTATCTTTTACAAAACCAATTTACTAAAATATTTAAAATATTAAAACATCGAAATATATTAAATCTCAGAAGCTTTATTATTGTTAAATACATTTTCAGAGGTAGTTTCTTTAGAAGAAAAATGGGGTGATTTCTTAGTATGCCAGAAACAACAAGACGCTGCTATCTCTCATTATATCGAAGCCGGAAATACAGTAAAGGCCTTAGAAGCTGCCATTGGTGCCAGACAATGGAAGAAATCAATGCAAATTATGCAGGTGAATATCATACCTTTCTATGTTTGACTTTAGCACACCTATTGTTTAATTATAATGACAAAAACATCTGATGTTAAATGATCAAACGAATTCATCTGTTTTGTTATATTATTGTGAGCAAAGGTAAGGTAACTGTAAGTAAGTTGATTAAATATAAAATTAATAATGTAACAATATGAGCTCAATCGAATTCAGTGTATTACAAAGTAAGTAATTGAAAACAAGTATTCAGAATTTCAGATATTACCACATTATTGTTAAAATTTACTAATAATTGTACCTACAAGAAATACATTTATTATTTAATATATTAATTAATAATTATAACATAAGATATCGTATAATACTTGTATCATGGTAGACAAGTATTAGATATAATATAGTGATTAAGAATATATATTTATGATTACAAAATTGCAAGAACCTTATAAACAACAAAATGATTTATAATATTTAAAAAAAAAAACATATAAATATTTGAGTTGAAAATACAATGATGTAATTTATTTTTATGGGAAGTTAATAAAAAGTAAAAGAGAAACTGAATTATTATTAATGAAAATAAATAAGAATATTTTGTATAATTTAAAACAAACTCATGTTTGACTGAATAAAATATGTATTAAAAATATATGTCATTTAATTATAGTTCATTATTGTTATCAAAACTATTACCGTTTCATATATCAAAATAATTTTCTAGCACAACTTGTTTGTATAAAAATATAAAACTTACCTCTAATTGAAGGACAGTGGAAATTTCAGGTAAATATGATGCATTTTTTATATTGTTTAAACATCAATATTATCATAAATTGATTGATAATTTATTTCAAGGAAATCAAATTAACTATATTTGCTATAGCGTATTTATTATATTATACGACACACCACATTTTTAACGAGGTGTTGAAACATTAACTTTGGTAGGTAGGTAGGTAATAATTGTTTTAATCTGACTTGCTGTTTGACGAAAAATCGAGTTTCGAACATTTTATAAATGTTTTATAATATCAACATAACTTATAATATAAATATTATAATATTAAATTTTATATCAATATTTATATCGTAGGTAATTGAAGACAAAACATTAGTAACCAAATACGGATCCCATTTAGCTGAACATTTTAAGACGGTTAACGACTACAAGACCGCTGAAAAACTCTACATGGAATGTGGAATGCACAGGGAGGCCATCCAGCTGTATCTAGAAACGGGTAAATTGAATTTATTTATTAAATATTTTGTAAACGATGACGATACTACCAATGTGTATTCCGCTTGATATTCAAACGGGTTCATTATACGTGCCCGCTGTAGGAAATTGGGAGAAGGCGCACAATCTCCTTCAGAACAATCCGACGCTGACAGACTTGAGCGAAGAACTGGAAACTTATGGCAAAAAGTTAGAAAGCACCGGTCGAATCAAGGAAGCGGAAAAGCTTTATTTGGCTTTGGACAAAGTGGATCTGGCCATCAACATGTACAAGAACTGTCAACGGTACGACGAGGTGCGTATGCGTTTCAACGTTTATACGTTCACCCACTGCAGAGTGGGCGTACCCTAAGGCAAACCTTACGTTTCGTTCATTAGATGATGTCTCTTGTGAGCAAGTACCACAGTGATTTAGTGAGCACCACCCACGTCCATTTGGCTCACGAGTGCGAGACTCGGGGCAACTACAGGGCGGCCGAACACCATTTCGTCCAGGCCGGAGAATGGAAACTCGCGGTAAAAATGTATCGATCGTTGGACATGTGGGAGGAAGCGTACAAGGTAGGTATCTAACTGGTCTCAGCACCTATACACCTTTTTATAGTGCGCTTAAATGTGTATCTCTCGTAAGATTTAATACAATATCGTAATATGTAGGTACACGCGAGTGTTGTACTTAACATTTTGTTTGCATAGTAATATTAAATCGTGGAATGCAAGTCAACAGAGTTTACGATTGTCGGACAGTTATTATTATGAACGGCCGAGTGTTTTAACACACGGAGCCGCGTCTGAATCGCATTACTATTATAATCGTATTGTGATTAATTTAATCTCGGCCATAGTGAGTGTGTGTGGAGTAGGTTTCAACAATCACGTTCAATGATAATTACAGTAATAATTAATCAACGATTTTCGTTTTACAATATTATCTTTTTTATGAATTAAATATTGATAAGAATTCATGATACTTATTTCGGTAGTTTTCAATATTATTATCATGGGATTTGGAGCGATAAACATGGAAAAATAAATAAATGCAAATGTAATCTAATTTGACCAAAATATATACTAAAAGGTACTTAATTAAAAATAATATTATAATATAACATCTTCAATAGTTTATTATAATGTAGGTTAGGTAACCTGACCTACTATGAATACATTTATATAGATTATAGAAGTATAAAAATAATATCACTGCGCACTATCGACAACTACCTATTCCATCTAAAACTGTGGTATATACATGGTAAAGGAGTAAATGACATACATCACAGCACTGAAGTATCATTTTACATAGCTATGAAATTTCTATCTCCTAGAACGCCTCTCTTATAATAATAAATCCAGGGACAATATATTCTCACATTTCAATCATTCCTTTTGATACCTTTACATCAATCATCAATACCACAGTTAATGGAACTATATAGACTATGACTGCAGAGAATTAGAGTTTCGTACATTATATCGTATCGCTTTAATGATCTCACAGGGCAGATTAATAATATAAACATATTTAAATAAAATACGAATTCCCGTTATATTACATATAGGTACCCAATATTTTTGTTGTAAAAATGATTTAGATCGTAAAAAAATCTTAATATCAATCAGATTTTACTTGACAGTGACAGTGAAATATGTCATCAACATAATATTGGAAATCGAATGATTTATTAATCATTCCATGCGAGAGAAACTACCACACAGATAATTATTGTAATTATTTTCAAAAATGATCTCGTAAAATATTGAAAACAATATTATGGTCCACGATATTAAGAGTACCTAAATATTGTGATTCCGTTTAACATAACTGTAATATAAAAACGGGTATGGTGGGCGTGTTCAATATCGACATAATATTTTTGTTTCCGACAAAGTTATTTCTTAAGATGTGTAGGTACAACTGACTCCTCTTGAATTACGAATGAAATATAAACTTAATATATTTGTAGATTGCAAAAAACAACGGCGGAGAACACGCGGCCGAGCAAGTGGCTTTTTTATGGGCCAAATCGTTAGGTGGAGATTCGGCTATTAAGTTACTAAATCGCCTTGGTCTACTAAACGAGTGTATCGATCATGCCAGTGATAGTTATCAAGTAATTAAATAATATTAATTAATAAACCATTCAAATACAGTTGCCAATCCCACGTAGGTACATTCTATATTGTAATTAAATTATACCTAATTTATCGTAATCGAAGAGAATGAATTCATGTATAACATGTTTTTAATGGTTATATAACTTTGTTAGAAGGTTAAATATTTAATAATATAATATTTAAAACTAAATAGTTGTATGTACCTATGAATGTATTATTTCTGGACAGTTTAAAATGTAGTGATTAATATATATATATATATATTTTTAAGTTGATAAAATACTTTAATAGTTATTATATTATACAATATTATTGTAATACTCATAACTTAACTGATAATTTGACAAATTTAAATTTTTTTAATAAAAATAATTTTAAATGAATATTATTATATAACGACACGAGATTCTTTTTTATTTGAATAACAAACAATTTACAAACTGAATTATTTATGAGTCTCGGAATCGTTTTAAATAATTAAAATTAAATTAAAACAATTATTTTTTATATATCTTTCAGTAATATCAACTTAGATTCAAATTAAAATCTTATTGATCATTAATAAATATCGATTAACCTAAAATATTTATTTGTTATAACGGTATAATTAATATATTTGTATGACTTTAGTATTACGAAATGTGTAACCATGTAAGTAAGTTCCAAAAAATAATGCTGAGTTCATTCCCAAATAGTTTGAATTTGCGTTCGAATTGGCTCGTGCCGGAGGTGCAGAGCGTTTGACCGAAGTGCACTATAAATACGCTCTAGTGCTTGAAGACGATGGTAAATTCCAGGAAGCGGAAAAAAATTTTGTTGCTGGAATGAAACCCAAAGAAGCGGTATTAATGTAAGTAGAACTGTTGTGCATGTATAGGTATATTCACAAAAACTATCAAATTGGTAAATAATTTCATACATAGGCGTAATTTAAAGGTGGAAACTGCTCCCTCAGATATTTAACTGAGTAGGCAAGAATCTAATTTTATCTTAGATTTTTAGATTTACCACAGACTTTGAACGGGTATGGGCCTTATTTCCTATACATATCTAATATAATATTGTTAACGAGATGAATTTTTTCGATGTTTATCATCATTAATAATATGGAAAATCGATGGGTGAGCATTCTGAGGGGGAAAGGATGAATCACAATCCCGTTTAGCAATATTGTAAACCCCGCGTTATGTGTTACGATGGTCGATGGTGCGATTAAAAACCTAACCACCCTTAAAAAACGACACGTCGTCATTTCGAGATGTGCACAGGTACATTTACACAACTGGGTGACAACTTAACTGTCACGACTCGAAGTTGCGGAGGTGGTAGAAACTCCGATTATAATAACATCATAATACTGTATAATATTTGTAATACCTACGCTAAACGATGCGGGAAGACGTATACATACTCTGTCATAACTCGTCGTAACGACAGTCGGAAATGCCGATCTGAGTGCGTTTAATGTTGTAATATTATATTGTACAGGTAGATTCGACGAGCACGACCACCCCCTCCCATTTTTCGCCTTTTAAAATTACATTTATTCGAATTCTGATTTTTGGAATTTTTCACTTTATATAAAAAGACCATGTAATATTTTCAAATATTTAGATTTTTCCTCTACACACTAGACTAGACGCGTCCTTCTATTACGATACAAACTTCTCTTTTTTCAAACAGCAATCAGCCTTATTTACTGCACATATTTTATATTGTTACCCTCGAGATGGCTTTTTTCGATGTATCTAAATCTCTCAGCTCGCTGTCTGAAAATGTGGAAAATCGGGCGTAAGCATTTTTGGTGGTGGAAGGGGGGTGAGTCACATTTCCGTGCAGCATTATTTTAAGCCCCATGTTATGAGTAATAACGGTGCGCTTGAAAACGTTACCTACCCTTAAAATACCACACACGTCGTCATTTCGGGATGCATGCAGGTACATTCACAACCAGGATTGGGACAACGCCGAGCGAGTGGCCGAACAGCACGACAAGAGTTCCATGTCCGACGTGCTTCTATCCAGGGCCAAGGTGGAGTTCGAAGCGGCCAATTATCCGCGGTTCGAAGCGTTGATGTTACGTTGTCACAAACCCGAACTCATCGTCAAACAATATCAGGTATAATATTATTATTATTATTATAGAACGGTTCACTGCTACAGGTATAACGCGTGACCAGTATGATACCGTAGCACGACAATTTAATATATTATTATAAGGAATGTTGTACGGATTTTGGGTTGTGATACGTAATTGATATGGACGACGACGTGTTCAATGGTATTAGGTAAGACATTATAATATCCTTGTCCAACGGTTACACTATTAAGACGTAAACAATAAATAAGGAAGCTACGTGCAGTCACCGGAGGTCAGTTATAACGCTTGCAACCGAAAATAAAAACCAATATAGTACTAGTCCGGATATGATGAACTCTTACTTCTCAGTGAGTTATTTTACGCACATCAATCTAGTTAAGGCGATCGCTATTAATACGATGAACAAACTCTGTTCAAATGTGTACAATATGGTAGGTCAATGACGTAATTTCACAATTTTCTTTTTTTAAATTATTAGTAGGATAAACGTATAAAAATATAAATAGTAAATATAATACATGTTATTTTCAATTAGAAATCGTACAGTAAATGCAATTAAAATAAATAAGGATTGTGTACTACGTAACTACATTCAAACTAAACTGATATATTTCATATAAGTAATATTAAACTATAATAGGTAGGTACTTTATTATTATCAAAACTATTTTGCTCACAAACATAATATTATAATAATTATATAATATGTATATAATATATAAAAAATAATGTTTACCAAACAGAATAACTTACAAAAATAAATGCAAGAAAAAATTAAGTACTTTAAAAATTAAACCGTCATGAACAGAACTATATTTGTAGTGATGAATGACACGATGGTAGTTATTTTTAGTAAATTATATATATTTTCTTATGCATTTTTTATGAAACAAAGCCATTAAGCACTGAGGAAGACATAAGTATTTTTTTTCTTTTAAAACAAATTTCCCCTTAATATATTTATAGAGATTTACATTGTAAATAAAAAATCATTTCTGGTTAGTTTAATAATTCTTTACTAACTAAATATTTTTTTAAGCTATTTCAACGCTTTGTTTTTTTATTCAAAAACACATTTGTTTCAGTTATTACTTATTTTACATAATATATTTGAAGTGATATCGGTTATAAATTCAAATCAGCTTACTAAAATTATTTAGGTGTTTATGAACATAGCAGCAAACTATTCCACCAGTATATATTTTACGAAAAAAAAACTTGCACAAAATAGTTTTAATGTTGTGTCTATGACAATAAGTCTCTTGCTAGTATTTACAATACATATTGTGGAGATAATTATGGAGAAATAGTACCTTTAGCAATCAGTGAGTTTAGTATAGAGGAGAGGAGGGAGATGAGGGGATTGATTAGTGAGCTCAAATTAGAAATGAAACTTGAAAACATTTTGCCAATTTGATCGGGTTGTGAACTTTGATTTCTGGTGGCTTCTGCGTATGATTTGTGTGTAGTTTGATGAGGATTGGGAATCGGGCCTTTCCGAGGGACTCTCGGATAGGCTTTTTTGAAAGCGGCCTTGAATACCGGGCAGCCCTTGTAATTGGTGGTGTGGTCCTTGGAGCATAAGGCGCATTTAGCAGGACTACTGCGGTCTTTGGTGCAGTCCTCCGTGTGATGGTCTTCCCCACATTTGACGCATCTCGATTGGTGATGACAATTTTTTTTCGTGTGTCCGTAATCTTGACAATTGTGGCATTGAGGTGGGCCTCTTTTTTTGATGTGTGGTTTCTCGATAGAAACTTTTGTATTGAGAAGCGAAGAGATGCCCAGAATGTCGTTGTTATTGTCCTGAGGTTTAACCTCTACAAAGAATAGAGGAAGGGGGCTTTTATCTTTGTTTTTGGCGTTGTGAACATATTTGACGTTGTGACCTAATTCGGCCAAAGCGTTAATTATATCGGGCACTAACGTGGAGTGGTGCAGGTTTCTAATGACACATCTGAAGGTGCGGAGGTGACGGGGGGTGTATGTGTGGAAACTGGAATCAATTTCGTGTAAATGATCCAAGATACTATTATAGTATATGCGGCTAAGTGGTTGTACCTTAAGGTATGATGAAGACGCCCTGCAGGTGAAACCATTCGGGCTGGTGATGTCGATCAAGTCGGATTTGAAGGCGGAGAAGTCCACTATGTTTTTAACGAAGATAGGTGGAATCGGAGAATGCATTTATATACAATACCACACACGAGTATAATGTTTGTGTAAACCGACATCAATAAATCGACAGAAACGAATGAGCTATGTACACATGATCGGGTACACAGAGAAAACAATTCTGAATGTAGTTGGTAAATGAGAAACGTATTTTTCATGGACACGTTTTTACCGGATTTTTCACCTGAATGGTGTCTTGAAGCATTTGCTTGGTCAAGAAATAAATTCATTGCACGCGATAATAGATGAAGCATTAAAATTATGATTTTAACATCGTCATCGTTGCTCTGAGTGGACGTCCGCACAATAAGAAAACATTTCGATGGACAAATGCATCGAAACGCCCAGCTAATAAAGATCAATAAATCAAACGAAAAACAAATCATGAAATATCATTGGGTTAAGGTTATTTCTTATAAATTTAAACTTTTATAACCTTATACGTTCTATGAAAGGTCGTATTCTCGGATGATATAAATTAGTATCGATAGCCCTCGTTGAATAAAGATGATCTTTAAAGATGAAAACATTTGTTCAGAAACTAGTTCGTTAGAAAATACAGTGAGTGTATTAGATAGTTTTTGCATTATTTAGATAGTAATATGAATCATACATTAGTACAGTACTCGCTGTACGTGAAATATAAACTCATTCACAATATTAGTTTATAAATCTGCTGAATACAAAAATTTATACTATTGAATTTATTTTGGTTAAAATATTTATAATTTTAAAAATATAATATCATATGCATTTTAAATTTATTTTAATAAAAATAGAAAGCTAAACGACATGGTTATGAGTACTTTTTTCTTCAAAGCGAATCGAAAGCTATAAATAACGACAGGAAACGCCATCTGTAATAAAATGAATATTTTAAACATTATTTTACCTAATAAATTACGTTACCAAAATGTATAAATATAATATAGTATAATATATACCAGGTGATTTTGTTTTTTAGCAGGTTTATAGCTAAACAAACATTGGTTAATAATAATTTTAGTTTTGGATAGGTGACAGTTGTACAATTGTACCTATTTGAAAATATGGCTTTTCCATAGTGCATGTATACACATGCACTATAATTAATTATAATGAATTATAATAAATATTAATAAACCATTAGGTAGTATGATTTGTTTAAGAATTTAAAATTTAAATTACATGTTGACATTGGTTTATTTCTTCAGCTTTCAATATGACTAATTGGATTTAGCTCTCATAATGCATATGCAACATCGAAAACTGTATACTTTCTTTGTTAGTTTAATACGTATTATAATAGAATATGAATATTTAAAATAATTCAGAATATAACAAAATATGTACGTTAAATACTGATCTGTTAAATCGTCGACTAAAAAAACATCATATGCAATCGGTGAAGGGTTAAAAATAATTATTATTAATGAATTTTTGCCGCAACATAAGCAAAGATTAATGCTTAATGACCTGACAAACTCGTTAATAAAAAAAAAAAAAAAAATGTTTTCACTGAGAATACAAGTACATGTATAAAATGGTTTATGCATGATATATATTATACATACATACCTATATTATGTATAAAATAAAATACAAGTTATACCAAACTGACATGGCGTTGGAAGTTTCATTCAGTTATATTGTATTTTAATATATATTTACCATACACAGTTGTTTGAAAATAATTGTAAAGATTACTAATTTCGATTTAACTTAACATACACGACTTTTAGTCCTTTTAGTCACCCGTTTAAAACTTGTTGTTCTTATAATATGCACTTTGCACATCCAAAACATATTTTCGATTAACGAACGAATGTGAACAACTCAGAAACAAAACATTTTAGTTGAGCACTTACAATAGAAATATTAAATTATAATTATTTTTAAAATCTATGTGTATAATAATTAATAATGGCATATAATATTTAACAATATTGTTATCATGATCATGAACCTCAGCAATTTACTTAAGTACAAATATATAAATAATAAGTATTAATAGTTCTGGAAAAATATATAAAGAGAAATTGTGAGTAAAAATGCATTAAATAATCTGTTATATTTTAAATCTACTTTAATTCTCAGTTGCTTAAAATGGATATATTTTAAAAGTTAACTCTGGTTATGCAGACATAACTTTAAATATGGTTATCGTAACATGATAAAACACGAAACCTCAACTTTAGGTTAATATATTTTACGTGACATGAGAAGTAAGTCATATTTTAACTTGATTAGATGAATTTATGAACGTAATAAAAATTACAATTATTTTAGTCTTCGAATTAACTGGTTCATTAGAATATTTCAGTTAATATCTCTTGGGGCCTTGATCGTTAACGTTCCTGTTTCTCTTATACGTGGTATTAGGTATAGTGTTTGAAACGTAGTTGGCTTATTTATTTCTTTTAGTATATTATTTTTCATAATCATAATGTCCTAGGTCATGCTAGATTGTTTCAACATGACTAACATAATTTCACACACACACAAACACACACAGTTGTAATTTATAAAGTAGGCAATACCTATATAACTAGAACACAAGGTATTCGATTGAAGTCGCCGTTTCAGAAGATATATAAAATACATTTACTAATAAGAAATTAAAAATAAATAATTAAAATGACGTGTGTGTGGTTATGGTGTTACAGGAAAAGGGGATGTGGGTGGAAGCGTTGAAATCATGTCGTGAATACTTGCCGACCAAACTAGACGAGGTGCAAGCCGAGTACGACAGAGAGTGCGGCGCCAGAGTGACCAGAGACATTAACAGTCTGTTCGCGCAGGCCAGTCAGTGGGAGCAGAATGGAGAGTTCAAAACGGCCGTAGACTGTTTGCTCAAGGTGTACAATATATACTCAACGAAATCGTTGTACATTAATTATTATTGTGTTTCTCTATATTACGGTATGGGTAACTGGTGTGCAAGCTTCATTGTTTATGGCAAAATGCGCTAGTGCGTTGTTTTTATTTTCATTAATTTTCCAATCGCAAATATTTTGGTAAAAAAACATCTTCTCGAATGCTTCATACCCGCAGAGTCACTGTTTTGTTAAACGACGAGTTCGGAGACCGTATAGACTACTCAATATAATAAAATATCGATACGATAAGCATTTAGTTTTAATATATATTTATGTATATAATTATTTCAGAGACCCACTGCAGGAATATAATGTAAACGAAAAAAAAATGTATTACCTATCAAATATTATCAACTATCAACTTTTACACTCGTAGAATCATTAATACATACCAATACACATAACAATATTCATTATATATTATATATATTCTTTTTGTATATAATATAAAAACAGTTTCATAGACGTAAAAGAACGTTTTTATAGCTTCTGAAAATATTTGAGCGTAAAAAATATATTCTCGCATGACAATATTCAACAAAAGCGAAAATTTGAGAATTTTTCCAATTGAGTTGTCTCTTTGAATTTTGCCCATAGACGATATTAATAGATATTTATATGTGTGAAAAGGTCACTTCAACCAACTGTAAGGACGACCGTATTATATCAAAAACGCTCAACGAAGCGACGCGAATGACATTAAAATACTTAGACGGCGAGGAGTGTGTGGACGCCGCTAAAAAGTTAGGTAAGTTTCGAAAGGTTGTGTTGTGAGTTTATTTTTTAAATTGTATTTACTCTATCGTACGCCGTGTTAAGTTATTGACTGTGGATGAAACGTCTGATTTAAATCGTAAATATATATCGTTCAATTTAACACAATATAATGAAATATTTGGTAGGTACTTAAATATTTAAACGCCGCTGGTTTAAATGTATTCGGATGTGTATACAAATACGACTTCAATTAGATAAATTTATTGTATTGTTATTATTACTTTCGTTCGTTCAAACGAACACAATATCATACGATTTATATTCAGCTAACGAGTAATTTAATATTTTAATACAAACTTCGTTGCAGCGCCGTCTTCACTTTGTAAAATAAATTGAGTGTTATCATTAATCCCATTATCCTTTTCCAATGCTAGAAATTACAAAGGAGAATGATGAATATTTTCTATATCGATTTTGACACGCAATTTATTACGCGGTACCTCCACCGCCGGCATCGCCTCTTCTGCAGCTCGAAATAAAGCTTTTTCGATACATATTAATGGAAATAAATTGGAGATTTAATAACGTTAATCTTATTGGATTACATCAGCAAAATGACAGATTACCACTTTTTATAATTCAGTTAAACGTACTAGTTATAATGTGTGAAAGCTTTATATTACGGGTCAGCTAATAATTTAATTTTCGACGGGCCGCCAGCTGATACCGACCGTGTACAAAGTGGCGGAAGGATGGCAATTCGTTTGGAAGTGTCAGCCTGCATTAAACATTCAAAGTAATAATAATATTATTATTGTAGATATACAAAACATAATAAGTATACTTTTGCCTGAAATCTGTACAAAACAACTGTAAAATTGCTTCACGGTTAATATTTCAAACAATAATAATAATATTATATAACGATAATATTTCACTCTTATTAACAATAAAGCGCTATTAACGCATAAAATGTATACATGATGTAAAACAGTTTTCTGGAACAATGCTTGTTTATTCGTCATGCTTTATCATACCGTAATTAAATCAAATAATAATATTATAATATTTTACGTTCGGATGTTTTCGGTAAATTGGTAAATTCTATTGACAATTCAAAATCGATGGACTAATAGCACAAGAAACGGATTTATAATATAAACATCGCGGTGATCATAATTATTATTATAATATTACAACGACTGAAATCGAAAACGGTCGTCTGGGAAAATGACCTAATAACCAGTTCGACAGTAACATTTTCTGAAGAAAATATTCAATTAAACAAATATTTCCTTTTGTTCGCAAAACAATTACGACTATATAATTAGTTGTTGTTCCTATAGGCTATATTAGTTAATAATTAATATCATAATTGCATTTCAGGTATTTATATCGTTATTTATCGATGTAAACTGTACACGGCGGTATTATCGTGTGTTGAAGTGGGAAATAGTAAAACGCCGAGATTTAGTGAAGTAATATTTGGGTTGGATTATTGGTTGGCATAAAAAAACCGAAATTGTGTTGGGTTAACCTAATAAAAGTGCACAAAAAGTGTCATTATTTTTTATCGTTCTCAAAATTGTACATAATTTACCTAATACTCCTAAAATACACAATAACCATTATTTAAATCAATAATTAAAAAAAAAATAAACAAACAATTAGCGGAGCGCGTAAAGTGGGTCACTTTATTTATTAAACTTTCATCTTATATTTTCATCTTAATGTATTATTAAAATATACCCAATAAGACTATAATATTGTATTTATATTGATAAGGAATCGGGTAATTTGTTAGTAATTTGTGGTGGGGAAATATCACTAAAAAATCGATTTTTTTACAGGACCACGCTTAATAGAATACGAAGAATACTTATTAGCAGCTAAAGTGTTTGTGTGTGCCGATATGATGAAAGAAGCAATAGATGCGTTCATTGCGGGTGATTATTGGTCTAAAGCCAGAAAACTATCTTCTGAATTAGATTCTTCGTAAGTAGAATTATTTTTATTGATGCATTAATTATCTTTAATCCGTCAAAGTGACAATCCGTATTCAATGAACCGTAATAATCATCTATGCAAATCATCAGTTACGCGTCGCAATAAAGAAAAAATCTAATATAATTATAAATGTATATGATCTAATGTGCACCTATATAGTTTTATTAAGTATGTTTATATTAATACAACTTTAAAAATAAAAAAAAATGTGAAGAAAACAATTACATATTTGACTATATATTATTATTATAAACCATAAAATTTGAAATTACATTTTAATACTTCGTATTAATTTCAATCATTTCTAAAATAACAAACACGCTATAATGATTTCTACATCTGAACACTCCAAATTTTAATATTCGACAAAATTGTGTTGCGATAACATAAATCGCGTAACTGTTTGGCAAAAAAGTATAATATGTGGGTTTCGAACATTTCGGTTAATAGTAATATTAATAGTAATAGTCATATTGTCTATCCTCAAAAACAAATATAATTAATTTCTGATTGTGTTTTGTTTCTTCCATTTAAAATAAATTGAATTACGATCAAAACCATAATGCAGTATCGTACTAAATTAATTACATCGTCCAAAGAAATTAAGTAAAACGCATGATTTGATTTTCAGATTTGAAAGATATGTCTCGGAATGTTATAAAGACAGTCTTAAAAGGGAAGGAAAGCCGGAACAATTGTTGGCTGATATGGACGTGGAAGAGGCACTGGACATGTTATCAGCCCAGGGCCAGTGGTCCAAATGCTTGGACGTCGCCCGACCACACGGACAAGTTGTTCTCCACAAATATATTGCGCTATACGCCACGGACTTGCTTAGGGTAAAATAGGCTAAAATTAAACTTATTCTATATTTAACATGTCGACCGAATTAATACCCAATCCAGTTGATTGGTGTCTTACTGTTCGCGTAAAACAATGAAAATACTATAACATCGTTTTAAAGAATATAAAGAAAAATATAATATAATTAAATCACAGTACAGTTAACAACTAATATTAGGCTCACTTAAATAATACAATACCATTTAGAATGAGAGGAAGTAAAATTTAAAACACTGTTCAGCAGAATAAGTTTTCCTAATTAATACAAATAATACAAACCCTTCATTAATTTAAGAACTTGCGATTATATTGTTTTCATTAAAACACATAATAATATTATGTCAACTTGATAATATTATATACATATTAATGAACGGAATATTATGCATTTCATTTTCAGGAAGGTAATGCTTTTGAAGCATTAAACTTATATACGCAGTATGACGTGCCGGCCTTTCCTCAGAATTTCAATATATACAGACGCATAGCATTAGACGTGTTCAGTAAACGAGGGATGGACAAAGTAGAAAGCTACGATATCTGGGCCAAGCTGAGAGATATGTTTTTCAAATTGGTATAAAATCAACATATACACAATATATTATTACTATTGATTTATTTCAGGGTATAATTTTTTTTTCGTTTTAGTGAGTTAACCCGTGCAAACGTCCGAGCGCAAATAAAACATTAAACGTGACATTTTATTAAAACACATATTTTATAATCATACATTATATTATTATTATAACAACAGAAAACTGATCAACAAACTAACCAAAAAACCCATATTTCTTTACATTTTTGTGCTTCGGTATTATATACGTATGACATATTATATATTTCATATCGAAACAATTCCAGTTGTAGGAATATTATAATGTACCTAGTCTTAATTAAATGTATGTACAAGACGTAATAGTTTGATTCACATAAGATCTATTTTTTAAGCTTTTATATTAATCCAACACACATCGACCCACTGTTTCAGAATTATTTTTATTTTTAATGGCATACGTGTCCTTATATCCATTGCACCTTTTCAAAACATTAAACAATTTTCAGGATTTTCATAGTCTTTAACACTATTATTATTTTTTTTTTAATATAAAATTAAAAAAAACTCCTGAGCAAAAAAATTAAACAAAAAGTACTCTCGTAGTAACAACCGTAAAAAAATTATTATAATCTGATGAGTGATGATATTTAGTGGATTTTATATTATGTAGCCATGAAGGCACCACGTCATTATCCCACGGCAAGTTAAAAATTACGAAATATTATATCATTATATTGTACCTGTTCAGTGTTAACCTTACCTATTAGTGTTAGAGCTAAAAGTGAGATTTTTCTATTATGATTCTACTCTGTAACACATAATAAAGATATGCAATGTTCAATAAACAGGAATATTCATTAGCAAATTCATTGCTTATTAGTTATTTATCAGCACAATACAATAGATAATACGTTATAAAACGTCAATTAGTACAAAAACGTAATTTTAACATGTAATAACTATAAGTTCATTCAATTAAAATACACACTACATGGATCATAATAATATTATAGAAAAACCTAAACGGCTCAAAGCAAAATCGTATGATTACGAGCCTATTTTTTTTTCAACCATACAGCTGACACCGAACAGAATATTATTTTAAGTAGTTTTTCGTTGTCTTGATTTTAACAAGATCATCGAATTTAAATATTGTGCACACACGCATATTTGTTCAAATATACGTCTCTAATATTATTATTACAACACATAATATTTATATACATATATATTATTGTAATTTGCTAATGTAAATGATTTTGCATGTACACCCTTGCGAAGATAGCTGCAATTCACAATATACCTACCTATGCATATTATACCGCACGTTGTAAAAAAAAAAGGTACCATCTTTACAAAACGGACCACGTTCTCGTGGGAATTTCGATCTCCCAAAGTTCATAAATAATTCAAGGCCTTTGTTTCACAATATGTGTTTTCAAATTGATCCCAATCGCGGGATAGATCCAACCAAATTTGAATAGTAAATAAAAAAAAAAAAAAACAGAAAAATACAAAGATCATAATATAATATCAACTTCAAATATATATATGGACGTCTTGTATTCCGCGAATTCACACAATCTACCTATATTATGTGGTGGTAATGTCGGTAATACATAATATTTTCTTTTTATTAGATCTCTGTGTATATTTTTTTTCCAGTCAGTAATATTTCTAAAAAATATCCGAGCTTAGGATTATAATTTGAATTCAAATATATTATACAATTTATTTGTTATTATTCGTATGCAACGAAACATGCAATAATTTACAGTTTCAGCAATAAATTCAAAACAAACAACACTCTGCATATAATACTACCTATATAAATAGAGTAGAAAAATATTATTATTAACTAAAAAATAATATAAATATAATAATATTACTTTGACAGCTGTATTATTTTTATAAATTCATAAAACTGAAATTTCAGTAGTATATCGTAGTATTGAATAATAAATTATTCTGCTCATACGAGTCATTAAAATAATCTAACTGTTTTACGCGTTTTTTAATGAACTTTTTACATTTTTTTTTTTCAATAATAAATTAAAGCCGACTTCATAATTTTTCAAACGCAGTCATCGAACAAATTCAAAACGATTCGCGATGCAATACTAACCTGTCCCGGAACGAACAATCGATATTATTCTATATTCTGTACCGTATCTGCTTTACTCTATTAGTTTTTACCACGGTCATCATTATACCATACACTTTCAAAAAAAAAAAAGGTCGTCGTTCAAATCCACACAGTTTTCCCAAAAAATCACACCGTTCAATATCGCACACGCTAATATCATGTATACCAATAACGCATATTATACATATTTTGTCTAAAATACAACAAGGCCCCATAGAGTAAGTACCTATATACTTAATACGTAAAGTTATCTATCTGTATAAAGATAAAGAAATGTCCATTTGTATAAAATAATCAATTTATAAACAGTGAAACAACTATTTAATTTCATATTAAACTTTATAAAACTCGTTTTAATGGTTATAATAAAACTTTCAGGTGTAAATGTATTTTAAATATAATCTAAAAAGTACCTACTTGATTTTATCTTATGTCAGCTATATATTTTTCATCAATTTATATCGACACAATTATTATTAATTACGACGATTTGTTAAGTAATAATGTAATAAGTAAGTACCTACTTAATTTTTAACCTTCAGTCATTTGTGCGTAGTTTTGAATATCATCGACCCTCTAACATTTCCATTTCAAGCAATTTACGGACAAAATGCTGTGTGCGGTATTTGACGTGGGTGTAAAATGTAGGTATATGTGGTTATGAACTATACCGTTTTCGTTTGCCGTGGGTTTTGAACGACGCTCAGTTTCCATATATTCGCCTTCTTATTATAATATGTCAATCGATCTAGTAGGTATACGACACACGAAATAGTTCTTATCTTCGGACATGCGGCTTGGATACGGTCCAATTCCTAACACAATGTTTATATTATAAATGCTTGGAAAAAAAATCGGCGTTGAAACAATATCAAACCAGTAATATATAATAATATGATAAAAAATTTTCAGATGGAGAATACCAACCAACCAGAATCAGAACTCGGGAAAGAGTTCGAAAAGTATATGTTTGTATCCCATTTATACGCGATGCGATGTGCTTTTGGCGACATATCGTCGCTTAGCGCATTGGTCGTGAAATTGTTGGTGGCTCTTTTGAGATACACTGACATCGTTCCAGCGGATAAGGGATACTACGAAGCAGGAATCGCAACTCGAGTACGTAAAGACCAATAACATCAGACAATTAGCTGTAGACTGCGTTTATAGTAATACTAATTATACGATATAATATTGAGTATGTATTTGCTCACATTCCCTGAGGGCTGCTGTGGAAATCATAACACTCGCGGTTAATCCGACCAAATCGTAATTTAAGCTGGTAACAATTATTGCATAATCATATTATTATACCTATGCTAGAGATCTTTGTTTGAACTACAATAGGAGAATTATAGTATTATATTGCTGAGAAAATTGTATAGGTACTCAAAATCATAATATAGTGTTGTCGTCTTGTAATTATTATCGTGGTTTTACATTAAATCACTAAAACAAAATCAAAGCAATTATTATAGGCATCTCCATATTATATATTTTATATTTTTAACAGGCGCCGTGCATTGAAATACAAACATGCTTGAGCTTAAATTATTATCAATCAAAATAACTTTGGTACATTCTATAAACTAAGCTGCTCACTATACAATTAAGGCTTTCACTATGTTCATAGTATAATATTAGATGGTACCTATATTATTAAAAATAAGGGGAGGATTTACGTGCATTCATGATACTTAGGGCAATCAATATAGTATTCAAAATCAAAGTTCAGGTGTATAATCATAAAGAGAATATAAGATAACGAACAGAAATCATTCGTCTAAGTGTAGGTATATAATATATATTATACGGTATACCTAGACAGATCTCAATAGAACATTAAAAATTCCTTTTTGAAAGGTCCTACATCGTATGAGTAAACAACACACAAATCTACCATGTTAAATCAATTTAATATTTAATGAAAAATATTTGGTTATCGTATTGTGTTATCGTATAATATTATGTTTGAATATCATAAACATCATAAATAAACATATTTAACTATGGAAGAGTTATACTCAAAAATTTACTCAAAAGTAAAATCAGAAAAATACTAAAAAAAATTGTATGCTTAAATCTTATTTATTTAGTTCACACAACATAGCTTTTCGATTGAATGACAACAATTTCTTTTTTGTGTACGACAAAGCATTATTATTGTTTTAACGATATAATTTTCTTGTTGTCACTAACAGATAATTTGTCGTTTTCACGACAAAACGTTATTATTTGTAGTGCCACCGAAATGAAACCCCGTGTACATATAAAGGTAAAACAAAAAATTAAAATTATGTTTTTTTAGTGGTCACGTTTTATGTAGTAGTCACGTTATTTAGAGTGAAAAAGTCCACAAAGATCATCAATAATTTTACCTGGAATTGACGACCGACGTACATAATTTCTATTTACGACTGAGATATCATCTAGTACTAACCAGAAAATGTTGTCAATCAATCGAGAAGTTATGTTGTATGAACTAGATGTAATATTTTTTCCTCGTAATATACAGTTAGCCCTTCTACGCTTCCGTACCTCTGCACACTGCTCAGTATAATTAACTATTATAATTAGTTTCATACCATCAATTTCGAAACAATATGATACAAATTTAATAATTTTTCATTTCCAAATTAAAAATAAAAATAATTTTCATAAATTAAGATATTAAAGTTAATCATATTTATTTGTTCAAAAACTAATCAATCATAAATACTTTTTACCTCATATAATACAGCTATATTACTCGTTAGCCATTAAGTCGTTTTCAATCAATTATCATTAGGTTTTAATTTTTAAACACTACTTTTTTATTGTTTTATTATATTAATACATAATATATAAATAAATGTTTAAGTTGCAATAATGCTACATCATAATATTACTCCGCATTCTCTACTAATTTAAAATTAAGAAAATACGCTAAACAAAATATTAATTTCATTATGAATTAACAATAACAACAATGCAATTTTCATATACCTAACTACAGCCTATTTTGAAAGAAAAATAAATAAAATAATAATAGTAATAATAAGTATAAATATTACATCATGTCTAGGTAAACTTAATGTGAATGTTTCTCTTTTATTACTTTTAAATTGTAATACAGAGACAAAAGTTTTGAACAAAATAATGCTCAAAATAAATGTAGTCTAATTGTTCAAATATACATTATTGTAACACTAATATCATTATTGTTATAAAAGACTTCATGATCAGATGTAATATTTTTAGTACTAGTTTAATATTATTGAAAATAAGTCACCTCCACAACATTATCGCACTTTCAAGTCAAATTAATTTCATAGTGAAGAATAAAATATCATTAATTCATAAATGCACTAAAAAAACTTTTCAAAAACAAAACACTAAGGTGATTAAAAGGCTTAAGCACAAACACGTATATTATACCAAGTATTAAAAAAAATTACTTTTATCTACTTAATGACTAAGAGTTTATTTTAACTTAAAATCACTCCGTTATGAACTTATTCATAAACAAAAACCTAAAAGTATATAAGCAGTTAATATTGTTACTTTAGTGGTAAAAACAAATTTAAAAAAATAAATACATAAAATTCAAATAAGTGGAAAAAGTAGAAAGTACTAAACTTGAAATTGATAACAACAGTCAACGGGACTTTGTCTCTTTGCTTTTTATATTATGTACCTATTATGATATTGCATCAAAAGTATATTGAAACAAAACATCTCGGATTTTTTTTCCATGTCGTGACCCGCGCTTTATATATTATTATGTGGTCATGTTTGTAATAATATATAAATCGGTTCGGATCAAAAAGACAAACATTTTATTTTTGTAGTTTTTTGAAAACATAAAAAAATTAATTGCCTTGTGGACAAAGAAAAAAATAGATATTAATTTAAGAACATATACAATAAATTTGTAAATTTGTAAATGTAATTTTATAACACTTAAGTGTAACACATCAAATAAGAATATTAATATTAAGCGTGGCTAAGAAAATGGTGGATGCCTACTTCTCTCACTATCAGTAAATTACATTTCATAAAAGTCAAAACTCAAGATAGCCCAATTATTATTATGCCGGATAGATGAAAATTCGCATCATTGTAATATTTATCTGTGTGGAAAAGTTTTACTTTTTATTGTGCCATTAAATTTCATAGGGACATAATAAGTACATTTTTCTTAAAATATATGCTAAGTTACATAGTCATAATAATGATTTCAACATAAACATATTATGTTATAAATTATATAACTTTTTACTTTTAGCAATGTTCAGATTTATTCCACATAAGAATAATAAGCTCGTATTAGTATATACTCTATGTAGGTATATAAGTTTATAGAATTATTTTACTTCTTTAAAGTTGTAAAGTTTTCATACAAATATATTAAATACCATCAAAAACTACAATATTATGCTGAATTTGTATTTTCAATACCTTACTGCGTGATTTAACAATATGAGATCGATTTTTTTGTGATTTTCTAATTTGCTAACTTTTTGTGGAAAATTGATTAAGTGATAAAACAAAAAGTATATATTAAAATGTTACGCAAAACATAAAATTGGAATTTTAAAGAGGTTATAGAAAAACATTTTTAAAAATCTGCTTTTTTAATGGACGCTCGCTTCTTGATTCAAAAATATATATATAATTAATTAATGTTAGTTATATTCGATGGGTGGGGGACCATTTTTATATCACCCCGACCCTTGATTGGATTTATTTACCGGTGGTGTTTTTATAAATCCTTTAGTTTATTGATAATTTTTTGTTATCGGCGTTTCCAAAAATGATCCTTAATTAGAGGATATCAGGCCATTTGTATGCAAACTAACTGCAGATTTTGATTTATTGAATATTTTAACCCATATAGATAATATATTGAAGCGGATTTCAAACCAATTATAGATCGTTTTGCAAACAAAGAAAATTATCTATGTTATTATCTATGATATTAAATTTCATTTCTTGTATTTTTTTTACTCTTTTGAATATTATAAGAAAATAAAATAAAATTATTAAAACCGAAACCACTCATTAGAAAAATGACTGTTTATTTTTTGTTTATGGAGGTAGAGGAAGCGTGTGGAGCACTAGAGATATTTTGAGTTGATTACAATTTTTAAATCAACCCCGCCCGGGGAAGGGTCTTTGATTAAGCTTCAGGTATGCCATTGAAACATGCCATTAAATAATCTTAAATTAATACAGTTGATCATGAATATAAAAACTGCACAAACAGAAACAAACTATAAAAAGGTGGGAAAGTGGGTTTCATTCTACTGTACAGTAGTTTACAAGTGGGTCACTGTAATGGATGGATGGTTACACCAAAAACCAAAATCGATTTGTTCGAAAAACGATTTTGAGTAGAAAATCCTACTTTTCCTTAATTTTTCTTTTGTTTTTCACCTCGCTTTTGAAAACTACTTGGATTTTTACTTTTGACCTTAGAAAAGTACCAACTAGATTCACTTTCCTATCAAAAAAGATACTGTTGAAGAAAATCCAAGCATTTTTACTGTCCTAAAAGGTGATGACAGACACAAAAAAAAATTAATAAAATAACAAATAAGGGATACAATCCAGATTTCTCGAATTATTTCTGTAATAAGAAATAAGAAGCCATCTGGTGATAATTTTTAACCAAACCCGTAATCGATTCAAACATGTTGACATGTAAAAATAGAATGCTTAATATATTTCATCTTATTAACATAATATTATTTACAGACATGTATGCTATTAGTAATAGTGAAATATTATAGCATCTTAATAACAGTTGATTGCAATAAAAAACAACTCTAGTAAATAATAAAAAAAGTATTTCAAATATTTTAAAAACAAAATAATGAATACAATAATTTTTTAATGTATATAAAGTTGGTTTAAAATACGACTATAAGTACTTAAATAATATCCATTTCACAATATTTATTTATCTATTTCACGAGGGGAGAACAGAAAATCGTTAAATAATCAATGTAAGTACCTAGGTCTATAGTTGTAGAGGGTAGCCCCCTCACACTTTACGCTTTTCCACACGAAAAATGTAAAAATCTCGCGTCAACAAATAGACATAATAATATTATTATCTTTCAGTTTTCGATTGTAAAAACGTTCAAATCGCTAGTAGGTAGTAATAGTACGTTCGTTTCATAAGACTTTATAGCTTCGCCGAATAAAAATGCATCAATGATAAAGTATTTACATATTATTATGATTGAAAAAAACTGCGACTTGCTATACAGATAATATAAACATCGATTATAAAATAATAATGTTTGCACACTGAACCTAACCTGAAAAAATATCCTCAAACAAAAACGGAGTATTATATTTCAATTTTCAATATTCTAAAAAGGTGTGAAAAAAAAAACTTTACAACGTTTATACGTATCGAACGGTTATACAAACGTTTTACCCCCAAACGCAACCTGCGTATATGGTTCGAAATTAGGTAGGTACACAATAATACCGCTTTTCACGACCAGCTGTAATAATTTGGTGCTATAAAATTAAAAAACAAACTCGGTATACGCATTTAGGTGGATGAAATAAATTATCTCGTGGACGACACGGTGAAGGGTGTGTCGCTTTACACAGGTTGAATGGTTCGCGGTGAAGGTGGAGGGGGGGGAGTAAAAAAAAATAAAAAAAACGAAGGCAGCTCGGGAGATACGGTCGGTAACGCTAACTTATTTACCAACCTACTTTGTGTGTAATACAACGAAATGTTATTTTCTATGATATATCATCTCTTTGCGCGTAAAACTCCCGAATTTACGAGTCAAAAGACGCTGTCCCCTCTCTGGAAACGTAATTTTCTTGAATAAATAACAATATTAATCCCCACGCATTTAGCACCAACAAATTGGCTACGTGGCGTATAATAATAATAATAATAATAATAATAATAATAGGTAGGTGGGAGGGCATTTACCTACCCGTATTGTATATAATATTATATATATATATTTACGTGTATCTACGTTTGAAAACAATGTAGACGGGTAGCTGGTCGTCGGTATAATAATAATAATAATACGCCTAGCATATATGTATATACTGTGTATTTATATATACTATGTATGTACATATTATGTTTATGTAATATTGTAATATATAATCTGTACTATTTGTAGGTAGGTATGTGTGTATATAGTAAACGGTGCAGTATTCTGTATGCGAACGTTATCCTTTTCGTGTCTAAAATAACAACTACCGATTTTAACCGATGATGATGTTAGTCTAATTTCGCTTAGAGGTCCGTTAATTAACCGGTACGCCGTTGTTTTATAATAATAATACTATAATACAATTCGAGCGTCCTCCTCCCCCCGAGTATCAATAGTATTATAGTACGGCGAATATAATATAATAAAATATATCTATATAACTGATAACGAGTAGATAATAATGGCATATGTAGGTATATTTTATTAGATATAGGTATACGCACTATGTGGTCTGCAGAACTCCCAAACTCGTATATTATTGCATTACTTAATCTAGAATTCACAAGTCGTGTGCCGATTAAAGTGGACTCGAAAAACGATGGGGGGAAATTAGTATTTTGGGTTTCAACCCTGCAATTGTTGCGTTTTATTAATAATTATTCTGAACGCAACTCGGTTAAGCCCGAAATTATTGGATTAATTTTATTTCTTTTCTCAAATTACTTCTCGACTTTTACTATTCCTATGTTTAGTTTTATACATACATAAAGGGGCGTGGCAAGTAAAGATACACCGCACTGGTCAGTGGTCCGGCCGTCAGCTTAGGTACCTTCCCGAAATGGAGAAAAAATAAATTTCAATAATAATTGTAGAATCGCTGCAATAGGACTTAAATATTATCTTTGAATTTACATTTTTAAAGTATAGCTCATTTTCCCGATTTCGTGGATTTAGAGGATGTTAAATGTCTTGACTGATTTTAATAGTATATATTATAATATCGAAGTAATGATAACCACTGATAGGATTACGTACGGCTTATCGGCAATACCCATCTCGGAGTTTCGCACTCAGGTTCCTGTATTATGGATAAAAAAAACCTACAATTTACCTTTCATGTAGAGGAGTTCACCTTACAGTAAAACACATTATAACTGAATTCCGTACCGTACTTATGAAAACCTTAAAATAAAATGCAACCTTCCACAAAAGGTTCACGGACCAAATATCTTCAGTTCTCGACTCTTGGGATTTCATCGATTCCGTCAGACCTTTTTTATTAGGGGCAAAAGTGCATTGATTCCGCCAGTAACAATTCCTTCGACTTTAAGTTGTAAATTTCGGTAACTTAGAGTTAGACTATAGTTTTTCATGCCAAAAAAAAATGCTAACTTGACGGACTGGAAAAGTTTGGTTAAATATATTAACTTCTCAAATACAACAATTACAAATCGTATTTTCACTAATCGTTTTTAAATTAACAATTGTAGACACTGTCGATAGCGTAATTTGCGATTTTATTATAATCATACCACTGACGTTTTTTTCAAGTCGGCACAAAATAGAGAACTTGGAGATTGAACAGAAATTATAAATCGGGAGTATTTAGTATTTATATTATAAAATTTATACCTATTGATGTATTGAGTAATTATTATTATATCATAGTAATACAATTGTGTGTCAGTGCACAACAAGCCAAACGAGGAACCTATATGTATGAATATAGTCGTGTTCATAATAATATAAAAAATGTATATTATTTGGTGTTAAATAAATTTGGGGTAAATGTAAATTAATTTTTTAATTAAGTTAGGGAGTAACCAGGATAACCGCACGTAAAAAATTGGTAGCTGGCAGCAACGATAATAATAATGTATTTTTTTTAAAACTATACCTGTAAGTACTGGCGTAATCGATTGGTGGAACCCAACACTCACCTCGCTATTCAATTAAAACCTTAATCAATTTCATCATCACCTCAAAACTCTTATCTAAATAGTATTTATGATACCCCAAGTTTACTATCTCCTCGAATACCTACCGATAAAAGTATAAAACTCCAACATGTAATTTTAATTTTTTTTTCATCCATTTACTATTTTTATCTTATCAATCCATATAGGTATTACTACAACACACAACAATACAGTAACACTTCTCAAATCGTAAAACACGACCTATGATGCGGCGGTTACGATTGAAATTAAATTAAATTACCTAGGTATATAACAATAATCGACGTGCAGTTCAACTGCAAACTGTTCGCTCTCGACGATATATTATTTTCGTCAAAATATGTTTTATCATACGAAAAGTGTCCCACGTCTCGATAACCGTTTTAAATATTCGTTCCGTTTCAGGAGGGCAACCGCAATGCGGAGGCATTCGTTTTCTTGAACCATTATTTGGATTTGACGGACGCCATAGCGGACGGACAGAACGACATGATCGACGACACAGACTTGCAAGGCACAGACTTCCCCACCAATGTACCTCTACCACAGACCATGCACGTGGAAAACGAACAACACGAACAAGTCAGGGAATGGATCCTGACGAACGCCATGGACCGAGACGTCAGTCAGGTGAAAGACAAAAAAGTCATATAATATATTATATTATATAAAAATGAACTTAAAAAAAATGTAGGTACTTATAAAATATTATAATAATACATGTAAATAAAGTTTTTTATTTAATACATGTGTGATAAATGTATACAATTTTAAATTAAATATTTTTCTAGTACCTATAAGGTACAGCAGTATTGTTTTCTTCTGCGAAACGATCGATCATTTCATCTGGTTTGATTTAAATTTGCCTATGTACACTCAAAAAAGCTAGTAAGACCTGTAAGGCATACTTCAATATAATACACTTGGTCAAATGGATTTCGTAAATATTTTTTTAATCTTTTCATGATAGAAAGTGCGCATTTTGCACTTCTGGTGCTAAAGTCAAAACTGGTAACGTAGCTAATAATTTCAAAAGAAAAGTTTTATTTGGAAAAAATTCAGAATATAATACATTTAGTATATTATGCTTCAATAGCCGAATTCGGGTAAAAAGTAAAAACAGCAATACGGATATAATATTCTTTAATATGAGTTCTCGTCATCCGTCGATAAAATATCGTTTATGACATATTATGTATTATTGCCATACCAAAATAAATGCCAACAAAATTCGTATTCCTACGATTATCAATGGTATCTGCAGGTTTAAAAATACAAACATAATATACATAGTTAGGTATAATAATATTATTATTATTGAAACATGGTAAATTATAAAAATTATTTTGTTTCATAAATTAAATTCATCAACTATATTAGAAAAGTTTTGGGGAGGGGAGGTGTTGATCCCCAACCACTCCTCAAATACGGCCTTGTGGATTCCGATTGATTTTCCCAAAACGTATTCTTTGGTAACCCTATAATATGCTACCACAGCCAGCAAACCGTATTTCAATTTAAGGTCGTCGGACATAATATTATTATAAGACGCGGCGTACATTCTATCCGTTTTGAGTGGTATGCGTTTCTAATACTATACTAATTTATAAAACAATTTGTCATGTCACGCGAAGTTTTTCCCATACGAAATAACATCATGCTCTGTTTAATAATAATCTGTTGGGGAAAAAATAAATAGGAAAAGCGAAATAAAGGCAATAATATTAAAGTGGCCCATATAAAAACTCGGTATGTAAGTCGGCTGACTGTCAGTGTCCAAAGTACGACAATCGTCGTATTGTCTCCGCCATTCAAAAATCGTTTTACTTCTTCCTTTTTTATTTTTTAATAAGGTCTCATGTCAAGCGTTCGGACGGGTATCGATCTCGAGAGCCGTAAGCCCTAGGGTTCGATTGCAATCGAAAAAAAAATTATAAATATATGCGCAAAAGAATGTCCCACGAAAAATTAATAATTAAAAGTCACGGGGTGATGTGAATTACAGTGTTTCAACACTTGAATAAACGTATTATAGGAAGAGTAAAATATTACAACTTTCAAAATATTGATATTTTAAACTTATAATTAAGGTGAGAGGTTATAACAATTCAATTAATTTTTCAATATTAATTAAAAGGATTTTTTTAAAGAAATTTATTAATTCAAAAAATTAATTATATTGTTACTTTGTGATAAACCGAAAAGTATTTTTTCAAAAGCTATTAAAAAATGTTGCACAAATATTACAATTTTCACTTAAAAGATTTATTTGCATACTTTAATTATAAGTTAAATTTACTTCTGCATAATATTTAGTAGGGTCGTTTTTTTTTTAATTAATGATTAGTTGTTGATCAATAACTAATTGATTGTGACTAATTAGTTTATAATAGTTCCATTTTTTTTTAATGAATACACTTACACTAAAAGTCAATATAACAAGTATGCTATTATTTTTTGTAATATTACCTATAATGATAATTAATAACAAAGGAAGCTGGTGTCAAACATTTTCTAATATTTGTTATGATAAAATTGAAAATTTCCTTGATTTTTTTCACTTATTCCTCCCCAGTCCCTATAGTCACCATTATTGTGTACGTGCAGAAGCACCTTTGTACCGAAAATATTTCCCTCAATTTACATAAAAAATAGATTAGTCCAATCAATAATTTAAGTAATTATTGTATATTATCATTATCATCAAAGTGAGTCAGAAAGATGCTTCAAACTTGCTTTAATTGTATATTTAGTAGCACAAACAGTTAATTTATATTGTTTTAAACGTGTCTACGCTCTACATATTATAATATTTTACCTATAAATTCACAGTTGAACAAAAATCTATATAATATAATTATACAAATTTGGTCTCGGGACAACAATTTTTTTTTTATCAATAATATGTAAATCGTTATTATAATACAAAAACATACAAAAGTTGTTATAAACGATACAAATAGCGTAACAATAGCTTTTACAAATAAATATATGTTTTTTTTTTTGTTCAAACTTTCATTTTTATTCGACTGATAATATTATTATATATTGTAGGAAAATATTAAAAACTTCTCACCAAAGTTCCCTTCATATTATAAAACCAAAACGGATTAAATATTAAACATAAAAAGTTTAATAAAATTATTGTAGCACCCCTAGGTGGTTGTAAATGTTTCTTTTAAAGGTAATTTTTCCTTAACAACATTAAATTTTAAATGGAGTTTAAAAAAATTACTGCAAAAATACTACCTATATAGGATGGGCCAGTAGACTATTCTGTTTCGCTTAAAGGCTCGAAGCTAAAAGAAAAACACCATAATTCACCTTGTATAAATAGTTGTAAAAGGTTTTTATCGTCCTGTGTGTTTAGTTGAGAGCTATAAAATTTTCCCTCGTAAAATATCTAAAATATATCTATATGTATACTATATATGAGTACTTCCACAAAGCCTCCATATTTTTTTTTTTAATGAAAGTAGGCTTTAAACAGAGTTTTTTCCATGCTTATAAACTGACGTAAAACGTTATAAAACAACAAAATTATTGTTATAATTTAATTTAACAACCAAAATAACGGTAAAATATAAATTAGAATCAAAAAATAAAACGTTCACAGTATCTACCTATTACTCAGGTGTATCAATAGGCAATAGCGAATAATAGGGTTTTACACATTGGTATGCAAGGTATTATACTGACTTAGGTTTCTAATAATAAACTAATCGAAAAGTCATCGTCAAGTACTGATACCTAGGTAGGTTAGGTACCTATTATTATAATACTAATTACTATACCTACCGCCGATGAAAGAATGCAATAACAGGAACAAAATATTGAAGGTACGATTAAAGTCTCATAAAAATTGAAATGGAAAACAGTAGTAGGTACTTTTGAACTTTTCTGAAAAACAAAAAACAAAAATAGGTAGGTACATAAATTTCCTTTTTTCGCTCTTGGGAATTTTCCGTTCGCATTACAGATGCAACGTTTCGCCTACTGCAATTCAAACGCCAACCCGTTCAGTTCGTAAGTTTTAAATTGTCGTTGTCGTACACACGCGCATATATAATATAATAATATGTATATGTATGCTATGCACACGCATGACTGTACAATTTTCATAAATTCCATTTTAGTAACAATACGTACTTACATAGACGGCGCGGGTACAGATGTGTGTAGTTCATATCACTATATCAGATAGTATATAATAAAATGTATATAATAATAATAATAAATAATAATATAACGCGTTGTGCATTATGTATAAAAGCGTACAAGAAATGTATATATATGGGTGCGGATAGGGATGGGTGTATTCAGAAAAAAATGCCATATTATAAGATATAATGCGTTGTTATTCACTTTTGTACTCCGTTTTTTTTTATAAATTTCAAATTACATCGTCATTCAGAAAAAATTGTTGATTTCCCGTTAAGAGGACTCTAGTCTCTAACCATGCGTTTGTTGTCACCGTCTTACCAACGTACGACAAAGTAAATTTTCGTTCACTAGTATCAATAAGGTGCTGTTAGTGTTGATATTATTAGAATGAATTGACCTATTATCAAACTTTAAGGTAAGAACATTATAGCTGTCAGCGATTTTTTCGATATTTTTATTTTCAACTAAGATACGGGAATGTGAAATATACCTAACAAATTACAAAATATGCTCAAATCTCGAATGAAAATTAAAATATTGAATAAAATCCTAAGCACTTAAGCACAGATAATGTTCTTACCTATAAGTTCGATAAAGGTCAATTCACTCTAATATCAAAACTAACAGCACACTATTGAAACTAGAGAACGAACATTTGCTATGTCGTACGTGTGTAAGACGGAGACAAAAAATGTATGGAAAGCCGGGACATTTTCAATTTTAAAGATGTTCAGTTGAATGTATCAAACTCTGACCATGAAACTAATGAACAAACATTTTTTATGTCGTATGTGTGTAAAACGGAGACGACCAATACATGGTGGGCGTCCTCTTAAATTCATTTCTAAACCAATCACTATTATACATAAGCACGATAATATAAAATCACACTAGAGGCGTAGTAAGATTTTGTAGCAGTGGCGTATTTAAGGGATGGAGTTGACGGAGTCTAGATTGTGAGAGGAGCCCTCCCCCTCCTGATATCAAATATAATACTATGATACATTTTTACGTTGTTACAATTCATATATATAATAGATATACATTATGTTATAAAATGGTTTTGTATCATAATATTACGCCTTGTTGTCTCACTTGTTACGCAGTTAATAATATCTACAAACACGTCAGTTGTATGAATTATTATTGTTAATAAAGAAATGAAAAAGGCGGTGGTGATAAAATTCTATTGTGTTGGCGGTGTCGCCGTGGTAGAGGTAAATTGTGCCCAACAACATTCTACATTTACCATTACCAGTCAACATAAAAAAAATAATGATAACAATATTATCATTATTTATTAATAATTATTCCATGTCTGTCGATGAGTGTTGCAAAACATTTTTCGACATTTTTATAATTTTCGTCCATCTTCGTTTATCTGTATTCAAACTGCATATATCGTGGTTCATGATTATTTTTGTTATCAATTTGAATTCATGTTATAGCAGTGTGCAGTAGTTGGAAGGTGTGGGTTGCATAGACGCAACTATAATCTTTTTGGAGGGAGGGGGGGTGGTTGCCTTCATATTTTTTCTCTGTTAACCTGTGTAAAAATCTCTCTCTTGTTTTACCATGCTATATAAACATAAATTATTATGTAATAATATTATGTGAGTAACTACTTTATGCTAGTAGCCTGTAGGTGCATTATACATTGCAAGTATGGTAAATGGTAATAATGGTACCTATCTACTCTTTTAATCGTTAATATTTGATGATCAGAATAAATATTTTTAATTTCTCAGTATAAACTCAACCATGCTTACCGTCAAAAGTTAATATTCATAAGAATGTCCTCCATTTACATTTTTTTTATTACGTCGAGAAATATTAATCAATTAAACGTTTAATACGATTAAAAACGTTACAAATTTTAATAATTTTTTGTAGAGATAGGTAATTGATTTTACACTTATATATAATAATAATATTCATTGATCTTCTGACGGTGACAATAATTAGGTATGCTTTGAAATAATGGCATGAAACGTACTTTGCCCTAAAGTAAAATGTTTAATTATCCACCCCTACTTGATTTTGTATGTATATTTATGTCCATAATAATATTTTATCACGCAGCCAAGGGAATACCACTATATCGGGTATACAGAGGTTTGAATAATAATTTTATGCTCGGCTGAAATGCCTAAATAATTATTATAATATATTATATATACAATAATTTCATAGAACGATAATACCGATACCGGATATAATATATGATAATAAATATAAACATATTTTATATAAATACAAACATAATTAAACAAACGTAATTCATAAATTACAAAAATACGGTCTAAAAGGCGACCATTGAAATGTACACACAACATGACCTATAATCTAACCTGTGTGGTTTATTCGAATACTTTCATCCAAGTCACAATACACTGTCGGTGTAATAGCCGTATAAAGGTATACCTAATAGCTTAAATATTTTCTAAAAAAAAAAAAAAAAACAAAATATAATATAATAATATTATGTACTCCATAAAGAAGATACCTCACCTACCTGATGATACCTATATAATTGGATTTAAATAAAGATATATTATTATTTTAAACTTTAAAGTTAATTTTATCACAATGAAATATGATCTAATTGTATAGGTATATTTCAATATTCATATATTATGTGTTACATTATTTTTTTAAATTAAGGTTTTGACAACTTAGGTCTTTATAGCAGTTTATAGTCTGTGGGGAAAGGTGGGGTTGGTTTGTACCCGCGTGTATGTGTGGCAAGGATTTGTCACTGAAAACCCGGGTGGTCACCCATCCGGGAACTATAGTGACACCGGCTGATGCATTCACTCAGAACACGTTTCGTGACTGATGCAAACACTGCGCCACACCAAACCACGTTTATATTATTATATATATTATCACACATAAAAGTGTAAAAAAACAAACAACTTTTATTAAAATTATTACGTTGCCTAACCTTATTATTACTCAGTTTTATTTAAATATTTATAAAATAATAATTAAAACGAAGGACTAGATGAACGTTGTTAATAATTCTTAAGCCCATAATTATAACACGATATTCTAGTGTTCCTTAAAAAATAAAATAAATAAATAAATGAAATCCCTAGTGAAAGTGAACGACTTCATACCTTACGCATTGAACTTAAACGTGAAAAAAATCAATTTTTAATTGAACTTTCCGAAAACCGAGTAGGTGCTTATCATTATGTAAGAAGCCAGGTACAATCACCTTAAACTCTTACAAAATGTCATCGTTAATCGCGATATAGTCATAAAAATTAATTAAAACAATTTTAATGGTAGGTATTTAATGTTATTGTGATAATTACACACTATATAAGTATAGGTATACTTATTAGTTATTTTGTTTCCTACTTAATGGGTTAATGTAGATCCTTTGTATTCATTATATTTTATACAACGTTTTGTTTTGTTTTGTCTTTTTCACTTTATGGACTTTATAATTGTATGCCACTTTCAAATATATTCTGAACTGGATGCATTATAAGTAGGTACCGTCCTGCTTCATACAAAAAAAAAAACAACTAATATATTAAATAGGTACGGTGCTCTGTCTGTATATGACCTAGCTCGGGTCAATCAGTTCACGGCCAAGTCATTAGGGTCCGTGTGCCTAGTTTTGTAGACAAATCCTACTGAGATGGGCAATCTACCCGTGGCAGATTGGATACAGCGCTTGTGGTGTATATTTCGGTTTCAGTGTGGTAACTTCATTATAAAATCCATTTAGGTGTAGGTATCGCCGCCCTCCGGTGTCTACCCGGTTAAATTAACAACAAATGTAAAAAACGCAGATTTTCAACGCGGTCAATTGAGTGGTGGTACCGTAGACATTTATTTTTAAAAAGTCACCCTAAAAACATAAATACTTTTTGAATAATTGTATGAGTGTTCTAAGTTAAATGAATTACCTGGTACGTTACCTATTAGATATATAATTGTACACCTATATATGCGAGGGAATTCATTTCATGGGCGTCATGCGTTTGGGCGAAATACCTTTTTACCCATATAATAAAAGTAATGTGTTTGGGCGAGTTTCTTATAATGTGTTTGAGCGAGTATGATACAATGTAAAAGATAAAATTGCAAGTTTGTAAAAATTAAGACAAAAATAATATATAAAATCTATTGGGAATTTTTATGTAAATCTAAATATGGCACATAATTTTAATTTTTAATTACACACACTTATATTTAACTTACATATTATTTTTATTTTAATAATATTTTAACTTGATTTTCGATAGTTTCAATTTTTGTACACACAAAAAAAAACCAATCCACTTTTAATCGTATACCCTTGGAATTCATGAACAACTCAAGTCTGTCAAAATGAGAGAGAAAATGAATTGATAAAATACAGCATCCCAGGGTATTAAACAAGATCGCCCAAACACATTACAATGTTTTAAAATCACTCGCCCAAACGCATTATGCTAAATTGCCCAAACACATTGCATTTTTAAAAAATTCGTCCAAACGCAAATCGCCCCATTTCATTGCAAACAACACTCATTTAAGTCATCTTATCGAAAACTATTAAGTAGGTACCTCCTAATATTTTAGGAGATATTTTTTTTCTAATACTTTGTACAAAGTCACGTTTTTGTAAAATAAATTTAAATTAAATTAAATTATGTTATTTATTTTTTGATTGAGAACTTTATACCTACCTTTACTGACATACGGCATACCTAGTATAAAAATATTATGATTATACTTCAAACCGAGCATATATACAAGGGCACACACAGAGGGGGAGGGAGGGGTCACCGCCCACTAACTTTTTTTGCCAATGTTTGTATATTATGTAAATGTGTATAATATACACCTAGCCCCCCCCCCCCCCGGTGAAAATTTCTGAGGGTGGCCTTGTATATAGGTACTTAGTTAATTAGTTATATAATATTTGTAGTTTCGATGGGAGGTGTGGCAGTGTGGCTTAATGGTGTCCCGAAATATTTTGATCCACTCACCAAACTTTAAATACTTATACTATAGATAATATTAACGCCTTGTTCGAAGCGCGATTATTGTAATACATACAAATATACAATATCAGTAAAATATTTTGCAAATGTTTTATAATCTTATAAATTTAAGCTAGGTATGTAAAAAGAAGGTGCTCTGCTGTACAGTAGGTTACAAGTGTACCTATAATGGAAGGTATTAAATTTGAATTCAATGATATAATAGCATTGTATATTTGTATAAGAAAAACGATTCTGAGCGGAGACGGTATGTCAGTCTAGGTATAAGTAAGACATATTATATACTATTATCTATGGTATTAAAAAAAATGGACCTATAATAGGTACCTATAATAAATTACAAATTAATCATATCACAATATCCATTACGTACTTTTAACGCGTAATACATCAACAACAAACCCTGATACTATCATAGATATATAATAGTGTACTTTAGAAGTTTCAAGTACCCACGAATAATATTATACAATCACAAGAAAATAACTAAAATAGTTATTCTAGGTTTTTTTTATGTAATTTCATCCAAATTTGAACTTAAAATGACTATAAAAATAAACTGTGCTTATGTATTTTTTAGATTTTTTGTGAACAGAATGAACTACTTGCATGGAATCTTGTTTTAAATTTTAAATCCTTAGATACAAAAGTTAAACATTTTATAAATTTTTAACAACAAAATAATTATTCAATTTTAAATTTGATAAATTATGTCAAAATTCGATCTTTAAATGCTTGTAAAAAAAATTATGCCTATGTTTTTTTCATATTTTTCAACTGATATTGTAACAATATATAGCCTTGTATTACATTTTTATACTTTTTGGCCCAACAGATAAAATTTTATTGATATTTATAGAAAAAAAAAATGAATTATGAAATTGTCCGTAAACAACTCAAAACAAGTCAAAATATTTTTAAAATTTTATCAAGTTTAAGAATTGATAAAATAAGCATTCAGTGAAATTTTCATGTATCTACAGTTCTTCGTTTTTGAATTACAACAAAATAAGGAAATTGCTACATGAGAAATTCAGTGAATATCCTGTTGTAAAAATTTGAATTTCAAACGCTCATAAAAATGTAATATGACTTTCTTATGGACATTTTTTTTTCTTTTTTTTTAAGGTAGATAATTTTATAAGGAATCTTGTATTACATTTTAAAATCTTAGATTTAAAAAGAAAATTTTTTACGAATTCTTAACTCAAAATAATTTGCTAATTTTCGTGATTTTTCCATATTTTGTAAATTTTTAAACTTTAAATGATTATAAAAAAAAAACTGTGACTAAGGATTTTTAATATTTTTCATCTGCCTTTGAAACAATATACTATAGAAGCCTTCTATTAAGTTTTCAAATTTTTTTAACCAGCAGATTAAATTTTATTGTTATTTTTAGAAAAAAAAATTCAAAAAAAATTCAAAATGAAAATGTCCCTAAACAGTTCAAAATAAATCAAAATATTTTTAAAATGTTATCGTGTATAGAAAATGCATATATAAACAATCAGGGAAAATTGCATGTATCTACAGTTATTTGTTTTAAAGTTACACCAAAAACCAAATTCGATTTTGTTAAAAATCGATTTTGCTTGAAAATTCCCTTTTTTGCTTAATTTTTCTTGGAGCTTTTGAAAAATTACTGTGAATTTTAAATTTTGACCTCCCCAATGCACCAACAATATTCCCTTTCCAATCGAACAAGATACTGAAGTTGAAAATCGAAGCATTATTTCGACTAGGTACTTATCGTGTAAAGACACAGACACAAATAAAATAAAAAACCCACATCATTGTAAAATCAATATATTCATCGTTCCACTCAGAATCTAAAAAATATTTCAAAAACGTCAACAACACTTGACAATAAAATCAATGTTTAACATTGAAGAATACAATATAGATAGTCTTATCCAGTTGTGTGGAATGTAGCTGTACGAATATAATATTATGTACCTACCAAAATATTATACTATAAATAGTTAGGTAGTCGATAAAGGAAGGTATGTGCGTTATTATAATTAAGGGAGGTTAATTGCTGGATATTAATTTATAATGAAAAACGGGGTTTATAATAATTACGTTAGTATAATACCCATGCATATAATAATATAATTTATGGTATTATTATAGATATATACTATCATATTTCTAAGCCGAATTCACTGTACGTATACATTATAACCAATATTATCTACCATTGTCGATTTATTCATAATGGTATGTTTTAAATAAGTATATACTCTGCAACTTATTGGCAATTCATTTTTTACGGAACATATAATTTACAATCGGCGCCAACAATTAGTGGGTATACATGGCTGGTTGAAGCTTTGTTCAGAACGCGTTATCCGGAAACCGATAAATAAATAATAAAAAAATGCCTCTTACATTATACATTCCAGTAGGGTCTATTTTTTGTTCATTGCAATCATGTCTGTAATAACATCAATTTGATTTAAAATATTCATTATAAGTCTACGGACATGAATTAGACGGTATATTATATCCTCGGTCATTGCAGTTGACAGTTTTAACTCTCCATTCTGCAACGAGTGTCCCACTTTCGGCGTAGTCGACTCTATATAATAATATATAAACTGTATAAAGATTAGTTTACTAGAACAGACGGTGCTCGGCGAGCGGCGTAGTAACTTATAATATAATAACCTGCAGGACTGAGAATTAAATTCTGCACATACATCAACGTTCAAGTTGGTGAAATATGCTCTAAACCTCACAATATTTTATAAGTAGATAATATGCAAAAACAGCGCACTTTTGAGTTAATCAGAATAGTTATAAATTATGTAATACTCGATTTAAAAATAAAATAATAATAATGGGACAAAATATTAATATAATGAATAAACCTCAGTTATAATTCCGTTAGTATGTATTCTTATTCTTACGGTTGATCCAATTATTTAAAGTATATTGTTGTGCGTTCTGATAAATGATATTATAGTTTATAAGATATTTTATGAATGAAAATGTTTTATTACGATATAGAATGCTATATTAGGATAGATAAATTCTGAAGGTAGGTTACTAATATGGCCATTACATTTTGACCGGGTGGTAGATTTTATCCTTCGGGAGTGTTCCACGCGCCACAGTACTGCAGGGTCGATGCCGCACAACTGTTCTTGGCTCAAGACCGAGTCAACTTAAACCCTAAAAACTATTATGACACACACCTGACTTCACGTGTTACTATTGTTTGTTCACAGAGTTTGCCGTTTGACCAGAGGAGGCTGTACCCGTCGAACTTATCGGCACCGGACGGGGGCACATATCCCGTGTGCGTCGTGTCCGGCTGGCCGGTGATAGATACGAAAAAGAGTCACGCGGTGACGTTTGAGAACGGCAGGATGGCTATCAAGGACGACTGGACAAAAGTGATGACCGTATCGAAAACCGTTCAGTCGTCCGCCGTAAAACAGACGTTGGAGTTCATCGCCAAATGGTGCGGACCGCCGGTACAACAGTACTCGTTCCATTGAGAGCCCACCGCCACATCACAATCTTTTCAGTCGGGTCAACTACGCATTTTACGGGGGTTGAGAAAATTCGGATTCAACCCCCCCCCTCTATCGAATGACCGACGAGGGTATTGATAGTAAACAAATATAATACTTGTACACACACCTGCTCCGAATAAATTGTCCATGCCTACGTGTATTTCTCGCCCCGTTTATTTAAACGTCATAATATAGCTGCCCCCCACGAGCGTAATGTCTGAAGGACATTTATTTATAAGCGCATTCAACAAAAATACACGTGAGTTGTTGGTACATCGTAAAAACTTTCTTTTTTTTTAATGACAAATGTAATATTAATTGTAACATATTATTATACACTTTGAGAACTGTAAAATACATTACGTTAAAATATAATATTATTATAGACTTAATAAAAATATTGAAACCATGTAATGATTATAATAATAAGAAAATTATTATCAAATGCCATATTATTTTACATAATACAATTTAACTAATACACATATTATAACCAGGGGGTTACGTTTTTAAATTCAAACACATTTTATTGTTACTCAATAGTCAATACACTTAGAACGAGCATGCGTAATCTTCGACATAAACGACCAGAGTAATGGCGACCAGCTGACATACAGCTAGAGCCAATAGTCTTCAGCCCACTGTGAACAAATCGCCCGCCGACGGAAGAGGTGCAAGGCCACCTTTAACGCTGGGCAATTGTGCTAAATCCGGTAGATTTTGTAGATGCGTGTTGACCTCTTGCCGTACTTGGCAAACTTTCTGAAGTTTACCTTGATATTCCTGAAACGTAAACAATACCAATCATTATTGATTATTCGTCTCAATGAATTCCGCCACCATTATATTATTATGTTTTTGCGGTACTTCAAAAAAATATGCTATCACAGGACGAAAGCTCGTAAACGGCATGTTTCTGTCGAAAAACAAATCGAACAAACGAGACTATTACTAAAAGAAGAGTGAACCAACATTGTATAGAAAGGTTTTATTGAGTATATAAAGCCTATATAGGCCACCTTAAAATACACGTTTTCGATATAATATTACCCCACAAAAGTTTGGTCTTATCGATGATTTATCTTATCGTAGATATTGGTGACTTGATAGTTTTCAAAAAACTCTAATAGTTCTAACGAAATAAATCGACATTTTATGCAATTTCCTACATTTATCTTAAGAGTAAATATATGATGTGTATAATATTGATAGTTATAACTTATAACTTATAGGTAAGTACCGTAAAATATATTATTGTTAATCAATAATCATAATAATTTTAAATATTATAGCTTATGGAGTATATAGGTATTTTATCTATTTTGAGTATAGGTATTTTACCTATTTAAATTAAACTATAAATTATTCAAATTATGATCACAAGGTTATCTTGCTCCTTTATCACAAAAAAAAAAAGAATTATGTGTACGATTAATGAATTATTATGATTTATGATCATATTTTTTTATTATATATGAAGGTATAATTAAATCAATATTAATTTGACTAGGTGTACAATTAAGTCACGGCTGTAGGGATTTAAAATTTAAACGGATTCGTTTTTAATCGTTTTACTAACGTTTTATAAGTTTAAAGTACATATAAAAATAAATACTCTTTCCAATTTCCATGATTGTATTTGATTATTTCAATAAAATTCCAATTCACAAAAGAGTAACCAATTAAGACGTGTAAAGTCGTAAAGAAAATAAATTTTTTTTAAACTGAGTAATTAATATAGGTAACAAATGTATAATTATTCTAAAGTAATTATAATATTATGTAATTAGAAAAATTGTGTATAATGTGATATAGAAGAAGTTAATAATTTGAATACTCTTCATATTCATTTGTATCTATCCATTATATTTTTTCGTTTACTCTAAAAACATTTATATTTATACTAATTAGTAATTTATTCTCATTTGTAGATAAGGTACCTCCTTATATGTATTTAATATTTATATCATTATAACATTTCTTAAAAGTATACAGACATTATACGGAATAACTTCTTTCGTTTTATTCCATCACTACAAGTATACAATAATGATAAGCTCAGTATATTGACACATCATTATATTTACAACTTAAACAAATATTGTATGTTTCCTTTTTAGTAAAAAAATATACAGCCAATCATTATGCGTAGGATTTCGAATTTAGGGGGTAGCGACACACATTTACAAAGAAGAACTATTGTAGGTGGGTGAGATTATGGTCAATCGTACGGACTTATTCGAAACAGCTGAACAATACATGTGTGACTCATTGACCGTATATTATAGCGGTCACTGGGCAGAAACGTTTGTATCCTCAATATAATGTCTGTTATCACGTTCACACAATAGGCGCAGTGCGTATGGGACCACCAAAACTAGCGGGACGGGAATGATTCAAAGAGATCCAATCCCATCTATAGAAATTAGGAAATTCCAACGGTAAATAAGGTCTGTGTATTTTATTACTGACAGAGACTAGCGCTACAGACATACTAACTGATAAAATAAATGTGATAAATATAATATGTTTGTATTAGAAAGATCAAGCCCTTCCGAATATGCCACTCCCTGGAAGACCACAACAAATATTACTCAAGACAGTCTCCTTAGGTACTCTGGTCTGAGCGATACGGTCCCAGCGCATCGTGTATGTATAAAATGTAAATGTGTGTTCGCGCTGTGTATTTAAATGCTCACAATCATGTTGTTATATCTGCGGGTGGAGATTTATTAAGAAGCTTCAATTCTTGTGTTTAAAACTGTAATGACAAATACTATATAATTTACATATTGTACACATGAAGGTGTTGGGGTATGTTAGACTTGTGATTATTTTAACAATACCTACTGATGAAATTATAGAAATACTCAATTACGTTTTTGTCTATAATATAATATTAATTATTAACTAGGGTTATGAATCATGTGAGTATAAAAAAAATTTCATTAATGAACTATATTAAAAAAAATTTATTTTGTCAACTGCTTTGATAAAAAATAAAAAAATATGACTATAGTCTATAACTCACCTGTAACCTTTGTTCAGCTTGATCAATGAGGTCTCTTTGAGATTGAATGAAATCATGCAACATAGAAAAAACCTTCTTGCGGTCTTCCATTTCACACACCAGTCTAGTGTTGTAATCAGTCAATAATGCAACAGCATCATTTACTTTACGCAAAAGTTCTTCACCCTCGTCTTTACCTAAATACCATAAAACATAAATCAAACATTAGTAACAATGCATGCTAATTACTAAAAATATTAACATACAGTAAAAAAATATATGGCAATGAATGAATGAATAGACATTTTGTGAATCAAAACAGTATTTTATAGTAAACATCTACAATTATTATAATGGAGACCAAATACTGACTACCATCCATCTTGGGCATGACTAAATGAATAAACAATATTCCCCAAGAAATAAAAAATAAATTAATGCAGTGGGATAATGCACATTCCACTACAATACTTTTTTTCAAAAGATACATGTTTATAGGACACCTACAATGTATATAACATTGCAATTAATAATACATTTTAATTTCAATATTTACACTAGGGTAAAATTATTATTAAGATGGTTGGATTACTGAAGGAAATGCTAACACAGTATGTAGCATACAGAAATAAAAATAAAATTGTCCTTATCCATTCAAATTTTAACAAACATAATAAATTCCAACAATATATTACAGAAAATGAACAATTTACATATTTATTTTTTTTTACTTTAATACACATTTAAAGAATTGAACAGGTTAATACAAAACAATAGTAACCTTTTAACTGAGAAAGTAAACTGACATCAGCAATTTCTGGAGGAAGTTTAGAGATACGTTCTCGTACAACCGCATCACATGAAGGTGCATTTTCTAAATCCTAGAAAACAAAGTATATTATTATTTTAAAAAATTAACATTTTTTAAGCATATTATAACAAGTTCCGATGTAACAAATTAATATGATTATAGTAGAATGTTTGACTAAAAAGTTTTAAATAAGTTTTGTTATTTTATTATTGATAAAATGTGCATAAAGTGCATACAGTTATGCATACATTATTTATTTTCATAATTTAAATTTTGAGTAAACCTAACTAAAAGAGTTTAGTGTTTAATGACAGTAATTTAAAACTGAGATGAGTGTCGAACCACTTAACTATTTTTTCCTCAAGATTTAATTTATTATAAATAAGTTTGCTCAATGTTTAATATTTGTACAATAACATTTTAATTAAACTATTATTTATCATTAAAATTAATTTAAAACTGCATTAAAAAAGTGTTTAACATTATCTAACACTACAATAACAAAAAAAATCACCAAGAGTTCAAATTACTACAGACAATTTTGAAAATCCAGAAAATATTATGAATAAAATATTTGTTACATTAAAAAACACCTTTTAAAGATATGCATATATTTAACATGGGTTAAGGCTTAACATGTATACGCTATGTAGTATGTTAGGAAATTTTTTAATTTTGACTTTCCATCATAATGAATATGAAGAAAAATATGATTTGTTAACAAATATTATTTCAAGTTAAAGTTCTTTGATAGACTATTTAATATTATTATGATGAGTTTTTAAAAATATAAAAAATATATTTAATGTTACAAATAAGAAGGCAAGTAGATAACAATTTTTGGTATAGATTATAAAAAAATAAAATGGTATAAACTAATCCAATTAGTGCTTACCATATACCAAATCAGTTTACTTTTATTTGTATGGTTTTAATATCATTGTTTTTGAACAGAGAAAATAGACTTTTTTAGGTCTTATTGAATTTGGTGAATTCAATTAAAAATATACATTTAATTTATAGCTTAGAAAAATACAGCTAGAAGTCTAAAAATAAGATTACAACACAGAAAAATATATTAATATATTAATCAATGTGTCAAACATTTGATTTCAATCTTTTTTTCTAAACCATTTTAGTAAATAACTTATCTATGTACATTTAGAGCTTTAATTAATTCTTCTGGTTCAGGAGGATCATTAACTGGGGTCTTAGGAGATAAAGTCACATGCAATTCTTTGGTACCATCCACTTCAACAATAACTTCTTTATCTTTTTTTATGCCATTGTTTTGAGATTTTGTCTTCTTTGATTTGTGATTATGTGAATGTTTAACTTTTTTACTTGGTGGTTCACCTGTAGGCTTCTTCGCTGATTCTTTACCTAAACATTTTAAAAACAATAAATTAAGTTATTATTAGTTGACTACTAAATATTATCAAAATGTTATACCAAAAGCATCCTTGAATTCATCTATTTGGATTTTACTGTAAACACCTCTTTCTTCCCATATATTCAACAATCGTGTCAAACTCTGTCTGGTCTTTGAGGAACAGTTGTTTAATGATATTTGCTTAAATGCTTTGGCCAGTTCTTTGCCAAACTCTTTCCCATACTCAGGACCTTTTTTTTTGCCATTCTGAATAATATCATTGGCCAGGTACATTAATGTCAATTGTTTAGATTCTGAGCCTGGAACAAATAAGTTTTAGTTAAAATTTTCAAATATTTTCAATTAACATGAACAAAATACAATTACATATTTTTTATTTTAGGCACATTTTCTATGAAAATAAGAAATATAAAAATACATATATCATAAATGGTATGTTGTGGGTACTTAATGTGTATAGCAACCATTGTTCTTTAATGACCAAACTTATACAAGGTTTTATTTCCCTTTATTGTATGATTTATGAATGCTATTTTGTACATTTGAGTATAGAATTTAGAATATACAAATACTAAAATATTTAGGAATTTTCTACACTTAAACTTACAATACGAAATACAAAAAAAAAAAATAAACGCTCTACCCGAAATTTTAATTGATTAACTATAGGTATATATTATATATGTGGTACCTATAATTTTCAATTATTGTATTTTTAACTTAAATAATAATGCATACAAATGTTAATATCAAACATACTATATGTTAGGTATAGACTAAGTTTATTTTCAGAAAAATAAATATTATAGCTTATAATCTCGAATAGACATTGCAAGTCATCAACCATAATAATTGTAAACATCAGAATTTCATAAAACATATTTATGTAGGTAATATAAAACAGAATAATATTCTAGGAATATATTTATGGAATAAAAAACTACCTACTTCGGTATCTATTTTTTAAATTTGATATTATATGTATTATCAGAAGTAATAGTGTAATACCTAGATTGAGAAATCTAATAATGAAAAAAAATATTTTACTATTGAATATAATATATAGAATAATTATTATCTACTATTAATATTAAATTATTAATATGGTTTATGTTCATCAAATATTAATATATTCAAGATTATTCTTACACCTGACAAATTTATTATATTAATAACAACTAGATAAACTAGGTAAACGTATCAAACAAAAATATTTATTTTTTTATTTTTCAATTATATCAAAAACTTAAATAACCATTTTTGATGCACTGAGTTTCGGAACATTTTTATGAAATAACAAATTCAAGAAGAGGTTGAGAAATAGATTCTTGTACCTAATCTTAAACTGTAATTTTTGTATTTAGAAAAAAAACAATATTATCAACCAGTGGCGCCGAAGTCCATGCTGACGTCGGGCCGTGGCCCGACCTCTTTTTTGAAAAATGTGGCCGGCCGGCCATATTTAATTTACATCATAACTTTATTATAAGCATGAGTAAATTTAAACCGTGATTTATGAATAAATTTATATTAGGGTACCTCTATATTAAATAATTAAGATATTGAGGCCTGGAAGTTTTAAAATTGCCCGACCACATTTTAAAAACTTCGGCGCCACTGTTATCAACATTAGTTAATATTGGTTAGGTTGGTTTCAATAAGTACTAAAAGTACTAGTAATATAAGTAGTAAGTACTTATATTTTCAAAATGTATCAATACAAATTAATAATAACTGGGCGTGTAACAGGTAAGTGTATAATAATTATCATTCTTTAAAATGAACAATCCAATCTAAGAAATGAATAAAAGCTCTTTATTAATTAAGAAATAATGATGTTAGGTAATAATATTTTTTACAACGGAATAGGTATAATGCGGTATAATGCAAATGTACTTAAAATATAATATTTTTCAATTAACAGGTACCCATTACAAGTAGATATTGCCTAAAAACTATTTTATACATGTTTTTTTAGAAAATAAGTAGTACCTATCAATTGTTTTTACATACAATTAAATAACATGTGAATACACATAAAAAGTAGTCCTAAGTATTTTTTTATTTAAAATTTTTAAATGTTGTAGATACAGTTCTTTCAAAGAAAATGTTGTAATCAAAGTTATGAGTCGTATTTATATCAAATACAAATATGATACATATTTGAAATTATTATAACATAATTTTTGCACAGGAAATAATAAACAGCAATGAGCATCTAAAACACAAAATAAAATAAACTAAGCAGGAGAATCTCTTTACCTACAATAATAAATGAAATATGTATTACCTATGTTACTAAACAAATTAAAGATACCGTGTAACAATGTGTTGACGGCAACATCTAACAATAGTTAAATCTACTGATGCTTTTTACCTGCCAATATTTCTCTAGACCAAATCTTGACGACAGTGTGAGCATATTTCCTATGGTGAATCAACCAAAGGGATAGTGTCTGTATGCTCTGCTGGGAAGAGTTCAGGTCTTTCAGTCTACTGTTCAGACTTCCTTCGGTGAACCCAGTCATGGTGTAATCTTCTCGGTTTTTACATCCGACATGAACAACGACAGCACAATTATACTACCAATGTCCAACAGTTATCACTGTCGACAAACCACATAGTATCACGTCACCGACATGTTTTAATTAAACTATGGTCCTGTTCAGTCAACATTTGCTACATTAAGTGGATGAATTGTATTACATTAATAATGCTGCTAAAACGAAACAATACAAACATACCCAAGTAAACTGGTTGGCACCGAAACTTCTGCAACGTATGTAAGTAACCTACGTTCACCGAGTGCACAGGCAATGGAGAACCATTGAATAATAAAAATAAAAACGGTAACGTGCGAAAATTATTACGGAATCAATAATGGTGCACACGACCGGCGACTGGCTCTTGACAATTATAGCATTTAAGCATTAAACACGTTCCGACAGAAACATTAAACAACAAAATAACAAATGCCTACCGAGTACCGGACGGCGGACACCAATACAGCAAAGCTCAACAACTGACAAAACCATCACATGTTTGATGTTTATACCTATATCACACGATACTGTTTCGTCAAGGAGTACAAAAAAACCTATCGCATAACCTCACCGGCCACCGCGTTAATGCGCTTGGGTTGTTAATTGTTATGGTTATGGTTAATAGGTCTATGGGCCATGGGCGCAACCATCATGGGATGGATTAATAATTAATGGCGTAACCGTGGTTGCAGATAATGTTATCTGAAGTCACTCATCATTATCAGCTCAACGCACTCGTTATCACGGGGTTATATGAATTATTTGATAACCCTTTCCTAAACTAAATAAATAAATGTCAATCGGTTACAAATACTAAATAATATTCTGTTCTGTTAGCTAATTTTCATATTGATTTCCTTATTTTATTTCTCTAAGTAATAATAAAAAATAAAAATAAATTAGCTCATACTAAAATTAATATTATTAAGTGTAGAGGTACCTATGTTAAAATACATTTAATTTTATCATTTGAAAGTTTCTATTGGACATAATTTCTCAAGTAATATATTATTCAAATGCTACCATCGACTTAAAAACTGTATACGGAATACAGACCCCATCAATCAAACTGTTAATGAATGTTCGTTTAAATTCTGTGATCATACAAAATAAACAATCTCAAGATGGCATCAAACGTATACGAAGATTTAAATGTTGATGACTGTGAGTTATACGTTCAACGACATAACATACAACAAATTTTAAAAGACTGCATTGTCCAGCTTTGTATTGTAAAACCAGAAAGGCCTTTAACATTTTTTAGACAATACTTTCAAAAATTGGAAATGGTGAGTACATTTATTTAGATACTTCATTATTACTTTATCAATTAGGTGTATACAAATATGCATGCGATTATGTGCAAAACAATTTAAACTAACATGTCAAGACATAAATATGAATTATTGACAAATTTTTATCTTACTTGTATCTATATAATGAATAAATACAAAGTATTGATGTTAGGTAAAATATTATAATTTATATAAATTAGAATTAGGTAAAAGAATATTTAAAAGTAAACAAAAATGTTATAACAACACTGAATGTACTATGTATACATATTACATATTATGGATAAAATGTCTTTAGTCAATAGTTACCTAATGGACTATTTTTGTTGAAATTACATCTTTGACATGCCCGAGGTTTGGCTACTTGAGGGGGCATTTGATTTTGTAATATACATTTTTAAGATTTTATTTACAGACTTACAGTAGTTAATTATGAGGTTATTTGTATTTGATTGTATAGTTCTACTTTGTGGAATATTTCATATAGAAAACTTAATTTATAATTGTATATTGATAAACTTCCGATGAATACAGAAGTGTTTTGAAACTCGCCTAGTAAATTATTATTAGTTAATAACTTTATCGTGTTTATAATATTAATTTACCTATACATAAATAATATGTACCTGTATACCTAATTAGTTTTAAAGAACAATAAAATATATTTTGTTGAATACGTTTTCCTAAAAACAAATATAACATTTGAAAACTCTTATAGACAATTTATTGCAATTTGCATTAAAATCAAATTAATTGTATGTACCTACAATCTATCAACAACTGCTCTAGTTTATCAACATATAGATTTATTCAATGTAACAATGTACTAAATTAATAAATTCAAATTATTTATTTATTTACTTTTTGTCGTCCTTAATATAATAATATCCAATTAAAAATGTGCATTAATCATATTAAACAGATGTATGATTTATATTTACAATTTACCGCCTATTGCTTATTTATTTATTATTTTATGAAAACTGATCACATGGTTTTGATTTTAAATTTTCATAAAATGCTCTGTAGTAGGTATATTATTACTGACTTTCAGAATCTATTCTCCTCATCATTAAATGTATACTACCAGAAAAGTTTCACTATATTATGTCATATTAATATAAAAAACACAAATATCAGTTTAATATGGTTCATTTATTTGGTTTGGAGTCTTATAAAATATATTCCATTTAATTATATTATTACTTGTGAAAAAATATATCTTTGAAAAATATGTTTTAAACAAATTTAAATTCATAAAAACATTACATTTACAATAGCATTGGTCTAGAAAATACAAAATTATTTTGTGAAATATTTTATCAAATATAGTTTTTATGTATTACCATTATAAATTCGTCACAAGTAATTAACACATCTTATAATCTAATTTGGATCTTGAATTATAGTTTACATGTAAAAATAATAGTCGTTTTAGTAAAAATATAGTTAAAAAGTAAAAATGTATATAATATAATATATAAAATGATGTAACCCATTTGACAATTAATAGTTGTTGGGTGTTTGGTATAATTAAGACCATCATAATCAATGTGGATTTGGTATCATCTCCCTTAGAATAATTATAGTACCAATATAAAAAACAAAACAAAAATTAAGTCATACAAATGCATAATTAGGGGTTTACAATAAAAAAAAAAAAACTAAAATAAATACTGACAATAATAATATAAGCATAATCGGACGAAATTAAATCATACAAAATTAATGGAGGCTACTAATCTTAAAATCTAAAAAAGGAATATTAAATTCTTACTTAATTTCTAAATGTACAGAACGAATTTATCATCCTTTATTCATTCAAATGTTTAATACATCTGCCGTTAATATATAACATAATTTAGACACCATAATAAAATATTAAGTTTAACAAAAAGTGTTTTGTCTCCTATTTACTTTGCTTTGTACTATTTAATAAGGTTTATTTTTTGTTAACATTTTAAGACTACAATAAAAATAAAATAAACCAAGAGCCAATCATAATTCTATGTTTTTTATAAGATAAAAAAATATATATATATATAATAATAATAATTATAATAAAACATTAAAATAAACTTAAAACTTAAAATTTTGTATTTCTGTTTATTTGTTCTTGTACATAGATAATAGATTATAATAATATATAATCATTTAACTTTAAAAAAATATATTATCAGGTCTTAAAACATTACTTATTTTATTAGGTATTAAACCAAAATAAGTAATTAAAAACATAGAATAGTTAGACAATATCCATATTTTAACAACCCCAGTCAACTGACAATAATATAAAAATTTACATTAAGTATAATCCCCTGAATTCAGAACAAAATTGAATTGGACTTGTAATAAAGTAGTATGTGACAATTGATTTAAACAAAATACTAATCCAATTAATTACATTAAAAAATCATCAAAATATGCATTAAAAATAATTTATACTCATTCAGATGGCTTTTGGTTAATGTATTCTGGTTTCCATAGCTGATTGCAAAAGAAGTTATTTACTAAATTTATATCATTGCTGATGGCAGTCATCAACTGATCAGATACTTTCTTACTATCTTCTTTATTAAAAAGTGCCATCAATGGCAAACAACCCTGTGCAAGATCCTTAGCTAAAGATACTTCTATTTGGTTTTCTTCTTTTTCCATCATACGTTTCATGTGCTTTTGACGTGCTTTAATTATCAATAATTCTCTAACTGTTTTTAAACGTTTATCTGATAAACCAAACAGATTGAGAAATGCTTTTTGACAAACATCAACACAATTGTAACGACTTAATGACTTTCTTGATGTTTCTGTTGAATCACTTTCTAAAGACTTGTCATTCTCTTCTTTGGAATCCAAAGACGCCACCGAAGATGTTTCATCAAAGTCTGATTCTTCATCTTTGTCAGAGTCGCAATTTATATCTGTAAAATATATTTAGATAGATACATTACATTAGTTTTTCACATTTTACTAGAAAATAGCAATGAGTTATTGGGTTTTATTTTAACATTTGATAATTACAAAAAAAAAAAAGAAAAATAGGTAGGTAATGTCAATTATTTGTTATAAATAATTTATTTATACAAGAGCAAAGGGGTTCAACAAACACCGAAAAAGTAGTTTAATAATCAATCTATAAAGGGTACTTTTCTGTTATCCCTACTACCGCTCGATGTCGCGACTACCGCGATTCTCAATTCTGTTATCTCGACTACCACGCCGGTGTCACGATTACCGGACTACAGTTCGCTCGATTGCCGTCGTTGCTGACAGTTGTATTATTTTAAAATAATCCGTCGTTGTATTTATAAATTTTAAAATAATTATGAATCTATGGAATTTACCAAACAGCGAAAAAGATGCTCTCGAATTTTTTCAAGAAAAGGGTTTACTTCCAACACACCGTGATTGCAAAAACGGTCATAAAAAAAAACTGTACATCGGAAAAAATGAAATTTTTTGGAAATGCAACGTCAAAACGTGTCAGCATAAAACCAATATGCGTATGGGTAATTGGTTTGAAAATAGTCGTCTGCCTTTTTTAACCATACTCCGGTTTATATATTGTTGGAGTGCAGAATTAACCTCCGTTAATTTTTGTGAAAGACATTTGGAAATGAATCATTGTACGGTAGTTGATTGGAATAATTACATGCGTGAGGTGTGCACTATAACAATTAGTCGAAATCAACAAACACGAATCGGAGGACCGGGAAAAATTGTTGAAATCGACGAAAGTATGTTTTCAAAAAGAAAGAATAATGCTGGAAGAATATTACCACAACAGTGGATATTTGGAGGAATTTGTCGCGAAACCAAGGAGTCATTTCTAATCCAAGTTCCTAATCGCACCAAGGAAACACTTTCAACTGCGATAAAACAATATATAAAGGTAGGTACAACCATATATTCTGACTGTTGGCGTGGATATGATACAGACGAATTAACCAGAGCTGGATACACGCATGGTACAGTCAATCATACTAATAACTTTGTAGACCCAGTTACTGGGATCCATACTCAGCATATTGAACGTCTTTGGGGCTCCGCTAAATGGAGAAATAAAAAACATAGGGGAACCAGACGCCATCATTTGGATTCTTATCTGGCGGAGTTTATCTGGAGACAAAACATTGGAGGACAAGGAGAACCATTCGAATACATATTAAAAAATATTTCCGAAAATTGGTCACCAAAAATAGAATTTTAGACTTATGCAACTGTAACTGTGATAATTTATTTATATTTATTTAATATCGTGTTTTGACGTTTTTTTGATAATTTTGATGACTTTTTTATATTATAATACATTTAAGACTTTTGCAACTGTAACTGTGATAATTTATTTATATTTATTTAATATCGTATTTTGACGTTTTTTTGATAATTTTGATGACTTTTTTATATTATAATACATTTAAGACTTTTGCAACTGTAACTGTAATAATTTTATTTTGTATTTTGACGCTGTGATAATTTTAGAATTTGTAATTTGATGTTTTGTGATAATTTTATGGTATATACACGATTTAAGATAATTTATATGATTACTGATAATAAACGATGGCAATTCATGTGTATTATGTATTAAAATACGGAAATATTTGGATAGTACTATAGTAGTCGAGATAACAGAATTGAGAAGTCGCGGTAGTCTCGGCACCGGCGTGGTAGTCGAGATAACAGAATTGAGACTCGCGGTAGTAGGGATAACAGAAAAGTACCCTATAAAGTTTTAACTAGGTGGCCTTATAATTGGTGTTCAATCTATAGATTTTATAGAATTGTCTCATTATGTATTAACTATTGAATAACCAATTAAGTTTATAATTGAAAAATAAATGATAGGTAATATTTTTAAATTTATTTATTTATTCAATAAAGAAATCGGCTCAGTTGATATAAATTTAATGTGTTAGATCTAAGTATCCAAGTTAAACAACCAATTTACTCAATACCTTTACGTTTTATATTTATTTAAAGACACCAAATTATTCATAAAATATATTTTTTACAAGAACACAGTTGTAAGACTCACTTGACATAAAATCATCGGATACGAAAGAAGGTATTCTGTACTTGCAATGAATTCTTCTTAATAGTTTACCATTAGCTGTGGTCTCTTTACTAAACAAGCGATTGGCAACAGGTCGAGCTTCAATAAACTTCTGTAAAAATTTATTTTGCACATCTTCGCTGTCCATTTCTACAAACATTTTAAACAGCTCATCCTTGGATCGCTGCGGTACACGTTCTGAACATTTTTGGGGACACTGGCACAACGTGTCTGAAAATATAAATGTACATTTAGTCCACGCTAGAAAATGAACGTTCCGTGGATTATTAGTATGTATTCATCGATCACTTACCCGGTTGCGCTTTACTCTCTTTTAGTTTTTTTATGACGTTAGTCTGTTCTGGACTCATTTCTGATGACATCTTCCTCTTATCACCAGGAGCCCCTGGGACGATCACGTCGTCTGCAATGTTTTTCGACTCTATCGGATCCGCCATAGTGATTTCGTATTTTATTGTATATGGGTATATTTAACACCTAATAATTATTAATTATATTAATATTATTGTTACTACTTCTACTAAAATGTCCTTTTGCACGTAGTCAGTAGGAATGTCGTTTCAATTTCATAAGATCGACGCCCGGTCCTTAGAGGGTTAGTCGCGCAGTGTCTTAAGTGTTCGGTCGACGGTAATCCGATAAGTCTGAAAATCGGCGGTGGTGGCAACGATAGCTGTGAAAACCAATAAACCATACGAAATCTTTAAGGACGATGCGAGGAGAAAAAAACGGATAGACTCCAAACGTGAACATTCGCCAAATCAGTGTTATTGTTTTCGACGGTAGAAAGGTGGGAAGAAACACATGCCTCACCGAGATACATTGCTGCCAACCATGCGCGTAATTCGCCCCAACCTCCCGCCATTGAGCGTTTCGTGGTGACCCAGTGACTAGTGAGACGCGCCCTGCCGCCGCCAACCTAGCAACAATGCTGCAACGTGAGGACGACAAATAATATTATCATTGTACAACGTACTTGATGACTAACCCCCCGCGCTTTTTGTCAAGAGATGAACTAAACCAAAAAGTAAAAACAATACGGACATTCACTCGATTCATTTTGTTGTTGTTTCTTCCTCCCTCCCCTACCCCTATTACGCACATGATGACCCAGACCGACGAGTTTTTCACGGTTCAGTAACACCGTTTCAATGTTAAATGGGTATTTTTTCGTCGTACCCATCATAATATACATCGAACGAAGACCTGCACCAATAATAAATTATTATGTACCTAAATAAATCGTCGTTAACTGGTGCGATACAACCGGGAATTTCGACCATTTTGGCATTTACTACGATCAAGTAAATAAACGACCGTTTATCCGACCACAAAAGAAACTACCTATTTACCCTTAATGTTATAGCAGTTTAACTATACCATATAGAGGTGTCACTGTTTCGATTTTCTCCCCCTGTCAGTATTATATTATGGTGTTGAAATTAGAATAATCATATTTTTAGGTTATTTCATAGTTCATAACATATTATGTTTGTCGTATACGCATTTGGGTATATTCAATATCGAAGTTGAATCACCGTGTGCTAACTTGTTTACCAACACGCATGCGCGAGGGTATTCATTTGTTTATATTATGTAAACGTATGTAATATTATATATATATTTACTATATATTTGAACTTTGATGTAGGTAATGAAATAGTCAAATTATGACTATTTAATGTTCGTTATAAATTATATTAATCAATTGTTTTAATGCTATATAATATACATAATATATTATATGAACTTGGCTTCTTCGCTAGACGTTATGTAGGTAATTTATTTATTTGAGGAGAAGTACTGGCACCATAGTTCCTCCTTCAGTCCTCGATACCACAATAAAAAAAAAAAAAAAAGGGTAATTTATTTATTAGGTATTTTGTTTTAATTGAACTATTGAAGGCGTTAGGTCAGTAAAGACCAATGAATAGTTCAAAATTCTAATTAGATTTCAATTCTGCGATAGGCCTCAACCATTCGATAGTCTCTGAATAAAGTACCTATATTTTAGTTATGCGATTTGTTACAAAACTAAAAATTGATGATAACTCAATAATAAATTATTTAGTTCTATTATAATGCATAATAATTTAGATCGGTCGGATCGATTCTTCAATTCCCGATTCCATAGATTTTTGTGGGTAAAAAGGAATTTATATCTTCAAAGGATTCGGAATCTGGTTAAATCAAATGGAAATCGATAAATATTCGATTATCTTTTTCAATACTAATCGGGATTATCCTTATCCGATAAGGAGTAAATATCGATTCTGAAAAGAATCGGAATCGATAAAACTACTTTCGATTATCGCCTCCGTGAAAACAATTGAAACTGACAACTATTTTGTTATTGATTAATGATTATCAATAATTGTTTTAGAAAGGAGAATTGATGGATACAATTAGGAATATATTTCATATACCTAATAAGGAAATAATTGCAAAAAATCAAATACCTATTGATTAATGGAAACTGTTCAATTAAAAATACCAATTGATATAAATTACATTAGGTACCTATATAAAATACCAATCCGGATTATGGATACCTATTCTTTCGATTCTATACATAAGAAATCGGTAAATATTGAAATCGAATCACTCCTAGGCCCTAGTTATAATACTATCTTATAATTTGTACTCCTAAAATTGTGTCTATCAAAAAACTACCAAAATTGTTAACTTATCTGGGTACAAATGTACAATAATAATATACAGTACAGACACCTTCAGTTTAGAGCAACTAGAAATAAATAATATGTATATCTGGTTGTACATTATACAACAAATTCAGTGTACATAATGTTTGGAACTGTCGTTATTCTGAATTCTTAGAGAAATAGGTACATCGTACATATTTTAGTGAATAATACTTGCCTATATACGTAATTAGATTATTATCTATAATCTATGTATTATACATCCTTTTACTGTATTGTGTACCAACTTACGAAGATGTAATAACTAATAAGGGATCGTATTATAACATGATATTATAGCTACAAAGATCAAAGCCAAATTAATTATTTATTATACAAGTATAGTCTTATAATAATTAATATGTATATTAAATAAAAACTGTATGTATTGACATAAGCTATTTGGCACTTAAGTGTGCAGGTTGTAGCATTAGACAATTATAACTGATTGCTGCAGTATATATTATAGTGTATTCAGATTTCAGAACCTATGTATTTTAAAATAGTAAATACTCTGCTACATAGCCATATTATTTTTCTATTTAACTATATACCTACGTATGAAAATGTATTGACTTAAAATGCTTTCGAATTTTATTGAAAACATACTATGACATATACCTGGCTGAATTGTATGTTATTTTAACCATCGATAATAATGCCAATCAGAGTATTAGTTAAAGTAAATTACAATTAATATTTACTAAAAAGTTGCTAAAGGTGCGTTTTCCCTACAGCGTTAAGACTCAGCGGACAGCGGATATAACCAGACCGCTGCGTCTATAAACGTCTAATAGTTGGGTCCACATTTATATAAAAAACGGACAAACAATTTTGGCTTGGCTCTAAAAAAATTATTTGATAATTTTTATAGGAACTAGGAAGTTGTTTTTAAAGATGTTTCGGAGATACTGTTAGCCTGTTAGATAGGTGTGTTGTTGGAATGAGTGACGGTATAGGGTGTAGGGTTTATAATTGTGGAATACGCCAATACGACAATTTTTCATTCTTATTGTTAAACTTTGGTTTCAACAATAACATAAATAATATCATATTCATTTAAATCTGAAATAATATTTTCTGTACTTATAATTTGTTTCGTGTACAGGTTTTTTATTTTACGCATTTATAATATGGAGATAACGGGACAAAAAGCGTCCTGTTTGAAGTTTGTTGGGACAAGGAGTTATGAATGCATGCAGGCCATCCTTATCTAGAGTCTAAAGACGCTTCAGGAATAACGCACCTAAATACAAATCGTATATTTGGCTTACTTTAATTAATTTAACAATTAACACGAAATAGATTTAGGAAAATAATAGTTATTTTATTATTTTAATATGTTCATGTCCTGATTGAAAATCAGACAATATAATAAAACATACTTTATAATATCGTTCAATATATCCTATATATAATATGTATAGGTTTAATGGCTTTAACTATTGTATATTTAAATAAAGTGCATAAATTCATAATAATTGCAATATATTTAATTTTTAATCTACGATCAATTCAAACCTAAATCTTGCTTTTTATAATAAACTCCACCATAAGAAATTATATTATATAAATATATAGTATATAAAAAATAGCGCTAGTATAAAATGATCTTGCCCTCTTTCCATTTACATTGTTCGTTCAATTAAAAAAAAGGTGGGCAAGTGGGTGTCGCTCTGCTGTACAGTAGGTTACAAGTGGGGTACTGTATAATGGATGGTATTAATTTTGAATTCAATGATATAATATCATTGTATAAGAAAACGATTCTTAGCGGTGACGGTATTGTCCAGGTCTATGTATAATACATATTATATACAGTATCTATGTATTAAACAAAATTGACCTATAATAGGTACCTATAATAAATTACAAACTAATCATATCACATATCCAATTAGATACTATAACGCGTATACATCAACAAAACCGTGATACTATCATAGATATATTATATAGTAACACTTTAGAAGTTTCAAGTACCCACGAATAATATTATTCAATCAAAACGAAATAACTAAAATCGTAATTCTTGGTTTAAATATGAAATTTTGTCTAAATTTGAAATTAAAATGTCTGTAAAAAATAAGTGTGTTTATATATTTTTTAGATTTTTGGTTACAGTATGAATTATTTAAGAGAATCTTTGTTTTAAATTTTCAACTCTTAGTTATAAAACTGAACATTTTATAATTTTTTAATTCCAACGATTGATAATTTTCGAGATTTTGATAAATTTGGTCAAAATTCCAACTTTAAATGCTTATAAAAAAAAATCGTGCCTATATATTTTTAATATTTTTCAACTGATATTGTAACAATATATCAGGAGCCTTGTATTAAATTTTTACACTTTTGGCCCAACAGATAAAACTTTATTGATATTTATAGAAAAAAAAACTAAAAAAAAATTGAAAGCTGTAAATGTCCATAAACAGCTCAAAAAGAGTCAAAATATTTTCAAAATTGTATGGTGTATAGGAAATGATAATATAAACATTCAGTGAAATTTTCATGTATCTACAGTTATTCGTTTTTGAATTACAACAAATAAGGAAATCGCTACATGAGAAATCGAGTGAACATCCAATGTTGTAAAAATTTGAATTTCAAACGCTCATAAAAATTTAATTTGACATTCCGGTAGAGATTTTTTTATTGATAAAGGTAGACAAACTTATGAGTAATCTTATATTACATTTTCAAATCTTAGATTTAAAAAGAAAAATTTTTACGAATTCTTAACCTAAAATAATTTGCTAATTTTCGTGATTTTTCCATATTTTGTCAATTTTTGAACTTTAAATGCTTATAAAAAAAAATTGTGACTAAGGATTTTTAATATTTTTCATCTGCCTTTGAAACAACATATTAGGAGCCTTCTATTAAATTTTCAAGCTTTCGCAACCAACAAATAAAATTTTATTGATATTTCTAGAAAAAAAACTAAAAAAAAATGAAAAATGAAAATGTCCCTAAACAGTTCAAAATAAATCAAATATTTTGAAAATGTATCGTGTATAGAAAATGCAAATATAAACAACCAGTGAAAATTTCATGTATCTACGGTCATTTGTTTAAAGTTACACCAAAAACCAAATTCGATTTTTTGGAAAATCGATTTGCGTAAAAATTCCCGTTTTTCCTTAATTTTATGTTGTTTTTCCCGGCGCTTGTGAAAACTACTGGAAAATATTTACTTTTGACCCCCCAAAGTACCAACTAGATTCACTTTCCTATCAGAAAAGGTACTATTGAAGAAAATCGAAGCACTTTTACTGTCCCAAAACGTGATGACAGACACAAAAATATAAAAATATAAAAATATAAAAATATAAAAACATACATCATTGTAAAACCAATACATTCATCGCTCCGCTCAGAATCTAAAAGGTGGGCAAGTGGGTGTCGCTCTGCTGTACAGTAGGTTACAAGTGGGTCACTGTATAATGGATGATATTAAATTTGAATTCACTGATATAATATCATTGTATAAGAAAAACGATTCTGAGCGGAGACGGTATGTCAGTCTATGTTAAGACATATTATATACATATCTATGGTATTAAACAAAAAATTGACCTATAATAGGTACCTATAATAAATTCCAAATTAATCATATCACAATGTCCATTAGGTACTTATAACGCGTTATACATCAACAAAACCGTGATACTATCATAGATATATAATAGTACACTTTAGAAGTTTCAAGTACCCACGAATAATATTATTCAATCACAACAAAATAACTAAAATAGTTATTCTAGGTTTTTTAATATGTAATTTCGTCCAAATTTGAATTTAAAATGTCTGTAAAAAATAACTGTGTTCATATATTTTTTAGATTTTTTGGTTACAGTATGAACTATTTATGAGAACCTTTGTTTTAAATTTGCAATCCTTAGCTATAAAAACTGAACATTTTATAATTTATTAATTTCAATGATTGATAATTTTCGAGATTTTGATAAATTTTGTCAAAATTTGATCTTTAAATGCTTATAAAAAAAAACTGTGCCTATGTATTTTTAATATTTTTCAACTGCTATTGTAACAGTATATCAGGAGCCTTGTATTAAATTTTTACACTTTTTGGCCCAACAGATAAAACTTTATTGATATTTATAGAAAAAAAAACTAAAAACAATTGAAAGCTGTAAATGTCCATAAACAGCTCAAAAAGAGTCAAAATATTTTCAAAATTGTATGGGGTATAGAAAATGCTAATTTAAACATTCAGTGAAATTTTCATGTATCTACAGTTATTTGTTTTTGAATTACAACAAACTAAGGAAATCGCTACATGGGAAATCGAGTGAATATTCAATGTTGTAAAAATTTGAATTTCAAACGCTCATAAAAATTTAATTGGACTGTCCGGTAGAGATTTTTTTATTGATAAAGGTAGACAAACTTATGAGTAATCTTGTATTACATTATCAAATCTTAGATTTAAAATGAAAAATTTTTACGAATTCTTAACTCAAAATAATTTGCTAATTTTCGTGATTTTTCCATATTTTGTCAATTTTTGAACTTTAAGTGCTTATAAAAAAAAATTGTGACTAAGGATTTTTAATATTTTTCATCTGCCTTTGAAACAACATATTAGGAGCCTTCTATTAAATTTTCAAGCTTTCGCAACCAACAAATAAATTTTATTGATATTTCTAGAAAAAAAACTAAAAAAAATGAAAAATGAAAATGTCCCTAAACAGTTCAAAATAAATCAAAATATTTTGAAAATGTTATCGTGTATAGAAAATGCAAATATAAACAACCAGTGAAAATTTCATGTATATACGTTCATTTGTTTTAGAGTTACACCAAAAACCAAAATCGATTTTTGGAAAACCAATTTTGCGTAAAAATTCCCGTTTTTCCTTAATTTTTATGTTGTTTTTCCCGGCGCTTGTGAAAACTACTGGGAAATTTATACTTTTGACCCCCCAAAGTACCAACTAGATTCACTTTCCTATCAGAAAAGCTACTGATGAAGAAAATCCAAGCACTTTTACTGTCCTAAAACGTGATGACAGACACAAAAATAAAAAAAAAAATAAAAAAAAAACACACATCATTGTAAAATCAATACATTCATCGTTTCACTCAGAATCTAATATTGACTTGAATACTTCATTTTACACACTACTCACTATCACTTCGTACCAATCAGCATTTTTTCAAGTGCCTATTTATAGGCTGATTTATATTTATATACTAGTAATGTTTTCCATAAACCCAGTTTTATTTAGGACATTTTTGTCGTTATTAATTATCTAGTTTGGACTGTTCACAATAACATATATAGGTACTATAATTGTTTCTGATTATTCCAGGTTCAACATAAGTATTGTTTTATCATTATTTTATTATGTTAAATTTTGTTTAATAACAATATATTAATGAAGTTGGCACTTAGAAACGTATCATGATAACCTTTATCACACATCATATAAATATTCAAAATCGAATGAAGGTAATACGAAATAATTACCAAAATGTGATTAATGAATAATTATTGTATTGTATTTTTATATCAATCTTAAACATAGTATTTAGTATTTAAATTTAAAAATTCAATTTTTGCTGAAATTTTTCGAAATAATTATGAATGTGTTAAAAATATATTATATATATTATCACTTTGGCATTTAAATATACAGCAGTCCAATTTAGTTTGATTAAAAGTTTAAATTATCGTCCAACACGAAGATTAAATCTCCGGAGTTTACAAAATTGCTTTTTTAGTTCAGTCTATTGCGGGAAAACTTTATTGGCCTGTAGAATTTTGCACCTATTGAAAGTATATCGTTTCCAAAGCTTATATCATTTCAAACTTCTATCCAAAAGTTTTCTCTGTGTTTTAATTATACGAAGAAGTAATGTTTTGTGGTGTTTGACGAAGGTGTAAATTATGTTTATAATTTTCTTGGTTTAAACTTTTCTATAGATAAATTTAATCATATATGACAAACCTTGTATTAAATCTTATCATCCCTATTATTATAACGGGCATGAAGAAAGTTATTCGACTTTTTTGCTCTTAATCTTTATTTTCACCATAGAACAGATATGCAATCTACATTTTTCTTAAACTGATAAACTGTTCGTTTTCTGTAACGAAACGACCAATCTCTATAATACCTGCAATAAAGTATTAAAAAATTATTGTAAAATTATCAAAATTCTGTAAATTCCTGCTCTATTATAATTTAAATATCCAATAACCAATAACAAAAGAAGATCTAGAATCCGCTTTCTTAATTATAACAATTTCTCAAAGCTGACCTCTAAAATAATATAATAAAATATGTCATATACAAAAAACTTAAATCAGTGTAGGTAGTGTACCTATATTATTTAATGCGTCTCTTCTCTATTTATTATATCTGTCTTGCCAATATCTATACCTAAACTTGACTGCACTGTTCGTATAAACTTATTGCATAAAGTATAGCATTTAGTTTTTGATATTTTTTTTTTTGCGATGGATAAATCAATAACAATTTTTCATGGGAGCAGTCGATTTTCTTGATATTGATTCACTAACAATTTAAAAAAATAATAAACATACAAAATCCTCTTAGCTTATAGCGTATTTTTCATTATTAATACTCAGGTATTATACATTTATAAATTATAAGTATGACATATACCTAGTGTATTGTTTAGTTTTCAGCATATAATTTCAGACAATATATAAGTATTATTTCAAAACAAATTTAATTGTTTTTATTAATAAGTGTAGTTAGTAAATACATTTGGTAACTCGATATATTTATTTTCTATTTTTATGAACAATTCTTAATCAATTATCTACTATAATATTATACTTTTGTGATAGGTACCTACTATACATATTATAAATCATATATTAGTCAACTGCAGTATAGGTTACATTATAACATTATCTTATTATTAATTATATACGATGTTGAATTTTTATATAATTATATTCATTTAATTTGAATGCCTATGTATTAAACTGGCTTGGTAATGTGTTAAACAGAACCTGTCTTGTCGTTAGCTCAAAAAAGAGAAGTGTTTATTACTGATAATTTATTAGGGTGTTATATTCTTGGACACCTATAGGAGGTTTTGGTGGATCCACACAGTAGTTTGTAACTGATTAATCACTTATTTGAAGAAAAATAATTTTACTTTTCAACCAACAAATACAGTCGATTCCGCTTTATTGGGACACATTGGTTGCATGTTATTTTGTCCCAATAAAGTGGTTGTCCCAATAATCCGAAATGAAAAAAAAAAACATATACATTTATTGAAAAACTGATTTTTTATGTTTTTATTATTACAAATACATATTAGTTATTACAATAACACAATTATAGACATTTTTAATTATACAAAAAGAAAAACATAGTATTATAACCTAAATATTTATAAAAGTACACACATATATATATTTTTTATTATTTTATCTTATTTAAAAAAATTATGAATATTACTTTGTTTTTTCAAAAAATCACACTTTCGAAAACAATTTTTTATTGTCTGACTACTTACATCACGCCAGCTGTCTGAAATAAATTGAATTGCTTGTAGGATATTAATTTTTTTACTGATATCTATTGCTGTTGATTTTGATTCAAGTAAATTGTCTTCAATCTTTTCTAAAATGTAATTGACCAGTGTTGCTCTATACTTAACCTTTAAATTTTGGATAACACCCATATCTAAAGGCTGAATTAGTGACGTTGTATTAGGTGGTAAGAACTCAAGCTTGATGTTTTTCAAAGATATATATTAGGATGGGCAGTACAGTTGTCTAAGACGAGACATATAGCCTTTTTTGTTTTGTTCAACTCACTATCCCAACGTTGCAACCAATCTGTAAAAATGGCCGAAGTCATCCATGCGTTTTTATTTGCATGATACTCAACCGGTAATTTTTGTAAAGAAATTTTTTGAAAACAACGAGGTTTTTTTTTACTTTTTCCTATCACTAAAAGTTTTTTTTTGTCAGTCCCACTTGCGTTCACACAACACAGTATAGTTATTCTGTCCATAGCTTTTTTTGATCCAGCTATCGATTCGTGTTTAAAACACAGAGAACCATCTGGAGTTGCACGATAGTACAATCCTGTTTCATCTGCGTTATAAATATCATGGAGAGAAAATTTTGCAAGAATCTGTGGTAATTTTGTAAATTTCCATTCATCGGCATACTCTGAATTTGCACTAGCTTTTTCACCATGTGATCTTTTAAATTTTATATCGTGTCATACTTTCCAACTAGATAACCAACCGTCGGTGGCTTTGAATTCGTCATTACCAAGTTTCCTTGAAAGGTCTTCGGATTTAGCTTTTAATATAGGACCCAACACTTGAACGCCCCGACTAGCAGCCAGTGTAAACCATTGTGTAAGTGCCTCGTCTACATCTGCATCTTTACCCTCTCGTTTCGTACTTTTACATTACAAGTATACATATGTTTTTGTAATTTTAGAATTGTCCCGATTAAGCGGTTGTCCTTATTAACCGGTGTCTCTATTAAACGGAATCGACTGTATATATTTTAGCTAGAAATAATAATATTGATAATACAGCTATAGGTAATAGTCATAACTCACCACTCCTTAGTTATCTGTTATCAATTAATCAATAATTTTCTTCGTATTCTTTTAATTTAAACAATTAACATTATGTGTGTACTGTGTAATTCCAATAGTGAGTATCAAGTATCTTTAAGAGGACGCTACGCATGCGTTGTCTCTGTTTTACAAACGCGTAACATAGTAAATTAGGTTCTGAATAATCTATTTAAGTCAGGTATGATTGACATAAGAGCGAATGAATTGACCTATTATAAAATTTAGAAGTAATAATATTATCTAGTGAACCACATAGGTTTTTATTAGTATTTTAATTTCAAAGCAAGTCAATAGTTCTTATTTTAAAATACTCATAACTTGCTTTAAAAGTAAAATATAAAAAAAAAACCTAAGAGGTTCACTAGATAATATTCTAACTTCTAAATTTGATAATAGGTCAATTCGCTCCAATAGTAATCATAACTAGAGTTAAAAGGATCATTCAGAACGTACAATTTACCATGTTACGCGTTTGTAAGATGGAAACAGTACATAATTTAATAACTATTATTGAATGCACATTAAATTATGAAATAATTTTATTGATAACTCAGCTAAGTACCTACTTCATTTAGTATCTAACTTTATATTTAAATATTTATTTACAAATACTATTAGTCACAAAAAAATTAATTTAATTTTCCATAATGTATTATTGTATCAGTATTATAAATTATATTATTATATTTGTAAGAGTCTTACATTTTATATATCTTACCTCTTGTCCTCTTATCGGACTTATCGTATATTATCTTTATCATTTTATTAAATATTAGTTAAATGTTTTTAGACTTAATGTTATGCGTGATCAATGATCAAGCAGTGCTATAATAAAAATGCTAGAAATATTGTCAATTTCGTTTGAATAATAGTAAATTGTTAACTATTAATAAAGTGTCAATTTCAAACTAATGTTTATTTAAAAAATAAATTAGTAAAATTATATAACGACTACAAACTTTTAGAAAAATGTAACTTAATTTAATTCTGAATCTAAAATTAAGAAATTTAAGTTTATTTGTATTATATGTAGTAAAGACAGGAAAACGGGGGAAAACTATGACCTAACCTGTATATTCGTGTATAGGTACACTGTAGACAAACGCCCAATAAGCATATGACTATATTAAGCAACGCACTATATAGTATATCCTCAATTATTGCTCTACTAGAACCGGTCCATAGGTGTGTAAGTGTATTCAATTTATAAATTGATTAATTTAGTTTATTGGCAACTAGGTAAAATCAGAACATCATTTATTGGCTATATACCTATGTACAGCTATAGAACTAGGTAAACAATTATTGTTTTGTATACTTTTATTTTACGATTCCAACAATATTTTGTCGATGTTATTAACAAATCTACTAAGCACTCATTTTCTCAGTTTTTAAAACTTCATTGGGCTCCTTCATCATACTCCACCTGCTAGACGATTTAATTTTGAAAATTCTTCGGTTATATATATATGAAAAAAAAATATAACACATTTGTTACTGTAAAAAATAATAATATTTTGTTTGAAGGTTGTTTGTTCTATCATATGACATGCTCGTCTCCATAAATATATATATATTATACATAGTATTATAAAGGTATAGGTACTCCTCGGGTTTTCACTTCAATTCTTTTCTCAAGCAGCGACTATATGCCTCAAACAGTTCCCCAGCCGTACATCTACCCTACTGCTGTGATGTGTATATAATATATAATATTATATATATATAGGTACATTCATATAGTATGTCTAGAAAGATCTGCAACCCTCAGTTTACCTCGGCATCACATTACATTATGTTATTAGATATCGGGATGCGTGATGCAACAATTAATTAATTATAATATGTATAGACTGTACACCGTCAAATCTTATCAATTATCTATACTTTTCTATCTCTGACGTATGCTATGGCGTAATAACGATCAGTACAGTCCTTACTACTAATTTAGGATTTCTAAACAGTTTCTTGAAATGCCGTCATGATAAAATTGCCCTGGATCTAAGACAATAGAAACTTAATCTTGGTGGTTCTAAAATTATAAAACATTCATATTCGTGTTTCAAAATGTACAGACAATTCGGGTCGTTGCAGTTCGGGGTAGTATGCGTTAGTAATTCTCTCCTCGAATTGTGCCACTGCCCGTCGTCGCCCAGTCACCGTTGCATTCCATATTTATTATTTTAGTCGGTGTATACAGCACACAGAATTTTATATAGAAATTTGAGAACGCTTGTGCGCACAGAACAGTTGCTATTTGTTCGTGACAAACAATTTATAATACTTTATTCCATTAATTGCCGCAATAACAACGTGCACCGCTTGGTGGCACCTAAAGTTTTAAGCGACGAACTTTGAATCTTTCATCGCAGACACTCCGTCGAAGTGTTCAAATGCGCGTATTATAAACAGGGACGGGACGGGACAGTTGCACGCGATGAGGCTCCGCGAAACGCATCGGCACGTAGGTACCCATACCGTAGGCCTATTTAGTAGGTATTGTAAATTATATTATGCCGTTTTCTATATTATACTATTCAAGTTTTCCTTTCAGACTAGGATTGATACCGCGGAATGTATACCTACGTATATAATATAATAGGACCGCGGTATCATAATATGCTGCAGCTTGCGTGTCTAAATGCAAAGTTCGCCCGCCCCCGCGCTATACTTACGCATATAATAATAACGTGTGTAAACGTTTTGTACATGTTTATACATTATATTATGTATATAATTATTATTGCTATATACAGTGTGATTCACCAAGCATGCCCACCTCACAGACATGAAATTGGATCTAGTATTTATTATACTTGTGCCGTTTTTACAAATTATTAATATTAATGACTATAATTTAAAATCATCATAGCCCCCCATATCTTATAAACCCAGTACCACGGACCTTTTGTCCTTAGAACCCAAAGTTAAATAGTTCAAAAACTACTAGTATGAATTTTGATACGTCAACAATTTCAGAAAAACTATCAACTGTACCTATATCATATTTTATATTTGAAAAACAGAAGTTTGTATCTCCACAGGGCACTCCTTGAGTAGTACAAAAAAATCTCAAGAATTTGAAAATATGGTAAAATATAAAGTATAATTCACATTTTGAATAACTGCATAATATTGATGAGAAAAAGGGGGTTAGCATGTTTGGTAAATCACCCTGTATAGGCACCAAATTCGGTAATAATGATTCCGGTAACGTCTCGTTTGGACGAGATAATAATAATAATACCTACCTACCTACCTGCCGCCGCCGCGGGTTCGCGATGAATTTTATTATAAATATATTAGGTATACGGACGGCTATAATATAGAGATCGCGGGTTTCCCCGCGGGCGTTTATGACGCGCGTGATGCGGCGGTTGTCCGCCTGGCGGCGCGGCGGCGGTACAACTTTCGCGTTCGCAGCGCCAAAGGGGGCGTCGTCGTAATACATAAAGTTCCCCCACCGCCGCCGCCGCCGCTTGCCCCTACCAATACTGCTTACTATACCTATACACATACGTATACGCGTACTTATATATTTATTATATACATATATAATAAATGTGTGCGTATATATTATATACATATATATTAAATGTGTGTATATATATGTATATACCCTGCCGGGCATCCGAGGACTTCCCGCACCACCGCCACCGCTTCCTCGCTTACGCTCTCCTCGCGGCGGCGTTACCGTCGTCGTCGTTCGTACCGTTTGGCCGCCCGTACGGTCGCCTAGAGTATAGATACGCTGCCGCCGCCGCCGCCGACGCCGGTGTCTCGTGTCGTGTGCCGCGTTTACACGCCGTCCCATCGTCGTATGTTGTATTATTATTATAATACACCGCGATATAGTAACGATATAGTATATGGTAACATTGTAAAAAACACGACGGTTGTAGTACGTTACGGGTTTTTTTTTTCATTTGTCTTGTTCAATAAACAATTTCAAACGTTTTTCTCGCCATTCTAGTTGAATAGAAAGAAAAAAAAACGTTAAATAAAAATTTAAATACGGACTACGATATCGCGTCGTTCGATTGATAAAACATAACGATAAATAAAAAAAATCGTCACATCGCAATATATTTTTAGATTTTTCAAACCATAATTAATACCTATATTAGGTATACTGCGAGGAAAAAAATCAAAAATATACCGTCCGATTCGTCGTTTTATGACATCGTTGCGAATTCCCACGTAAAACCATGTCGGCCACCAAGGTATACTATTTGAACGATTTTTTCTACTTTATAGTTATTATTAAGGTTTGGTACACGAATGGTCGTGTACATAATATTATGTGTATAATTATAATATAGAGTTTAAAATTTGAAATACATGATCATCGAGTTATCGGGCGTGCACAATTTGTGTACACCATTGTGGTTATAGTTCGTAAAACACATATGCATTGTTGGTATATATAGTAATTTAATTATTAAATATTGTGCCGGGTAAAAGATGAGAAAAAAAACAATTATTTTAATTGTTAATTGTGTGGACTTTACGAGAAACGAGGGTAGACATATATTACGACACTGAAAAGGGGGAAAAGATGAAAACCTATTGGCACATTCACAAAACAAGTGAAATTCGGGTTTTCATTAAGTTTATCCTAGTTTTGAATAAAACATGAACTTCGGGAAAGGTTTGTTTTGTATATTATAATATACTACATTTGTATCCGTGATAAATAATTCGATTTGTATATAAATACGTGCACATGTGTGTGTATAAATACGAGGATTAGATGCGCGTGTATGCCAAAGATATTGTACAATTGCGTGGTGGGAAAAAAACTAGTTTAAAGCTATATGCGATTTATGGTCGTTGAGCTTATAGATATATATGGTAGGTCTAAGTATACTTATGCTACTATCTAGGTACTACTTAGATCTAGGTATAGAAAGCAATCCGATGACATTACAAAAAAAAAAATACAATTACTTCAAACGAACAATTCGTAAAGCCTAATAAATATAATATGGTTTTGTTTGAACAGATTAGTTTTGTCAAGTTAATGTCCTTTGAATTCAACTATTCGTTGACGGTTATGAATAATGATTATTTAATTTAACAAAAAAAAAAAAATATTTTTTGAAATAGGTTATTTGGATGTGTAATTATTGGATACTTGGATATGTACATTGTACAACATTATATTGAAATGCATTAATTTTATTTAAAAAATGTTGTTTAAAACATTCGAGTTCTTTTACATCACATACGACATACATATTATTGAAAAATATGTTTATATAATATGATGAACATTTTACTACGGTATAAATGATATTTTTCCATTATTTATTAAATTAAGAAATGTATATATAAATACGTATTTTTTTGAAATCTCATATCGTTTTGTAAGATGAGACACTTATATTTTTCGTAATAAATGAGACAAGGTGTTTTCTTTTTTTTATTTGATATCTAATACACACATACTATTATTAGTAAAGTAAATTATATTTTAATCATCAAATTACAGTTATATTCAAAACATATACTATCTTAATAAGAAATTATTAGTTAAAAATTTAAACAAAAATGGTATATATAAACGTTAAAATATCTTCTTAACTTCCAAATATTATAATATACTACCAATTACATTTTTTGCTAATTATATTATTATTTATTTATTTATTATATAGTCGATAAAATAACGATATGAAGTTTGATTTATTTTTATTTTTAGTATATTTAGTTGCAGTAATACATTAGTGACACATCAGTAAACATTTCCACTGTGTATAAGTAAATTGTTTTATATCGTATCAACGTAACACCACTAAATGTGTTATCATTTTAATTTTTAAATTGTATATTAAATAAAAAAAATAATCTAATTTTCATTAACTACCTATAAAAATAAATAAATATAGTTTCTAATGTATTATTTTCTATAAACTTATTTTGATTTTTTAATAATAGTATGTAGGTAGGTATTCCTAATTTTACTATATTTATTAAAATCAATCTAGTGACATTTTAATTTTGTGTCATTAGTTTAATTAAAATTTATATTTATATATAATAATCAATTTATTTTACATATTAATACAACTTAATTTTAAAAGAAAGATACTAAATGCATGAAAGATATTATTAGGTACCTATGTATTTAAGTGTTTTTTTTTTGTCAAAGGTATTTATTTTGACATGTAACTTTTATTTAATAATAATATTAAGCCTATGGTGTATTATTAAGCTTTTCAGTATTTCCGTTGTGATAAATTGTACTCATGAATCTTATTTGAACTTTTATTTTTCAACATATAATCGGTAAGTTTGAAATAGTAACGCCGACTCCGTGAATAAATGTTTAATGTTTTGAAATGTCTGTATCACTGAACTTCATAAATTATTTAAAAATATTATATGTTTATATTTATCTTCTCCATATAATATGTATACACATCTGACGCTACGTCGCTACAAGTATGGTCGAATGGTTTTCATTTCCAATCCTTAGGATTTGAAGGGAACGAAAAGAATTCTGATGTCCGATTTGTCTGTATACATGTCTTTTACGTCGTATACTGTTATGTGGTCGAATTTTTGTTCGTTTGCTTCAATAAATCGACATTTTTCTTTCTCGATTCATACCAAAATGGTTTAAACATGAACTTTTCTATGATTTAAAAACTGAAATGTAAATATATATTTTTATACATATAGGTTGAACAATATCTCATCGGATGCCAATGTTCTTTGTCTCGGAAATATGTAGGTAATTTTAATTGTTATATACTGGCTATTGCAGGTACACATAATACCTATATATTTTTGTTTTATTATTTTATTTTTTATGAATTTAGTTGGATATTGGAATTTTCTAATATTATTATGATGCTTTTAACATCTAATCTTAGTAATTTCATTACTAATCTTCGATTTATAGTTACGATAATGGTATAGGGGCCCATCAATATATTTTTTTATGCAAATAGATCACTTTTTATTAAAACCATTTTAATATTTTAAAAATGAGTATAAAAAATTCACACGTGTGAAGTTATTTATTTTATCAACTGTAAAAATGGGAACATAATATTTGGAATTTCGCGAAGTCATGTCAAACGAAATGTCGCCGTGCCGTGGTCTCCGCTCTGGCCGTAGAGGTTACGATATACGTTCATTTTCACTACACAAAATAATTGTTACACCGTGGTGCACAGACAACGTTTCCCAGAGATTTAAAGTTCAACCATTTTTTAGATTTTTTCTGCCACTTAAAGGAAAACGGCTGAGAAAGCACCGGGTTACATGAGACGAAAAATATTTCGCTTTCCGCGAAGAACATGGATTGTCTTAGACTGTATCCGAACGCGACGCGTCGTATCGGTCGTATCTCATTCAATCTATAGCAGTACAAAATGAGACGCGATGAAAAACTGCGGGTGCTTACATTTGTGCGATCGGATAGTCAGGTATTTTTACGAAACCTGCGATCTTAAGACCCCAAAATGGATTTAGAAACTGCAAGTTTACGAGGAATTGTTTTCGCGGACCATACAGCATGGCTCATATATTTTTGAATTGGTTGATTTTCTACGAAAATTCAATTTACCCAAAGACTGTCAAGGATTCCGAGATTCTGATGGTCGCTCGTGTCGTCCACGCACCGGCGTATGGTTTGTCGAACGTGGATCCCGATCGTTTTCCGTGTTTCCCGTTTTCCACCCCAGAATAAAACTATTGCGGTACAACATTCAGTAAGACACAACATAGCATCAATTCGCGTTTATTTATACATAGACGATTAGGTTTTAACTTGCCATTGAGTGGAAACACCTAATGTGAAACTATAGTATTACACTATTACCCCTTCACTACATGATCAAACACAAACAAAACTGTATTGACTTACTTAAAAATCGCCATTTGTGCAATTTTAAATGTATAAAACGATAAATTGTAAATGTATATATTTTTATAGGTACCTTTATATGCATAAGTATTTAGTTATACATTGAATTCAATGTAGTTAGGTAGGTAGGTAGGTATCATTCACATTTCTTTAAGATATAAAAAAAATGCTTACGTTTATAGGTTATAACTATTAACTTATAATACATAGTAAGTTAGGTTCCTGGGTGTACCTACCTATAAAGCATATATCTATAATTTAGTTGTATAAATCGTACTAAGAAAAACCTATAATGATGTTAAAAACTAGTAGGTGCCTATTAAGTTAATGAATGAAACCGATCTTGTTTAAAACACTATAATATTCAACTTTTTATTTTTCATTTTTATTAAATCGAAAAATGTTTACATATTATATTTTTTATCTCTTTGAAATAGTAAAAAAAACATAATATTTCAAAATATTTTGAGACTGCCGGTGGTAATAAGTTTTAACTTTTCAGCGGAAAAAACCACGTCCTATCATTATATTTGTACATATATTACATGCGGCGTCGGCGGCGACCCTTTAGAAAATTGGGTGGGATAGGAAAGGAAGATGTGTAATAGGGAAGCTAACATATAAATAATTATTAATTTGAATAGTGTAAGTATCTAAATATCTAATACAGGAGGAATATACAAATAATAGTTCAAAATTAAATAGAAAAATAAAAAGTTAGAGACAATATTGATAATTAATAATTAAGTGTCGTTTAACAATCCCAGTGTAGTAATTACTTACGTTAACAACCCTAAAACACGTGTAACTCTTTTTTATCACGCATTTAAATTTTAAATGCTAAAAATAATTGTAAATGCCTCTTCGGCTCTTACCAATACCAATATACCTACTATTAATTAGTATTAATGCGTATTGTATATTTATTCAATGTCATATGTATATTTGAGTGTGTTGAAAATATTTTTTTCTAATTATTTCATAAAACAAAGATTTTTGTATTAACTGTTTTGATAAACTGTATAAAAACCGTTTCATTTAAAAACATCTGAATTTTAAAAATATCTGGTCAATAAACAAAATAATGTCACTTCGTCGTTGTGCATTAAAAAAAAAAAAATATATATATTTACTTATTTAACATTGAATTATAAATAGATAGTTAGACCGTCATTACAAGAAACATTTAGTTCAATTAGTACGAAACATCCTACCTAATCTAAACTTTCATAATAGTGAAACATATACAATATACGGGTAATGGTGTTCGTAAATCAAACGTCATTTTCCAATACGACCCCAGTCGAAGAAGCTATTGCAATTTAAAAGCTGTCACTCAAAAACTGTATTACACATTCTCTATATTGGTTTCGTATTTTATACTTATTCAAAATCAACTATGAAATTTCAACATCACACCTTCAAATCGTGTTATGCCATGACTAACTCAACTTGTGAATATACGTTGTGATATATTTACTGTATTAACAATGTTTGTTGTGTTTTTTTTTTGTCAATATTATTGATTTTTGGCATTTTAGCCCGAACGTTGCACGTTTATGTTGTGGTTGTATTCCTGGCTTCTGAAAGGTGTGTGTTAGCCTTATTACATTAAACTCGTTAATTGATTGAAACAAATAAAACTAGACTAGGATAATAATGTTCTATAATCTATTAGATTCTATATTATTTCATATGTGTTCCATAAGATATAGTAATTTTTATTTGTATTAATTATTGTGTTTAGGTATTCTATAACATATACTTAATATGTGCATAATATACATCAATATTCTTATTGCGCCAATAGGTATATATTATGTATTTATTATCAATTACAATTAAAGGTTTTTTTTCTTTGAAATATTGAATATTTCACGTAAAACTTAACAAGTATCAACATAATATATTATATACGATTCGCTTAGTTTAATATGAAATAATGTTCAAATGTTTCCTCGGATCATAATCAAAAACAATTATCTGCAATCAATTATTGTCGATATAGAATTTTTAATTTAAACAATGCGTCTTATTGTGAGGACTTTTTAAAATCTAATCGTATCGTCTCTTGGTCAAATGTACTATTGCACTTAACACCTAAAGTGTGCGTTGCTGGTTGATACAACAATAGTAATCAATATGGCAAGTAGTAACAAACAGTAGTATACGCCTAAGTGCATTGTAAAATGTACATATATCAAAATTATGATTTAATTACTATTAGGTACTTATAATAATTATCATAATGCCGGGTCCACACAGAGACGACACAGAAACAAAACAAAAACCAAACTCAAACCCTTCTTTTTGAAGTTTGAAAAAAATAAAACACAAACAAAACATGTGTCCATACTGAGTTGAGTAAGAATTAAACAAAACATGAACAAAATTCAAACATTTGTTCGTGTTTTGTTTTTGTTTTCAACTATCCACACAGAAATATAAACTCGTCGTTTTATTTCGTTCATCCGTGGTCATTCAGTTTCAGTCTGTCTTCAGAATTCTAGCTTTTTAAACTCTTCGTACAAGTTTTTTTAAATTTTTTTACTGTGAGTGAAAATGTGGAAATTAAAAAGAGATATTGAAGAACATGAAAATTTACTTATGTTGGGTGCTGGGTATATTTACCTACAGTTACAAAGTAAAAAAATAAATAATAAGATTAAAAGACGTTTTTGGGTAAGACCAACTTTACAAAAAAGAAATTTGTTTGGTGCCGATGAACTTCTAAAGAATTTACAAGATGATGATATTGGTTTGAACGGAGAATTGCGATCTAGCTTTAAAAACTTTTTGAGGATGTCAACTGAAGATTTCGAAAACTTAATATGTCTCATTGGTCCAGCAATCCACAAACAAAATACTAATTGGAGAACTGCTATTAGTGTGACTGAACGTTTAGCTTTGACTTTAAGGTTCTTGGCAACGGGAGACTCTTACCATAGCATGATGTATCAATTTAAAATATCTACTCAGTCAATATCACTTATAGTTCCGGAAGTTTGTGAAGCAATAGTCAAAGCTCTTTCGGAGTATATTAAGGTAGGCACATACATAAATAAATTATTAAAATAAATCTATTATAAGTGTTTTTTTTTTTACAAATAAATATCTATATTTGTTGTAATTGAAGTAGGTAGGTACTGAAAAATATTTAATATGAGAATAACAAATAATAATAATAACTTTTAAATAACGTAGCATAACTTTTTTATATTTAAATATAAAAAAAAACAGAAACTTTTTTTTCATGTACTTGCACTTAATTTTAAAACAATTCAATATTTAAAAAATGAAAACATAATTTTTTAACTGTTAAAAAAAAAAAAAAATGAAAACTAACTTATTTTCTAATTATTCTAAGGGATTTTTCCATTGTAAATAATCAGACATATCTATGTTTGAAGTTGTTTCTAAAACTTCTTGGACGCTGGGAGGGTTGGAATAGGAAACGTTCGATGCGGAAGCTGATGAAGTATTACCGTGATAATTGTCATAAAGAGGATAACAATTATTTCTCTGTGGTGGTTCATCGTATTTTCCCATCTCACCTTCATATAAGAGATTGCTCATTAAATTCTGCACCGTGCATTGTGCATAACGCGTACGAAGAACACGCAATTTGCGTGACACTAAATCACCAAACACATCAAATTCATCCAAGTTTTTCTCTTCACGTTCCATGCGGCTTTTTTGAATAGATTTCATCATTTCAAATACGTCTTGAGACTTATCTTCAATTTCTTTAGAGCTTTTGGATGATTTTAGGAACTTATGTGATACTTTTGACGACTTATTGGGAGGAGTGTCTGATACATTTTTAGCATTACTTAGCATTTGTATTGATTTCATCCACTTCGAATTGATTAGCAGCTCCTTCATGTTCATTAGATTTTGAAATAGTTGTGCATACCTCAATATTTTGTTCATTCTCATCATCGCTGGTTACACAGTCATTTTGCTAAACCAACAATATTAAAATAATTTCAATGCCTTCATATTATTTATTTAATCATTTTCATATGATTTGAATTAGTGAAAGGTCAAACCATGATTTTCTAAATCGAACCGAACTTGAACCTAACTTAAAATTATTTTATCGAACCCGAACTGAACCTTCATATTTTCTATCGAATCGAACCTAGAACCATTTTAAGCCAAATTCAAACTGGTACACCAACTATTTTATCATGTACGGATTGTACCCACAAATTAAATCAACCATAATTACTATTATATTTTAAGTTTTCGTATTACCTATTCAAAATTTTAACTTTTAAGTCTATGTAACTATATTTACAATAAATTTAGATGATTTATTATTCTCGATTCTGAACGGAGCGATGAATGTATTGATTTTACAATGATGTGTGTTTTTTTATTTTTTTATTTTAGTATCTGTGTACACGATTATAGTAGTCGAAATAATGCTTCGATTTTCAACTTCAGTATCTTGTTCGATGGCAAAGCGAATCTAGTAGGTACTTATGGGAGGTAAAAATTTAAAATTCCCAAAAGTTTTCAAAAGCGCCCGGAAAAACAAAAGAAAAATTAAAACGGGAAGAATTTTTACGCAAAATCGGTTTTTGACAAATTTGATTTTGGCTTTTGGTGTAGGCAACTCTAAAACAAATTACCTTAGGTACATGAAATTTTCACTAAATGTTTATATTAGCATTTTCTATACACCGTAACATTTTCCAAATATTTTGACTTATTTTGAGATGTTTACGGACATTTTCTGTTTCTATTTTTTTTAGTTTTTTTTCTATAAATATCAATAAAATTTTATTAGTTGGTTAAAAAAGCTTGAAAATTTAATAGAAGGCTCCTAGTATATTGTTTCAAAGGCACATGAAAAAAATTAAAAATCCAAAGTCACAGTTTTTTTTATAAGCATTTAAAGTTCAAATATTAACAAAATACTTAAAAATTACGAAAATTTGCAAATTATTTTGAGTTAGAAATTCATAAATAATTTTCTTTTTAGATTTTAAAATGTAACACAAGTTGCCTTATAAGCTTATCAACTTTTATCAAAAAAAAAAAATGTCTATAAAAAAGTCAAATTACATTTTAATGAGCGTTTGAAATGCAATTTTTACAACCTTCGATATTCACTCGATTTCTCATTTAGCGATTTACTTATTTTGTTGTAATTCAAAAACGAATAACTGTAGATACATGAAAATTATACTGAATGTTTATTTTATCAATTTTTATACTTGATAGAATTTTTAAAATATTTTGACTTGTTTTGAGCTGTTAAAGGACAATTTCAAATTTCAATTTTTTTATTTTTTTTTTTATAATAATATCAATAAAGTTTTATCTGTTGGGCCAAAAAGTGTAAAAATTTAATACAAGACTCCTGGTGTATTGTTACAATTGTAGTTGAAAAATATTAAAAATACATTAGCACAATTTTTTTTATAGTCATTTTAAGTTCAAATTTGGACGAAATTACATATTAAAAAACCTATTGAATAACTATTTAGTTATTTTGTTGTGATTGTATAATATTATTCGTGGGTACTTGAATCTTCTAAAGTATACTATACTATACTTTAGTATACCTACTATACTTTACAGTGGCGCCGAAGTTTTTAAAATGTGGTCGGGCAATTTTAAAACTTCCCGGCCTCAATATCTTAATTATTTAATATAGAGGTACCCTAATATAAATTTATTCATAATCACGGTTTAAATTTACTCATGCTTATAATAAAGTTATGATGTAAATTAAATATGGCCGGCCGGCCACATTTTTCAAAAAAGAGGTCGGGCCATGGCCCGACGTCAGCATGGACTTCGGCGCCACTGATACTTTATATATCTATGATAGTACCACGGTTTGTTGTTGATGTATACATATAAGTACCTACCTAATGGATATTATTATATGATTATAATCAAATTATAATTTGGAATTTATTATAGGTACCAATTATAGGTCAATTTTTTTTTTAATACCGTAGATAAGTGTATAATATTATGTCTTATACCTAGACTGAAAATTTGATATCATAATTTTAGATGCCTTCAAGCTCAGAAGAATGGAAAAAAAATAGCTTTTGATTACAATAAAATTTGGAATTTTCCTCAATGCGTCGGATCTATGGACGGAAAACATGTTGTTATTGAAGCACCAATACTAAGTGGAAGTGATTTTTATAACTATTAAGGCACATTTAGCATTGTACTATTTGCTATTGTAGATGCTAACTATAATTTTATTTACGTTAATGTTGGTTGTCAAGGTCGTATATCGGACGGAGGAGTATTTAAAAGTACTGGATTCCAAAAGCTCATGGAAAATTCTACTTTGAACCTTCCAGATAAAAGAGCGCTGCCAGGTCGGGACAAATTGAGCCCATATGTTTTCGTAGCTGATGATGCTTTTCCTCTTTCACCCAATATAATGAAACCCTATAGCGGACATCAGCCTAAAGCTTCGAAAAATCGTATATTCAATTACCGTCTCAGTCGTGCTAGGAGAGTTGTAGAAAACGTATTTGGTATAATGGCGTCAATATTTAGAGTATTTCGAAAACCTATGCTACTACAACCAGAAAAAGTTGATAAAATAGTATTGGCTTGTGTTCATCTTCATAATTATTTAAGAAAACATTCATCGAAAACCACATACAACCCACCAGGTACATTTGATTCAGAACAGTTAGATAGTGGAACAGTAGAAACAGGATCCTGGAGAAGAGAACATCAGAATTTACAATCATTTTTACCTATTCATCAAGTTCCCCGAAAGTCATCGATCGAAGCTGCAGAAGTTAGAGACGAATTTAGTGAAAACTTCATCTCACATGAAGGTGAAGTTCCATGGCAATTAAACTATTGCTAATTTTGAAAACACTATTATTAATATATTTTTTTAAATATATTTTACTACGAAAAATATTAAATATTTCGATTTATTATTATCATTATTATTTTTCATTGTTTTTGTAAGGTATACTTAATAGCGTAGTAGCGTAAAAATTATTTTTTTTTTTTTAAACATATTGGAAAGAATTTAAATTTGATTCACGATAGTACCTAACTTGAATGAAATGGAATGGCAGTGACGAAGTGTAATTATGTATTTATTATTTTTATGTTATAATATTTTTCTGTTATGAATATTTTTATGATTAAATGTTGTAAAAATATTTGTATTTATTTATTATATTTAGTGACTACCTAGATGAGTTGTGTACTGCACCACTGTACTACATGGCAACTATTAAAATATGTATATACTTATTTATTTAAATATTTTGAAATAAAGTAATATAATTATTAATATTTATACATACCTGCCATTCATCTAATCCAAATTCTCGTGTTTTCCTAGGTTTATTTTTATCTTGTAGAAAACTCATAAGGTCATATCCGAACCATTTAGCATGAAATTCTTTTCCAGCTCCTGATTTTTTCATAGCTTTATAGTTACGCCTTTCTCTTGTGTATTGCGAGTATACATTTTTAAGCTTCCTGTCTATTTCACTAGAATCAGTATTGAATGTGATCCCTATTTCTTTCAATGCATCAGCTGTTTTGAATTTATTTTTATGGTTTAAGTTTTTGGCATCCCACAATATTGGGGATTCACGGTACAACTCAATCAGCTTGCACGTTTCTTCAGTAGTCCATTTTTTTTTATTCATTTTTTTTGCTTAGTTATACCGAATTGCACCGAATAATTTTAATTAAACAAAATAAAACTTAAATAAAACTAAATTTTTTATTTTCGAAAATTTAAATCAAACACACACGTGTCGTGTACGTCAACAGTACGACAGACTAATTGATACTAAAATGGTAGACAGCGAATGTATAATTAATAATTATATAATAAATATAATATATTAATAACCAAATCGGTACTGCCCGCGAAATCCCGAAAAAAAAATATTGCCTGTTGGTTGTTTTGAAAACATGTCCACACACGTTCGACAGTGTTCGCAAAAACAACAACAAAACCAAAACCTTTTGATGTTTACCGACACCGCTCGGGACACGACTTTGTTTTTCAAAACACGAACAATTTGTTGAAAAAAACAAAATTGTTTTAAAAATGTTTTGATTTTGTCGAAAAACACAGAGTTTTTGTTTTGTTTTACTTTTGTCGTCTCTGTGTGGACCCGGCATAACAATTACTTCCTCGACGTTCAAAATATTTCAAAATAAATTTAGCTTTGTTTTGGGTAATCCACATTTCAAAAGGCTAATTAAATGTGTTTTAAATTCAGAAAAAATACAGTTAGGTGATGTGTGTGGAATTTGTTTCATTCCGCTCGGTTAGGTATAGTTACATATCATATTGTGCGAAGAAAGAAAGCCACCGCTGTCGAATTATTTCTACGACTTTGAATCGAAATTCATGTTGTAAGTTGTTTATCAATCCTGAAGAGTTCGCACCAATATCACAGCGATCCCGCAGCTAGAGAATATTTTCCACTCGTTGTCATCGGAATGACACTGTGCCGCAATAGGTATAGTATTGCGCAACGACTTTCTTTTTATATTATAATTTTTTTGGCGACGTTATTTTCTGCACTTCGTGTTTTACCGAATATCCTAACGGTTGCCGGAATGTCGCCCACGCAAGCTCACTATTTTATAAATTCTGTAACGCGGTATAAAAGTGGCCAAGTCCCCGGCCTCGTTTGTGCAGCATCCATGCCTATGCAGTGAGCTCTTTTTCAGTACAACACTCGTCATAATTATAATGTTGCGATTTTATCGTGTGAATTAATTGAATATTATATAATAATTTATAATATACATACACAATATAATATATCACAGCCGTATTTACTTGTCAGTCGTCTGTGACACCAACCGAAAAATTTAAATTGACTCATAACTAATTTTCAGAATTTTTTTTTAGAAAAAAAAATGATTTTATAGACGAAATACTTCCTAAAAATATTAATCTTAGCCAGATCAACAAATTTGTCCCAAACGCGCCTATAATGAATACAAATATTATACAGAGAATAATAGAATTAGCTTACAATTGTAATTAACTAATTACATAATAACTTTTGTTTTTATCAATAAATTAAAACACTTTTTTAGCAATAATCATATTTGTAATAATATAATGTCTATTAAAAAAAAAATGTTTTCTAATGTTTAAGTATATATGTTATTACGTAACGTAGTTAGGTTGTTAGTTACATTTTTCGGGTCTTTCCGTTAAACTCTGTATGGTCTACAATATAAAATATATATATTTTTACACCAAGTGTCCAAGTGTAGCGTACACATTTAACAAGCTAGCGTGCAGTAGTATTCCGTCGTCGGTATCGTCACCGCCGCCACACCGTCGAGATTTTTCACACATGTTTAGAGGTTCGGAAAATCTACATAAGTAGGGTAATTTTTTTTCCCGAGTACAATAAAACGCATAAATCCTATTCTTGCGTAGGCGAGAAAAATGACGCACACATTCGTATATTATATTTGAATGCCAGTTCGAACAACGTGCTGTCGTAAATGCCGTGGGTGGAGGGGTATCGTAAATCAAAGATTTAGCTGCTCGTGTTTGCACGTGAAATTCCCGCTTTGCACCCGCGCACCGGCCAGGTTGTGCGAGTTGCGTAATTATATATATATATTGTCGAACGTTCACACCAGTTATGATGCACAAAACATTCATAGTTTACCTACACATATTATACCTACTAAAATAGATATGTATCTCCGATTGGTTAAATAATCCACAATATTTTAATGCGATAACATAATAATTATTAAAAAAAAAAATATCATTACACGATGAAAAGAGGCGAATGAACCAAATACGTCACTTTTCCATTAGCACCCGTCCATTTAGGTCATAGGCAAAATTTAACGTCTACTATTGCTGCTCAATGGTTTTTATTTCTGTATCGAATTTCCCTGTCAATCAAATAGATATTATGATAGATTAAAATGTTTTATTAATTATGATGATATTTTATACGGGCAAATTATTTCTAACAGAAATATTACTTAAAATAACATCGACACTATTGGAACTTGATATAGTTTTTACGCACCAACGATATATTTAGCAATGCCCATTTTAGTAATTGATTTGTACAACACTTCCTTTTAGTAACATTAAAAAATAACATAAAAATAAACGGCTGCATCCGAATTGGGCCCCGAATTCAAAAATGCTATACTAGTTATTTCCGGGATTTTTGCAGGTACTACACTAGTTGGGTCCGGAATTTTCACAGGTACAACAATAGTTGGGGTCTTAATTTTTTATGACATAATAATAATCATTATTTTATTTTTAATTGAACTTTAGTTTCGGAGACGGGAGGGGAGAGGAGAGCATTAGCTTTATACATTATATTTTACTATATAGTTTTTGGTAACAATTGGATTGCAATAATATAGAGAGGACTTTATGACTTATATAACTATTTGTTTGTCATGCATCTAAATGTATTTCTTATTATTATTTTGATAGTTTAATTAACAACAATTAAAACGTTTGCCTATTACCTATCACATATTGTTGGGTTTAACATAATTGTGTTCATACAACATATTGACTAAAATATAATTCGTTATATTTTTTTTTCCATTGAATTTACAAAACATTGTTAAAATAATGTTCTAAAAGTACTTACCTGAGAAATTGTTTATAAGTAAACAAAACGAGATATAAAAAAATCTTTTTTTGGTGAGCGTGAAATTCTACTAACTGCAGGGTACCTACCTACCTACTATACTATAGCCGTGGTTAAAAATGAAATTGACCCTTTGGACGGATCCATTTTTAAACGGCAATGGATGAATGCCATATCTAACATTTTAAACCATAAACGCGACCATACACTTATTTTTTTGACATGACCTCTTCAATTTCAAAATAACCCTCGAAATTATCATTTTAATAATCCAATGAAAACTGGAGAAAAACATTTAGACATTCCATTATGTGCATTTAATGTTGCTTTTACTGTCACTTTTTTAACCCAAATTAATAAAAAAAATCACCAACGTGTGTTTAATATAATTATCTAAGAACGTTTGAGTAAAATATTATTTACCTCCGTCTAGTATCAATACGAATTTACTATCATTTTGTTTTATGGTATATTAAATATAAAATTTACATAAACTTTGATTTATTACCAACGTGTACGTGGTATTACCTATATCAAGCATTCTCAAACTTTTTTTTTGGGTCATCATGTTTATTATGGTTCAGTCACGTAGGTAATCACTAGTGATTAAAAAAATATATTTCAATATAATATTGATATAAGACTGTAATAAATTACGATAACTAATAGTTTTTGAAGTAGGTATCTATGTTTTTATTTATCAAAAAAATTACAAAACTATAATGAGAAAGATGCAGTTGCGAGTTTTAGATTAGTGAAGAAATTCCAGGTTCAGCGTTGTACTTGATGTTGTAGTAAGTTGTAGTAGTTGTAATTTGTAGTCGTAGTTATACTTCGAGAAGTGTATCAAAAACTCAAAAATTGTTTAGTTTCGTATTTTCTTCCCGATTCGGGATAACAGTTGTAATTACGTACGAAAATAGTATCAACAATAATAATTTACACAAAATATATAATAATATCATATCCATCACAAAAAATAATAAATAAAAACAAATTAATTTGTCTTATATGTTATATCATGTGGCCCTTCCGTGTATCACTATATATATATATATATGGCATTTTGCGTAGATACCCAATTTGAGAACCTCTAGTCTATTTGAGTATTAGATATGTACTAAATACTGTTTATCATTAACTTAAGTTGACCACAAACTAAAAAATATTTTATAGGTTATTACATTTTTTTTTAAAAACAAATGTTTGATGTAAAGAATTTTTATGTGTGTATATTTATAAAATAGAAGTGTTGTTATCATAATTGGATACCATTTATTTTATGAATGAACATTTATAATATAGTTTTCCGGGGCTACGCCAAACTAATAGATGACATGTTACTACAATGGCTTTTTTTATATTTTGTGTGCCCTTATATAGCCTATGCATTAAGAGTTTATAATATAATACCTTCTCTCTCATAATACCATGCAGAATATACTTAATTAGTAGCTAGATGTATTCATTTAATTCACTCAAACACAGCATTTGATGATCCTTTGCAGAAATGTATTTCACATCCATATTCAATTTCCACCCCGATTAACATATTTATGTACCAAACATTTAACATCCAAACAATTCCTGTAATACTAAAAACTAGGAATCAAAAATTCAAAACAGAAAAAAACCGCTGCTTCAACCCTGGGTTCCACAAGACGTACTATTTTCGGATGACACTGATAATTCGTACGGCAACATGAAGTACTTGCACACAAACTTAATTTACTGATTGCCAGATAATAGTTTTCTGTGAGAACAAAATTTATAATTACCTAATAATTATTTATTTTAATATTAGTGTACATTTTATAATTGTATTTATTAGATGTATAATAGTATACGCACTCGTAAATCGTATTTATGTTTGAATATAAATTAGATATATATTTTTAAACATTATCGATCTAAAAAAAGACATTTTTTCTACTATCTACTGTCAGACAATTTTTTTTTAAATAGTAGACAAATATAAATTTGACATCATCTAAAATTCATAAAAAAAAATTGGAAATATATGTCACCATATATTTGAATATTGGTGATGCATTGATGTATTTTGTGGTACCTAGTGGATAACATGGGGATGACTTTTTATCCAGTTTTTATATTTTGAACTAAATAGGTTTAGTAATCATTTGTAGGTAGGTGGGTCCACAGAAATATCCTCCACAACACAATATATTATTTTGAGTATAGCCGTTAACTATAGTATACGTATAATATGTTGCACACTTTTAATTAAATAAAATAATACTGAACATTCTAGTCTCAATAACCACAATTATTTTTTAATCAATCGAATTATTTGAGATGTATAATAAGCGAATATATGAGACGAACTAATAATACTAATAAATTATACTGTTGTATATAGTATTCGGCATAAATTTCAGTGTTTGTGTTTTATACTATGACGTCTATCATGAAATGGAAAACTCAGGGACTATATTTTTTAGTACATTAAAATATTAAATTTATTATTAAGTTAATTATTTAACTTTATTCAATTTTTTTGGATTTAATAAAAATTATATTAAATTACTAATACAAGGGATATAAGGTTAACTTTACATTTAATTATACATGTTATCTTTAAAATATTAATTCATAAATTAAAATTTGTTTGATTAATTTTATGTGAAGTTTAATATGTATTGAATGTAATAGTTATTAAAATGTGTGTAGTTTTATGTAGGTATTGTTCCGGTTCTCATGTTTCTATTGCGGAATGCTGTTATAATTTGACCACCGGCTGTTTAGATTAGGTTTTTTTTTTAATTTATAGATACTTAATATAGGTATATGGCCTGGGTCCTGCACCGTTTTTTCCCGTTTTTCGGTGTTGGCTCAATGGGAAAACTGGAAAATACAATTGGCTCACTCTGTGTTTTAATTTAAATGCATCGATGGAAAACCATAAACGCGTTTAAAAATATAAAATGAAATTTTTCTAATTTATTAGTTTAAATGCCCTGCAGATATTTTGTTTACCGTTCTATGAAAGGTCAACACTGCTCTTGTCAAATACGCAACCTTTTCATTGAACTAAATAATTTGCACGCAGACTTAATCGTGATTTTCTTTGTAAATCCGTACAAACACGCTCTCGGCTATGTATAGTGTATGCACTTCAAGGCCCTTATTTTTATATTCTTTTGTCGGACTCTTTATGATCTCCGCCGTAGTTCTCTCGACTAGCAATAGTCGATTTATTTGATACAGATTTCCACCTATATATAAAGTTGTGATTTTGTAACTTATATTACTTCAACCTTGTGCGTCTCATTTGTGGTTGTGGTAGGGGTTTGAAAAATATGAAACGAATTATGTTTTTTCGTGTTTGTATAATATATACACCAGGAATGTTGGCTACCGGATTTAAAACTATAAATAGATAGGTCAACTGACGTCAGATCGTCTTCACACTGGCGGCTAAACAAGGTGTATTCAGCATAACTGCAGATCACGAGAACCGTTTCCCAAGTATTGTTATTACGTTTCCCTCATGCTTGCGCCTGCCTCACAAGTCACAATGTGTTTTTATCGTTCGGTTTAATTGATTAAACGAAAAATGGTTGGCGTTTGAAAATTATATTGGATATTATATTCGATATCGGCATCAAACAATGCTAGTCACGAACACGAGGCATCACGATATAATAATATCATACTATTACTATTATAGTCTCCTTATGTGCACCTACGTATATCTAAACAGCAAAGTTATTGGATCGTTAACCCGCGTAGCTTTAATACACGATAATCATTACGATTTGGCATTCTTTATTGAGCGTTTTTACGTACATTATTATTGTAATGAAAAGTGCAATAAACGTACGATTATATAGCTGTATTATTATCATTATTGTCGTTGTTATGTATTATTTTTTAAATATAAATAATTGTTGGATGGGAGGAGGTACCTATGGCTTACACATTAGTACGTTACCATTCATTGTTTCACGTTATTCGGTGCGAAATAATTTTTTGACGAGGTTATTGTACTAGATCAAACGTAAATTGTATGTTTTTTTATTATTATTATGTAAGTACCCACCTATCTACATTTTTTCCTCGGAAATAATATTTTAAAATTCCTAATAAGTGTATAATACACGAGTATTCGTTACTTTTACAAAGATGAAGATAGGAGATGAAAGACAAATACGTTGGCATAAAAAATAATTTAATTTGAGATTGAGTTATATATCGTTGTAATCTTAGAAAATATCTGTAGTTTTTGCTTGTATTTGAGTGTTTAATCTATCCAGAAATCTGACCTCTATTATACGCAATTTAGAAATGTTATCCTTTAATTGCACCTGATAGTAGTGTCTCTTTGATGATATTATTTTAGCATAAAATTATGAAAAGAAACCCTATTATATTCTTCAATTGAATTTACTTTGTACAATCAGATAAAATTTATATTATCAAACCATAGTCAGAATAGCTTTATATTACTCGTTTTCGATTCTTTCGAAACTTAATAAAACTACTCAAATATTAACCCTTTTTAAAATATATAATACTAGCTGATCCCGTGCACTTCGGTGCCCGTTAAATGTATCAACTCTATATGACTCAAATTTTGTTCAATTCGTTATTTGATATTTGGTGTATGGTGTTCAAAATTGTCTTAAATTTTCCGTTGCACGGAATAAAAATTCTGAATCGCAGTAGTACATTAGCAGGTAGGCAATTTACCTGCTGTATATCTCGGACCCCGTGCTGTTTGTACGTAAGTGTATGATTTAACTCTAAATTATTATTATTATTATTACTATAATAGCTTAAAAACCCATGGCAACCATTTATAAACAAAAATTTTCATCTGAAATCTCAAAATTCCCGTTTGAGCACTTCCCGGAGTTGGTCCTCTCTCTTGTTAAATTAGCCTATGTTTTAAGTTGGACCAAAATACACACAGTATACAAAATTCATCAAGATCAGTCCAGTAGTTTTTAGTTTTTACGTGAGAGAGTAACAAAGTCACAAACTTTCGCATTTATAATATTAAGAGGATAATGTAAAGTCAATACATTTTATAAATAATTTAAAATGTTACTCGAATTAATGGTAACTGCTTATATATTATTTCTAATAAATGATTATTGCAAATACCTATTAAGTTATTTCTATTGCTTATTTATGCTAGTAAATTTAATTATTTTTCTATAATTTACACTCACTGTCTTATCAGTTATTGGCAATGTACATTTATTTTATCTAGTTTTAACAATAAATTAATACATATAAATTGGTATTAATGCAATTATTGTTATGTTAATAAAGCTGCAGATTTTTATATATTTTCGTTGGATTTTTCAGTGTAAAAAAACAATATCAACACACTGATGTCTTTAATTCTAATGCAATTTTATTATAATCGATTTTGAATCGATATTTCTTGTTTATCATCAAAAAGTCTTAAATGATAAATTATGCATGGTTTTAACTCCAAAAGTTATATTTTCATCTTCATAAAATAATTACTAATTATTATTGCATTATACGGTTACATGCTTTGATATTATGCTAAACATACATTTAGCACGTACCTAGTTAAAATGTTGAAATGTCAAGTTATTTACCAAAAAAAAGTGTACCTATCTGGCTTAATTTAATGAACTGCTTTGTTATTTCACTTATATATTTACTAAGTACATTTTACTTACCTACTTCATTGACTCGGGATTTAGACATATTATTTTGTGGGTGTGTTTCAAGTGGCGAGAAAATGCCATGTCAGTGAAAGTATATATTATTTTAGCGCCATATGAATGTTGAGGCTACTGTATATCATTACTCGGAATATCCAAGATATGTGTTGAATTGTACATTTTGTTGAGTATGACGTCCTCGAAGTAATGATGACGATAAGCCTGCAGTACACTAAGTTAACAACAGCCCCTCAATGTCAAAAAAACAAACACAATAAACTAGCACGGAGTTGCCTTGACGTTTAAACCCATCAACGGGAAAATGGATGAAAAGTTTATCGAGGTAATCTCCAAACTGATATATTCTATATGGATCTGCCAAAATGGTATAAACAAGCTTACTAAATTTAAATAACGGACTTTTTAGACTTTAGAAACTATAACTTTGGTTTTTATAGTTTTCTTTTTTTCATTTCTAGTATAGTTGCAAACGTCATATTTTTTATCTCAGATATTAATTGTTTTTTTCGTTTCTGCAAAAGTTTTACACTAAACGCTGTAATAATAATATTTGAAATGAACCCTTGAGTTATGTACTACAAAAGACTGAAATACATAAAATTCTAGTTATGAAATGCGTCTTCCCAGAGTGAATTCCTTCGAAGAAAGAGTGAACAATGTATAATTCATATTTAAATTGACACCGTCTTTTCGCTTCTCAATAACTCGGTAACAAAATACCTACGTGCGTGCTTCAATTTTAATGAACAAAATTAAATATATTAAACTGCATACATATTATACATTATACACAAAGAACAGTGATCTTTGAAATTTATTAGTTTATTTAACGTGGCGCTGAAAAAACATGTTTAAACTGATTTCAGCTTGTATCGATGACTATAAAAAATAAAAAACGGTTAGAAAACCTACCGAAATTATATTATATTATTATAGAAGACCGTGAAGTGAGAATCAGATAATTTACACATTTATGTAGGTATACTGAATCAATTGAATAAAGTTGTATACCTACATATTGTGTAAAATTATTTTGCATATTTTATAACGTGTTCGAGCGTATAATATAAACACTTGGTAGGTAAAATAGTTGACCAGAACTATATTCTCAGTAGTGTCGCTGTCGCATAAGTATTTGAATACGCCGAGCGTTTGGTCGGTATGAAAGTAAACAATATGATAATATAACACATACAATTATGAAATTATGAAATAATAAACGTTTTCGATTTTCATCTTTTACTACGCAGTATATTATTATATTAAACACGTATACTCCCCGTGTGTCTGTACATAACGATGTAGGCTCATACCGATTATTATTAATTTATAATTTATAATAATATATTATTGTCATGAGTTTGACCCGTCGTATATAGTAATGCGTGCTGTCGTTACGGTGGTCGGGTAGATTGGAACACATAATATTATCTTTGCAATGCTGCAATTGCGATTCGATTAGTAGAAACGTTATATGGTTACGGTCGTATTATACCTACTCAGTCAAGTTATGTTTTAAACATAAGTCGTTTGGAACGATAAATCACGAAAACAAGGTCATTTTAACGGGAAATACAGTATTGTTATAGTGGTAGGAGGAACAGTGCATAATATACCGATGTAGAGAGTATTATATGAAGATTGTTAACGTTTTTTTTTGCACTGGGACTAGAAAAACGTCAAATAAAAAGCTAATTCTAACTATTAATCACAAAGCTGAATTCCAATTAGTGCTGTGCTATTATGCTCATTGCTCATAGGCGCATCTAAGTGTATCTACTGCAAGCCCGAAGTTTGACCTTATATAAACTAAGTACACCCGTATAGCCGTACAGCCGTATAGCCGGATTGAACTTTCAATAAGGCTTAATCAGCAAGGATCAGTTAATCAAACTCAAGTACAATATTTAATGCCATTTAGTTAGAGCAAACTTTGTTTGAATAAACCATTACTGATTAATTTAGGGCTCGGATTTTAATACCCTAAAAATATATATAAATTTATTATTTTTTGTCATATTTCTGGAAATAAGTCAAAAGTTAAAAATGCGTTATAAATCACCATAAAACGCCATATATCCATAAAATAGCTACCTAGGTTAGAATATAATATTTTAATATTTATTGTTACTATTATTTTAACTAAAACGCATGGACACAAAACAATTAAAATTAGGTATATTATAAATATTTTTAATATTTATTGAAGAAAAATGGAACGTTTTTCATTTAAAAATATACTATAGTCTTGTATAAACAAAATATATTTGTATATTAGGTAACTTTTTTTTTAATCATGCTTATTTATTATTTTTTATTATTATGTAAAAAAATATTTGTTTTTTGTAGATATAAAGCTACAGTTTTGTTACTTTTTTCATTTGACTACATTAGTTTTAATTTAATAAACAATTATATCAAAATACTTTAAGAGATATTAAATTTCCTTGAATATTTAATTAAAAAAAAATGATGAAATATTTATCATTTGGAATCGTTTAGAAATCCATAATAAATCATAATTATACAATAATTTGATAACATACGATCGAGTTATTCACCAAAAACCTTACACCTTTGCTCGAAAAATGCTGTACCTATGCTTTTTCTTCCTTTCTGAATATTTATTTTAAACTATCTGAAGGTTAGGTTGAAATTGTTTGGATAAAACTCCTTTCTAAGCTTACATGTAGTGCGATTTGTATATTTTAAGTAATTGTTTATAAACACATACCAGTGTTTTAATAATTTGTACAACTAAGAAACTATAAACTATTAAACCTTATTACATATAATAATTAATATGTAATATATATTGTTTTTTGCTACATAAGTTTTATTATTATCGGGTACTTAGTGCCACCTAATTCTTTAATGTGTGTATGAATGTTTTTTTAATTGTTATTATCCGTAAACTCTATATACTTATTTCTTAAAATAAAAAGTAATAAAACAATTAAATAGGTAGGTACAGTATTAACTTTATTTTGCTGAGATAATAATCAATTATGGGATGTGTCTAAGTTTGTTTAGTAATTAGTTCCGCCATTAAATATAAAGTATCACAACAAAATTAATTAATTTTTTAATTTTTTTAATATGATCTTAATATTATAAGTTTAACCTCGTTATGACTGTTAATTTAATTTTAAGCTAAGGTCTAAAATACAAAATTGTTCAACGATTTTTATCAAAGGTAAATATTATAATGTATAATGTGCATTGAAAAATATTATTTATTTTCCTTGTGAATGTACCTATGTTAAATGATTTTCACCACTTTTTTATTTTATGCGTATTATTTGTACAGTCATCATACAGGACATTCAGTAGTTTTAAATTGAAATAGTTTCATGTGTTTTATTTAGATTGTAATCATTTATATTTTCATTTAGATATTATTCAACATGATATTATAATATATATAAATATTGGAAACCCTCAGGTGATTATAATGTTGGCGATATCAATAATATATGCTTCAATCGTTGAACCAGATACATTTCAATTAAAATATGTTACTATAGCTTTGTAGTTGTACGCACAAAGTATGTGACAATGATTCGTTTGATCTTAATTTTTTTATATCGTGGTTGTGGTTTTTTATACATTATTTCGTTGTGCCTTTTTGCCTTAGGCAACAGTGTCCGATACATTTCCATCTCCAAGTGCGTTATCTCACAGTGATGTATTTCGTTTTCATATCGGTCACAGATAGATAAAGGAATAAAGAGAGAAAGAGGTAAAACAATATCAACAGCCGTAATGGCGGCTTGTAGGCGGCCATGAGCCATAAAGTCCTGAAAGGGCGCAATTCCAGAGAGCCGACGTTGACCTAGTTTCGAACATACAAAAAGAATACGGCAGCGGGATATGTATAATATACAACATAGATTGGCACACCCCCCTTTTGTGTACTTTCACTGGTTTTGTATTTCCGAAAGAACATATTAGTATTTATATACATTTAGTATGTATTTCTTTGTGCGTGCATTATTTATAATATTATGTATATGATTTATACTTATTTTTGATATTATTAGGTATATCATTAAGGTGGGTAAACGATTTTTTTTTTAAAATACTGTCTCTATATATCTCTACAAATTCATAAAATCAATGTAAAATAGTTAGCAAGTTTTCAAACTTGAACAAAAAAAAAATCAATTGTGTCTTTGTGTAAAGTGTGCGAACCATATATAAGTGCTCGTTAATAAAAGCGGATTGATTTAGCTTATTTGATTTTTTTATAAAATTTTAAGGTATATATACAGTTGTTCAAAATACAAAGTTTACCAAATGTATTTTGAATTCTTTTATCTGATCGTTAAATACACTTCAGTTATTATTCTGAATAAAACAATAATTTTTTTTATTTATCATTTTGGATTAACATTTTTCCGGTATTGATGTTAAAATGTATTTAAAATTTATTTCTCATCACAAACCTAAAAATAATTATTATCTGTGCAAATGTGAATTTCAAATGAATATACCTACTGTAAAAATATGTCGGCAATATTGATTAATACAATAAATTGTAAAATATATAAATTAATCTGTAGGATTATTATACAAAACTCAATTTAAATATTACGTATCGAATTAATGCAAATATGAAAACAATTCATTTATATTTACACATAATGGACAAATTGTTTGTACTAAAAATATAATTTATCCAGTATAATACCTCTATAACGAAGTCTGCTTATTAATATTACCAACAGCTATTATCTTTAGGAAAACAGTATATACTTGGAACGATTGATAAAGCGTGTGATATAGTGTTCCAGTATAAAAATGTTTCACGTCAAACATTATTTTCGAAAATATGCCCTGCAGATTTAGTGGGGACCATGACACGTAATGTTATCCCCACTGTTTCTTAAAAATAAATAAATAAATTGAAATAACCAGTATATGTCGTTAAAACTACCGCAAATAGGAATTCTCTCTAGTTCTGTCTTACCTTTTACGTACTTGTTGCGTTATACTTACACATGCCTCACTATACATCATATTATACGTGTATATAATAATAGGTATATACGTACATTGAAATGATCCTATACGTTCAATAGTTGATGCTTTCTAAAAAAATTTCGCCTCGACATTTGAGTATAATCTCAGTTGGTTTCACAAATACACATTTCGCTTTACGTACTTATATAGCATAATATTATGTGATTTTGTATAATCATTTGTTGAATAAATATTTTCGTAATTATTAATGTTACAAAGCGTGAAAATGTCCTACAATGATAGAAATACGCGGGTGGATGTATGATGTATTTTCTTAGTTTTAATATTTATTATGTCTATAAAATGTTTTTCGCATAAAAAATAATATTATTCTTAACTCGATACACAAGTTTCCATACAAAAATTTCATATTATCTTAAGACAAACCACTATTTATCTATTTACTATTTGTGAATGTAATATATGTTCATATTTTATTTTATAAATTGCTTGATGTTTTCATAAGTTTTACAACAAACTGCGATGATTGCATTTTCGTTAAAAAAAAATTAAAATTAAACCAATTCCACTGATTAGGTACATCATAAATATTATATTAGTATAAATATAAATATAATTTTTTTTTACAAACTATAAATGACATAGCATTAACATAATTAAAAATATGATGGCCGTGTTATGTTACTTGTTTGTTGGAAAAAAAGTTTTATTTTAATCTGAAAATTACAAATTACCAATCCACTTTGGATTAAACATTTCAAAAAGCCATAACTGTAATTTAAAATACGTTATCAGAATTACTCCGTTCGTGGCACGCACAACGAGCACAGTAAAATCTTTAATTCTTCATTTTCAGACCATTAATTTTCGATTAACGTTGATCGAGTAAAACCGTATGTAATATAATAATAATATTGTTGTTGTACGACGAGACCTTTATCGTAATAACGCATAATATGTATCGGCTGCCACAACACGGCTTTTTCCCCTTCGTACGACCTATACGTATTGGATATGGTTATTTTGTTTTCGTTTTTCGTCACTCGTCAGTCGTAAGGTGGAAATTGGTTTTTCTCCCTTTCGTTCATGTAATAATATTAATACCTATAATAATATCTACGATTAATGGTTTCGATACAGACACTAAGCCGCCGCTCTGGTGCTGAGTGAATATTATCACACCATATAATATTATAGCGACCAGCAAACGCATAGACATATTATACAGACAACAGACGTATTCACATATTGCACAAAGTTTAACGAGCCACAGACAACACAGAGATAATAATAATAATAATAATAATTGGCAATGCCGTGCAACATAATATTATGCTATATTGTTATAACTTATAAGTTATAACACAACAACTACAACTGTAGTTTGACGGTGACGCGGCGGTGTGGGTCGCTATTATCGTCCGAGAATTAATTCCGACCGAATTCGCGTACTGTGACAACTCGACAATAATAATATTATGACCGTTTAAATCGGCAATTATCAACGCGTGCGACGACAATATTCGTCCGGACAACTTTCGACGATTACATTTTTATCATCACCATATTACCTATAATTATTATTATATTACTACGGCATCGCCGCGCCCGCTGCTGCAATATAGTTATCTGGTCGTCGTCCAGACGTGGATTTAGCCGGGGGGGGGGGGGTAAAGCCTTTTTTTGGGAATGTCATGTAATATTATGTATTTTATTATTTATATAATAAATAGTTCATATGGCTTGAAATCCATACATTTAAAATGTACATAAAGTTGTTAATATCGTCATCAAATCGTATCTATAATGACGTTATTTTCTATGATCAATGCATTCTTTATGTTCTGAAAAATTATTATAATTGTATTTTTCTGAAAAAAATAAGCTCCCGGCCACCGTCGACGGCGTGTCTGAGATTCTACATCCATCCGGACTCGTACAAACTTGTTATTCGTAATTATTACTATCACTGTTATCATTATTATATCATTATCATGACCTACGTTGCCCATCGGCCATACAATTATAATTAGTGTTGTCGTTGTCGCGGGCTTGTTTCTCCGTTTTCTCGCTGTTCCAATATCATAGGCGGTGGTTGTGGCGCCGCCGACGTATATATAAATGGGCGTAGGGTGCAGTGCTTCCTACGTGTTTGCACTCATATCAAATGACAACGCAGTGTAGTCGTGCACTCGTGCGTGGGCAAGGATGCGGTGCAGTGTTGCGACTGCTGTTGTGTTTGGCGTTTTCAAAAGAAAAGCCCCGAGGTCCTCGAACACGAGAATATATAAAAACTTTTTGAACTTACATATTTTCTAAGAGGAAGAAAATAGAGAATATAATATTAAAAACGAAGAACGTACCACCTAGGAGCCCTACCTATTGTTAGTATAATATTTACAATATAATGTTCATGCGCGCGATACTCGAAATATCGCATGAGGGAGTATATTTTATACTGCAGGTTAAAAAAGTAAAAAAACTGCAGTTCGAGGGACGAAAGGTTTATATAAAACGGTATACATTATGCGTATTGTAATATATGACATTAATGGTGATTAGTCTCGCGTGCATATTAAGAAATAATAATAATAAAGCTATTGACAACAAGTCCACTCGCGTAACAAGTCAACACGCATATCGTGCGCATTACAATAGTAGGTATTCTATAAAACATCGTTAAAATGTTTTGCGAAAAAAAAACACATTTTGATTGTAGATACGTATATATTATAATATAGAGTATTGAAACTGTTATAATATATTATTATGAATTTAATCTGACAAATTTTCCTCAGACAATGTGTCTAAGCCTACGTTTCGTGTAAAACCAATAATATTACCTATGTAGGTATATTTCAACATTTCATTTGGCCATTTGGGGTAAACGAGAAAAAGTTATTTTTTGAAAAACATTTCAGAATAAACCGCGAATGTTGTGGAAGTAATATTATACGATACAATCATATTAGTTTATTGATTTTTTTCAAGTTATCGTTGTTTGATAATGTTTAATTAATTAAAACACATAATATTATGTAGTAGCATCTATGTATACCGCTATCTCGTTAAGCTCTGCCGAAAAACACCATCGTGCACGCAAACAAAATTATTCCATATCCAATTAATTATATAGGTATAGGTAGGAGATACCTACGTAGTACGTACACAATACACTGGGTTTGATTTTTGTAAAATAAAATTATATATACGTAAAACGTTTTTTAGTGTTTTACTCGCGATATGTAATCGGCTAAAGTGTTGATTTAATTACGCGTGTTCGCGTATATAGGATTGAACATAAATTAATTAAACGAATTTTCGTCAAACAACTATATACATACATATATATATATATAGGTACGTTATGTTCCTGATATGAAGCGTATATTATGCTATGTGTTATATATATATCATTTTAATGATATGATATGCGGTACTCGATCTTTATTTGCTCGTGCGTAGGTATACGGTGGCTGAATCAGATTACAACCGACAACCAATTAATGTATATAATACGTGTAGGTACCTATATCGCGTTGTGTATAGTATACGTACCTACACGATAAACAATATATAATTATGATAGGTTTGCACACGCCGACGGCAAGTATACATAATATACATGGTAAAAAATAAGAAAACAATAATATACCAATAGTTATATGATATTGCGACGCTAAAAATGATGATTTTTGGCGACGAGGAAGCAACGGCCGTGGGTGTTGCCGTGTACACGTTCAGTATTACGTATATTACTGTAAATATATGTTATACGTCTAGTAAACTTTTAAATCGAAATCCGATGCATGTGCAATTGTTGTAATTATGTATACTTGTTATGTTCCCCCAGGGCATGACACGCAGTATTTGCGCAGATAATGAACTGTACTCTGGCTCTTAAAATACTATACGTCTAATAGGTATATTATATAATATGATAATTAGCTATATATACTCCCATTACCTATATTATTATTGCCGTTACTTATACCATCATATTATATTGTTATGATACCTATCAAATATATTCTAATATACGTGTGTTAATCGTTAAACTTATATTGGTGCAGTATAATATATGATATACATACACGCAGAGAGTCTCATCGAATTAGTCCTTGAGCATGATATGGCCACCCACCTGATACAGGTATAAATACTGAGTGACTCAACAACCATGCTCACCCTTGTTTTTCCTTTGATAACTTTTCAATTTTCGATTTTTGTAATTTATGAGTATACACTATAGGAATTTTTTCGTATACTTAGATTTTTTTAAGCTATTATTAAATAGGTCTAAGTGACTAGGTATACTCACTTCTTTTGTTCAAATGCGACCCCTCTCCCCACCCATCACACAATTGTGTTGTAAATTGTTAAGACAATTATATTATTGTATAATGTATTCATTTTATGTAGGTATACCTATATTAATCAAAATGTGAACCAGTATCTTCTGAGTTATTAATGTTTAAGGACTAATGACTAATTACCTATAATAGTCCATAAAAGGCTACGATGATTTATGAAATTATTTTAATTTATTAAAAATCTTGCAATTTATAAAAAGTTTAATAAGTACTATATGCTACATTTTAAAACAACTACATAATATACCTATTACCTATATTATGTACTTTATTCACTAAGCACTTTTATCCTTTTTAATATAAAGTTTAATAACTCAGAAACTACTCGTTCGAATTTCGATTTAGTTGCGTCAACATTTTTAAAATATCATCTGATAAAGAATTTATTGCAAAAAATATGCTTCTCATTTGAAAAAAATAAAGTTTTTTTTTACCACAGAATACTCAACAATTTGAATAAATGCACATTATTTAAAGATAAAATGGGGAGCATACACTTTGTGGATCACCCTGCTGTACCTATATTATAATATTATATACTCCTTATTAATACATTAAAACGTCATGGATACTTAATGGAAATTAATAATTTAACTTTTAAAATATGTATTTATGTAAGTTGACTATATGCATTGGTGGGGGGTATATCCGATTAAAAAGGGACCCAATTTCTCTAGGGAAACCAAAATTAAAATTAAAAATATATAATAATTATACATTTAACTGACAATAATCGTAGCAAACGTAGTAGCCTTTTAATTTGATTATAATTTATGAAAACATGATGTGGGAAAAAATAAATGACGGTGCCCAAAATCCAAATAAGGTAAGATATTCGGTATGTACCTATACCATTTATATAATAATCACACTAAATCTCGTTATTCTTTCGAATAAAGTCAACTGATATAATAACGTTACCTTTATATTATTTTTTATTTCAAACATAATATTATGACTGTCGACATAATATAATAATAATAAAGTAGTGCATTATGCTTATAGCGTATACAAATGTACACACTTTCCGCGTTTCTTGGTACACTCGTTTCAGTGGTTGATGTGAATAAAACCAAATATATCGATCAATATAATATTTAGACTTTAAAGGCGCTGTGTAATTTTCATTGTGAGTTTCATTCCTAATTGAGTTATATTTTAAAGTTCCATTTTATCAAGCCAAGTCGAAAGTTGATCGTTTCATCTCAAAATGTTGACAATAATATATTTATTTTAAATATTCGATAGCTATATCGGTCCACTTGCTTTTGAAATGCTCTAAATTGGGTTCACATTTTTTATTTTTTTAAATGTTATTCACACCACTATAAGCTACAAGATTTCCGCAAAACCTTAACAGAATATTGTATAATATTTTATCATTATACATACCTACATTAAGTACATAATATTTTATACGAATACAAAATATTATGTTAATCAAAGGTAAATATTCTAATTGAGTATTTGTTATATCTTGTAAGGATCAAAACACAAAAATGTCCATGAGTTAAATTTGTATTTTACATATATTTAAATAAAACAACTATATTATACTATTTAAGAATTAAATCTTACACGTAATTTATACTTCAACGAAGCAGGTATAGGTAGTTAATATAATTTTTTTGTGGAATATAGCAAATTCAATTGAAATAATAGTAAAAACAAATAGCCATTTTCCCATTTATTTTTTAATTCAGTGTTTGATGTAATTATATGATAATAGTAATCAATTTAAATATTAATTTGTTATTGGGTTTATCAATATGATATTGTTTTTATTTCTTGCTCATAATATTTGAAAATAAATATTTATCTTGAATCGCGCACTATAGATACATTTAATTATATGATTATATAGTTATACAATTGTATTACATTGAATGCCATCATCCATATGAGATAGATATAATCACTATTTAAAAAGATTCGGTGTTTGACTAGTTTCTAATTTTTGAATTATTTAAACTAAAGAATTGTTTTGAAATAAGTTTTGGAAAAAAAAAAAAAATGTTACGACTTGGGAATGTATTGAATACTGGCCAAGTGATATTACATTTCAAAAACTCAAACTTGGCATGGCAGTGGCAGCGTTTGTACTATTGATAAATGATTTTTCAAGAGCGCCGTCGGTATACCTAGAAACGATACTTTCTGTGTTCTGATACGAGTTTCGTCATCAATCAGCGTTGACCGAATAATAATTGATCATCAAGGTTTCATTTTTGTCCATTAAATTGGTAGCGCAAACTCAGTAACTGGCTGTCTAATTTCAAAGCACACATTTTGGAAATTCGCGAATCAGAAATATAACTTGGCAACTGAATTCTAAATTATTCTAATATACGAAAATATTAAATAATATTATTACATCGCAGTACTTTTGTGGCGCAATTGGATCGTATTATTAAATCGCACTGAAATCAATTTTCCGTTAACAATTGCATATGTTTATATTCAAATGCCAAATTTCATATGGTAATTACTATCGAATTTTCATTTTCACATTTCTGTTGTCCACGATGGCTTTGTATTCTTTATTATGAAATTGAATGAATTCAATTCAAGTCCTTTGAAATGTTAATGACATTTTTCACTTTAATTTTATTCTAAACGTATTTATCTCATAGTTTTTTTTGATTTAACTGTAAATTAAAAGAATTAAATGATCTTTGAATAGTTGGTTTATTTATGAAACCAATCTGAAGACGAAACAGAAATTTAAATTTAAGTTAGCATAATAATTAATATGCAGTCACAAATGTTTGCGCTTCGTGCATTTCGGTCTGCCAAATGTTGTCAACTAGTCTCGTTCTTACTATGCTTATTAATCAAATATATTTATATAAAAAATATAATGTTTTGACTGTAAATATTTGTACTTTTTAATTTGATTTGATGTTTACTTGTATTAATTTGATGAGACATTTCAAAAATGAAATGTGTAGGTAGACCAGTTTTTCATCATACTAGTAAATATTATATCATATTTATACCTGCCTACTCAAACTCAATAGTTTAACGTGTATACTGTATAATGATACAACTTAATGTTACGCAAACAATAATGTTTATTTTTTGTAAAAGCATTTTTTAATTTTTCTGGTAAAATAATAATAATTTTATTCTACTTCAACAATGTTTTCAAAAATATCATGACAAATTTATCAACTATGAATTAAAAATAATTGTGAATAACTTTGATGCTATACCTAAATGAATTGACCTAAGTTAATTATAAGTTTTGTGATTCTAAAATATTTTTGATGTTATAATTATATTTCTTAAAAGGTACCTGCGAGATTAATATTGCACAAGTGGTATTTAAAATAACTTTTTCATAATTAATATGAATGTGTTTATTGAACGAGTTTGTATTATCTATAGTCTATACAATTCATTGACGTAAACGGTAAACAGAAAATGTGTTTGGTATCATTAAATAAGTATCAGCCTGCAGCTAGCGTAGTAGAACGTCAAAACGAATAACTTAGGTAAAAAACCGATGAGTAGTATAAATAACCAAATGTTATGGACTAAAATGTTTTTAATTAGGTATACTATAATACAAGTCTACAAAAAATGTAAATTCCAAAGTATATAATTAAATTCGTTAGAAGTGCCAAGTATAGGTAATTCTTAATTAAATTCTGAAGACTTGTAAGCTAAATAATAGTTAACTAAACGACTGCTCGATTCGGACTAAATTATTTATCATTATTCATTATTTATGGATTTCGTTGAAATTGTATAGTAACTTAAGTATATATATATAAGTATACCGTCCAACATACCGTTGAAAAAATGTTTAATATTACCTTGTTGAAGATCTAAGTACAGTTTATATACAGTCACAATCGGATCCAAGAAAAACACTGAGTCCTTGAAATATATAGATACGTTAATTATAATTTTACAATGCAACATCACGTTCTACGCTATGTTTTAAAATATAGCATAATATTTGTTACCAACATCGACAGTGTTAAATTCATATTCAACTGATATTTTACTCACAATGGATAAACAAGGTATAAATATTTAACTGCAAATACTTAGAGATCAAAACTATTATTAATAATTACGATTATCTTGATTAAACGCCGCTTATACAACGGAGTACAACGGCGAAAGATTTAAGTTGTCATATCGCAAACTTAGTATAATAGTTATAGGTATAGCTATTTAATATAAAATATCCAATGCGTATAATTTGATCGCATTCAATCTCGTTTCCAGGGTTAGTGCGTGTATATCATATAAACGTAATTCCTCGTCAGACGAACAAAATGTACAAATCCAGAAATCCTATATTATATACCTACCATTTGACTTATGCAACGTAAAAAATACTATATTATTGCTCTTATTATTTCAGTAATCGTAATACATCGAGTGATTTTCATTGGTCGTTTTATATAATCTACTTTTCAGTTAATAATTAATAAGTCAATACATTTTCATATATTATGAATATAACTTTATTTAAATAATAACCTAGCACGGGCGTAAGATCTCATTACGACGTCATCATTATCAACTTTATATATTGTTTTGTCTTCGTTCAACACGGCAACATCAATACACGAATATATGGATTTTCAGTAAAAAATAAAATGAATAATATTCATCAATCATCGATATAATATATGTCTTTCCCGGAACAATCGTGTATTTTAATTAAACCCGTCATGTATATAGTATTGTATCGAAAAATATAACAGATTGATATTAATGAACGCACTCGGCTTTTATAATGCATTATTTGCTTTGATTGGATTCGAAAAAAAATATTGAATACCGCTGCCAGATCATCATGTATTAAAAACGAAAGCAAAAACTCATGAACGAAATTCGAGCCTAACGATGTACTTGCTGGGCTGTATATGTGGATGACGGATTGTTGGCCATCCGTCGAGTATTCGTAAAACAGGCGCGTGAAAAAGCTCGTATTTTTCACTCCCCCCTGCCAGAAACTCGGCGTTATGCACTCACTAAGTCGGCCACTTACATTCACCGACTGTACGGTGTTGGATTCGTTTTATTAAGGGTCGTTCGCCAAAGATTGATGACCCAGAGATAATACTTGATGGATTATTGTTATTAGAGCTTTTTATTTAATTAAAAACCGTAATTATCGCGGAGCAATATCCCAAAGATACAATACTAGAGACCAGCTAGCCACACCACTATACAATTATTGTGAAAGCAAAGTTTCACTGTTCGTTTAAATCTCCCAGGTTGGTTTGTTGAAATTATATAAACATATGGTTTGAAAATATATATTTCAAATTTCAGTTATAGGTATATACGATGGCAAAAACGATGCCAGTAAAATTATGTTTGATCGTGAAAGACTTAGAGACTTATTTGAATTTATTAAAACGATATATTGTGATATCAATTTTGAACCTATAGTGGTATGCTTAAGTGACAATAGGTACAATTATTTAGTCCTAATTTTGACCTAATTTTGACCTAATTAATGATATAATATAGTATATATATATTATATATACGTTGCTATATACGAGGTTGAGTTAAATGTCGCCATTGTAGCTGTTAATGTAGAACAGTTCGTCGAGAACATTCATGACGTAATTCAACAAATTATTTTAATTTATCTTCATATCCAAATATTTTACATGACCGTTACATTCAAATACAAAAAAAAATGTGTCGCGAAATTTTATTCTTTTACAAATCTACACCGCTTAGATCGATGAGGAGTTTACTATGATAATAATATCTAATGAAGGCAAACTTCTTGACAACGGTTCGTTTGTTTTATGCGTGGTTTAGTATGATAAAACTGTTTTTTTTTGTTTACGTTTTAAACGAGTGCGTATATGTATTTCTTATATCCACCTACTGCATTCGTGATATGTTTGTTTTTTTAATTGCCAAGACAGTTATAGGTACATGCAGCTGATATTTAGACATAGCTGATTATAAATTCAAAAAAAAAAATCGTAAATTATTCACAGAAGTAGGTGCAAAAATGTTGGTTTTTTTTATCACATCTTACTATACTATCTTTTACGGCAAAAGAGACGTCTGTCTCGAGTGTAAATATAATAGGCATACGTGTATTTCGTAACGCTCAAATAGCATTATTATGTTGACACGTAAATGCGATGAAGTAGGTGTATAGGTACTGCAGAAGATCCTCTGTAAATTATTATATGAAATGAACACGTACATTGAAACATTTGTATTTCCGTGTACGTTAGATGTAAGATATACAGATGTACCTAAATAAGTTTCAAACAATATAATAATATGAAGCCAACTCGTGCGACGTGTAATAATGAAATGTCTAATCACTGTGTGGCAAACGGTAAAGTTAAGATACCTACGCTAAAGTTTCTAGGAAGCAAAATGGAGCGTGTGCTTGGGAATTTTGTCATTTCGCACTATACCTATACGCATCCCCGTAATACAAACTTCTGCAAGTTCTTCTACTAGACAGTACAGTTAAAAACAATAGTATTGTGTATCATAAATAGTATAACACGTTTATTGGTATGTGTTCAAAAATATTACCGCGTCTTTAAACTATAAATTAATAGTTATAAGTGATAGTGTGATGACCTACTATATTATTATTATCAAGAGAACTGTATAATTTTATTTTATAAATAAAAATAAATAAAATAAAATTATTGTCGATTCTCAATTATATCACTGTTATATATACCTACTTTATAATATAAATTATATTTTGTAATTCCAATTTTATTACATTCAATTATCCTTAAAAGACTTTTATGAAACTAGTATATGAAGTAAAATGCTGTATATGGTTAATAGTATATAATATATTATACAAAATACGCCTTCTCTTGTGTATTGTCACACTGCAGACGACCAATTACATTACAATTATTATTGTTATTAATAATTAATATATGGTATATTAAAACGAAGAAAGTTCCAATTTATATAAGTAATACGTTTAGTTTCAATACTTTAATATTTTTTTCCCGGAGTTAAATCTAATTAAAAAGTTTCAATTGAATTATCGATTTACCAAACAACTTTAAATAATCGGAACCAACACGTGTATATGCGTATGTTATCCGTGACCCTATTCATATTCCGTAAAATTGCATATGCAAAACGTCTCCTTGACGCCCTAAAAACCATATGCCAGATGCAATCGAGTAAACTGAACTAATAGATATATCTTCAAACATACAGGTCTATAATTAAATAATAATATAATATAATATAATGTTTTTGATGTATTGCGTACACCCCCTGGAAATTATAATATTATGTTCTTTCCATAGAAATTACTAAATGAAAACCGAGTTATAAACCTGTAGGTATAATATTATAATGACGATTTACACTTAAGGAATGTGTCAAAGTAAAATGATATAGGTAGGTAGGTAGGTAATTAGTTTTATACCGATGAAAATGTATATTATTAATAGTGTTATATATTTTTTATTTTTTCAATTATTTTTAAACTAATAATGTGATAACTAAATTTTCCATGATTCGAGTTAGGTAGTTAAAATATTACAGAAGCGTATATTATAAGATTGATTTTCAATATTTTTTTTCTTAACCTTTTTCAGGTAGATACTTAAAGACACTTCTTAAAAGTTTTATGTAAAGTTAGGTCTTTCGATCCGAAAATTTATTTAAAACTTTTAAGTTATAAACAATTATTTTGTAATTAAAATCCCCCTAATGTTCATTAATTATTATTTACCGTATTAAAAAATAAGCGACTTTCTAAAGTAATACAATTTTCCAAAATATTCTAAAGGCGTTGATAAAGGCTGTCGAAGTTAATTTGAAATATTGATATAACACCCACCAAAGTGGCATACTCAAACAGAATAAGTATAGGTAGTATTTGTTTATGATGTGGGTACTTTAAATTAAATTAATTAAATATTTCCATGATATAGTTTAATCACGGCCCTTCGTCATTGAGTATAATTGTATTAATACATTAACATTATGTTAGTGGTTATATTTTGTTATTTTGTGTCTTTAGTCATAAACTCGTTAGTCGTTAAAAATTTAATTTCAGTCATCTTATAAAATTAATATTTCAAGAGTAGTGATTACTTAAGGACGTACGTATCAAAGTCCAAAGTTTAAAACTGCATATTCACAATAATAACATTTTCAGGTGAGATCAGCTTATATTTCTTTAGACATTTATTTAGTACCTATACATCTTAAGTTATGTTTTATCTCTATGTTTAATGTTGACTAATTTCTATGCAAATACACTACTGTATATATGCATAAAAATGGGGATGACACTATTTGTGACTAAATTATTTCTTGGTTTTTTTAAAACTATTATTACTTTTATGTATAGGCAATATAATCTGCAATATTCTGTCGAAATGATTTTAATTTTAACTTACATATATTTTATTTATGTACATTAACTAACCAACTCTTTTTAACAAAGACTTAAACCGAATCAATATAATATTGACGTTTCACCGGCAATTATTTAAATTTTTCCCCTAAGTGATTTCCGACGTTTTAAGACATTTTTTTCGCAGCCGATTAACCGAAATGGACGTTCGATTAATTTCACAGCAACACCACTGACAATTCGATCAGACATTTAATGACCTTTCTGTGTGCGTGTGAGTAAGTTTTCCTAAGATTTGTATACTGCGCATAAGTGTGGTGGTTCACGTTATTTATCAATCTTCTTTTTGACCCACGTCAGCCGGACACTAAACAAATCGATTTTCTTGTACTTTTCCCCGTCCACTTCTACATACCAATACGCTACACGAAAAAATACTTACGCATATAAAATATATATGAGCATTTTTTCACAATAAACGCAAAAGCCATTGCGTCATCAACATATTTTCCCGCAAAGTTTCTCCATATATTATAACACAATCGATCTGCAGTTGATTTTGTTTTTTTTTTTGGTGTTATAATAATTTATAATACATCTACGTGTTTTTTAATTTAAAAATTGAACAAAAGTTTCTTGTTCTATTTTCTATTCCCTGATTAGACCATTTTCACTTTGTTTGGAAACACAAGACACAACCGCAGCGCTATAATATATTATTATTGTTTTAGTAATAATCTTAAATTTTAACATTTCAAAGTTTCGACACAACTGCAATGAAAAAAGGTAGAAAAACTTTAAAGGGTCTAAAGCAAAAATATTTAAGTAAAAAGAAAAACAGATTTTGAAACTATTCTATTTTCTTAGATACCATTTGAAACCAACGTCGCCAACATTCGTTTTAGAAATATAGTTTCTAAGCCATACCGATTTCCACGAATAATATTATAGGATATAAGTACAGAAAATGATGACATTGTGATCACATCATATTATTTTTATTATAGATAATTTTTTTTTTAAATTATACTGCTGCACGTTGGTCACCTGTAAATAAATATTATATTTCCATCGCACTAAATTTAATTATGATGGTAAAAAAAAGACTTATAAAATGTTATTGTGAAAGTATTTATTTAAATATACATACCTTGCCTAATTTCTTATCTGTGCATTAAAACAGTAAATAAAATTTTATTCATTACATAATTAGCATCGTTAGTATTTTAATGTTCATGAACTGTCGTATGGTTTTATTGCCTTTGCAGGTTTTTAGTTCTCACCTATCTATATTGTATACTGCGTCTACCTTGAAGGTGGATCTAAGATACACACTTTTTATGCTCTATTTCGAATCACGCAACTTAGTAATACGTACTATAGTGACTTAAATATTTTAATAAATAATAACGTAGGTAGCTGTTGTCAATGTTATATTGTGTTGTTAGTTTTTATTTTTACACGTGTTAATAATTTTAAAGCCTTCTTAAAATTGTATAATATAATTCCCTTACGTTTTAACGCATTAAACTTAAAAAAAAAAACACTGTATCGTTCGCGGTGCCTCTCATTATATTATTGTAAACTATTTAAAAAAAACCTTTGTAGTAACCTCTTACAAAGACATTTTGTTTATTTCTTACAACACAATATAATATTATGTATAAATTATAATGTATATACCTAATATGCATTTGCTTCTAATCATTATTTTCGTATTCGGTATTTTATTTAGTTTCTTTTCAAACGGCACCTACGTTTGGCGTATACTCATTAATATTTGAATATTATGCCTCCCACTTTGATAAATTTGTCTTTTTTAGCTCATATGACGCGCGAGGTTAAGCTTATATTTGTTATGACGTGGACATTCATGATATTTTAAAAGCTATCAAAGCATTTAAAATTTATTTTCGAATTTTAAACAACAGAACACAATATAATATTATATTTATGTAATATCATGCTACTCGTATAACCTTGCTTATAAATTATTATTCACATAAATCAACAGTACGAGGATCATTTTTGGACAAAACAAAACTTGCTGAACCCTTTAATCTCGTTTCAACTCTTTTTTTTGAAATTTTTATTTAGTTAATCTTTGACTGAATTTCAATATGCATATTTTTTTCTGTAGCACGAACAATTTAAAAATGTTGAACATGTGAAAAAAATTCAGCATTAATGCAATAAAACACAAATATATTTTCATATTAGTTTGTTTACGTATATATAATTGTATATGATACAATTAAATTCCATTTATTTTTCAATTTCCAATTTTACTCTCGTGTTTTTTCATCTGTTGTTGACAACAAATTGCAATTTGACCTATATATTATATATTTGTAAACAAATATGAACTAAACTAAATCAAAATCAAAAATGTACCAATTATTCTATTTTTACACAATATACTCAAATTAAATTACATTTATTTATTGCATTTGTACTTTAGTGTAAATTGAAAATAAGTATAAAAATGTATCAATTTTATTTTATAATAATAAGTTAGTACTCATATATATCTGGAAATTATCTCACAATTATTATTACTCTTTAAAATCATATTTTACCAGAATTTGAAGGTCGCTGTTCAAAAATGACGTGATCAATGAACGAATATTTTTCATTTTGTATGAATTATATAATAAAGAAATAAACGTGATGTATTCACTGTAACGACCTACATTTTTAAAATTAAAAAAATATTTTATATCGTTCCAACTTTAGAACTAACAAATGGTGATTGTCCTGCATTTTGTATTATTGTAAGTTTGAAGGGAATTCGTTGTTACTTACTATTATAATAATTTTAAACTAAATCTAGTCATTGAAATATCACACTTTGTTACAACGATAATAACTATTATTCATCAAGTTGTAGACATATTGTATTAAACAATTTGGTTTATTTTTAAACAATAATTTCAAATCGAAGTTATGTCTTTGAAAAGAAATACTTGTCAACTATGACATATTGTTTTGATATAAATTTCAGTCTGACGTATTTTCGATTTTGTCCTTACGAACCGATTGAGATAATAAACGTTACTAATTATTCATGCAGACAATTTATTTTTTTTTAACAATTTATGTAGCCGACCGTTCGTTAAACCCATCCACAATGCCGTAATTGTATATACCCTTGCAATTTATTATATGCATGTACATTGTATATTGTACAATCTATGCCTATGGTAATTTTTTTTCATACATTAAAATGTATATTACATATATGTACTAGCTGGTAACTCTGGTACCTGCAGTTTTATAGAAAAATGTCATTGCATTATGAGACTCTATGAATATAATATATATTTCGATATTATCTTGTCGACAGAGTTTTAAACAAAAACGTTGTTACGTGTTTTTTCCCGTCCAGATACCAAAGTCCAATTTTTCATACCGTCATCGTTTCGATTTCGATATGACGAAGTGGCTTTTTTTTTCACTCGTGAAATAATGTGCGTCGTGGAAAAATACTTGCACAATAACAAGGCCGGGGAGAGGACACTTGGCGGCCGACTGCGCTCGCGATCGTAACTGCAGCGTTACAATATAATATAAAAACTCGTACACATGTTATAAGTACCTTGGTATAAACTATATGCAATACATGCCCGACAAGGGTGTAATATGTGCACGCAATGAGAATGGGGTGGTTTGCGTGGAGTGCATCACCTTGTTAAACAGTTTATGCATGTATATACGATATTATGTATGTATATAAACAATATATATATATATGGCTGTATAATCGACCGATTGCAGATTTTCCGCAAAAACAGCACATGGAGGTACAAACTCCGATAGGCGAGGATGTACGGTAACCCGCGGAAACTGGGTCATGATATATTATTATTATCATAATATTGTATAACTACTGTTCTTCCTCTCAAAACGCCCGGAAGTGTCCTAGAGGCCGAAATTGCAACAATATGTATTATTCGACCGAGTAATGGACGCACACGCACACTTGCCCGGCGCAGCACAGATAGCGTTTCGAAACGATGATGATGATAATAGTAATAATAATAATATGTCCCCAGAACGCTTTGAAAAACATTTTTAACAACTGCGTTTCGTGTGGGGGATCGCGATCGTGTATTTCTGGTCAAAATTCCTACGACATTAATCGCCGAAATACTTATACGACGACCGCTAGGAGCTTGGCCCTAGTCCAATAATATTGCATATACAAATTCGAATAACGATCGTTTGGTGTTCTTCGTCGTACTACGACGGTAAACAATATCATCATTATAATAATATGGGAAATAAATTAACGAGCCCTCGTCTGTTCGCATATAGGTACGTCGTCGGCACTCCGAGCCAAGCCCGATATATCGGTTATTTCACAGTGTATATGGATAATAATATAAAAAAAAATGTTTCAACCCCTAGGCCTACAACTCCGATTCAGTCGATAGTAAGTTGCTCGACTTTTCTTTTTCGGTCTCTCGGACGTTTTGACTATTTGACTCTTGCACGATTTGTCTGTCCTCAACTTAAGTGCTCCAACGCCCTGCGGTTCTCTTTCCTTCCATAATTATAACTCACCGCTCTTTTGCGCGTGTCCCAGGGCTGCAATAATATTATTTTCGGTATATAACGTCATCTTAAACATAATATTTTTCCGACATTTTCTAAAAACATTATCGTTTCCCAAAATATGGTGTTTGCTGGATAGCTGCGTGAAATAAGGTCGTCCGTCACTTACTACAATTGTAGGTATACAATATAATATCGCTGGCTATGAAAAAGAATGAATGATGTTATTTATCGCCGCAGCCTTAACCCCTTTTCTCCCTCCCCCCCCCCCCTACGTCGGTGGTACTTCCGCTGCTGACCATCAATCTTGCCGTCACTATTCGTGTCTACAGCGTGCGTCAATTAGATTTGACAATTTTGTAGATCAAAATATGGCGCTCGCTCACCCTCAGCCACGTTAAAACGGGAAAACACACCACGATCCGCTCTGTATAATATATAATAAACAAGCATTTATATATATAATATTGTGTATATATATAGATGCGTACCGCAGTGCCACCCCAACGCCGAAATATTATATTATAAACCCACGTCCCGAAAACGTGTGCGAATTCGAGATCAGGCATTCCACTCGACGGACGGACGGACGTATATAATAATAATAATATATAAAATATATCGTTCAGCAGCGGTGGCGGATCACCTCGGCGACGGCGACGATTTGCTTATTGCATTTCTCGTGACGGATCTCGGTGCGGCCAAAACCGTGTCCTTTTATTTTTTCCTCTTTTCCTTTTTTTTTTTTTTATATCCCCGGCCCGACCGTTTCCTTTTCGTTTTCATCTCCTTCCAATCCTTTATATATTATTATATTGTATATTCGATTCGCCTCTCTACATTCCTCCAGACCGTATTTATATGGGTCCTTATCTCGCGTTATTTATCGCCCCGCCGCCATCGACCAGCGGCGACCAATTTTCTTATTTTCACGTCGAATGCTCTCTTAACACGGAGCATGCTGAATATTTTCCGCGGTCGGATATTTGTGAATGTTTTTTCTTTGCTCTCTTTGTTTGTTTTTTTTTTCGCAGTATTATTAATACTGAGGAATACGTGAACTGAAAAAACATGAAAACGTTCTTCGAATTTCGAGTTTATTTTTTTTTACGTTTGTGGAGTTAATCTTGCCTAATCTCGCGTTGTCGTTGGTGGTGTTGGTCGCAGTGTTTTTATATCGTTATACAATGAGTAAAATTTAATCCGTCTTACATCGTAGAACGATATAGTCGGTAAATTTATGAAAAACACATGTTTTTAAAGAAATAAGTAGTTTTCACTTTGCAGGTTTTTCTTGTTGGTAGTAAATCATTTCAGAGAGCTTATAACGATATAATATTGTAAAATTACCGATTTGTTATTATGACATGGTTTGTGTAAAATTCCAAAATAATGAATATTTTTTTTTTATATTAAATTGCATATCCAAACTTGTGAGTTTATATTTTCTTGAACGAAATCATCGTTTAATTTTCTCAGTCTTATTTGTACGTTTGCTATTTGGTTATGTTTGTTATTTTAATTGTAATTCATTTTTCTCACATTATATACGAAGAAGGTTTTGCAAGTTATTCAACAGTATTGCCATCGCTGGCTTAAAAAAATGACCTTTATATGAAAACATTTAGTTAATTTACATATTTTAATAAAAACCACAACGGCTTCCAATCGCTGTCGAACAAAATAAGTATAGTGATTCATTTCGTATCCACGATTTACCATGGTACTTCTCATTTAAAATTTAATGTACCCAAAGTACCTATATAATTATTTTACTTGGAAAAATATTAAAATTGGATGATGATGTTTCATCATCATAAGCTAATGTTTTGTAACTGTGAATTTAACTAAACGCTGGATTAAACGTTATAACAGTGTAGGTAGGGTACTCGTATAATGGTATAAATATATAGGTATATATAAAAAAAAAAAAACAAAATTTACTTTGTACCATGTAGCCATTATATTTCAACATAATATTATTACAACAAAACAAAATTAAATACTGGTTCTGACATAAATATTTTCCCCCTATTAACGAACGTATGATTATATGCGTAACATCGATTATACATTAAACCCTTTGACTCTTTTCACACATGTTTAGTACACTGTTTATTGACTCAAATAGTATAGGGTAAATGCTTCTTGTTTGATGTCAGTCAATCGACCGAAAAGCATAATAAACGCATCATAACTATAGTATACCTACCGAACGTGGGAGTCACGTGGTTATATAGAGGATATATATTATTTATGATTATTGTTTTAGTTTATTTGTTATGTCCATGTAATACGCATGAGGTTCATGTTATATAATTTTTATTATTATTGCCAGGGATAATAGACATGTGGCGTTTTCTTTGAACTGCTCACTATTCATATACCAACGCTATTGAATTATATCATACCTAAACCGTCGTGGACTACCGTGTCCTTCATGCCTAAAATCTGCTTACGATTTAATTAGGCAATAATAATTAGAGCCTCCGGGATGTTGATGAAATTATGACCTTTTCTTATAAAAGCATCGTCTTAGATTAATACGATATATTCTTTGCTTAAAATGTGTTTCAACGACATCTGAAGCTAAACAAAGCACCGTTTGTTTTGAGAGGCATTTCTTTGATAATACCCAAATTTTTCATAATTTTAATTGTTTTTTTATGTATCACTTGTCTGATAAAAAAATTATGAGTTGCCTAATTATATATTATGTTCATTATTGTATTTATAATTAACGACTAAACCGATCAAGTTATAGGTGAATATACGTTATATTAATTTTAAAAACAATTTAAGTATCTAGGATGCGTCTAGTTTTAAAAATATTTAAGATAGTTTTAGTATAGTTTTGTTTTAGATATGTTTCCTAGTCATTAAATCTCATAAAATCTAATTATTTGACGGGGAATTATTGGCGGGTTTTTAGTGTGCATTTTTTTAGGCCATCAACGTGTGGCCCTGCCCCAAAATTAACACAATAAAACGCATTCTGTGTCTTGAACTTTTTAAGTTGGACCTTTTCTCAAACATTTTTTTTTTGCACTCAGGAACAGGAGCAGGGAAGCGACAGCCAGCACGGGGAAACAGACGAGTTCTACCAGTCGGCGCCGACGTCGGGTCCGGCGAGTCACGTCCAACAATCGATCCGTCGAAGAGGTGGCATATCGGCCGAGCACGTTTCCGAAGAAGAAGCTACTAGCTATGTGAAGAAAGTGAGTTGCGCGCGGCTTTGAATTAATATCATTTGCTTAAACGCGTTTAACAAAACAGTATACCTATAATGAAAAGGAAACCGTCGTCTGTATACCAACGTCATTTTATTACAATGTCGTTCGTATAATGTAACGGAATCGGTTTTGTCTGCACGAGGGATTTGAGCTGCAGATGAAACGATGACAGTCAAATGAATGTCTCCGGTAGGTACGCGCCTCGGGAATAACCGCGTGATATATTATTATATTTTATTATATAATATACCCGGCAATCGCATTTATAATAATATATTGTAGTGCGTGTTGGGGCGAATCGCGGCTGTATAAGTGTTAAGAAATCGTAGACCTGTGCAGCGTATACGACATCGCTGTACAAAAAAAAAAAGGTGGGTAAGTGGATGTCGCTCTGCTGTACAGTAGGTTACAAGTGGGTCACTGTATAATTGATGCTATTAAATTTGAATTCAATGATACAATATCATTGTATAAGAAAAACGATTCTGAGCGAAGACGGTATGTCAGTCTAGGTTAAGACAAATTATATACATATCTATGGTATTAAAAAAAAATTGACCTATAATAAATTCCAAATTAATCATATCACATTATCACAATATCCATTAGGTACTAATAACACGTTATACACCAACAACAAACCCTGATACTATCATATATATATAATAGTACACTTTAGAAGTTTCAAGTAGGTACCCACGAATAATATTATATAATCACAACAAAATAACTAGGTTTTTTAATATGTAATTTCGTCAAAATTTGAACATAAAATGACTATAAAAATAAACTGTGATTGTATATTTTTTAGATTTTTCGGTAAGAGAATTAACTACTTACGTGAAATCTTGTTTTAAATTTTCAATCCTTAGCTATAAAAACTGAACATTTTATAATTTATTAATTACGATGATTAATAATTTTCGAGATTTTGAAAAATTCTGTCAAAATTCGATGTTAAAATGCTTATAAAAAAAAATTGTGCCTATGTATTTTTAATATTTTTCAACTGATATTGTAACAATATATCAGGAGCCTTGTATTAAATTTTTACACTTTTTGGCCCAACAGATAAAACTTAATTAATATTTATAGAAAAAAAAAACTAAAAAAATTGAAAACTGAAAATGTCCGTAAACGGCTCAAAAGAGTCAAAATATTTTCAAAATTGTATGGTGTATAGGAAATGCTAATATAAACATTCAGTGAAATTTTCATGTATCTACAGTAATTCGTTTTTTAATTACAACAAAAAAAGGAAATTGCCACATGAGAAATCGAGTGAATATCCAATGTTGTAAAAATTTGAATTTCAAACGCTCATAAAAATTTAATTTGACTTTCCGGTAGAGATTTTTTTATTGATAAAGGTAGACAATCTTATGAGTAATCTTGTATTAGATTTTCAAATCTTAGATTTAAAAAGAAAAATTTTTACGAATTCTTAACTCAAAATAATTTGCTAATTTTCGTGATTTTTCCATATTTTGTCAATTTTTGAACTTTAAATGCTTATAAAAAAAAATTGTGACTAAGGATTTTAATATTTTTCATCTGCCCTTGAAACAATATATTAGGAGCCTTCTATTAAATTTTCAAGCTTTCGCAACCAACAAATAAAATTTTATTGATATTTCTAGAAAAAAAACTAAAAAAAAACTAAAAATGAAAATGTCCCTAAACTGTTCAAAATAAATCAAAATATTTTGAAAATGTTATCGTGTATAGAAGATGCAAATATAAACAACCAGTGAAAATTGCATGTACCTACGGTCATTTGTTTTAAAGTTACACCAAAAACCAAATTCAATTTTCTGAAAAATCGATTTTGCGTAAAAATTCCCGTTTTTCCTTAATTTTTCTTTTGTTTTTCCCGGCGCTCTTGAAAACTACTGGGAAATTTAAATTTTGACCTCCCCAATGCACCAACGATATTCACTTTCCAATCGAACAAGATACTGAAGTCGAAAATCGAAGCATTATTTCGACTACTTATCGTGTACACAGACACAAAAAAAATAAAAAATAAAATAAAAAATAAAATAAAAAAAAAAATAAAAAAAAAAACACACATCATTGTAAAATCAATACATTCATCGTTTCACTCAGAATCTAAAATGAGTGCACTGTGAGATTAATTATTTTGGTTTTATTATACCCATACTGGTACGTAATGCGGTATGTATTGCGATATCTCACTCATTTAATATTCAAAACTATATTTTATATAATTGAACGTTATACGCCATATAATATACAATTTTGCAACATATAAACACTCGTAAAATTTTATCGATCTTGTTAACCCATCGTTTAACATCTTATTTGTATACGTCTTATAACAGTAAACATAATTTGTGAATGTGATTTTTCCGGTTTAAAATTTTAATGTACTATAATTAATAACCTATGAGGTTCGTATAATGCCTGACCATTTGCCAGCTACGAAGGCTTCTACACTCAAGGTTATTACGGGAGTCAGTGTTGCATCTGAAATATTATTACGTCGAAGGGAAGGGACACCTAGAAGTATCATGAATATAGATTAATTGGAAGATCTATTTTACCGGTATATTTGAAATCTTTTATCACTTATTAAAATCATAAAGTTTGATTAGTAATATAATATATTAATATTATACTCATTATACCTATATTACCTAGGTAGTGACTTAGTAATAATAACTCGTTGGTACTTGGCTATTATAACCTCATTTCACATTCTAATATTACCCATTCGCGTGATAAGTAATAATAATAAAAATAATAATAATTATTGTTAAAGTAATATCAAAGGTCAACTATATTATAAGATGACTGGTATTTTTTATTATTATGTATTTTTTTTTTTTACTTTGAGAGTGAAAGTATCGCACTCGTTCAATTGCTGCGAAAATAAACGATATTCGTATGCGAGATATAATTCAACGTATTATTTAAATTGTTGACCTTTATCCTCAATTGAAATCATAAACTGCATTGAATTATCTATGATTAACGTCAATAAATATTAATTGCTTGTAATTAATTTTAAAATAATTTGAAACCGATAATAATTAATATGAAAGTAAAATATAATATTAAATATGACGGTCGTTCATAATTTAAAATTGTGTTGTCTTTGTCCATCCATGCGTGCGACACATAAGCAACTTTACATTCCACTTCGTCAAACCAAGAGTTCACTTTAGAATAATTAATATAGACCTATTTATTTGAAATTTGAAGATTCAAACAATATTCAAGTTCACCTATAGTTGTTTTTATCGGTGTCTGCTTGGCCTCGTAAATTAATATAAACACTATATTATAACTTATAATACTGTTTGTTTCTTAATTTTACTTCTGTGACATTTTTAAATTAATTATTTTATCAAAGCGATTACACATCATTCTAAAACAACTGACATAATTACTGAAATATTTGTTCACATCCTTTTATTTGCATAAAATAATTTTTCTTATTATTCACTGCTATACCCATCCGCTGTAAATTTATTTGAACGAATTAAAAATTAAGGGACAGATTTTTAAAATGCTGAATATTTTTATAAAATAAAAAACTAAATTATAAATATTAAAATTAAAGACAGTCTGCCACATTACTGAAATTTGTTGTAAGTCTTTTCTGCGTTATGCCGTTATATGTTAATTAAATTGTATTTAAATGCTGTTTAATCGAGTAACAAATTAATTTGTTTTTATTTTAGATTTAACAACAAAAAATAAATTTATTTATCTAAATTTAAAATTTTTAATTTATTTAAATTCATACAATTGTCCTCCCACACACTTCTTGAAGTTAAAAACTTAAGTCTACCCACTAAATCCCCCGTTGCTTTTGTACGCTATTGTATCAAATAAAATCAACTGTAACTAAATAATTAATAAAGCCTTCACTTGGACTTAATGAAATGAGATAAATTCTTCGATGATTTTTATTACTGTTTAATTATAATAAGTACATATTATTCTCTTTAAAATATAATGAAATAATTAAATAATATAATTTTTAGTTGACCAATTAAATCATCTAAAAATATAAGCCAAACAATTTCTTTATATTTTTGATACATGGTAACGAGAATTTCCCAATTATTTTTAAACTTAAATACTAAATAAACAATAGGTTAGGTTAGTATTAACAATATGTTTTACATGGATGCGTCATGTTAGTTGTTGATAATCTATTTTTTAATTTAAACATAAACATAACAAAAGGATTTGCATTTGAGATTGGTTTGAAATCAGTTTGATGAATGTGTAGCTGTTTCTTATATCATATTTTTTCTTCTTTATTGGTAAATCGGTCAAGAACGTTGCTTTTCGATGAGGTCGATACGGGAATTCTGGTAATATATTATGACCGTTCGGTATGTTTTACCTTTGAGAGAGCTGAAATTAAATATACTGATCTGCGCACACTGCTTAAAAGTGTCGTAAAAAATCGTGACCCGTCATTTGGTCCGGTAAATTATATCCGGCGACAATTGATCCACGACATTTGATCCGGTTCAAAAAGAACTTGTACCAAAAATATCCTGCTAAAAAATGTCCGGTAACAAATAAATATAAAATATAAATATATAGTTTTTTTTTAATTAGTTGTTATTTTATTTTCATAATTTTTAAAAACGTCATTATAAAAAAAATATAGAATATAAATATATAAAAATTAGTTATGAAAATAAATATGAAATAAATATATAGAAATTAGTTAGTTAGTTAAAAATGTATAGTATAGTATAGTACGTATAGTATTTTAGAAAAATAATCAATAATAGTCCCTATATATATATAAATATATTTATATATAATCTACCTTATATACAGAAAACAGTCAGAAAAACCACAAATTAACGAATCTAATCAGTTCTCAACGATTTATCAGATAAAAATTATTATTATGTTGGAGATAGCGATACATCCGTTTTTTTCGATTTTAGTACATGTGAACACCTAGCCGTTTGCAAACGTGTATGAATAAAAATCTGGGGGAAAATAACCCTACAAAAAAAAAAAAATATAAAAACATAGACCAACGTCTTAAAAGTAGAAAGTAGAAAACTATGAAACTTCAAATATCATTACGTATTTGAAGGGTAATTCCGAGGGGTAAACCACTATTAAAAAATGTGTACACTAGATTTCAGATTTCCAAAGATTACCAGAGATTTCCTAAGATTACCAAAGATTTCAAGAGATTTCCATAGATTACCAAAGATTACTAGAGATTTCCATAGATTACCAAAGATTCCTAGAGATTTCCAAAGATTACCAAAGATTACTAGAGATTTCCAAAGATTACCAAAGATTACTAGAGATTTCCAGAGATTACCTTTAAAATAAAAAAAGGTGGCCAAGTGGGTGTCAGTCTGCTGTACAGTAGGTTACAAGTGGGTCACTGTATAATGGATGCTATTAAATTTGAATTCAACGATATAATATCATTGTATAAGAAAAGCGATTCTGAGCGGAGACGGTATGTCAGTCTACCTATAATAAATTCCAGATTAATCATATCACAATATCCATTAGGTACTTATAATGTGTTATACATCAACAAAAACCATGATACTATCATAGATATTATATAATAGTACACTTTAGAAGTTTCAAGTACTCACGAATAACATTATTCAATCACAACAAAATAACTAAAATAGTTATTCTAGGTTTTTTAATATGTAATTTCGTTGAATTTAAAATGTCTGTAAAAAATAACTGTGTTAATATATTTTTTAGATTTTTTGGTTACAGTATGAACTATTTATGAGAAACTTTGTTTTAAATTTGAAATCTTTAGCTATAAAAACTGAACATTTTATAATTTATTAATTACAATGATTGATAATTTTCGAGATTTTGATAAATTTTGTCAAAATTCGATCTTTAAATGCTAATTTAAACATACAGTGAAATTTTCATGGATCTACAGTTATTCGTTTTTGAATTACAACAAAATAAGGAAATCGCTACATGAGAAATCGAGTGAATATCCAATATTGTAAAAATTTGAATTTCAAACGCTCATAAAAATTTAATTTGACTTTCTTATAGACATTTTTTTTTTGATAAAGGTAGATAATCTTATAAGGAATCTTGTATTACATTTTAAAATCTTAGATTTAAAAATAAAAATTTTTACGAATTCTCAACTCAAAATAATTTGCTTATTTTCGTGATTTTTCCATATTTTGTCAATTTTTGAACTTTAAATGTTTATAAAAAAAACTGTGCCTAACAATTTTTAATATTTTTCATCTGCCTTTGAAACAATATACTAGGAGCCTTCTATTAAATTTTCAAGTTTTTTTAACCAACAAATAAAATTTTATTGATATTTCTAGAAAAAAAACTAAAAAAAAATGAAAAATGAAAATGTCCCTAAACAGTTCAAAATAAATCAAAATATTTTTAAAATGTTATCGTGTATAGAAAATGCAAATATAAACAACCAGTGAAAATTGCATGTATCTACGGTAATTTGTTTTAAAGTTACACCAAAAACCAAATTCAATTTTCTGAAAAATCGATCTTGCGTAAAAATTCCTGTTTTTCCTTAATTTTTCTTTTGTTTTTCTTGGCGCTTTTGAAAAGTACCGGGAATTTTAAAATTTGACCTCCCCAATGCACCAACAATATTCACTTTCCAATCGAACAAGATACTGAAGTCGAAAATCGAAGCATTATTTCGACTACTTATCGTGTACACAGACAAAAATTAAAAATTAAAAAATATAAAAACACACATCATTGTAAAATCAATACATTCATCGTTCCACTCAGAATCTAAAAGTAAAAATATACATATTGGGCCTGTATGATATAATATAATATAATATGTTATGGTTATGTGAGGTTAGATGTATATTATAGGCATTCTGAAATACCAAGAAATAGGTTTCATTTAATTTATGGCTAATTATTACCCATATAATATTGATGGAAAAAATAAAAAACAAATTACCAATTACATTACTAATTATAATTGTAATTTACCTACCTTCATATTTAATTATATTTCATAGAATCATAATCTCAATATTTTAAAACAATGATAGTTAATTTTATTAGGTATATTATGAATGTTCGTCGAGGCTACCATTAATTTTAAAATATACTTGTCATAATACTAGTATTAGTATAGCTGTACAGCTTTAAGGTATAGTTAGCAGTACCTATATACCTAGCACAATATACCAGTTTTACATATTCATGTTATGGAGGATTATTAATATTTTAGTCAGTATCTAAGTATCTAGGCATTATTATAATACAATAAATATTGATAGTAGGTACCTATTACCTATCATTTTTAATTTTTAATTTATTGATCACTGTTTAATATCTTTGATTAATTCGAAGATTCATTTTTATTGAATTAGGTAAATATTTATTGCACCCATTTTATTATCATCAGTTTACACAATGAGTTAGTTAGGATAACTAATTATTAAATGTACATTTTTATTCGGTGAATGCCGGTTGATTGCATAAACGTCTATTGCTTAGCTCAGAAAAAAAAATACCAACAGAAATGAAGCAAATAGATATTTTTTTATGAAATACAACTAGAATATAATTAAAATCAAAATAATACCTATTGTTTAATAATTAAATAAATATCATTCAACAATATTATGAATCTTCATGTTCATCTTGAATTTTACTTAAGTAAATTATTTAAATATAATAATATGTGGGTACCTATTACAACCAAATTCAAATTCAAATTTAACACCATACATTACAGTACATACTTGTAACTTGTAACCTACTGTACAAAACTTTTCAAAATTATCTCGAAAATTATAATAAACAATTTTGCAATTTATTATAATTCAATAGAAAAATTTGAATATCAAGTGTTGATATCGTGTTTTGAACTTAAATAGGATACCTACTTATTTAAATCTTATACATTTATTTTAAATTAATTCACCGAAATGCTATGATTATTAGTTTTAACATGTCTACTGAGGTTTGCAAAATCGAAAATTAATTCTAAATTTCAAAAAACTACCAGAGATTCCCAAAGATTACCAGAGATTTCCAAAGATTACCATAGATTTCTAGAGATTTCTAAAGATTACCAGAGATTTCCAATGATTACCAAAGATTTCCAAAGATTACCAGAGATTTCCAAAGATTACCACAGATTTCCACAGATTTCCAAACATTTGTACACTGATTACCAAGAGTGGTTTACCCCTCGGGTAATTCGCTCATAATTTTAATTTATAAACATTTGTATTCCATATTATCACTTTTATTATCATAAATACTATAAATTTATTACGTATTTGAAGGCCATCGCTCATAATTTTAATTTATAAACATTTGTATTCTATATTATTACTTTTATTATGACGTTTTTGAAAATTATGAAAATAAAATAACTAATTTTTATATATTTATATTTTATATTTTTTTGTTACCGGACATATTTTTGTTGTTACCCATTTTTTATATGCCTATTTATATTTTATATTACTTTTAAAATGACGTTTTTGAAAATTATGAAAATAAAATAACAACTAATTAAAAAAAAACTATATATTTATATTTTATACTTTTTTGTTACCGGACATTTTTTAGCAGGATATTTTTGGTACAAGTTCTTTTTGAACCGGATCAAATGTCGTGGATCAATTGTCACCGGATATAATTTACCGGACCAAATGACGTGGAACCGTAAAAAATAGTTATGTACTCATGAAAAACATGTATGAAGTGTCAGTATGTCACACCAGTTCTCCAGAAATGCCAGCTCTTAAATTATGGTGTTCTGAATAAAAAAAACTAAAAAAAAACTTTTTATATTTCGGCTTATTTCATACCATTTTTTTTCCCTTTTTCGTAAACCTTTACCTTAGTGGGCTCTAAGCTTTCACAATTTATTATGACGTTACGTAGGCAGCAACACAAAAACATGTTTTCCTCTTTAATGGTACTAATATTTTAGAAACTATCTGTAGGTACTGTACGTACAATAGTCGAGTTTACTTTGATAACACGGCCATTTGAGAAAAAAGTATGAACAAAAAACAATCAACTAAACAGCTTTCTATACTTCACCTTAACGAACATTGTATCTCAAAAATATGTACGAACTTTACTGTTTATAAGTTATAACACAGCACGTCATCATATTTAAGTAAAAATATGTTCTATATTTTATTTTTACCTATATTTTTTAAATAGTTATTTATAGATTTATTTACAGTTAGACTTGAGGTCAGTAACTACAATAGGTAGGTACATCTGTAATAATATTTTAAGGACTTCCCAAAGGGATAAATAAAAATAAAAGTTTTCAGTTGACATTTTTAGTGATAATAGTCTTAAAATATTAAACGTACCTATGTAGTTAAGAGAAAACAATTTGTAGCGTTTCACGTTGACCGCTGTCTTCAAAAGTTAATTATCCGTTACTATTTTATCAACTGAAATGTTATTTTTTGTATTCATTCAATAATGTATTCATACTAATTACGCATAGTTTAATAATTGTTTTTTAAACACTTTAAACAGCGCTATAGATCATTGACAAATAAATTGAATTAAGTATGTTATAAAATATTAATTTTTTATCTGGTTAGTGTTGTACTGCGATTAGTGAATTCTATCTAAAAAAAACATACACAATATCTGAAAATATTTTTAAAATTGTATTAGCTTATAAAATATATAAATTAGGTAACGTAATGTTTCATGTTGTAATGTTTGTAATATAGCTATACCTACCTAGCGTTCATACTAACCTTTTACACATTTAGTAAACATATCGCGTGCTGGATAAAGATGAAGTGAAAGTTATTATTTTATTAGAACATCTAACTCTAAATGTTTATTCTATTTTATTATTTGTAGTGTACCTTCTACGTTAATATATTATATTTGTTATTAATACTGGCTGTCCATAGCGTTAAGTTCAATTTAGTTTAGTAGATTTAAATATGTCTAATACATATTGAATACCCTTTTGAATTATCTGGCTCAAGAATATATTTACCCATATAATATATACTAAAATAATTATTTCCTTGTTAAAATGTATTATGATATGTAGGTGTACCTGTGAATACTATTTATTATTTTCTGTTTGTTCGTTTAATTGATCAATAATTACGATTATTACTTTTTAGTTACCTATTAATAATTAATTTTTACTATATAAGTAGAAATACTTCTAGTTGTTTTTTTTTTAAATAATAATTTCTCCTTCGATTCATTTCAGGTAGTACCAAAAGATTACAAAACAATGGCGGCCTTATCGAAAGCGATCGCCAAGAACATATTGTTCTCTCACCTGGACGAGAACGAACGGTCGGACATATTCGACGCAATGTTCCAGGTCACGTTTCTACAGGGCGAATCTATTATTCAACAGGGTGACGAGGGAGACAATTTTTACGTAATCGATGTTGGCGAAGTCGAGGTACGATATCCCATACACTTACTTAACCGTTTGTCGACGATTATTCGGGGTTTTGCCTTGTTCGTATCCATTGTCCATGTACATTGTGCCTACGAAAATATTATTACACACAAATTTTACGCCTTACCTTATTATTAGGTGTATGTAAATTCGGAACTGGTGACGGTGATCGGCGAAGGCGGGAGTTTTGGAGAGCTGGCTTTGATCCACGGTACACCGAGGGCTGCCACGGTTCGTGCTAAGACTGACATGAAGCTCTGGGGCTTAGATCGAGACAGTTACAGGAGGATACTTATGGGGTCGACGATCCGGAAGAGGAAAATGTACGAAGAATTCTTATCACGCGTCTCTATTCTAGGTAAGCGCACTCAGTACACTCTGGCCGCTATGTATATAATTACGGCATTAAATGAAACCACTTGATAGTATTAAATAGGTATATGAACCAGCGTGTTCATCGCATACTTAGGCCGTAGTACTGTAGTAGTACCTAACACGTATACATACATACATACATACATACATATTGCATACATACCATACACACATACATACATACATACATACATACATACCATACAAACATACATATTATATACATATATTATGTATCATATGTATTTTATGTGTAGTATGAAGGTCTAAACATAACAATATGAAAAATAAAACATAAAAGGAGTTTTAATACTAAAATAATTGGGAAAATATCTTAAATAGAGAACACCCTGTAGAGGTGTTCGTATATTATAGTGGTATTAGTATTAATTTATTGTGTGTAGGTGTCTAAACTATATTTCAAATTTGAGTTAATAAAAATGGAGAAAAGCTTACCAGCTCGTCGTCTATCACAAAACCTACATTATTTATAATAACCGAAAAGGCAATTAATAAATTAAACTCATTTATTTTCATTTTATATTAGCTTACTTTTATATTTACACCATGAAAATAATAATTTAATATTAAAAAGCCAACTTATTACTATACATGGATTATTTCAAGTTAATTAAGTCGTTTAGTGACAAATATAATGTTTTTATGAGCTTTATACTATTATCATTCTAGCCGATAATACTCTATTAAACTAATAGTCCAAATCCGTCCAAAGTTTGGTGTTGCTAACAGACATCGACAATGATAAAAATTACTAATAATTGTTATTCGTATAGCAATCGTAAAAAAGAAGTTCAACAATTTCAACGCCAGACCGTATTATTATTTCACCCTGGCATTTATTATTACACGGCCGAATGGCTTTGAGATTTGCAATACGATTAATTCGAGTTTCTTAATGAGTCGCGACTTTTGGAGACAAGAATACCATTGTAGAAGTCTCAGTTTGTCCATAACGACGTTTAGAACTCGCTAAGGGAAGACGGGTGGTAATCAAAACTGATTGCATCGTAAAGACAGACTTTCACAGTACCACGACTTCTTTATTCGCCAAGGAATCCCCAAAACACGTCCCATAATATCCAATGATAACTGCACGGACATAAAACGATCACTTCAACGTCGCAGAACTGTTACCATAAAATGACGTAACTGAATGGCAATTGAAGTGTATACGGCGGAAAAACAAATTCCAATATTCTTAGACACCTTATTGTTATTCTGCCGAGGAGAGACGTCTCTATACGCATAGCTTGTGTATATCTTTATCGTTCAATCAATGGCACTACAATTTTCAACACGGTCCCCCGAAGTCGTTAACATAAATTTCCGAATGTTCCGACCGCCATGTTATATACCTGCACTCGATCGGCTTAAGCTGCGAATATAACATAATATTTTATAATATACATGTTTACTATATAGTAGAGCCTATCGTAAACCATTATATTCTAAGTTCAAAAAAGAACCCATAAATATGTCGTCTGACAATAATATTAAATCGCGTTAATTAAACTGCGATATTAATATTACATTTCGGCTAACCGCGCGTGTCCGTCTGGCATATATATATATATATTATATTGTATACTTTAATCTACTCTATAACCCGAACAGTAGGTACGTCTCGTATAGAATATACAAATCAATCGAAAACTGATTATACTGTGAAACTTTGATACGTCACTAATACCTGCGCTCACACTATAATATAGCCAGCCGAGCATTGACTCGTTTTGTCACTGAATTCCCATTGTTGTTGGCGGTTGCTCCGATGTCACGCTGACATTAATTCATACGCCGACCATCAATTTAATAACCTTTGGTTACTGCTGCGATGCTATACGCACACACAAAAGAAAGGGTGTGACCCAATTGAAACCCACCCGAACGACAAACAAACCCGAATCAGTGAACTACGCTCTTATATGTAGTATTGAGTATAAAATCATACGTGTAATTGAGCGATCGCGGATCTGCCGAAATACGCACAGCGAAACTTCCACAATAATTTAACGAACTTACGTTTGACTAAAAGACTTTATAATCAAATCGATTCGATTCTATTCAGTTACAAACTGCAACTTGTACATAATATACGAATTGTTTTTTGTCGCGCGTACGAGAATATATTATTTTACTACTATGGAAGTTTTTTCGAAACTAATAGTCAAAAGCGAACTGCAGTAAGACCTAATTTGTACGCATTTGTGACGTTATTTTGTATTTTCGCTTAGAAAACGATATGATCCAATTGATCGCTGAACCCCATACAATACAGGGGGGTTTTGGGGTTCACCCCCCCACCCCCTCAAAATGTCATGAACAAAAAATAATTTGCTTGACCTGCAAATGTATTACTATAATTCATAATATTTTTTCCCTGCGTTCGCCCCTGGTCTACACCGCCAATTGAGCTCTGGAAATAGTCCTACATTGCAGGAGACTCGGTCAAATAATATTTCAATGCTCTATAGAGTCGTCCAAGTTCCGTAACAGTTATGCAACAATTTAAACTTGTTCGTTGTACTGCGTATAGACCTTATCGGTTTTCAATATATAATATTGGAATTCTGTCGTTCAGAAATCGTTCACACAACCATACAGTTATCATCCTTACCTTATTACTATATAATTGTTTATTCTTACTCATAACTATTTATATGTAGTAAAACGAATGTGCCAGAACACACGCAAATCAATTGATAGATAATATATTTATTTTTTTTTAATACGAAAAAGATATCAAACAAGTATTCAACAATTTCAAATTAATAAAAATATATTTTTGGTACATATTAAAAATTTATTTTCAAGGGCGTCCACAGGAATTTGTCAAGGGGTGAGCAAAATATTTTCCTTTTTACATTTTTTGTCCCAATATCCTATTAGTTATAAAGTATTTGTGTGACATGTTTTCTTTCATATAAACAAAAAATGTACCTATTTATGAATTATATACGTATATAGTTAGTTAAAATTTATTCTCACAGCATTAATTTAAATTAATTGTTATGTAATTTTAAATTATCAAATATATTATTTTTTAATAAATAAAACGTTACCGTTGATTTCATAATTTTAGGTAATTTATAAAATTAAATATTTCTAACTTATTCAGTCTTTGATACCACAAACTTAAAAATTTGTAACTATAAAAGGTATGCCATCTATGAATATTTAATTTTTTTATCAAAAAAATAAAAACTTGGTTGACAATGCAGTATTGCACTTGGTTCCACCACTACATCTCATAAACTATAAAAGCAACGTTCTTAGTTCTTAAAAAAAGTTTATTTGGTGATATTTTATATTAGGTACAACGGTAATGATTGAGGTTGGAATTATAATGCAATTTACATTGTTTTCCAAATCTACGCGATATTCGTTTTATAACATACCTACATTGAATTTCTTGACGTTTTTATGTTTTAAGGTCATCTTTTGCATTTAAAGATTTTCAGAGCATTTTGAAGTTTTTTCTAAATTTAAATTTCAAATTTTCAAATTTTTATAAATGATTTTTATAATAAATGTATAATTATTATATATTATTAATAATAATTTATTTTTATATTATGATCTAAAATCTAAACATATATGTACAGAAAAAAAAATAGTTAATTTTCAGATTAAATTAGTAGTCCAAATGATAAGTTCTGTCTACAGTAAAACTTTTATACAATCATTTAAAAGTTTAAAATGTATATTAGAATTTATATCTTTAATATTAAAAATAAAAACAATTTAGTGAACTATTTAGAATTGTTAGGGCATTTTTTAGTTTTTTTAGAACATTAAAATCATCAATAATAATATATGATAATCAACCCAGAAAAAGCCAAGGTAGGGGAAACTGCCCCTACTTGACCCCCCTGAGGACGCCCTTGTTTATTTTTTAGATTCTGATTGTATTGGTTTTACAACGATAAGTGTTTTTTGTAAAATTATTTTATTTGTCTGTCCAAACCTTTTGGAGCACTAAAAATTATTCTTCAACCTTCAACTTTGAGGATTATTTGAGTACTTATAGTTGAAATAAATATGATACCTATATTTTTGTAATAAATTACAAACTTATATTAATATACATATTATAGGTATTAAATCGGAGTTGCATTAACGACGTTCTTTGCCGTTACTTTGAGGTTTGGGTGTCCAGAAAATTCCTGAGGTATTCAAATAATGACTTTTTAAAGATTTAATCCTTGTTAAATTTACAATTTAGAGTTTCTGTATAGAACTGTTTGAGTTATAAAAAACCACTTTAAAAACATAATTTTTTTACAAAATAAAGTATTTTCGTGATTAATAATTATAAAATCAATACCTCCGTAACTCTTCACTATCTACAATTTATATAATTTATTTTAAGAGGGCTGGCAATGGCGTGGCATTGTAGTTGGTCGCAGTCACTAATGTGTGATGTGGTCAAGCATCGTAAGGAGTCGCTGGCTCTCGGATGGGTAACCTACCCGATTCTTGGCGACGAATCCTTGCCCCACATAATATAATACATGTTTCAACCGTACCAACCATAACCCCCACGCAACCAATGGAGCGTGTTGCCAAGGGTCGAACAACAAAAAAAATTGAATTTTAATATTCACGAATTTAATACGATCCAAAAAGAGTTGGTTTTTAAGTACCTATATTTTAATGAAAATATAAAGGCAAATACTTTTTATGTATATTGTATGAATAAAATTAAGTAGAAAATAATTAAAATTTAGTTTTACAAAGTAAACTTTTCATATATTGAAAAGTATATACTCTTATTATGAGTTATTATTTAGTATTTTTCTTGAATAGTAGGTATCATGTATTATTGTGTGACCTAGTTACATTCATTTGACGTAAATAAATTACTTGTGTAAAAATATTAGTTATATATTTGTGTTAATTTCGATTCTGGAAACACTTGTATAATATAGGTACCTATATATAATGATATTTAGGTATAACTGATATAAATATAACAAAACATTTAGTCAATTTCGCACACCATATGTGACTTTAATTTTTAATAATTTTATAGGCAACAGTACGACATGGTAACACAAATACATTTTTTTTTTTTTATACATATTTGATATATTTACTATTATTTATTGTAGTATATTGAATAGTTTACTAGATAGTAAGTATGAAACATAGACAATCATTTGGGTAGTTTAAAGGGTGACCTCTTGTTATGTTTCAACATACTTAGAGTCAATGAGTAAATTTATTATTCTGTAATACTATTAATTATAATATTCTTAAGCTATACAGTTGTTTTTTTTTTTAATTGTTTTATTTAGTTGTAAACTAAAAGTTGAATGAGTTTTCTTAGTTTAATTTGATGCCTTTTAAATATATCCTGTTTCATGTTGTATTAAGTTTTCGATTAGTTAACTATATATAAGAACTTATCATGTATCCACTCTTAATTTATAAAACTTCATAATTGTACAACAGTTTAAAATGTAATATTAAATATATTTTAGTTTTTTTTTTTTTTTAATAAAATATATTTAATACGCGTAGGTAGTCGCCAGAAGGATAAATAAATTAGTGCTATAAATATGTACCTATCATCCTTATTTTCTTACATAATGAAGTAATAATTACAAGAGTTAATACTCTTAAATTTACTCTCAAAATATTTATACAAACTTTCATTTTAGGATACATTTTGGAGTGAAATGAGTAATTTACCTTACAATACTTATGTGTTACTTATTTTAATCAAAATTTTTCGGATATTTTAGGGCCTTACTATGCCTGGAAAAAACTGATTTAAAAAGTTAAGTTACATAACGAGGTACTTTTTCAAGTACTTTTCTAACTAAGGTACCTAATTAAATTGTTGTCCATGATAGCAGTTAGGTACTTATCAGTAAATAAATTTTATAGTAACGTTAAGTTAATTTTTTTTTCTAATATTAGAAACCATTAAAAATCATTTTACAAGTTAAATAAATAAATGTAACATTTTGTTTTAGAATTAACTTACACTTTTCTCTATTGACTTAACGTGTTAAAAATGAGTTGAATTTTCTAGCCTTATTATTAATCGTTTAGATTTATCGTTATATGAATGTAGAACGGGACATTTGGTAAAAAAAAATAATAGCTAATAAAATATATATATAATAATAGTGGTAGGTCATTTTCAAAGAATTTTGATATGGTATTGTGATACCAATTTGTTATTCTACCTAATTAAAAATAAAAAAATATAAAATATAAAGGTACTTATTTTAGGCACCAATTCAATATTATAATGCGTTAAAGTTTTTTTTTATTTTGAACAAAAAATCTGAATTGTTTCATATTATGTATTGTACGTTACGAAATATAGTATATTTTTTATCAAAACAAGAAGTTGAAAGATTTTTTCGAACGAATATAGCCATATATATAGGTACATATATATGAATGTACAAGTTAACCATTGTATACACTGTGTACCTAACAGTTTTTTTCAACTCAGATTTTTGCTTTCTACATTGCAAATACTAATTTTGTTTGTTCACGTACTGTAAACATTGTAGACATTTTTTAACACGTCTTATATAATTTAAAGGGTTTTAAAAAAAATCGAATTTGCATAAAAAGAATAAATACATATTTTACTTGTTTCACAATCATACTCAACAAACACATTAATGAAGCTCTCTGTAAAAATAAAATAATCAAACTGAAAATAATAATAATATAAGCTCAAATATTTTTGACGTATTTATTTATATAAAATTTTTCACCTAAGGATCATTTAAAAGGTTTCCGTAAATGATATTATCAAGCAATGTACCTATTATTGAATTAAATTATATACAATAATTTTTCTAGTTTTCAGTTTCTCAAATTCTAATTTATTAGGAATTACGCATTTTTTATAAAGAGCAAAAATAAATATTCTATTTTTAATTTTAAAAATGGTAACTTCAATTTTAAATGAAAAAAAACCTTTGAAAAACTTCTTGCCAAGTATTAATACATAATAAAATTGGAAAATATTTTATTTTTATTTAACTATAAAAAGTAAATAAAAATGTATGTTTTATTTATTTTTTTGAACAATTTATATTTCAAAAATATAATTAATTTAATATAATGTATACAGATTGTAAAAAAAAACAAAACGCTTCCCAATATGTTATTATTATACAACTTTAATTTTTTTTAGAAACTTAATAACTGTAAGATAAAAAAAACTAGAACATAATATCTGCCAAAATGATTAAATTAAGTATAAAACTTAATTATGCAACTTGACCTAACAAATAAATTCCTGACGACAATATGCCATAAAAGTTGATGATTTTTTGAAATGCCAACAGCCAACGATAAAAATGAAAATGATACTGCCAAAGGCTGTTGTAGTATTTTTTAATTTTAAATGTCAAGATTATTATTACATGGCTAGTTAAAACCTTGATCCAGATTTTTTCGCGTTGTATTGATTAATGTAAATTGTACATTTAGCCCTCATTAATGACGGGGGAATTTAGCTTTCGTTTGCACAGCAGCAAAGTGAAGGTGGATAGTGTATAATTAAAGAGTATCATCCCCCCGAACGCTCTACGTTTAAGAAATGGATTCATTCATCTTTGTTAAGGGCTAATGGTCACGGCGACGAATAAAAAGAAAAAAAACCATAATTATAAGGGTTTACCCTTGGAATATAAAAATTAAGAACGGATCCATTCGCACGTCTTTTGGATATTGTTTTTGTTCGTGGGAGGCAAAAACAACAAAACCTGGTGTACACAATGAAAATAATTATTTTAACGCCGTAGAACAATATGGTTTCGTTTGTACATTATCGTTTTTTTAGAAACACCTTATATGATTAATTATTATAATATTATATGATGATGAAAATTGTAAGACCCTATAGGTGTACATGAAAAAAAAATCCCGAACACGCGTGCGTCGTGTACCTTTCAACACACTAGCTATAACGTACAATTATTAATATAATAATAGTTATTTTTATTATTATTATTATTATTATTATTATTATTATTATTATTACGAACACACGTTGGTTAGAATTTGTTATCAACAATTAGGTTTTTAAATTATTTAAAAAAAAAAAAAGGTGATTATATATTTTTTTTACGCTTACCTACCCATACTTACTTGTCTTTAAACTTGCACGACTTTGTATATTAAAAGCAATACGCCTCGCTTAAACAAAGATAAGGTTGATTAATCGTTTTTGCATATTATTTGATGCTTAAATTTAATATTAAATCACATTATTAATAACACAACACCTATAATGGATAGTTTTCTTTTATGTATCAGATTTTAAGATATTTATAATGTATATAATATTATACTTTAAAGCAGAGAGCATCATTTAAACTTTGGTAATCAATATCATTTCATCACCAACACCATATACTGCATAAATAATTCGTTGATATTATTTGAATAATTGTATTATTTTATTGGTGTATCGTATAATAATATGTTCTCACACAATATACGCATTTGTGTGAAATATTATACGAGTGGTTTTAAAAATTAAAATTTGGTTTTATACGATTTTTATTCGTACTATTAATCTAATCGGTACCGTGATACAGTATTATTTGACGGTGAAAGTTATATGAAATACCTAATATAAATAATAAAAAATAATCATTTACTATTCTTGTTTTCTATGCTATTAATATGGGTAGTAATTACTTGCGTTTTTTTAAAATAAAAAAAAATACATTATATCGCTTTCATACATTTTCAATTTTTTTTAACTATATACACCGAATCGCTTCAATATTAAAAATTATACACAAATCGGGTTCGGAAATCTGTGAAAGATCCTTGAGGGAAAATTCAAAATAATATACAATTATCATAAATAAATCTAGTTTATAATAATTAATGGTTGTTAATGCTCCGTTGTGTGAGACAAGACCCTCGATATTGATTTATATAGCACAATAATAACATAAATTATTACTGTTTTCTATATTATACCAATCACATACACCAATAATAAGAATATAGTTAAATTTTAGGTCAATTGGCGTTCATACGTATTTAGTTTTTGTTATATTTTGTAAACTCCACCTAAGTGACAGTACTTGTTGAAAATATTCCAAATTTTGAAATCCAAATCCACAAATCCACTGTATATAACGCACCCTCAAAAAACTCTTATATATAATTTGATATATAACTCAATGTTGATATCTATCGTATCGAATTTCGAGTAATTGATCTGCGCTGTACTGCAGTGAACGACTCTACTTATTACGTTTTGTTTTTTATTATTATTATTGCAAATAGCAGATGTATTTCTTCATTAATTTTTAATTTTAATTCAATATTCATACGAATCGGCTATTCCCGGGGTCTTTACGCTTTTAAAATGTGTTTAAATGCATAATATTTTTAAATACAAATAATAACGAAATGTCTACAAGCTTAAACTTTTAGTGCTACATATATATATTATATATATAATTATAATTATACTTACAATTTATTTTTATGAAACTAATTTTAATCAAACTATTGTCTATTGTTCGGTGATAATTACTTCTCGACTTTGATTTTATTCCAAACGAATTTACTGAATTTTATTTTTTTAAATATCATTTTTCGAACGAGCATGAAAAAAATGTATCAAAAGAACAACAATTTGTATTCGCCGTTTCGTTCATTGGCATTTATAAAAATATACTTGAATATACATACGCAACGGAAAAGCGAGAAAAATATATTAAACTTTCGGTTGTATGTAAAAGCTATAAACCCAAGAGTTATATTAACTTTAGCTGTTGTTTTCTGCGGGGAAAACAAAATAAGGGATGTTAAGTCTAGCTATACGGGTCCCGAACGTGATCTTTATTTCTAAATACATTTGTTGTAACGTAGGTGGATTTGTCTGAAAGAAATTAAACCTCGGACGAAACTACTGTAGGAGGATAGGTAACGAATTCTCGGGAATTGTTAATAAGATATATTTTTAATGTTGTCTGAGTTTCGCGAGTGAGAAAATTTGCCGAATGGCGTTAATATAATAATAATAATAATATACGTGTAGAATACGAGTAGACGAATAATCTAATTGTGTGTTTTCTAATACGATACTTAGGTACTAAATTGTCGTCAAACCCGTAAATGAAAATTATGACTTCAAAGCGCGTTGCCGGCGATGAGTTTACATGCTGCAATTTGTAAATAATTTCCGTTGAATCAAATACGATTGGATACCGTCAAGTACCTACATAATATATTATATTATACCCGGTATATTATAGTATACCTCACACAAACGTTATTGATTTGTACTTTTTTGCTCATCTCCCCCAAAAATCACTCCTATGCGTAGTCATATTTCTTTGTACTATGTTCAACTGTCAGCAATCGTCGATATTTACCAACGGTATAATTATTACTACTGTCGTTTGATTGAACTCTGTTCATTCGAAAGCGCACTTTACGCGAAATCCCTGCACGATGTGTGTCGGGTTGGTATATACTGTGTGTAGATCGTTGATAAATATCAACACGATGGGACGGGGTGTCTATAAAAACATATTAAATGTCGTTCGGCTGTTTCTGCACTTTATCAAAACCATTAATTACCATTCGATTAATAATACGTCCAGCTGTATGTGTACCTATTTATTATATATATTGCTGTACCGGGCGCGATCGATGATTGACACATTTAGACCAGAAAAAAATATTTTTCAAACTTCAATATCGAGGGTGGAAAAAATGTTTTGTTCTAGTTTGTAATCACTAATAAAAGTTCTAAATACTTTTCAAGATATAAGGGAAAAGCAAAAAAAAATAACGGAAAAACAGAATATTGACAGAGTCGATTTTGTTTTGATTTTTAGATTCTGAGCGGAGCGATGAATGTATTGGTTTTACAATGATGTATGTTTTTATATTTTTATATTTTAGATTCTGAGCGGAGCGATGAATGTATTGGTTTTACAATGATGTATGTTTTTTTTTATATTTTTATATTTTTATATTTTTATATTTTTATATTTTTGTGTCTGTCATCACGTTTTGGGACAGTAAAAGTGCTTCGATTTTCTTCAATAGTACCTTTTCTGATAGGAAAGTGAATCTAGTTGGTACTTTGGGGGGTCAAAAGTAAACATTTTCCAGTAGTTTTCACAAGCGCCGGGAAAAACAACATAAAAATTAAGGAAAAACGGGAATTTTTACGCAAAATCGATTTTCCAAAAAATCGAATTTGGTTTTTGGTGTAACTTTAAAACAAATGACCGTAGATACATGAAATTTTCACTGGTTGTTTATATTTGCATTTTCTATACACGATAACATTTTCAAAATATTTTGATTTATTTGGAACTGTTTAGGGACATTTTCATTTTTCATTTTTTTTTAGTTTTTTTTCTAGAAATATCAATAAAATTTTATTTTTTGGTTGCGAAAGCTTGAAAATTTAATAGAAGGCTCCTAATATGTTGTTTCAAAGGCAGATGAAAAATATTAAAAATCCTTAGTCACAATTTTTTTTTATAAGCATTTAAAGTTCAAAAATTGACAAAATATGGAAAAATCACGAAAATTAGCAAATTATTTTGAGTTAAGAATTCGTAAAAATTTTTCTTTTTAAATCTAAGATTTGAAAATGAAACACAAGATTCCTTATAAGATTATCTACCTTTATCAATAAAAAAATCTCTACCGGACAGTCAAATTAAATTTTTATGAGCGTTTGAAATTCAAATTTTTACAACATTGGATTTTCACTCGATTTCTCATGTAGTGATTTCCTTATTTTGTTGTAATTCAAAAACGAATAACTGTAGATACATGAAAATTTCACTGAATGTTTATATTAGCATTTCCTATACACCATACAATTTTGAAAAGATTTTGACTCTTTTTGAGCTGTTTACGGACATTTTCAGTTTTCAATTTTTTTAGTTTTTTTTTTTATAATTGTCAATAAAATTTTATTTGGTGGGCCAAAAAGTCTGAAAATTTAATACAAGGCTCCTGGTATATTGTTACAATAGCAGTTGAAAAATATTAAAAATACATAGGCACAGTTTTTTTTTATAACCATTTAAAGATCAAATTTTGACAAAATTTATCAAAATCTCGAAAATTATCAAACATTGTAATTAATAAATTATAAAATGTTCAGTTTTTATAACTAAGAGTTGAAAATTTAAAACAAAGATTCTCTTAAATAATTCATACTGTAACCAAAAAATCTAAGCAATATATGAACACAGTTATTTTTTACAGACATTTTAAATTCAAATTTGGACGAAATTACATATTAAAATCAATATTAACGATCTTGGTTTTTGTTGTAATTTAAAAATATTATTCGGGGATATATGAAACTGAAAAATCAACACATTATGGCCTATCCATACAATCTACCATAGTATAAGGAATAAGAAGTATGCTCAATGATAAGACTGTGCATATTTTAAGGGGCAATGAATAATTTATTCATAAATTCCATATAATTTAATACCATAAATAAGTATATAATATGTCTTATACCTAGACTGACATACCGCCTCTGCTCAGAATCGTTTTTCTTATACAATGATATTATATCATTGAATTCAAATTTAATACCATCCATCATACAGTGACCCACTTGTAACCTACAGTACAGCAGAGCGACATCCACTTACCCACCTTTTTATTTATATTTTTATTTATATTTTTGTGTCTGTCATCACGTTTTGGGACAGTAAAAGTGCTTCGATTTTCTTCAATAGTACCTTTTCTGATAGGAAAGTGAATCTAGTTGGTACTTTGGGGGGTCAAAAGTAAACATTTTCCAGTAGTTTTCACAAGCGCCGGGAAAAACAACATAAAAATTAAGGAAAAACGGGAATTTTTACGCAAAATCGATTTTCCAAAAAATCGAATTTGGTTATTGGTGTAACTTTAAAACAAATGACCGTAGATACATGAAATTTTCACTGGTTGTTTATATTTGCATTTTCTATACACGATAACATTTTCAAAATATTTTGATTTATTTTGAACTGTTTAGGGACATTTTCATTTTTCATTTTTTTTTAGTTTTTTTTCTAGAAATATCAATAAAATTTTATTTGTTGGTTGCGAAAGCTTGAAAATTTAATAGAAGGCTCCTAATATGTTGTTTCAAAGGCAGATGAAAAATATTAAAAATCCTTAGTCACAATTTTTTTTTATAAGCATTTAAAGTTCAAAAATTGACAAAATATGGAAAAATCACGAAAATTAGCAAATTATTTTGAGTTAAGAATTCGTAAAAATTTTTCTTTTTAAATCTAAGATTTGAAAATGAAACACAAGATTCTTTATAAGATTATCTACCTTTATCAATAAAAAAATCTCTACCGGACAGTCAAATTAAATTTTTATGAGCGTTTGAAATTCAAATTTTTACAACATTGGATTTTCACTCGATTTCTCATGTAGCGATTTCCTTATTTTGTTGTAATTCAAAAACGAATAACTGTAGATACATGAAAATTTCACTGAATGTTTATATTAGCATTTCCTATACACCATACAATTTTGAAAATATTTTGACTCTTTTTGAGCTGTTTATGGACATTTACAGCTTTCAATTTTTTTTAGTTTTTTTTTCTATAAATATCAATAAAGTTTTATCTGTTGGGCCAAAAAGTGTAAAAATTTAATACAAGGCTCCTGATATATTGTTACAATATCAGTTGAAAAATATTAAAAATACATAGGCACGATTTTTTTTTATAAGCATTTAAAGTTGGAATTTTGACAAAATTTATCAAAATCTCGAAAATTATCAATCGTTGGAATTAAAAAATTATAAAATGTTCAGTTTTTATAACTAAGAGTTGAAAATTTAAAACAAAGATTCTCTTAAATAATTCATACTGTAACCAAAAAATCTAAAAAATATATAAACACACTTATTTTTTACAGATATTTTAATTTCAAATTTAGACAAAATTTCATATTTAAACCAAGAATTACGATTTTAGTTATTTTGTTGTGATTGTATAATATTATTCGTGGGTACTTGAAATTTCTAAAGTAATCTACTATATATATCTATGATAGTATCAGGGTTTGTTGTTGGTGTATAACGCGTTATAAGTACCTAATGGATATTGGATATGATTAATTTGGAATTCATTATAGGTCAATTTTTTTTAATACCATAGATATGTATATAATATGTCTTATACCTAGAAGGACATACCGTCTCCGCTCAGAATCGTTTTTCTTATACAATGATATTATATCATTGAATTCAAATTTAATACCATCCATTATACAATGACCCACTTGTAACCTACTGTACAGCAGAGCGACACCCACTTGCCCACCTTTTTTATTGTTACCTATCCAAAAATACGTAATTTTAATACTTGATATTTTCACCAGATATTTATTTTAGCATTTTCTAGACACGATATAATTTTAAAACTATTTTCGGTCTTTTCAATTTATATATTTTATAGACATTTCCAATTTCCATTTTTTTTCCATTTGTGTAGAATAATAGTAATGACATTTTGTTTTCAAGTCAAAAAGCTTAAACAATTTAATACATAATAGTCCTTACAGAAATTAAAAAATATTGAATATACACTTGGCCACGATCTTGTTAATAAGAGTTCTAATTTTGACGAAATTGGATAACTACCTATTCAAACGTAAAATTACGATTTCTCCTCGATTTTTGTTCGGTTGTTGTAATTTAAAATATATTATTCGTAGACATTTTAAATGTTCATAAAATATTCATTTTACCGTTTTCTATGTACATAATGGATTTTTCGAAATATTTAAATTAATTTTAATCTATTACTTTACTACGGATCTACTGTACGGCGCTAGTCGTGATAGACCTATACCTATCAGTAAATTACAGTGATGTATGATATTATATGTAATGTGTTTGCCAAAAATAAGTTCAACCCTACTGAATTACTATAGGTAATAAAAAATTGACAACAGTGGCATCCACTCAAAATGGTGTTTCCCATTTGGCTCTTTGGATTCAAATTTAACACATCCATTACGATGACCTATTCAATGACGACGTATACCTACACCCAAAACCATTTACTATACAGCTCAGCGACTTACCAAGTTTTTTTTTAATTGCATCGTAATAAAATTATTTTCGTATATCTTAAATGTTGTTTAATCTTCTAATTTGTTCTATTACATGACATATTTTAATGGTTGAGGTAATAAAAGGAATCACTGTTTTTATTTATATTATTCTTATATACTACGGGTTGATAAAAAAAAACTATACGATTTTTGTTTATTTGTCTTCAAATAAGTAATGTTCTCTGTCAATTTATCACAGTATGCGGGTTGTCTGCTATGTATTATTGGGTTTTATCTTTGCCATCTATCTTACAACAGCCTTTTGCGTGTGTGTGTTCACAGAGAGTCTAGACAAATGGGAGAGACTGACCGTGGCCGATGCGCTGGAACCCGTGTCGTTCGACGACGGCGAAACGATTGTCAGACAAGGTGAACAAGGAGACGATTTTTACATAATCGTCGAAGGAACGGCGCTCGTCCTACAGCAGCGGGTCGAAGGAGAGACTCTGATCGAAGTCGGCAGACTCGCGCCGTCCGACTATTTTGGTATGTATATTTTATGTATACACACACCCACACACACCTACACACACACACATACATATATATATATACACAATTTAAGTATAAAAATGTATAGGCACTTGAGACGATAACGCACTACGGTTAACGAGACTGCCGACGGTTGAGTTTCGTGGGAAGTAAAGCTCGAACTACGATGAAGGGTGTAGAAATAAAATTATCGACTCCGCTCTAGTCCTTCCTCTAGACCCACCCTCATCCCCGCACAACACCTCTTACCCTCCCGTCAATACCTCTTGTCCACCCATCCACCCACCCGGATATAACGTACGGATGTGCATATGTGTACGTACGTGTTCGTATATACGAAAGTGGCGTGCTAAATTCGTGTGATAATAATAAGTCAATCGTTACCCCCGTGGCTACCAACAGTTCCGCATTCGCGTGCCGTCCATCAACTATTATTATAATTTATATCATCACACCGGTGTCGATGCAGTCGTGTATCGGTACGTATATTCTCACGAAAGACCGTAGAGTACGATAATAGTAATAATATGTACTGTCGTCTGTCCGTCAGTCATATTATATTATAATGCATACGTTTTTGTATATAATTTATGTCTATCTGTCTTACTTACTGGTAGAATATTTAGAATTTTTCCGACGGGGGCGAGAAAAAAGTGTCACCTGCAGGCTGTCATCGTCGAAAAACCATTTTTCCTAAGTCCGCAATAAACCTATTTAGCCTGTTAACTTTATATATATATGTATATACTTTATACTAATACCGAATAATTTATGGGCATAACATTGTCTCAAGTCTTCTATTAATTGTAATGTCTTCCTTTTGCACGTCTCGTTGACATTATAATAGCGCCAATCCTAAAATACAGTGACGTCCAACCCTTTTACTAGGTGTAGCGGTCGCTACACCTTGAAAATAAGGGGTGGGTGGGTATAATAACATAAAATAATCAATTTGAAATATGTCCATAATTCATCACAGATTATATTGGTTAATACCTTAATATTTAATAATATTATCAATTAAAATATGATAAAATGTATAAAATAATTTAATTTTGAGTTTGTGTGTAAATTTTTTTTTGCTACACCTGAAAAATATGTCCTGGGTGTCACTGCTAAAATAGTTCCGTCGTAGTATTATTAGTCCAACAGAAATCAAGAACCTTTGACATTATTATTTTTTTCTACACAAATGCTGGATGATACAATAAAAATATTAATCCGTGGTCAGTGCACCCTCTATCACATAGTCATTCAACCGACTCGCTCATTCCCATTATTATTTTTATGCTGAATTTAATCATTCCAAATATTGACATTTTTAAGTATATTTATTATTTAAATATCATATTATAATATATAGGTATATATATATTATCACATATTTACATTATATGTACTTATGCCATTTAAAGTATTTCCTGTGATGATATTGACATATTTATTTCAAATGAGAACTACCTTGTTTTTTCTGCAAGTTATTGAGCAGATGATTAAATCAAAAATCAAATGAGTAGTTTCTAAATTATCTAGAAAACTTCATGTACAATAATACATGTATAATAGTCATGTATAATAGTCCACACGATGGTTTGTTTTACGATGTGGGTAGATAACGATAATTTGAAAATTATAGAAAGTCAAACTAATAATTTATCATTTTATATTTTTTATTGTTCTAGTTTAGTAAGTAGGTATGATACAAAATATTACATATATTTTGAACTTGATCAAATTTTGATTTAGATGTATCAAATTTTTCAAAAAAAATCATTTGCTTAACAATCTACAGAAATACAAAATGGTGGTCCACGTTTGAAAAATTAAGTTTTTATCGCTATGTGCATGCGAGCTCATTGAATGGTATAAAAGATAATATATTTGCCTATAGTCCGCAATACATATAGACGGAAATGCAGTAATATTAATGGATAAAAGTGTGCATGGGACTATTTGAGAGGGTGAGTAACTGTTTGTATTATTATACCAATGTGCTACCGCCTGTAACTATACGATGAAATGTCGTCGGCAGCGCTCATTGTCACTGTCAGCTACAGATTGGTATACCGGACACGCTTCGGTACACAGGACCTGGTATAATGCAGAGCGATGTCACCTTTGGGTCGCACGATCTATCACTGGCGTGCGCATCGATACGCGTGTTGATTATCTCGTCGCAGTGGTATATGAGTTATAATATTATTTATAACTTATATTATATAAACGTACGTACGGCGATAGGTACGATTTAATAATAACAAGTACCTATGATCTACAATCGAGTTCGTCATCTGCGGATCCGATTTTAAACTATATCGTAGCTCCCACGCCGGAGAAATACTACCGAGTCTTATCGTCCTTCCCCGTGCTGTAGTGTGTACCGCATATTATAGATATTACCTGTGTAGTGACGATGGAGTCCATACACTGCTGATATCCGCCTTCCCGGATTGTCCACGGTTTCGGGGAGACCCGACAAAATCGTCCGGGAACCGTGTGCCGATTGCCGATCGTCGTCCGCGCCTGCAATTGAAACTCGGACCCAGCTGCGGTGAAAAATTACTCTCGTTACGTATATAATATGATCGCTCGCCACGATTCCTATTATAGGTACCTGTTTGTCGACGGGGCTTCAATAACACCACGCGTCTAATGCGATCAATTTGTTTACTTGCCGACCGACTGTCGTATAATAATATATTGTCCTGCTCCGGAGACTCTTGCATCGATTTTGTCCGAATGTACACGTCGCGCCCCGTAAACGTAGCGTAGTCGGATCCAATTTGAAATTCTCGTCACACCGGAAATATATCGAAAGCTTTCCGTCTCCGCGGGCCCATTCAGTGCAGCGTGCACGGCCGTGTATTGCACGTAACGATAGAGTCCGTATACTTCAGATGATCGCCGCTGGCCCGAAATGTTCAACGGTTTTTGGGGGAAATGCGACGAAATCGTTCGGAAAACCATGTGCCGTGCCTGCAGTTGAAACTCGAAACTGCGGTTGCTATGAAAAATTACGCTCGTTACGAATATTATCGCTAACCGCGTCTCCTATAAGCATATAAGTGCTCCTACATGGAGATGCCGGCGGGGCTCTTGCAACATCCGCCTCGGTATGCGCGATGCGTCTAATGCTATCAATTTATATTTTCTTGCCGACCGACTGTCGTATTTTAGTATGTATTGTTCTGCTTTGAATCATGAATTGCTGACATCGATTTTGTCCGAATGTACATGGCGCGCCCCGTAAGAGTAGCGTCGTCGATCTGGCGGGTCCATTTCGAAATTCTCGTCACACCGGAATAGTATTTCATCCGTATACAGCTGATCGCCGCCCGCCCGAAATTGTCCGCGGTTTCTGGGGGAAACGCGACGAAATCGTCCGGAAAACCGAGTGCCGTGCCTGCAATTGAACAGCGGCTGCGATGAAAAATTACACTCGTTACGAATATTATCGCTCGCCGCGTCTCCTATATATACATTATTATACACCTACATAGAGATGCCGGCGGGGCTCCTGCAACATCCGCCGCCGGTATGCACGACGCGTCTAATGCTATCAATTTGTTTACTTCCCGACCGACTGTCGTGTGTATATATAAATGTATATTATATGTATTATTGTCCACCGCGGACACTCCATCGATTTTGCAGTCCAAACGTACATTTCGCGGGCCGTAAGAGTATATATTGCCATCGATCCGGCGCGGAGCACGCACTGTATATAGATTGTACATACGAGTGAGGACAAAACACATAACATTATTCGTGTCGTTGCGATCGCAATGACCTCGTGTACTGTCGCCGTCAACGCGGCCAGGCTAATTGATCGTGTTTCACTATATAGTAATCGCAACATTATTCCAAACATTGTGTTACAGGTGAAATCGCACTGTTACTCGACCGTCCGCGAGCAGCGACCGTCGTCGCCAATGGGCCGCTGAAGTGTGTGAAACTCGATCGGGCCAGGTAATGTATACAACAATTATTATAAAACTATATTATATTATTTATCCTTTTATCGGCGTCCCCGGCGAAATCCATTATTTCAGTGCACCGGACATCTGGCGCCGGCTGTTAAAAACGCCCCCGTGGATATATTATACGTAATGCGCCACAGACCTCTCTAAAAGCTTAAAAGTCTGCCTGAACATCGATCTCCGGGAGATACGATATTAATAGTAGCATTCAGGCTCCATTGTGCGTTTGAGGTATAATATTTTATGGACCATAATTACAATAGGACTCCAAATGTTTCAGTTTCTTGTATAGAATGTTATATTATATTGTACGCAATATAGCTACCTAAATATTATACTCAATATACGTGAGACTTTAACTCTATATTATATTCCGAAGGAAATTATTTTGCACACAACTGCTATATGCATTTATCGTTTTAATGACCGATTTTAAAACAAAGATTTTGAGTCTTAAATATTTGAAGATGAAAACTTTTATAAGCCTAATGTAAATTCAAATAAAACAATTTCAAAAAAAAGTACTCAACTCTGTACCGTTTAAGAATGAACTATAGGTCCGTTATAATATAGTAAGAAAAATAAATTTCGGTTTTAATCACTTGTTCTATTCTTTATTCACACAAAGCTAAACAATCAAATATTTAGGTCCGTTAGCCTTTTACAAACAAGTTAATATTATTATTTTTGTTTTGCGTATACATATTTGTATTGTTTTAATTTCCTTGTATTATTATATTATGCTTTTTTAGATTTCCAACATGTTATCACATAAATAATTTCATTTTTCGTGCATCATGCACAGTTATAGTATTCGTTGAGTTCGCTTACCTATAGGTTCACTTCTACTGAAAAGATAAATTAGTACAATTTGTAAAAACCATAATATGTACACTTTTCTTCGAATTATATTTTGTTAAAAGCTTTTTACTCCAAAATAGAACATAATCTTGTCTCTGAGAATTTTATACTTTTTCTTCCATTGTGGACATTTCTTTAAAGTTCAGTTCAAGGATTTTAACCGTATACAAAACGATTTGTATTCCATCCCATTGAAATATATATTATTTTGTTCGAAAGTTGACTATAACCCATCGCGTATATTTTATATAAGTAGTATAGATTTGGTTTTTCTATTGTAATTATAAACTTTATATTACACAGTATAGGTACTTGCCAATATACGTATATAATATTCTATCTATATGATATTATACTGTACATGCTTGGAGAAAATATGACAAAATAAAACTGTGTGCCTTTTAGTTTCTGGGCCGGAGCGATGAATGTATGCAGTTGAAATTGTTTTTAAGCCGGTGCCTTGCGTATACTGTCCAAAACGATGAAATTATGACTTGCGGATTACTTTTTACTTAGGTACTGTTATCTCCCATATAGTTTTATTCAAATCACAAGTACCATTAACCAAATTACTCGTAGAAAACTATATTATAATATCCCCGTGAATATCAAATCGTACGTCGTGCAATTAAATGGTAATACCGTAATCAAAATCATGTGTACCTTAGCTCTTGTCTCACAAAAAGTATGTTCCAGGGGTTGAATTAATGTAAAGGGTAGTTGTCCCGGGATGACCCGGCTTGCGGTTCGATAATACTCGTTGAAAAATTGTTGAAAAAAACCTCATGGGGATAAAAATTTAAATGTGATCTGTGGTAGGATCTCGCTATACCCTTTTCCCGGAACGTCGCATAGCATAATATAATATTAATATTTAACGCCAACAATGGGCTGGTATACCTGGTATTTTATGTGGTATACCATGGATTTAAAACTATAATGTATTATATTTTATGCAATGATTACATTACCACATTTCTAATATTGAATTTTACTTTTAAACGAGTTTGAAACATTGAGTTTAATTTCATATTTATTCGTCATACTCGGACGACTTTTTAACTTCAAAGTAAAAGTTTTGCTATCTACCGCCTTGTAGTGTATAGATGTATTGCACTTAAAGTATGGCAAACTTTTTAGTAAATCACTTTTAGCAGCCGCATATGCTGTCAATTAATATACTGTGTACAGATTTATTATTTTTGCATTTGTCTTTAATGTTTTAATGTAAATTCGTGATAATAATGACATTTATATGCGAAACAATGTCTACATAATTTTCAGGTAGTTATATTTTATATTATACACAGCTTGCGTACAGGTGTAACAAATACGGAATATGTAGATATTCATATAATGTTCATTCACACAAATTTTGTCATCGGATGATAGTACCTACATACAGTCAGCCACTCACTACTTTATAAATTATATGGAAATGATTTGTATTTATAATTTATATGCAGTGTAAAAATATTTGCAATGCGCTCTTTTATTTATTATTTACATGCATAGCATAACGTCACCTAGTAGGAATAATGCGAGGAATAATGTATTATGTGTAAACATAAAATATATTTCTAGTTAAGGTCATAAAATTGATTTCTGATATACTTCATATATTTTGTCTTCACAGTTATTTAAATTACTTTTATTAACATTTTAAAAATATGAGTTCTCCATTTCAATAATTTGTGCGCTTTAAACATCTACCATTTTCTCTTATGATTTTTCCTTGTTTAATTTTAAATTTAAAACCAATTTCTGATTGAAAGTACGACAAATGATGTTGTAAATATACGTGTATATTATAATAATATTATTTTATATTTGCATTTTGACAAATCCAAACATCTTTAAAGATTAAAAAGTGTTTTGAACAATTTGTTATTAGTTTTTGAAAATAATTTTCCTTTCGGTTTAAATCTGGATTAAATAGGATGAACTTTGTAGCATCTACCTACTAAAAGTATTTATTTTCTTTAAGTTCCATTATAATGTTTTTTACTTTCATGTCTTTGATGTTAATTAATTATTTTTGCTTTGAACTAATTTGCGTTATGTATACACTAACTCTTTCAAATAATAATAAAGTGCCTACCCACATTTCAAAAATTACAAATGTTAAATGCTCGTATATATATAGCCTTGAAAATACATTTTGCATAGGGGTAAAGTATAAGACGATTAAATCCGCTTCTGGTTTTCCATCTAAATAAAGTATTTAAACACCTGCTACCTTATTTGTGCGTACGTATGTGTTTCATATAGGTACTGCACAACACGACCTAAATAATCTAGTGCACTTCACTACCAGTTACTTTTGCGTATTAAATAGTAATTTATTAAATATTAAGGAATTTACCTTATCTATGATGCACGCGGAATATTTTTTTTTTCTCGTTACTGTTTCTTACGCTATTTACTATACCTACCGAGTACTGGAAAGTAAAATCTTCAAACGACCTGACATCCGCAAAAACACGGAAGTGAGTTCATTAATCAAAAGTATTCTTCCGAGTATAAAATTATACGATGTGTACAGAGAACGCGGAAAGCAACGCAGCAAAATGTTGACGTTCTTCAAAAAATGTTTCGGAATCTATTTTACTGAAACTATGCAAAACGATTTATAATATTCAAGTTGTGCGTGTGTAGAGAATGCCATGCTCAAACATGTATCCACCCACTAACCGAGAGTTAAAAAATTCTGTGTATGAACTGATTTTTTTTATTTTATGACAGGCGTGAGGAAACTTTATCATATTATTATGTGAGAAATAGTTGAAAAATAACCAAACAAACATAAAAATATTACGATAATAATATCACGTCTGCTAGGATTATTAATAAGTCCCGGTTACCGAGTACACTTGGTTACTACCTATAGTATAATGCATACAAATATAAAGTGTTTATTCAATCTATATTTTACTCTTGCATGGTGGGAATTATTCGTTGTAGGTACTTTTCAGTTTTTCCAATAATTATTTGTATTATACTTGGTTTTTTTTTTCAACCAGTTGGTGAACTCGCGTTGAGTGTTATACAGTCGAGTCTTAACAATATTCGAATTTTGAGGGGAATAAAAATAAACACTACTTGAATATGTTTCGAGTTGCGAAGGTTTTCGAGTTATCGAGCCGGTTTGAGTTATCGCAACTCGAATGTACTTACAATTTTCAATCTTCACACCATATTATTGTTATTTGATATAAATCCTACCCATTAAAACCACCTAAGTGCTCGATACTGTGTCAGGAAAATATAACGGCGACCCTAAACAAATAGCCATCGTGCTTGAAAAGACAAGCCAGACGAATCTTTGAGATATAATATGACAAACATCAGTGTATCGAATTTCGCTCGTGATAATAATGGTCAACAAAAAAAAATTCGCCCTCTAATCGATCAATCACGATAAAGACTTCTCCTGGAAAAAAATACTACACACTACTTTTTTTCGCATTTCCATTAGAACGCATCGATTTTACTGACTTGTTTTTTTATGAAAAATACTCGCTATTTTATTCGAATTTCGACAGTTGTATAATGAAAAACAATACCTACCTTTAACACCTATTACATTTAATTTCGCTGTTATTTAAATGATAAAATAAAAAACATTTTTCTCCTTTATTTCTCGGCATTGTGAGCAACGAAAAATGAAACACTAATTGAGTGATATAAACAGTAAGAGTGGAAATGAAAGAGAAATGGAATAAGGCTTGACGTCATAATATGCTGTACCTATGCAAGAATAATATAATCTCATGCAGACGAACAATTCCGTTAAGATGACAAAGGTTATATTACATAAAATAACTTAAATTTATGGTTTATTGTCGTGAGAAACGACAACAATTAGACGACAAAAAGGAATAGAAACTCAGCCCCTACCCCCTCCCCCCATTATAGTATTAGTTTATATATAGTGTTCGATTTGAAAAATATTTTATTATATTATCATAAAAAGACATATTATTTATTGTATTTTATCGCCATCGTTATTATTATAATCTATATTGTGGTGGACGTGGAATTGTCACAAAATACGTACAATAATATTATGTTAAATGTTTTTTTTCAACTGTTTACACGTATTCTTCCGTATTCTTTTACTTCCTTGAAATACATAATTTTTTTTTCATTTCAGGTTTGAAAGAGTGTTGGGCCCATGTGCTGATATATTAAAGAGGAACATAACACAATACAACAGCTTCGTATCCTTGTCCGTATAGGATTTATACACATTACAACGAACAATAAATATATTATTTGTTTTCATTTTAAAAACTATTATCGGTTATCATTTTGTTATTATGAATTTTCGTTGCAGAGTTGTATACTATTAGGCAATTAAAATTAAATCAAATTTCGTAATAAATTTTAATTTATTTTTTTTTTTTGTTAACGCGCTATTATTATTATTATTATTATTATTATTACCTATGTGGATAAAAATTGTAAAAAAAAAAAATTCATACTTACAATATCAATAATATAAATTATTGTTACGAGTCATTTTAAAACTAACATTTACGAAAAGTTGTCAGTCAGAAACGATATAGTAAGTCATGTGTAGTTCTGTTTGTTTTTCGTTTTCTTCCCTATCATGTTTAACTTCCTAGTTGATCAGCTCAACTGACTTAAAACTAAAAGAATATAATATTATATCCTGTTCGTAATATAATGTCTAATTATTATATTATTATATATTATACGCTACTACTGCATAATATTATTACTACTGCGTTTTCTCCACTACCATAGTCAACGGTCGGTTAAAGGGTTAACAGTTTTACATTATTCAATATTTATATATATTTTTTGTATTCAATGACGCTGTTGACGTTTTGCATTTAAATATATTATTATGTTGTATACAACAAAAGTTAATCGACTACGTAACGTATTGTACCACTTAGTTTAGTGACGAGTTTAATATTGTATTATTTGTGTAATAAGTTTAAGTTTTATTTTTTTCCCCCGTTTTATGAAACCGGACGTGTACCGATAACTTAATTGTTTCGAAAAGTAACATTATGTATTTTATACACCTGTATAAGTCAAGCACTTTGAAGAGTCGATTAAAAAAAAAAAAAAAAAGGCAAAAAAGATTTGTTTCCGACCGCCACGGTGGTTTGTTTTTTTATTATCATTATTTTATTATTTATTTACCTTTTTGGCCGAGACGTGTGTGAGAACGTTCGTCATAAAACTTGTGTTTGTTTACACTAACAAAAACAAGAAATGTGCAAAGACCCAAATCAAGGACGAGACGCGGTGCTCGTGGGGTCGGACGCTGTCAAACAAAACGCCTATCTGTATAGAAATGTAAAATATTATATATATAAACAACTGCTGTATAGTTCGGTGACTTCCCAAAATCTTCACAGACGTTCCAATGTGAATATTGCTGGTAATCAAACACGCGTTTTCCTCTCTTGGAAAACACTATACGACTACACGTGTTGGGTCTGGAGAGTCGTAATGAATTCCGATACGTCTGGTGGGACTTAAGACGTAATCATATAATACCTACGAGGTCGCGGCGAAGTGAAAAATACTAAGGGACGTGAGGCGGTTTAAACCTGATATCGCGGTAACGAATCATAAAGGCTCAAGCGCGATTCGCGTAATCTCACGTCGACCTGATGAACGACTTCGTCGATAGTTTGAAATACAATAAAAAAAATAATAACCACAATAATAGATTCTTTGACTTCCGATTAGCAATTTATCGAAAATTATTTTACTTCTACGCGCGATAGGCAAAAAATAAAAAACCATAAAAAGTGTATTTTTTATGTTTGACTAATAGGTATAGTTATTATACGTTACAGAAAAGCAAGACTGCCACCACCGCCGCCGCGATCACGAAAGGCAACACGTGACTATGGAAAACGGCGTAGGTACTGTCAGGATTCGTTATGGTATACGACACGGCCTGATTTATAATAATAGAAGAGGTCCTGTTTGCTAACCTATAACCTTGTTACTTTGCAGGGGTGTCGTTTTAAATAAAAACAACTTTGAAAAAAATCAAAAAATTAAAACAATTAATATTGTCTATATTTTTAAGTATACATAATATAGTACTTATAGGTACCACCAAATCCAGGCGTTTCGTAATTCATCGCAAATCACATCAGTGATTCTTTTTTTTTGTAATAAATAATAATACACCGTGCCGGTGTACAACGGTCGGAACAACGACGAGATTAAAGTACTTAAACGTAATAAATTTGTTTGTATATACTATTGCCATCAACACTTAGTAGCCATACAATATTATAATATTGTAATAACCACAGTGCGAATAGTGAGATAACTACAGAATTATAGGTTATCGCTGACTATAAAAGAAAGGATACTCTACTATTTAGTGATTATCATAATAATTTATCACAAGATTCATGTTATAATGTATAATGTGCATAATATTATAATGATATCAATTTTACTATAAACAATATAAATGAATAGACATTGCATTATGTGAGTGCTTTGACTTACGTCCAATTGTTAAATTTTATTTTTTTTTAAAGAGTAGAATGGTGGGGGGTCCCTCGATGTACGATGTCGTGGAATATTTTTTTAAGACTTCGGCGCCACTGATTATAGTATGGTATTATGCTTTTACATTCTTTTCCACGAAAATTTATTATAATTGCTCGCCGTTAAATACTCGTTTGCAGCGAGTTCATATTCTTAACAAAAAGTTTTATTTTTGGTACCCACGTATAGGGTGGGAAGGGAATCCCGAGATCCTGTGACCTCAGACACGTGCTTTGATCGGGGCCTGGTGGTATATAAATTATTGTCGGGTGGCCTTCATAATAATAATATAATATATTGTTACAGGTCACAAAAATTAATAAACTACCGGCCCACTGCAATTGCTTGTGAAATGTCTACGACTCGCGTGTTTAGCACGTCATATCGTACGTGTGTTTCGGTGTGTAATGGACCGAGTAAACCCGAAACATTTGATCGTTAAAGTGAAAATGTGTTCAGTTCTCTTTCCTTGAATTATTAAATTTTAATCGGTAAGGAGTAAACTTTATTAATGGAATTTCGATGGCCCGTATTTTTTCTTTTCATTTATTATTTCGACAAAGTCGCCGATTTCGTATGGATTATAGTTTAACTTCTTATCCGCATTAACGCTGTACGAGACTTTGCAAGGGAAAAAAACACGCTAAGTGCATGTTAAGTGTTGAGTAATCAGGAAAGTCTTCTTCTCATAATGCAGGCTTCTTGTTAGTTTGAATTTCAACAAAATTAGAAACTCAAAATTTAGAACACCGTCTTATAAATGTTGTATTTCCACTACTCTAAGAGTTGTGATATCATTATCTTTCTCATTCTTTGAACTATAGATATCGTTTATGTTAAAATAGTGTGCTAATTAATATTTAACTCAGCTTAGTGACTTTAAAACATTTGATAAGTAATACACTACCTATTTCAATGACAGTACAGACTATATTATTATGTATTATAATGCTGTAGTATTTTTAAATTGTGACTTATGTCGCCAAGTTAAGTTCAATTATTTAGTAGAATATTTTGACATATAAATACATTATTATGAATAGAGAACAATAACGGTTACAGATATTTATAGTATACTAAAAAGAATACATAGTAATGATAGCAAATAGCAGTAAAATCGGTATAAATGTGAAATAATAATTAATGTAAAACCTATCAGGATCAAACTCATAATATAAGAAGCTATTTATTGAAATAATGTTTCTTTTTCGATTTTGTGTAATAAGTAGGTACCCGTTAACGTAAATTTAATATACGTAATTGGACATTAAAATATTCAATACTTCGGTACCTCATAAATTCGTGTAGCTTACTTCGATAGCCTGTTTTTATAGCGACCACTGGAACGATAATTTTTTTTTTTTTAACTCTAATTTTAAAAATATTTCAAGCCTCCGCAATTGATGTTAATGAACGTATTTTTACTATGCAAGTTTCGTGAAATTCGTCGACGATTTTACTTTCAGTGTCGCGACGTCGTCGTATCAATCAATCTGTGGCAGATGTGTGGTACCACCTGCACCGGTGCAGGACACGCACGCACATACACCGTCCCTGGGGGTCCTTGCAGGGTACTATGGTAGGTACTGCAGGAGTGGTGAGTCGCGTTACGTCATCAATCCCGCATTGTGTTTTTTGCAATTTGTAATTTATTATAGTTCTTCTCTGTGTCGTGTTTTAAACAGTTATCCGTGAAATATTATGTACCTGCGAGTTCCGACACGCAATCGTTGCACGACACCGGTGTGCTGTAGGTAAGGCAAAAAAATGTATTATATATGTCCGACGGTCTCGGGATGTGATAAAAATAAAATAAAATTAGGTACCCACTCGGTTACCGTTACCGTTACCTATATAAGTGCCACCTATGTACATACCTACCCTACATAATGTCACCAACGGGTCAAACATTTGTGTGCCCTCTCGTAAACTGTAAACTTCTCCAAAAGTACCTACCTTTTTTTTGTGTTAACTCCGCCAGAAAAAAAACCGGTAACATTTATTTCATGTACACTCGGCCAGTGAAGAAAATCAAGTAACAGTAAATGATTGATATGATACCAGTCATCATTAAAAAAAAAAAAATCATAATTTTTATAATAATAATCATCCTTATTAAATAATACTTAGGTATGCGTAAATACCAAAAAATATATAAGACTTAAAAATAAAAATAATAATTTCCGAACAAGTCACACAAATTATAATGGCCAGTATTACGTCAAAAAATCATGATCGATAATTATTGTAATAGTCATGAAATATGTAGGTACGTTATGTTATATTATAATATTTTGAACTGTGTACTAATATTATGTGATTGTAGATATTCTAACTATTAAGTCTAATATAAATCTATTATTATAAATATTTATAGCGTTCTCTAACACCATAACTTTTTTTTCGTTTTGAATTTTTGAGTTTATTTAGTCGATATATATTATTTAGGTTTACATAAGCAAGGACTTACTTATCATCTAACTCAATTCAAACTTCAATGGAGATAGGCACCACCCAATTAATGTACCGTGGTTAAAGATATGTCCACGGTTGTTTCGACCACCATAAATACGCTAGGTACCTGAACACGTATGTGCGACGCATGAAAGCTGAGATTGAGCGACAGTAAATTAATGCTCCTATAGTTATTAGTTACGTGGTTATTCGATCGTTCACGATATTATAATTAATACCTAATACCCGGACATTTTAGGCCGCAGACAAGACTCGAGTCAAAGTGAAGTCCAACTTGTACTTGAACACAAGTACTTGTACTGGTTTAGGTATACGAGTACCTTCATATTATAATGTCACTGACCGGCCAAACATTCGTGCTCCCTTGGAAACATCATTCCCTTTCATCATCCCATGTGATGATAATAATATGGTTAAACTCTATTCAAACTCCAATCTCCATTGACATATGAGGTCAGGAAAAGCGTTCTAGCAATCCACCATAGGTATATGTTCAGCTGAAGCTATAAGTACGATGATATTTTTTGAGATGGAAAAATTAATAAAAATAATACGTATACGATTAAATGAGCCAAGGAGGTTCAGCTGCAGTGTGTGTACCTAATTGAAAATTAAAACAAATATTTGCAGTAAAATATAATTTATTCTATTGCAATGTATTATTACACAACCGGCTTTAGTCACGATCGAAGCATTGGCACTGAAGGTGGCCAATAACATCAGGAGGGCGCGCGAAAGGCGTCTAAATTAGAATTTGAGAGGGGGCGACGATGGGCGCCAAAATAACTCTTGCACTAGACGCTGCAACAACTAGGCTTTGAAGTCATTTTTACAATATTTTATGTAAAACACATCGGTTCCATAACGGTTTAACCCATCGTTGGTATCATGTTGGCGTTTCTTCGGTGATATTAAACTCATATTTTGAAACAACTATTCTATTCATATTACAATAATAGATTGTTTTGAAACTATACATGAATCTCTTATCGAAATAATATTATGATGACAATATAATATTTTAAGAAAAGAAAATATGTAAATATCTATCTGTGGGCATGATGTTCGGGCAAATTCTACCTTACCTATCATATAAGCATCGCGCTCGCACTAATCGTCTCACTTGAATTATAATTTGTGATTACAATATGTAATAACAAATATTAGGTATATAAAAAAATTGCTTTCTGCAGATATTGTTGTTATAATTTTACAACAGTTATAAATAGGACTACTGCGTTGTATTACATTTATGTTTAGATCATTATTATTATTATTATTATTATATTATTATTATATTATCTAATTTTCGATAATTATTCATATGACACGGCACCCTGGATAGGCAATGTAGCTACATCATCTGCATACGAACGTTTTCCAGCTTTCATAGGTAATAATATTACACAATACTATGAATAAATTGATACCAACATCAAAGTATGATAATATTATAAATTTGACTACATAAATTAAGGAAATTTAGTTCATAATATGATATTATATCTATAACAACTGAATGCAATTTTAGGCTAACAAAATAAACAATAGTTATGGCAAAAAGGCCATTTAATTAATTATGATCTAAAAAATAAACAATAATTTAGTCCCATTTAGCGAATACTTAGAAGCTAATTTAAGATATTCTTAAAAAAAAAAACTCTTGCATTAACTTGGGTATTTGTCAACGATTACTTTTTATGATAACAACCTCCACACGAATAAGTATCGCAACCCATATTATAAGAATAAGTGCTGCTTGAAACAATAAATTATTTTAACAAAGTTGTTTGTACCTGAGTGGTTTTTAATCACTCTTGGGACCAGAGACCTTTTTGGACGTCCTCAAAGCGCATTTTAGACATAATACAAAAGGTTTTTTATACGAACGGCCAATATCCAACTTGCTATGTTCGCGACGCGTCGTTTATGTAACATACCGTTTGTATAAAAAATCTATTGTATTATCTAGGAAAGGTTCACACCTATATCACAGAACAATATAGAAGCGACACCGTTCGCTGGAAGTTAGGCGTTGTCGTTTTTAACGTTTACCTGGAGGTTCGCTTCTGTTGTTATGAATGATTTTTTTATACATTAAACGATCTCAAAATATATAAATTGTTAAATAAACTAATTCCTATAATTATGTATTAAAAAACATTACATATGAAAATTATTTGAACTACTGGTATAGTATTTCTACTTTACCGGACATTCTTTTTTTAAACTTATGTAGTTAAGTAAGCTGAAGACGATTGTGAAGTCCGAATTTGGCGCACGGACTTAGTTTTGAAGTTATGGCCTAATGAAGTTCACTATTTCGGAGTGCAGTGACGAGTGCCGTAAAACGTGTAATAACTGCCTATACGCTATACTACGACATAACATAGATTTAAATCATTTAATAATTTCTGTGCCGATACACGCGTTATGACTGCAAATTTGAACTTCCATAACTTTTGAACGGTAAGTTTCCTGGGATTTTTGAAGAAAACCAAGGTTCAACTGATGTGGTTTTACACAACAAATCGGGGGATATTTTTTGATTGGCAGAGAGGAGCGACGGCGCCTAGGAGCGTAGCGACGAGTGCCGATCCACGCGTAATCACTTCAACTTTGTACTTCCATAACTTTTGAACGGTAAGTTTCCGGAAATTGTTTAAAGAGTTTTGAATTCAGCATAAAAAATCACGTATTTTGAAAAAAAAATTGAAAAAAAGGGTTTCCGACCGGTAAAGTACCTAGATTTGTTCCAAAACCGCAAAATAATGAACTTCATTAGCCTATAACTTCAAAACTAAGTCGGTTGGCCAAATTCTGACTTCACCATCGTTCTCAGCGTACTTAACTACATAAGTTTCAAAAAAAAAAAATTGCAAAAAAAGGGTGCCTGGTAAAGTAGAAAAAAAGTTCCAAACTACTTTAAGACAATACATAAAAACACAAAAGCGATTTTAAAAGTGATGCTTGACTCTTGACAAAATATTATTAGGTATAATATACCTATGTACTTGCGTATAATTATAATTATTGTATTTCTCAATTTTAGACGAGACAATTTGCTATTTTTTTAACAAGACGTATAATATCAATAATATCATAAAATATTTTTTTGGTAATATACTTTCACTGGTTGACCATCTACGTTTTAAATCGTATAGCTTTATCGTATTAAGTATTTGCACTTCTACACACAATTTCAAATTAGTTTATTGTACTTTCAAACTTCATAATTTAACTACAAACTTGCTATGCTTTCTGAATACATTTTTTTCTTGAATCGTGTTGCTTCTTGTTATATTATTGTACGGCCGTTTTTGCGTATGTTTTGCCTACGTGTACACTTTAAGGAGCTCTTTTTTTTTTATACTTAGCGTGACCCTATCGTTACCCTGCGTTGTTGGTTTATTATATTTTGTATACACACAATGGCATCTTCAAGCGCAAAGAACCAAGAACTATTCGACGAACATTTCAGTTTATTTTAGATGAATTAATAAAAAGCAGTATCTAGAAAAATCTGGGGTAATCTGATAAGCGTATGTATCGATAAGGGTGTGTACCCCCGGATAATCGTTATCTGGTTAGGCGATGTCTATGGTCGCGGGAGGGGTATCGGATTGTTGTTGAATGTCAGTGGTCGGTCACAGAAGGAACTAAAACACGTGGCACTACAGTAAACGGTACAAAAGTGGGCAATCATTTCGTCGAAGACACCACCACTCGTAAATGGAATTAATAATTACCTTTCTCTCTCACTAATCCCGAGGCCCTGCATTGTTGTGCCGGGATTTTGCGAACCGAATGGCCGCCGAAGCCAAATGCATAATAATAATAATATAATATTTTATTGATGTGTGCACGTCATTATATCCTGCCGAGGCACAATTCCCGGCACTGGTGGGAAGGGGGGGGCCTCATAGGACTGCACGTCGAGACCACGGAATCGCGGACTCGGCGCAGGTACAAAATAATATATTATTATTACGGGTACTAACTGCATAATAATTACGCGAGCACACAAAAGGATCCGCGTCTATATACATATTAGTACGTCATAAATGCGATGTATGAAGCTCACGTCGTACCTATACACCTCGTCCGGTCGTCTGCATTGTTGTGCCGATTGTGCCGAGCTGCAGGAATATTTTAGCAGGCGCCTCTATTCATCGACGGCGTAGTTATATAACGTATAGTAATAATAATATAATATCATATTCACCGTGTATATGCGAACCCATATTACATATAGGTATATATATATCTAGGTATAAAATTAGTATGAATCGAGCAGGATTTCGGTACAGGTTCCGGTACCTACGACTGGTAAACTTCACTCGTTAACCGGCGATGTGCTCACCCCCCCCCCCTGTACCTACGGGTTATATAATTATAATTATTATCGGTCATAATATTATCAAATAACTATACTCGTGATTACAACCTAGAGAAACGGACATAACATGTATAATATTGTGCACGTCCATAGAGTATTATAGGTATATGTGTACATGTATTATACACGGTGTAACAGAAAGATCTGACAAAAATTATTGTGAATATTATATGGATAATGAATAGTTTAAGAAATATACTCGTGTCCAAAAGTATTATTTTTAAAAAAGTTATTACGTTTTAAATCATAGTTTACCCCACAATTTTTGAAAAAAATTAGCTACTTGACTTAGATAAATGTTTTTACCATAAAAATTATTCTTATGATCAGACCTACAGATTGTCTATTTTGAAAATTTCCAAAAAAAATTGTATTTTCAGTTTCAAGAAATAAAAATGAAACGAAATTATATTATAAAATATATAGCACAATAGTGTTTATAAAATATCATATAAAAGAAAAAGATTTAAAGATTAAAAAAAAAAAAAATTGCATTATTTAGATCTTTCAGTTACACCCTGTTTACACGCTTGCACGAAGATAACGGCAATATATATGCATACACACTCGCGTATTGAAAGACTTACAGATTATATACTTAAAGTCTCATTAATCTACGTCCATATAATATATATATATAAATATAGAAATGTATGTATGTTCGTAGGCACTATGTCACAACGGTGGGTGGTGGTGGGGAGTGCTGATATGGCCGGATACTTTACCACCGAGGCGCCAAAACGTTACCCAGCTAACTTGTGGTTTTCTTTTTCCCCTAATTCTGGGCTTAATGTTCTTCGGTTATATGTTCACTGAACACTGCTAATAGTGCTAATTCGATATCCAAAATAAAATCATTTATTAATGATATAACACCCATCCCTAAAATTACGCAGTTCCACAATAATTCCGTCCATGACAGTCGTGGCCCATCGCATATAACTTTGTACTTTATACCAGCATAAGCGCAAAGTTGATGAAATTACTGGGTGTGTGTGGGGGGAGGGGGGGTTGAGCATAATATGATCATTCCTTACATCTATAGGTACTACGCTTTACTATATAGAACAGCTCGTAATATTATTAATTTTTTAGACATAATTAAAATAAGTGTACCAACAACTATTATCTTTAAGCACTCAAAAACAAAAATACTTAAAATTCGTCGATTATAGTTACTACTCACCGATTTTGAAGATATTGACAGCAACAACATTCATAAATCATTATTAGTTTAAAAAAATACTGTAGTAAGGAGAAAATACGCGGGGGACAAATTAGTTGTAAAAGGGAGAATAGGCGGTAGGGGAAGGTAATGGTTATAGGGGAGAGATATGTGTGTTATAATAAATATTGGAGATTTCCGCATTATGATCTCCCTACTACTGTTTTGTACCTAACTGCCTAATGATATTTGAATTACCTACTTTTGTTATATAAATATTCAAACACTTACCTCACTGGAGCTGATTTTCTTCTAAGTGTTTGTAGTCCTTCGGGGTCGTGTTCGACAGTCGATATCACGATGACAATATATGTATATTATTTTATGTGATCTGTAGGATTTCGTATACAATTTCTACCTGTGACCGTCACCATATATATTCTCAAAATCCTTACATTCGTAACAGGAGTACCTACGTATACTCTCTCCACTAACCGAATGTAACTTAAAGTGTTAAATATTTGTTATTACACATTTATATCTTGAACACAGCTCTTAGAATTCCTACATTCGTGACAGCTAGTACGTATAGTCCAACCGCCGACCGAATGTAATTTAAGTTAATAGAGCACTTACTTCTATACTTATATTCTAATATAGCTCTTAGAATCCCTACATTCGTGACAGCTAGTACGTATAGTCCAACCGCCGACCGAATGTAATTTAAGTTAAGAGAGCACTTATTACTATACTCGTGTTCTAAAACATAAATGTGTAGTAACTATGTGACAGACCTATGATATGATGACTGTCACAGAACCTTATGTTTTGAAAGACCAATGGATAGGTTAGTGTAAAAAGATGAACAATTTTAATTTAACTGACAAAGAGACAACCAATTTAGACAGACATACCGGGAGAAGGAATGGTTCAATATACATATATTGTATACGCATAAACGCACAGTGATCCTTTGGACAGTAGTGGAAAAAGATCGTGATATTGACTGGCTTGGACGTTGTACATGAGTCTTCTCCTGAAAGATACTGTCGTGGACCATGTGTATCTCCGGAATAGACACTGGCGACGAGTCGATGCTCTGTGGCCCTTATATAATGTGATTTTGGTTGATCCCTTCTTCTCGTGCATCGATTAAAGTATTGATATATTTTTATTATTTCGTGTGGTGCGACAACGGTACAGCTGGTAATTTATAGTTTTGTTTTGACCGGACGTCTTGATTGGAGAATTATCGAAGGGGACTTGAAGTATATAATATATATATATGTGTACGTACACGTGTGATGTACGTATATGTATATGAAAGAATGCTTTCATGATTTTATAATATACGGTGTTTACTGGCGCCGTTGATATTTGATTGTGTTGTCTCCACTAAATATCTGGTCGGAGAGGTGTAGAATATTATTTATGTGTTGCAGGTGCTGCGTGTATGTAAAAGAAGTGCGTATATTGTAGGTATATATGTACCTAATGCGTACGTATATATGCATATCGGACCACCCACACTCCATAATATGGTCCGTTTTCATTATTTGTCTCGTGTTTTATTCTAAGTCTAAATATTATATATTACAATACCATATTATTACATAATTTTATAGTAACTAAGACAACGCAGACGACTGCTGAAACAACCAATGCCCATTATTATTAATATTAGATACATTAATAATTATGATCGTTCCATGATAAGTTTGTAAAATCGTACGAATTTAATTTAATTTTTAGCACACATTTTACTACAATTATAACAGTTATCCTAGTGTACCTACAGTAGTTGTACAACATAAACTGTATTGTAGCAACATTATATTATTCTACTTCAATAACTTTATAATATTATTCCATTATTTCTACTGCGTACCTATATAGTTTATACATCTAGTCATTTTTTTTTTATCCACAATTCAATATTATCATGTTATTGAAAAAATATTCCATTCAATTCGTTTTAGATTCTGAGCCGAGCGATCAGCGATGAATATACATAATATATTATAATATATTGCATGTCTTACAAAGACTTATACCTATATGCTTTGTTCTATTGTCATGTATTTTCACTATTTTGTGCGCTTTTTATAAAAGTTAAAACACGTCGATCGATAACTTCAAGAATCGTTTCTGACTATGATTATAAACCATAAATATTTGTATTAACAAGTAACCATTAATTGTATATAAACAATATACCTAGTGGGAATTAGGGATTTTTTCATTATATTCGTTTCTGTGGTGATAAACATAGAGTTAGAAAAAATCAGTTAGAAAAATAAAATATCAGCTGTCCTCAGTCTAAAAACATATTTGTGTTAAAAAAAATGTATTAAATTAAATTCCTAACAAAACGTACCATACTACTAGCCATATTTCCACTACACTATACCCAAAAACATATCTATGATTTCTCAATGTTCCTTATAGGGGAAAATTATCTATAGTTGCATGACACTTATAATAATAGTATAGACGAACGACATTTTTTCAATAAAAAATGTATCATTATAATATTTATAATTAAATCGTACGGCTTACAAGATATTTAAACTCTACTAAAAATGTTTGAATTTCGAATAGGTTTTATACGCTTGACTATATCGTCAATAATATCGTTAATAATACTTGAAATTTATAAAATATATGTGACATTTAGATAATATTATATTTCTTGAAAAATATATAAAAATTTGAATCGCTAGCTACTTAACCTACTTATCACTTAGTATTATCAATTATTATAATATTATTGTAACCATAATATCCATATAGATACAATATGTTTACTGTAGTAATTATTTTGTGAATAAACAAACATGTTTTTGTTCTATCCGTATTTCTCATATTTGTAAAGTTTCTGTTTATGTGCACTTCAGACTTCAGTTATGCATATACAAATAATATCTCCACAATGGTGAAGGTTATAATTGTGGCATTTAAAAAAATAATAATGCCTCCTTTAACCAGTAAGTATATCTATATTCCTTTGCAGTGGTAGGGTTCTTGAGTCCTAACCTTCCTGAAATGTCTTCTTCTAACAAAAAATCTTATTTAGACACATTTTCTCAAAGGCAAAAAGTCAAAAATTTGTTTCCCTATTAATAGCATGTACCTAACCATTAAATGTAAGATGTTTTTTCTAGAGATGAATCTAATCTCAGTTTGGTCGATCTAGTCAGTCAGGTTAAATATTATAAAAACGATTGACTCAAACAATTTACTAATACGGAATCCAATTTATAAAATATATTAACAAATCGATAAGATATCAACAAGCTATTGAACAATAATTATTATACTCGTAGAACTTGAGAAAGTGACGGAAATGTTTTTGGGCCCTTAGAAATTATTTGTGAGGGTTTAAGCCCCGTAATGGTTATCGGGGATTAGCATCAAAGGATTTTTGTTATTTTGTGAAAGGATTACCTAAGGAATATAGATATACGTACCTACTGGTTAAAGCAGCCATTATTATTTTTAAATGTTCCACCATCATAAACTTCTCTATCGTGTGGAGATATTTGTGTATCAAGTATAACTACTACTAAGTACATAATACAAGAACGATACATACAGTAAACTGTAAAACCTCCTTAACGGAATCACTAGGTACCAAATGATATTTTGGTTATAAAGAAGTTTCCGTTGTAGGGAGACTAAAATAAACTGTATAATACGGGACTTTTATTGTTATTTTCCATTGCAAAGCGATTTCCTCCTTACGAGGGGTCCGTTATAAGGAGGTGTGACTGCACTTGTCTTAACCAGCATATTATTTTATAATTATTTTAGACGTATGAACAATAATTGTATACCAAACCTCATTTGTTTTGGTATTTAATTTAATATACACTAACACATTTTTACATATCATATTAGTAGTAGTAGTAGTAGCAATATTACCTATTATATTGTATCATCTATTATAATATAGATTTTACCTGCTAGGTAATTATGATGATTAATGATTTAAAACAATATGTTATAATATTCTAGAATAATTATTGTAGTTTATAAATTGCAGTCTCACAAGGGTTTACTTATTTCAAATCCGCATTACCCCGCCACTTCAAATCAGCAAATCCTCGTGGGACATCCTGCATATTATATACAGCCAAGTTTAGAACGAGTAGTATAGATAATTAATCATAAAACTTTTAAAAGCATTTTGGTGTTTGACAGTTGAGGAATCTATGTGTGAGTAGGTATCTTATTTGTTTATATTTAATAATAAATTGGTCAATATTTAATTTTATGTACCAATAAATTAACACTGGGTCCCCTGTTAATGTACTTACATTAACGTTTATTATTATTTATTAGTAATTTGGATAATTTTAAACCTTTCTGGTATTTAAGATTTTCGTTTTATTTTTTTGTAATATTTACTACTGTATAGTATCTCTTGTAACTGAAGTTAATTAAAAAATTAATTTTTAATGTTCATTTTTTTTATATTTGAAATTGTTTAATAGATATTTTTACATATATCAGTTAGGATGTAGGAAAATTATTTTAATGATTGAATTTGAAGATTGTTACATTGTTAGAAACTGCGTTAGAGTTTTAAGTGGATGAGCCGCTGTTGGTTCCAATTAAAATTTAAACTTGCACAAGTTTTTGAAGTACCTACTTATTCGGAATTTAACAATTTCACATTTCAATGAATTACCAACAATACAAGAACTGACTTTCGGAAAGCCTGATATATTTTATAAATTTTAAGACTTATTAACGATATAACTGACGATGTAGGATAGTCAGGCGTATAACACCCATTCAAAATTCAAACATTTGGAGTAGAGTTTAAATATCTCTTAAAAGGATTTAATTATCAATATTATAGTGATACTATCAAAAAAAATTAATCCCAATAATAAAATGTTATAACTCTAGATTATTGTGACTTATGAGCTTATATTATTATGTTCATTGACTTTTCGATTCTCATAAGTATCCTAATTTAATTCTGTTTGGATTTAGGGATTTATACTTACCACCTTTACGAAGGTATACGAATCGGTGTAAAGTAGTTACACGTTTGTTCACATGATAATATTACAATAATATTTATTATATTTATGCAATTTCTGGGACGTGTGAAATATAATTATTACCTTAGTACAGTGTATCGGATATTATAATGAGTATCATGAAGTGTAACACGTGGAACATGATAATGCATTCGAAATGTAGGCATTTTTTGTGAAAAATGTATTGATGTCTCAGTTGTTATTCGACAGAAATGTGATGTTTTTTCCGAATCGTAATTTTACAAAATGCGTATGAGAAAATCATTTTTTAATTCCAGTTAGAAAACTTAAGAAGAAACTTGTGCTAAACTCTTTTGCTGAGTTTATTTATATAATATGTTTATAAACATTTGTAGAAAAAAAACTTATGATAAGATGAAATTCCATCTTCCGTGACAACGTTGATGCTGCCGTCGCCCCGGTGCCACCACTTCCGGTACTGTCGGCGGGCTGGGGCTCAATATTATTTTGTCTGACTTCATGAAGCTGAAGTCGGTCTAAAATCTATACTATAATTGTAGTCCTGATTAAATTAAACGAAGGCAGTCATTGATGCCGTGGCCTGGCCAAACAGTGCGGTGAGATCGTTAATCATTTTTTGGGAGTCGTGGACTTGCGCTTGCAGCTGGTCGGCGAGCTCGCTGGACACCATCTCTACCACTATCACATGCAGGCCCCTGTACTAAATGTTTTTGAGAGTCCTATAAAATAAGTATTTTTATCAACATTTTAAAATTTACAAATTCATTTCAACGGGCCCATAGAATAGTCGGGCCTTTAAAGTTTAAACTGCATGTCAAACAGCTCCCCTCCCCATCGTGGCAGTACCAACTGGCAGTACTACATGAGTTAAATAAGTTTTTTACAACCAACATTTTTCTAAAAACCAGAATTACAAATCGACTATTTTGAAGTTTTCTAAAAAACATTATACCAGATTTATCTTTTTATTTTTCAGTATTAAAAAGTAAAAATAAAAAATGTTATACCATACGTGCAGCTTAAGCGCAAGATTAAAAAAAAAAGATTAGAACAAAAGTTATTGAATTTGTCAGGTCTTCCTGTTACACTATGCGTATAGATACAAATCAATACATATTATACTATAATATACTTATGTACAGAATAGTTATTGTTTTTGATTTTATTCAGCGTGAAAAAATAAAATAAATTACTAGAGAATTCACAGGGTAAAAACTACTACCTATATAATTATGGCAAAACGATTATTGATTTTTAAAAAATATATATATATTTAGAACAAAACACAAAAACACAAGAAGGTACAGCTACTATATACAGCATAAACCTCAAACGACTTGAATTTGAATAGGTGAAAAATAAATGCCAACAAATATACGGCAATAGTATTTTGGACGAGCTACACGATGGTTACGAAACATAATAGGTGTTCGATACTTATAAGTAGGAATTTATAGATATGTACATAATATTATATTATGTATATTGTTTAAACACTTCCACGCGTAAGCACTGAAATAGTACAATAGCATTATGCGTTTTGGTCGGACGTTGGTGTCACCAAACAAACTGTATTTTGTATTACAATATTATGAAGTGTTGACTCGTTGAGGTGTCGGATGCATGTCAGATATATAGTATAAACCTGTAAAGAGAGTCTTCGTACATACAATCAAAGAGAAATCGTTCAAAGAAATCAGGTTAGACACACGTCGCAAGTTCAAAAATAAATTGTTTAAAACCCCATTATATGCTGTAATAATAGCATAAACTTATTATAGGTATAGTTATAATAAAACCAAAACTTTGAACTATAAGTTATGACACTTATAGCTCTAGTCTATATATGTTAGCGTTAAAGTATTTAATGGCGATATTTCATGAAATACCTAGCTATTATATACATTAACCAAATCAATGCGATAAAACATATAATATTAAATTTAACTAGGTATTTTATGAATTCCCCGCGATTGCTCAGTTATAGTTTATATATTAGATTTCGTTAAGATAAGGCGAGATAACGTCAATAATAAGTGACGATCAAATCATAGAACAATATAGAAGCGACACTCGATCAGCTGATGGGTGAAGTGTTTACCTATGATCTGAAGTCCGAACATTCAAACTGTTTCCGTTTACCAACATGATGTTATACCCGTATTGAAAAACCGTTTCCGATTAATAGGCAGGGTATTCTGCGCGGGGTCGGGTTGTTTCCAGCATAGAAAAATTGTTTCCACTGTTTACTGTAACGTATGCCACGCCCCTTTAGAGACCATTTTCAAGGCCACAATCGCCCGATCCGACCAATTCACGGAGTGTCGTACCCCTGATCAAATCTAACCCAACGTTCCAATCAATTTATTAATAGTCGCTGTCAAATTGATCTTATAGATTTTCAATCACAACCTGATAGAGATTTTAAATTTATATGTGTCTATCAAGATCATTTAACAAAATTTTGTATTTTAAAACCCTTAACTTCAAAACGAGCAGAACAAGTCGCATGTGTGTTATTAGATATTTTTTGTTTATTTGGTGCCCCCGCTTCTCTTCAATCTGACAATGGTAGGGAATTTTGTAATGAACTAATTAATTCATTGCGTGAAATGTGGCCTGATTTAAATATCGTTCACGGGAAACCACGGCATAGTCAGTCGCAGGGCAGTGTTGAACGAGACAATCAAGATATTGAAAACATATTGACAACTTGGATGCAAGATAATAACACCAATAAATGGAGTGAAGGACTCAGATTCGTTCAATTTATGAAAAATAAAGCCTATCATTCTGGAATTAAACGAAGCCCATACAATGCGATGTTTGGAACTGACCCTAAAACTGGCCTAACATCAAGTATATTGCCAAACACTATATTACTGCAAGAAATACCATCAACCGAAAATAGAAAACGCAAACAAACAGAAGAACGACAAAATGCAAGAGACAACTTAGAAATACAAGCGAAAAAAATGAAGAATTTATCAAATGCTAAATTTCCAGAAGCAAAAGAAGATTCAACAGTTCAACTTAAAATTCCTGATGTTGATAGAGGGAGGGGAGATCCTCGATCGGTAATTGCTGTGGTTCTCAAAATTACTGAAGACGGGTTCTATCAACTTGGATGTAAAAGTGGTATGTATAAGATTTGTTACATATTATTTACATTTAAATAATACCTTAACTTTTAAAATTATAGGTATTTTAAAACAGCTATATGCACGTTCCCAATTTACTACGTGTTCAGAAAACCTTATATCATTAAGCGATATACCTCAAGATAAACAAATTTCTCTACGATCTGCAGCTACAGAACAATCAATTGGAAATGGACAAGGTTTTTTTAAATGTACTTGTATCACTAAATGCACCACTAATCGATGTATATGCCGTAAAAATGGTGTTTTGTGCAATTCAAAATGTCACCAAAATCAATCGTGTACTAATTTTGACAAATAGTGTAGATAATATAATTTTTATTCATTGTAACGTAATGTAAAAAAAAATTGTAAACATGACTAAGATAGATCCAAAACCAATCTTGTATAAAATATTTTTATGATTTATTAGATTTTTTTTAGAATAATTTATAACATCAATTAATATTAATAATATTCACTTTATATTCACAAATCACAATTATCCACTTTAACTAGTTATTAATTTAAAATGTAAACACTTTAACGATTCATTATCTGTAATTCTATAATATAACTAGTTATTTTATGCATTTTCAAGATAAAGTATTTATATAATTTGAATGTAAACACTTTAACTAGAATGTTACGTTAAACTATAAAATAACTGGTTTAATACTTTAACGGTAACATATACATACCGTGAACCTATTGTATACGTTAAAGTTTATTTCACTCGATAATTAATTAATTGTGAATCCAAAAAAAAGTACAATTCTAACATTTTTTTTTAGTTTTAAACTATCCGAAACTATGAACACTATAATCAAATTTAATGCTATATTAGACTTACTACCTATATTTATTTGTTAAAGTTGTATTTTTTTAACAAGCTGCTCAGTGTCCAATTCCTAAATTCTAAACAAAATATAGAAACATAAATAAAAAACGTGGGAAAGTATATGTCGCTCTGCTGTACAGTAGGTTACAAGTGGGTTACTGTAATGGATAGTGTTAAATTTGAATTAAATTATATAATATCTTATATCATTGTATAAGAAAAAGATTCTGAGCCAAAACGGTCTGTCAGCCTATGATATTACTAAGTATTTGATGATATTAAAGTGATTTGTGAATAAATAGTAATTTATAATATATAATCTACTTACGTGGAACCTTGTTTTAAATTTTCAATCCTTAAGTATAAAAGTAGAACATTTTATACATTTTAATTACAATATAATTATTAAATTTTAAATTTGGTAAATTTTATCAAAATTCGACCTTTAAATGCTTATAAAAAAAAATTGTGCCTATGTATTTTTAATATTTTTCAACTGCTATAATAATAATTAATAATATATCAGTAACCTTGTATTAATTTTTTCGCACTCATTTTTACCCAATAAATAAATTTTTATTGACAATATTATAAAAAAAAAAAAAAACTAAAAAAATTTAAAACTGACAATGTCCGTAAGTCGTAACTTGCTCAAAAAGAGTGATGGTGTATAGGAAATAAAAATATAAATATTCAGTGAAATTTTCATGTATTTACAGACTTACAGTTATTCGTTTTTGAATTACAACAAAATAACGAAATCGCTACATGAGAAATCGAGTGAATATCCAATCTTGTAAAAATATGAACTTCAAACGATCATAAAAATTTAATTTGACATGCTTGTAGACATTGTTTTTTGATAGAGGTAGGTAAACTTATAATACATCTTGTATAACTTTTTAAGATCTTAGATTTCAAAAGAAAAATTTTTATGAATTTCTAACTCAAAATAATTTGCACAGTTTTTTGAATTTTTCGTATTTTATCAATATTTGAAGGAGTCTTGTATTAAATTTTCAAGCTTTTGTTTTCCACGGCGCTTTTGAAAACTTCCAGATAATTTTTACTTTTGACCCCCTTAAAGTACCAATTAGATTCACTTTTCTATAACAAAATATACTATTGAAGAAAATCTAAGCACTTTTACTGTCCTAAAATAGACACAAAAAAATTTCTTGAAAAAAAAAAACACATAATTGTTAAATCAAAACATTATCATTGCTCAGCTCAGAATCTAAAATATCTACCGAATTCTTACAAAGAACTTGTTTCCGATTCTTATAATAATAAAATAATAATAATAGAGAACGGTGGAGAATGCAAAAAAAAACACTGTGACACATCTGTTAACGATCATTTATATTTTGTATTACATGAAATCATTTAGGCGATAATTTATTTTGCCCTCCTGCTATTTCAGCACTTAAAAAATAAATAAATATTTTTTATGAAAATTTCTCAGACCGGCTTTTGTTGTTTTTGAATGCATATATATATAGAGTGATTCGTTTAAAGCGCAACACCGTGGTTATTGTACACCCGTTAAGTGTTTTGTTATACACTTTAATTGTTTGTTTATACTTCGATATATTTCACAAAAAGCTTATAAAATTACCTACTTAAAATCGGGGCAAATGTAAATGAATACAAATAATTTAATAATGAATTAGTTAACTTTTATTTATTGGAAAAAATCTTTAAGCTCAAGCCCTCTACCATCACCACTTTTTACGATTACTTTTCGAATATCAATTTAAAATGCCATTCGATGTTTATCAAAATTTTTAAACGGGTAAACAGAAATGATCATATTATTATGACAGCATTATACTTTTAATATAAAATATATAAAATATATTTCAATGTAAACCCATAATTGAAATCGAATTCACTACTATTTATAGTGCTATATTATATTTTAATCATAAAACTTTTTAACATGTTCTCATAATATCACAAAATTAATTATATGCATTTTCTGTATTACCTGTATGACAAATACACTACGTACTATAGTATATTATATCAAAAGTTAAAAATATTTAGGATCTAAATAATTATTGTACGACATAATTTTATAATTAAATAAAAAATAATCGTTTGTAGATAATATATTGTAATTCACATGCAATTTTTATTGTTCTAAATTATACCTACAAAATTAAATATACTGTTTTTAAAATAAGATCACATCGATCGTGATGTTTCTGGTTTCTCCGTTAACCATTTTTAGTTTTTTTGTACATAAAATAGGGAATTTCTATAAATCAATCATTATTAATCATTTTGAATATCAAATTAAACGTTCATACTTAAAGCCCTAACTAATAGTTCATGAGCAAATTATATCATAAATTAAATACAGGGGATTTGTCTCCTGTAATACACTTATGCACTATAAATTATAATACTTAATAATATGTAGGTACTGTAAACTATTAAAATTATTATTAATTCGTCTAAAATCTATGTTTACATTTTTGTCAATAATTACTTTGTTTTAAGAAGAATATGATTTAGTAATTTATAAATGATATTTATAATTAAATTATAAAATTTTACAATAATTCTATTGTAATATAATATTATTAAAAGTTAAAACTATATAGGTAATATATAGATTATATTTTCAACAAACAAACTTTATATCTATAATTTTTAATTTAATTTAAATTTATTTATTTTCCAGTATTGTATTCTTCCAAAAAATTTAAATAACACACAATAATAATAAACATGAAATATATTTTAGAACACAAGTGACCAATTATAGCCATTATCGCCCAGACTCGAATAAATTAAACGTTTATTTATTAATTATATGTAATTTTCACACATTAACACTATAGGTACCTAACGGCTAACATCCTCGAAATAATTTATTCAGGTTTCAGAAAGTAATAGCAATCAATATTCAATATTATACATATTATTAATTGGGAGGTATAAAAAATTATTTAAATATAATATAACAATATATATTACTACAGTGGGTGTATGCATTTAGTTTCCAACCTTAAATTTCAATTTGCGTGGTAAAAATGAAGTTGAATCGTAATAAAAATTAAATAAAAATGAAATTTAATAATAATTATAAAATACATATTATCAAAAATAGTACATACCACAAATGAGGACTTCAGCGTTTCCCCAAGCCATAAAAACGCTTATTGTTATGTTATAGTAAATAAAATAATCATATTAATAAATTGTCCAATGTGTAGTGTGTGACTTTACATTTTAATACATTTATAAAAAAATATACAATTTTCCTGAGACTAGTGCTATTCATAATCTAACCGAGGAACGTACGTGCGTGAAGTTGGCATCCGACATCCACCGATCAGATCCGAACCAATCAATATCATTTTTTTTTTAAAGGTTAGGTTAAAAGTTCTACGTGAGGAACGTGTTAATAATGTTATAAAAACTGAGGGAAACGGTCAAACTCCAGAGCTCGTAGATAAAATGTGTAAAAGTTACTTACGCACATTGTTTCGAATACGGTAAGCCTCAAAACAAATACAATCTGTTTATAACAATGTATACATAAATATTCTATACACCAGCCATTTGAATTGAAAACATATATATTCGTGTAAGGTAAACTTGATCTGTACAGGTACCCACTACCCAGGACCAAACGAATAGTAATTAAATCTAAACCTTCCGATTTCTATCCACGTGAGTTCAACTTCAAACATTTAAATAAAAGTAAAAATATATGAAATCTTGTATCACACGCGGCGCTAAAACGCTAAGCCATCGCGAGTTCCCTTATAATAATAATTATTACGGTTTATGAAATATCATGGTGTAATTATACTTCATAGTGTGGGTATATATGATATAAATATGCCATGAAGTAAACCATTGTTGCCATTCAAAATTACCACGACATATTATCTATACGTATTTATTAAATTAAATATCGCGCATACAAGGGCACGTTGTACCTACGGTATAATTAGACAGATAACCAAGTTAAAACCATAAATACGATCGAAACATAAAATTAATTTTCCACTCTGTACGCTATGCTGCAGTAGCAGCTAATATAAACTGTATACGATGTAATATGGGTAATAACTGCAACCACTAATAGGTAGGTATAATAAGTAATAACTAATATAAAATATACGGTGTAAAGGGAAAAGTGACCCGAACAAAAACAAAATACTCTCCACACTGTATTATTAATTTTAGCTTAAATAATGCCGCTTTGATATTATTTTCAAATCTCATTATGACTGCCATATAATATTGAAAAAGTTTTCGGTACGAATCATTACGAAAATAATAACGCTCTCAGTCTCTAGACGAACGACGTCATTACTCAGTAGGTACCTATCTCCAATTCCGTGATTAAAATTATTCAAAAGAAGTCAACACGTGTCAATTATTATACAGCCATCGTCAGTCCAAGTGTCTATATTATTATCTTCCAATTTATTAGATATATATTATAATAATATACCAATTATACCATAGGTACCTACATAAATACACCACCCGGAAAATAAAATAGTTTCCAGAAATGTTAAACAGTCATCAAGTTATCCTTTGCCCAATCACAAGTCACAACCCTTCTTTGGAATGCAAATGGCATGATTAGACAAAAAACGATATTATAAAGCTTTTGTTACCGATAAAAACATAGATATACATAATCCTAATAATTAGAGAAGTCTATTTATTTAATTAAATAAAAACAGCCTAGAATTGTGAAGTAGAATTTTATTGGGCCCGCTCTATCAAGCCAACCATAATATTTTACCACTCCCCCTCACCATATTATATGATAAATACATTTTTATTACAGATTGACGATTGTATCTTTGTATTATATTCTTGTTTTTTTCTAAATAAAAACAATAATAATAATGTTTTGGCCGTACCTATATTATCATATTTTGTTGCCTTATGAATATAATAATATTCGATTGAGTGGGTATCTTATTATAGGTTTACAATTGGTTAAAAATGCTCAGTCATTCCATTGTCTGACTTACTCGTGTTTCTGTGTTAAGTTTAGTAGGTACCTACCGAAAATATGTAGTACATTTCCATGTAGCATGTGTAGGTATCACAATATTATGTAGTATATGACACTGTAAGAATCTTATCAAACGATCCAATTCTTTGTTGAGGGTTGATGGAAATTTAAAATCTCGGTGGGCCGAAAAGTTTCAATAAAAAGATACAATTATTACTTAGCTACCTTTTTAATAATTATAGTACACAAACGGTGTCTACAACATTGAACTCTAACAATTATTTTCAATTAACATTAAACTTTTTTTATTCTATGTACAATTAACATTTAGCATCGACGGATAAAATAATAATAGGTATCCGTCGACTGACATTCATAAAAAGAAGGGAAAAAAATAGTATGATAATGAACATTTAACATAAAAGGACAGAATAGCTAGTATAGGTACGCAGTTTTCCGTCCCCATCAAATGCCTAAGTGATGATTTTTTTCAACCTAATAGAGTGTTAATGAGCTTTTGACGGTAATAAAATCAAAAAAGGCAAAGTTGGTTTTTCAGTTATAAGAAGCACTAGGTAGGTGGTAAACCGTTGTATTTTGCAAAAAAATGCTAAACATAAAAATTACATTTTTTTGCCTTGAGAATTCTTATTTTCAACGTTCGTCACGTCGGTGAAGTCTGAACTTGACTAAAAGTTTAAGTTTCATATTAGAATAAAAAAAATTCGAAACGCACGTGTTACTGAATACTGAAATGCTCCAACTATATATTTTGAGTAATTGCAAAACTTGTCGCTCCCGTAACTTCAGTCTGAAATTTTCCCAGACTTTTGTAAAATATCACATGGGATAATATGCAGCATGTAAACTTATATAATTTTACACGCCTTATATATTATTACAGCGAATTTTCGAACTTTTTTGGCAGTTAACGCCGTCCTAAAATGTTTAATTAACCTACCCGGTCACACCGATCTTACATTAACACTTGGATATACTCATATTAGAATCTAATATAATAATATGAACTTTGATGTTATTTGAAAATAACATACAATTTGATAATTTTTGTTTTCAAACCACTGACAAGACATCGCGTCCCTCATAAGTCCAACATTATTGTCAAGTATGATCGTTGAAGGTGCCGTCGTTAAAATTGTTAACTCAAAGCTCGTGTATTATTTTTGTATTGTGAGGTGAAGTGGACCCTTCAAAAGCCACCTGGTACTATTGTTATAGACTGCTCCTTGGCGGGTTGCTTGTTCAAGGATGAGTACGGAAGAATTAAAGTGCCACTGCACATAATTTATCTATCTTATACAAAACACATGACTGAGTTTTAAAACTATAATAATTGTGGCGATCAAAATATTTGAAATTGCAGTAGAAAAAAATTGCATACTGTAAAAAAAAAATGAATTATCCTTTAAACATCGATTACATAATATCTAATAATATAATATGATAGATAGGTATTACAAATATGCCTCGAATTTATAATCAATATTAGTAGATAACTATATTATATACAGTTAAATTGAAAATGTAATCTTTAAATTTTGACTTTAGTAACTACTCATATTTTATTAGATTTTGAACTATTCTAGAATAAAGAATATTGGTTGAATGGTTGAATGGTTGAATGGTTGATCAATACAATAAATTAGAGAATAGAGTGTACGAGTATAATGTATTTCAATTTCAATTCATCTCGTCTACACTAAATAATACCCAACAGACAAAAGTATTATGTTAAATATTTAGGTTATTCAGATATGTATTTTATTATTCGAATCGAATTATATATCAATAATTGTAATACACATTTTATACGAATCCAAATTTTTTAACTATCCAAAAGAAACCATACAGCAGAAGAAATTTTAATTTCAAATTTATTTCTTTTTTGATTTTCACGAATTTGACCCAGATATAAATGCAGAAAAGAGCTTCTCAAAACCATAAAAATAAGCCGAGATATTGTTAAACGAAAAAAAACCTTCATATGAAGGAGTAGGTACTAAATTGAATACAATATATATGTATAATTTAAAAATTATATATTTAAAAACACATAGGTATATAAAATAATATTCGGTGAAGCCAGAGAAGAAGTGTTGCGATACATGTTTCAATTACAGCTTATAATTGTATGGTTATAATTACATTTTATTGCTACATTATTATTTTTTTTTAAATATTTGAATGCGTTTACATTATTTCTACCCTTAGGGTTGGGATAGAACCACGAATTTTTTTTTTTAATTATATTGTTCATGATTTTTTTATTTACTTAATTGTTTTTTACACTTCAAAATATTATGTTTACCTATGCCATCCATGCAATTCTCCCAAATTTGAAATAATTTTCAAACACGTCATGAAAAACAAAATAAAAATTAGAGAAAAACAGGAATTTTTACCCAAAATCGACTTTCGTTTATGATGTAACTTTAAAACAAATGACTATAGATACAATGAAATTTTCACTGGTTGTTTATATTTCCATTTTCTAAACAATATAAAATTTTTTAAATATTTTAATTTGTTTTGAACTGTTTTGGGACATTTTCAGTTTCTAATTTTATTCGTTTTTTTTTTCTATGAATGTCAATAAAACTTTATTTGTTGAGTAAAAATACTTGAAAATTTAATACAAGGTTCATACTATATTGTTACAATGACATATGAAAAATATTAAAATCTTTCATCAAATTTTTTTTATAAGTATTTAAAGTTCAAAAATTGACAAAATATAGAAAAATCACGAAAATTAGCAAATTATTTTAAGTTAAAAATTCGTAAAAATTTTTCTTTTTAAATCTAAGAATTTAAAATGTAATACATGACTCCTTATAATCTTATGTACCTTTATCAAAAAAAAATGTCAATAAGAAAGTCAAATTAAATTTTTATGAGCGTTTGAAATTCAAATTTTTACAACATTGGATATTCACTCGATTTCTCATGTAGTGATTTCTTTATTTTGTTGTAATTCAGAAACGAATAACTGTAGATACATGAAAATTTCACTGAATGTTTATTTTATCAATTCTTAAATTTGATAAAATTTTAAAAATATTTTGACTGTTTACGGACAATTTCATAATTCAATTTGTTTAGTTTTTTCCTATAAATATCAATAAAGATTTATCTGTTGGGCCAAAAGTGTAAAAATTTAATATAAGGCTCCTGATAATATATTGTTACAATAGCAGTTGAAAAATATTAAAAATACATAATCACAATTTTTTTAATCATTGAATTCAAATTTAATACCATCCATTATACAGTGACTCACTTGTAACCTATTGTACAGCAGAGCGACATCCACTTGCGAACCATTTTTATTTCAAATAGTTTATAATTTATTGGGCTTACAAACCTGAATAAATTTCAGTATCCAGCTTACACTACAGTATAATCGTATGTTTAACTAAAATGTTATCATTTTTAAAATTAATTTACCTGAGGTTAGGCACTGCTCGATTGACCGTTAACCATTATTTTATTAATACATTTAACTATAGGTAATTCATCATTTTATCCATTATTTTAAATAGACTGCATTTTAAAAACAACATATGTCTATAAATAATTAAATTTTTGCTTTTTAAAACGTATCTGGTTTCATCTGCACTTTTTTCTTAAACGCACTGTAAATACTGTAATATTGGTAACTTAAATTTTTTAAATTTTTTATTTATGCTTTTGCTTGTGGTCACCGATTAGTGACCACTGACCACTAATAATATCTAATTGTATTTATAACGTTTTATTTGTTTTTAATATTTTTGATTTGTAATAAGAAATTTGCTGTTATTATAAAACCACCCCTATCTGCTTCCACTACAACAATTGTCTAGTTAATTAAATTGTTTCGACTTTTAAAATATATTTGTCTGTGGGAGCACCATTCATATATATATATTTTTTTTTTTGTCAAAGTATTTATAAGTTCTTTTATTTTTATTCTTATTTCCTTGAATCCCCAACTGACATGATATAATGGCATTTTTTTCATATTTTCGTTTGTACATTGATGTATTATTGAAAATAGACTGCTGCAGTCTCCATTTTCACAACTATATAATAATTGTATTATTTATTTATTTATTTTAGCTTTCTATAGAATTAATTTATGTGCTGGTGCCCCCGGACCCCTTGTCATTTTTTTCCGATATAATATGAAAGTTTTTAATTTTTCCTTAAACCACCGAAAGAACTTCTTATCATATTTTATTAATGTTTTCGTTTGTATTCATTATTTTTGGTTGGTTATTTAAAATATACTGCACCGCACGAGTATCAGTTTCCACTATACAACATAAAATGTTTGCTTTTGCTTTTTAAAAAGCGTTTACTTATGCAGAGTACCCAAACACCTTTTAATTTTTTTTTTTTTATGTATAGTATTTTAAGTTCTTTTGTTTTGTAAGCATTTACACGTCATATTATGTATTTTATACTTTTTTGGAGGTCCCTGGATAATCATTAATTAATGAAATTAATTTATTGGATTTAAAAATTAGAATAATATAGTTTTTACAGTTGTAGTTATCCAAAAAAAAAACTCTAAAAGTTATGCTATTATTTTATAGTCTAAACTATAGAATAGATATCATTTATGTTAAAATAAACTGCTAAATAATTGAACTCAGTTTGGCGTCTTGAACACTTGATTACACTACATATCTCAATGATAGAAGACTATATTATTATTATGTATTCATTATTCATTATTCATTGTCCTATAGTATTTTAAAATTTTTAACTTAGGTCGTCAAGCTAAGTTCAATGTTTTTAGCAGATTATTTTAACATAAATTATATCTTTAGTTCAAAGACTTAGTTACCTATAAAATTATATCACAACTTTTAGAGCCGTTGTTTTTTACAAGGAGTAGGAGGACTGTTTTTGTTTTGATATCACTCATTTTTTATCGATACCTTATTATTTCGGGAAGATATTGATATTACATTGATGTTTTATTCTTTTTTTTAAAAATTATTTTATAAAAGAAGTTTATGTGTTTATAAATGGTTGCCATGGAGTATAATAGTAATAGTAGAAATTAGTATTATATTAATTTTTTGTATATATTGGTTGCCATTATAGGTGTCGAATAGTGCATTGTAATACGGGCTGCTTGGAATATTATCTCATAAAATGTTGAAAATACTCTACAATCATTTCTAGTAAAATTAGCTATAGTTGATATTCTTCAAGATGATACAAAAACTACACTATGCACTTCTACTTAAAATGTTCAATTAGATTATTGTATTTTTAAAAATCATTATTTAACTACAAATTTGCTGTGCTTTCTCAAGGAATTTAGAAATAGTGTGGCTCGCTGTAGTTATTATTATAATATTATAGTCCGGCAGTTTAGCGTGTGTTTTGCCTATATCTATATTTTAAGGCACTCTTTTCTTTTTATACTTACCTTCCTGGGTCGTTGGATATCGCATATTATGGCGGTTGGAGCACACCGTATTTTTGAAGTTTCAGACCAATAAGTGGAAGATTAGTTTATGTATTACCTACCCGATGTCCGATTATTATTTTAAAAATACGTAAGAACTCATCATCCCCGTTTCTAGGTTATGTAGGAAACAGATTTTTGATTTTTGTTTATAAAAGCCTTCAAAAATATGTTAACTTTCTAAAAAATTATGAAAGTAATTTTATTTTATACTATTACATTCAGTTTTAAAACATCAATTATTTATCAGACATAACCTAGTAAAAAAGTTATCGAATATAAACATATTTTCAAAATTTAAATAGGGTCAATGAAAGTAACTAAATACATCTGTCTTTTATAGCTATTTTGTACCGATTTTAAAAACGGAAAAATGTAAAGATTCTATTTGGTGACTTGTGAATGCCCTTGCTAATGTGAGACTGTTCTTAGAATCGTAGATGACGTCATGTTACCATAATTGCCATTAGCCTAATGATCGATTAGGACACATACTAATCAGTGGCGCAACTACAGGGGTGCTAGGGGGTGCTTAAGCACCCCAAACTTTAATTTAAGCAGCCCCAAGTTCCATGTTTTTGTAATTTCAAATATCTCAAGTTTTAATAATAATTTTGGTAATTTTATTTTTTAAGAATTTTCTATCAGACATCAGTTATTTTTTTTCTTGACAATTATCTTGCGTACATGATGCATATCATCATTTATATTACAATTTACAGTATATTATTACCAGTGCTCGAATTGGGAATTATTAGGTAGAGGAGCTCAATCCAGCAATTTATAAGCTGCCTTCCAAGTGAAAAATTACTCAATGCAGACAAGTGGGGGGCAAGCCCCCCACACCCCCTTCATCAATTCTTCATTTTTCAATCCTACATTTCACCTTGGTTACAAACTTTTAACTTTATTCTATTCCAAATTTCCAAATATAATACATTTAACTATATGTATGTAAGTGAATAAGGATTAATATTTAATATTCATCTTTGAAATTTTTATTGAAGTTATACTTCTTTACGCACGGTAGTGAGGAAAAAAAAAAAGCGAACGGGCGGCGTGTACGAACGGGCGGCGCGTACGAACGGGCGGCGCGTACGAACGGGCGGCCGTACGAACGCGAAAGCGTACATGTCCGTAAATAAATAAATATTGTCATGGTAATGTTGTTTTATTATATATCTGTATAATATATATAATATAATAATATATATATATATGTATATATAAAACAGTAAGCTGATTGACTGCTATCAACGCACAGCTCAAACCATTGGACGGATCTGGCTGAAATTTGGCATACAGATAGCTATTATGATGTAGACGTGCGCTAAGAAAGGATTTTTCGAAATTCGCATTTTAAGTAGGTGCTCAAACAGGGACATTGGGATTCAAGATGGAAATTGGAAATTTTATTTTTATTTATTAATAGTTGCCATTGGTTATAGTCTAATAAGAAATTAGCATTTATTTATTGGTTGCCATTGGTTATTCGGGCGGATCAGGTACAAGCTTGCATCAAATCAAATTATTGAACATTGCCTACCAGGGTGGCTTAGTTGCACTTACCCCAGCAATTTACACCAAAAGGAGTTCAACAATCATAATTTTTTTAAGAGTTGTGATTTTTTACGAGCAACCAAATTTGTTATATTAATCCACCGTATTATATCAAAATAAACTTGTTATAACTTTGATAATTTAGAGTTAAATCATACACTTCCGTACAAACAGCACGGGGTCCGTGATCTACAGCAGGTAGATTGCCTACCTGATAATGTACTGCTGCGATTCAGAATTTTTATTCCGGGCAACGGAAAAGATAAGATAAATTTTGAACACCATACACCGAATATTGAATAACGAATTGAACAAAGTTTGAGTCATAACTCATATTGAGTTGATACATTTAAAGGGCGACGAAGTGCACGGGATCAGCTAGTATTATATATTATAATCGGGCCATACTAATTAAAATGAATAATTAATGATCGATTATCATTTATTTGTATTATTATTATTAGTATTCACTCACAAATCTATTGTCTGGATAAAAACAATACTACAAACAATTATCCATCGATCTGTCGAATAAAAATATAAAAAATAAAATAAAACTATCAATAATAAATAATTCCGGATACTTCTTCTCATTTTTTAAATTAATTAATATTTTTTTCTTTCTTTTTCACTCACTCACGTGTACCATTCAAAAGAAGTTTAACTTCCCGCGCGCGTACTGGTAACACACATGGTTATTATTTTTCTATAAATATCAATAAGGTTTTATCTGTTGGGCCAAAAAGTGTACAATTTAATACAAGGCTCCTGATATATTGTTACAATATCAGTTGAAAAATCTAAAAATTACATAAGCACAGTTTATTTTTATAGTTATTTTAAATTCAAATTTGGATGAAATTACATTAAAAAAAACCTAGAATAACTATTTTAGTTATTTTGTTGTGATTGTATAATATTATTTGTGGTTACTTGAAACTTCTAAAGTACACTATTATATATCTATGATAGTATCACAGTTTGCTATTGATGTAAAACGCGTTATAATTACCTAATGGGTATTGTGATATGATTAATTTGGAATTTATTATAGGTACCTATTGGCTATTATAGGTCAATTTTTTTTTATACCATAGATAAGTATATAATATGTCTTATACCTAGATTGACATACCGTCTCCGCTCAGAATTGTTTTTCTGATACAATGATATTATATCATTGAATTCAAATTTAATACCATACATTATACAGTGACCCACTTGTAACCTACTGTACAGCAGAGCACCTTTTTTGAATTGGAATTTTTTTCTTTTTCCAGAATTCATAATAATATAGTCTCCTGGATCTAACATCGAACCTTGATAATAACAAACTTCACGTACGTCGATGTTAATATTATTATTTAAATTTATATACCATAGCTGTGTTAGAAAATGAATATTGATTATTATCTAAATCCTAAACCAACCAATATTTATAGTTTAATATAATATATACAATAAAAAAATACCCAATCATTTTTCAGTTTCCGCTACATGTTAGCTGTAAGATAATACATTATCCCACAATAGCCCTTTAGATTCACCACTACTGTTATATGTTGCATGTGTGAGCGATGATCTCTTCTAGAATATTGATCAGCTATTAAATTGAATATCAACAAATTAAATCGCTTAAATGTTTAATAGTGTCAAAGCACTATTTATTTTCTAACTCTGACCAACGCGCAACATACTTTTCCGTTTAGCATAACCAACCAACTACCATGTGTTATTACACTTTTAATATTAGAGTGAATTCATCTATTGTCAAGCTTCAAGTTAAGAAAATTGCCAATGCTCCTACTTTGGCGACTTTATGATATTTTAATTTGTATATAAGTTATAAGCGTGTAAATTATGACAGTTAAAAAATGCTTATAAATTGTATACAAATTAAAATATCAAATATTAGCCAATATAGGACCACAGGCAGGTTATTGTCTTACCTTAAAGTTTGATAATAGGTGAATTAACTTTAATATTAAAAGTAACAACACAGGGTTGGTTCTGTAAAACATACATTTGTTACGTTGCTAGTGGGTCAGAGATAGAAAACAAATGGTGTGCTGAAGGCTGACATCTCTTAAGCCCTAGTATATTATCATACTTTAAAAATTAAAATAGAATAGATTATATGAAACAGAATTTAAAATTTAAACTTCATACTCCACAGTGTTTGGAATAAATTATTTAAAATCTAAAAGTCCACAAGTAATGATAGATAAATGTTAGATAAATACAAATTAAAAAACAACATTATCATTCGTCCATATATAGCTTATATTGACATGATACATGAACAATATGAATTGTGATATTATTAGTTTGATGGTATTGTACTATTGTCTAAGTATACCTATTATGGGGAGATTGTAAATTCCGCCCGAAATGAACAGGTAAAAACAAGGTCTATGGTAAATTCCGCCCGGAAAAATATCCAAGTAAAAAAGGTACATGTAAATTCCGCCCGAAAAAATATACAGGTACAAAAATAGTTCCGCCCGGAAAAATAAATATTTTTAAACTAAACGTTCCGTACTTCTGTGACTGTACGACGCGACCGTACTTTTCGAGACACGGCGCGTGTTTTAACTCATAGTATTGGGAAGTCACAAAATGTTCGAAACGGAACAATCGTATCTCAAATATTTACTTTTATAATTATTACTATTTTACGATTTTGAAGTTATACTTCTTTACGCACGGTAGTGAGGAAAAAAAAAAAGCGAACGGGCGGCGTGTACGAACGGGCGGCGCGCGGCGCGTACGAACGGGCGGCCGTACGAACGCGAAAGCGTACATGTCCGTAAATAAATAAATATTGTCATGGTAATGTTGTTTTATTATATATTATAATATATATATACATATATATATGTATCTGTATATATAAAACAGTAAGCTGATTGACTGCTATCAACGCACAGCTCAAACCATTGGACGTATCTGGCTGAAATTTGGCATACAGATAGCTATTATGATGTAGACGTGCGCTAAGAAAGGATTTTTCGAAATTCGCATTTTAAATAGGTGCTCAAACAGGGACATTGAGATTCAAGATGGAAATTGGAAATTGGAAATTTTATTTTTATTTATTAATAGTTGCCATTGGTTACAGTCTACATTAGAAATTAGCATTTATTTATTGGTTGCCATTGGTTATTCGAGCAGATCAGGTACAAGCTTGCATCAAATCAAATTATTGAACATTGCTTACCAGGGTGGCTGAGCTGCACTTATCCCAGCAAGTTACACCCAAAAGGAGTTCAATAATCATAATTTTTTTAAGAGTTGTAATTTTTTACGAGCAACCAAATTTTTTTTTAATATTATTTATTTTTATTATTATTATTAGTATTCACTCACAAATCTATTGTCTGGATAAAAACAATACTACAAACAATTATCCATCGATCTGTTGAATAAAAATATAAAAAAAATAATAAAACTATCAATAATAAATAATTCCGGATACTTCTTCTCATTTTTTAAATTAATTAATATTTTTTCTTTCTTTTTCACTCACTCACGTGTACCATTCAAAAGAAGTTTAACTTCCCGCGCGCGTACTGGTAACACACATGGTTATTTAATACTTTTATATATATTGACATATTGTGCTAATTATTGATTATGATTTAATTTTACCATAATATTATGATTGTTATATTTACTTTTATAATTATTACTATGATAAATACAATAATATGATTAATAAGACACATTCAGAAATTTGTTTATTAACAGTAAGTAATAAATGTATTCTTTATAAACCTATTATACCTATACGGTTTTGATTGAAAAATTCAAAAAAAAGTAACTTTAAACTTTTAAACATCATTAATAGTAATAAGAACTTTTTACTTATACATTTTTTCGGGCGGAATTTACATGTATGTTTCTTTACCTGAATTTTTTTCGGGCGGAATTTACATGTACCTTATTTTACCTGTAGTTCATTTTGGGCGGAATTTACCATTTTCGGGCGGAATTTACATGCGCCCCTATTATGGTACCTATTTATTTTATGGTCCACATGGTACCTAGTTGGTTGATATTACATTGAATGTATATTGACTTTGACTCGTTAAATATTCATTTTTGTATGACTACTGTATTATTATTATTTTAATGGATATTTTAAAGTTGCAATGTGATAATTATTATTAAAAAAACTACGGGTATTAGGTATAAGGGTCCAAACTACATAAATAAACTTAATGTTATTATTCTATTTACCAGTTGAACATTAATTCTGTTGAAAAATATTAGCTATTGGGTAGCTATAATAAAATAAATATACTCGAAATTGATATTTCTTAAACATATAACGGTGATAAACCAATCAATTGAACATTTTATATATTATTATGTTTTGCCGTAATTTTCATATTTTTCCTAAATGTCGCTCAGTATTTAGATGGTAAAATAAAATAACGAAACCAGTAAATTTAACTTAAGTACAAAATAAACTATAAATATATAACTAAGTTAAATTAAGAAACTTATATTCGTCAGTTTATTGTTTCTCCATCTACATAAAACGGTGAACTAATAATTAGCGCTTTAAAGTTTTTCATTTTTTATATTTTAAATCCATGGACCAAGCAAAATATGTTATTTTTACAGTTCGTTATCGTATGGTGGTTTTCTGTGAAGCATGTTTTGTTTTGAGTTTAGTCTTCAGACTCAAGAGATACAACAAAATATCAACGAAGATTTATTTTTTTCTCATTTAATTGATTCTATTTCGTTAATATTACAATCACATTTATCATCATTTAAAGTTACGTTATACTGTCTTACTTTCAGCTGTTATTATTTTTATGGACATAATTTGTTTTTGTATTTTCGTTTCATTCAATTACGTTCTCGTTCTTATATACGCCCTCGTACATTTCAGAATGTCGACATTTAATTTTATAAATACAATCTGCAACGATGATATTATTTTAAATTGCTGTATCAACATTAAAAGAAAAACGGTTAATAAAATTGAAACTCCCTGTTTCTGCTTCAGTTTTATTAAAAAATATAAAATAATTGTTAAATAGAATTCGTTATGCAAATTTTGTAATATTTCTCATAGCTTACATTTTATCACATAAGGTAAATATTTATACGAACAAAAGTATTTTTAATTAAATGCATATCTTAACTACAATACAATATTGAACAATAATGGCATATACTGTATGGGACTGATAATTTTATAAACTGCACTGAATTTTTTTATTTTCGTCAAAACTGTCAGAAAATAAAATGTATGATTTTATTAAATCATTGTAATATGATGTGTGTTTATTGTTCAATTATTTTGGTATTTTCAAATTCATTTTTAGTTTCAGTTTGTTAATATAAAGACAGACAATTTTTAATGAATGGATAAATAAACACTCAATGAGGGTTAGTAGCATTAAAAATTAAAAGTTATCAAAGTCATTTAACGAATATAATTAAGTTTTTGAAACCATTAAAATGACACGTTCCGTCATTTAGAAAACTACTGTAAACGAACATTTGAGTAAAATAAAATGATTGGACCGGATTGCTAAAATTGAAAAAATTGAACTCTCGTAATCATGAAATACATTTTTGATAACTACTATCAACTTTGAACGTACTCAATTACCCGAGTCCTCAGACGTTCTAAATCAATATCGTTTATTAATTTGTTCGAATGTGGGTAATCTAGCTAATTTAAATGTGGAAATAATTAAATAACCGAAACCACAAAATGTTATAATATTACTTTAAATGAAAAAAAATCATTTTAATGATGATAGATAGGTAGTGAATAAAACAATTTAAAATCGTAGGTTATATAGGTAGGTAATTAAAATACAAATTCTATCAAATATTGTTATAGGTTTTTTTTTTCCAATCATACTTGTGAGTAATTAAATTTCGAGAATTCAATCAATCGTTTTATCGTATTATGATGATAAATGAGCATGTGTAAGTTAATATTAAAAGCATTTTTTACAATGAAACGTTTTCAAACGTTAAAAAAGCATTATAATTCACTTGTACCTCGTTGATATCTCTGATATTTTCCAAATCAGTAGGTAGCACCACGGCATTAGATAGTACTATCTAAAGCCGTGAGTAACACATGTCCACTGGTTGATTATTTTATCTAAGAACCCTCGATATTTGGAAAAGACTATAGGTTAGACAATCTCGTGTCTCGAAAAATAATCACTCTGTAAAATATAATTTAACTTACACGTCGGATGATAGGTATACGGACGATTTTATAATTATTATTTGGTTTCTCAGATTCGATAATATTATCTTATTCTATAAAATGATTAATACTTCATTGTGTCTAATAAAAGTCTTACCTTATTAGTTATTGTTATATTATCGTGTGGTATGAATTCTCGTATAACCAGTTGGTATTGTTTTCATAGTTTTTATTAAAATCATTGTAAAGTTTATTTTAAATTACGTGTAAATCCATAAATTAATCGTCAATCGATAAAATATATAATACGAATAGAAATATTTTACATGTGCACATATTATGTCTTTAGTAAATAATCATGATAATACATATTATTTTTTTTTTTAAGTACCTAGGTCTATATTGAATAAAATAATATACACGAATGACAAATATTCACGAGTTTATCGACGACTTGTAGTAAGTACTGTCGTAAGTTGAATACGATTTTTCTTCCAATGTATCATTGTAACAGTCGTATCTGTAGTCATCATCGTCAGCCGATGAACATTCTTTCGCGGTGTTGTGTGCGTTGTACGGCCAAGTCTGAAATAAACAATTTAAACATAGGTAAATATATATATATATGTGTGTGTGTGTGTAATACATATTTTAGGCACAGTAAAAGGAGATAATTGAACAAATGACGATAAATTCGCAGTCATTGCAGTCGGTAATTACGTACCAATAACAATATTATAATGATTATCTATTTGCAGTTTAAGTATTAACGATAATCGTCAAGTTCCTAACGAAAAAAGATAGGCATTTATGCTAAAGTTTGTGGAGCCGAAGGACACTCCTTAAGTAGCACAAACAATTTAAAAATATGGTCTTTAAGTATATATTTTAGATGCTGGAAAGGATGATAATCGCACTTCGCATTTATTGCTGTCGTTAATTATGGATCTACTGCAAATACCAATATAATGTTTATTGGTTTGCCAGTCAAGTATTTACAATAATCATCAAATTCCTAATGAAAGAATAGGCATCAATGATAATAGAATTTTGTATCTAAACAGGACACTCCTTAAGTAGCACTAAAAATCTCAAGAATTTGAAAATATAATACGGTCTTGAATAGGTATATTTAAATATTCATCTATTTGTGCCTATATAGAAAGTTTAAAATATTGCTGCTATAATGGCAATATGTACTCTAAAAACATTCTAAAATATGGCATTACTGTAATAACAGTAATAATTCCAATGGTCTCTTATGAAAGATTAAGTGGTGTTGCCCACATTAAGCAAATTGCGCATTCGGACAATGTCAATTTAAAGCTAATTATTTTAGATAATTATTTCCATTTTTAAAAATTCACATAGTTCCACATTTAAGCATGGCTATGGAACAAAATGGTGTTTACAATGTCTGTCTGTCAACGTGTTAAATTAACTTGACTACCTACCTTTACAATTATACCTACTCTAAAAAGTAGGTACCTGCAAATATTATAAAACACCTATATAAGTACATTTTTAATGCACAATTTCTAAAATAGCTTAAGGGGATTGCAAACGAACAATTTTACCTGATAACGCATTAAGACTTCTGAAAACTGATTTGAATTCGTTAATACTCGTATGTCTACTTCGGATCGATCAGGCCACTTTTTTTAAATTGTATTCCTAAGCTCCAATCAATTTTGTTTTAATATTTAAAACTTACGAAATTTTAAATGTTGATTATTTGAAAATTAAATTAAGTACCTTAAAATTTGGCCTGATCTCAAGTAGACATATTAAATAATTCAAATCAGCTTTCAGAAGTCTTATCGCTTTATCAGGTCCATCGGAACGATTGACAAAATTACATACAAATGAGTATAAATTGTTTACCATTCACGAGCCAAACGCCGAGTTGGTGACTTGTACGTGCGCGTGCGGGAGCGCTCTGCTATTTTATTTACACACACTAATGATCACTTAGTATGCAGTAGTATGCACACATTTACAAGACCCGCGGCATGCATACAATTTAAAAATTTCCTATTTTGAACTCCTTAAAAACTTCCCATTTACAATCCCCTTAAACACAAATAAATAGCTTTAAACATTTTTCTCAAATAATATTATTCCTTTTCTAATTTTTTTTTATTAAATTTCTTATTATATAGGTATAAACAAAGCAAATAAACAAATATGAGTATATTTATTTCCTTACAACAACTTCCAAGTTCCAAGCCCCGACGTGTAGGTACTCGAGCATTACCTATCTACCTACGTAATATAACGTAAAACCAATACGGAAATATCCGTTGGAAACTTACGAAAGATCAAAGTAATAAAACCTTTTTAATAAATAAAACATCGATCTGAAATCGATTTTTTCTTCATTTTTTATAAAATAATAGTATAAGTAGTTAAATCTTCGAATAAAAGTAGGTAAATAGTTTTTAAATTTCAAAAGTAAAATATTTTTGCTTTTATACCATACTGACTAAAATTGTTTTTCCCGGCCGAAAAATATCTCTTTTTCAAAATATGAGGGTATTCATTTAGGGACGCCACATACTTGTCGATGGGTATTTAAAAGAAAAAAATCGTACATCCCGTCTTATCGACAGACATTATATTATTTTAACAATCGATTCGAAATATTATTGTGTCCAACACGTTTCGCATGTACCAGGAACCAGACCCTACCTATAGGTTTAACGCTTTGTTCGTATACTACCCATAACAGCTGGCGAGCGGAAGCAAATCCCATTAACATGACGACGGGTGGACAACCATTATGATATGGCAACCTCGAACTATATATACACCGAAGACACACAAGTGTACAGCCGTAATGATATATATAATATTATATAGGAATGTATAGGACACTCCTATATTATATTAACAAAATAAGGGATCGCAGGAATGTCCGGAATGTGGATGTGACAAAGGACTACTTTTATATCGTTATATATTATTATCTCCGAGTGTGACACAGCATTAAAATGTATAATATAAAGATTATCATCAACATTCAACACACTAGAAATATAGTTACACTTTTCTTACAAAACATACTTTCAAATTATTCGATTATTTCTCCTGCTGTAATATGGTAATGTCAATATTGGTAATTCTGCTAATATATTATACATCCACACATTATCAAACTCGTCATACTTAACTCAATTTTTAATAATTATTACTATCAATTATTTATGTATATAATATGTATACGATACTTTTCCTATATTGCATATTAATACAATTTATCATTTATACATTTTTTGATGTTACTTATACTCATGAGTCATGACTAAATAAACAGGCATGTCAGCAAACTCACGTATTTTTCCTATCACTGCGCATATTATGTCTACTGTATAGATATATAAAACTACTAGTTGTATCACAGAATAGATTAAATAGATTAATCTATTCTGTGGTTGTATATTTATTATCCCAAATATATTGGGATGTTGATAAAGAACTCGTTTGTTCCATGCTTCTGGAATAAACGAGGATTTATCCATTGGGATATCTCCTGAGATAATATATATATATCATAAATCTGTTTTTTTTATTAGTCTCACGGAGACAAGGATGACAAATATTTTATTTTTTATTTAACTAAATTTTTTGGTAAAAAAGTTATTATTTTGTTTTGGAAATAATCGAAGATTGGTAGACATTTTATAGAGTTCATTTTTGTGAACAATTTGACATTCAACATTTTATTTTCATTAATCGTGATTTTTAATAATTTTTTTAGCTTATAGATAAAAAAGCAAAAAACTGGTTTTTGTCTGGGCAGCGAGTCCTCCGTCACGGCTAATGAATAATATCCACATGGGACCAGGGACACTGTACGCGAAGAAAGACTTTCCTGACATGCATTTTCATTTAGTCATGATTATAGTACCCTTAGATTATATACAATGGATGGAGCTACTTTAATCATTTGCTGTGTCCAACATAACGCTCCACTTATTAGTTATTTTATAGTGATTTTTAGCGTAACACATGCGTAATAAACTCGTTATTCCCTTGAAATGAAATGGGTGGTGGGGATGGAATTTGAAGCGGCATAGGCGCAACCCATGCGCAATAACTCGTTGTTTCATAAATTAAATGGGTGGTGGGGGGTTATGTTGGACACAGCTCGGTATACATGAAATATACACATAGTTACATCCATTGTATACGATCTAAGATTATAACTATATTATATATACAAAGCCCCTAAAGCCCTCCTATTTACGTTTATTAGACCTAGTGATAATATACCTATTATGTACAAATGAACAATCATCTCACATTCTCACCTATACGGCTGTAAAGTCATTAGTCATAAATTATAATTAAATTTTATTTTTAAACCAAACTCTTTTCTTTCTACTAATAAAGTGGTAAAATGTATTCCTGTTTAATAATGTTTGATACTATTCTTAACTATTATCGGAATCGAAAATAAATATAATTGATTTTAATTTTTGTTTAATACCCTATCGGTTTGTTTTTGTAATACATTCAAAACTATTATTTTAACAAAGTGGAAAATATGGCGTTAGTGCGTTACTTCATAGAAATTACTTTTAAAAAGTAATTTTGTTACAATTGCGTTACTTTAAGTAAAATATAATGAAATTACTGCTGCATTACTGAAAAAGTAATTGCGTTACAGTTATTTATAATTTGCGTTACGTTACTACCCAACACTGCTCTTACATCAATGCAACCAGATCTTAATAGCTTCTCGCTCAAAAATATTTAACGTACCTTGAAACATTTACTATTACAATTTATTTAGGTAGGTACTCATATTCATAATGTATATTTTATTGAATACTTTTAGTTAATTTAACTATAAAACATTTTTTTTTCGTATACCAAAAATATTTATAATTTTACATATGCATAATAATAAGTTAATTTTGGTTTTTATAAATAAGACGCAAACCGTTGGCCACCCTGCATTATATTATATGTAATGTATACGATATACCTATTGTATCGAGCAGACTTGACGCCTTTTAACTGACACAAATACACAATATCGGTGGTTGGGGGTAGGTGGTAGGCGGTAGGTGGTCGGGTGACTTTAACGACCTATTAACAAATCTACCATATACAAATCGACTCTATTGTAGTAATAATGCGGTGGCCAGACGTGGTGAATCTGATCAGTAAGTGTCCCTTTTCGTTCACCGAATTGTCGTTCAGTAGAATACGATTCACATGCTCTCTACTCTGTATAATTCTAATTATCATAAATCATAATAATATTATTGTATTATTTTGTAATAATAGTTATTGAACACTGTGTTATGTTATCTATAACAAAATATATTAAGAACAATATTTTTGAAAAATATGCATATCTATTATAATATTAAGAGAATGTATTTTATGATTTTGTCTGATCAACAGTTGGTTAATTAACGATCGTTTTGTACAGTATTAAGTACTTACTCGATTTTTTTAATTTCATTGAGACATATTTAAATTATTAAAATGTTCATTTATAAATAAGTAATTTATGGTACTTACATTAAATATGAATAAAGTAACCTTAAATAATAAATAGTTTAGTGGGTACCATGAATTAAATTCTCGTCAACGACGAATAAAAAGAACAGGAAGTCTTCCGGACCAATACCAAAATATTTTAATACTTCCAATAATATCGTTTTAATAGTTTAGAAATAAATGAATTATTATAATATAACAGATAACTCGATTAGTACCTAGCTATTTAAGGTTCAAATTCACTTAGCATAGTATATTGAAATAAAAGTACAACATTATTGAAGTTTCTTGGAAATATTTAAGCAATGCTGCCTATTGTATACCCCCATTCACATTTGGCAGACGGATGCACATTGTATTGACTGAATAATGACGCGGGTGAACCATATTGTTAACCTTTAACTAAATTCTCAAAAATATAATATAATCCACTTTTCCAAACTACTCAAAAATTGGTCATCTATAGAATACCACTCTATAATAGTGATAGTTTAAGGTGGGGCGACGTCGAATCGGCAGACGCCGGCCAAAGGTCCGTTCAGTCGCAAACGATTCACGTGAGCAGCCACTCTATACATCGTGGTTATTGGTCAACGTGTGCTCATATAATCTGAGATCATGGAGACGCAAATAAGGACGAGATTCAACGAGGCATGGGAGGCCATTGTTGCCAGTAAGCGAAATAACAAGAAGAGTTTAAGCCACCAAGAATATCAGGACCGGCTCAAAAATGTTAGACGGATAATCGGCCTTGCGAACAAGTCGTCGAAGGATTGCATATTACTTCTCAAGTATGATATTGTTATAAAGGATGGTCGTGAAAGGCTGGTGAAGCCGTTGCCACAAGAAGGGGTAGTCCCAGACCAGTACCCTTTGTACGTGACCAACGAAGAGTTGTTCGGCGTGCTGCACGAGGCGTACATAGATACCAACCATCACAGAATGGAGCTGATGTACAACCGAATTCGAGGCAGGTACTGTAACGTGACGTTAGAAGCAGTAGTTACGTATCTGAAAGTGAGAAAGGAGGTCGGAGGAAGAGCGATATCCCCGGAGCAGGGGCTGTTGCCGATGCCACCTTCATTTCATTCTCTCGAAAATGGTATTACATCGGTCTACTTCGGATTCGTCGACATGCATCGCTATGCCTGCGACGGTTACACGTGCATCATGGTCCACTGGGACACCGTCACCCGCTTCACCCACATGGTGCCGCTCAAGGGAATGGATCATGGGCATGTGGCCTTCAATTTGTTGAAGATTTACATGAAGGTTGGCATTCCGAATTTTATCGATGCGCCGTACGATAGACCGTACATCACTTCGATCGTTGATTTCATAAGATCAGCGTGGAGTGGTGGGGATTGTTGCATCACGATCAGAAGTTCGGACGACCAGGAAGCAATAAAAACCGGCTGGAATACGGTACAGGAGATGATGGAGCCGTGGATAGCCAACCCTTATTTTCAGCGCAACTGGCTGTCGAAGCTCAAGTACATACCGCTCATTACGAACAAAAGGAATTTTTCGGGTAAGATTTATTAGCTACAACCTTATACCTACATTGACGATCGGAAGGAACAATTAGGAACTTTCATTAGTTAGTAAATATATGTATGAAAATTTATTGCAGGTCCCCTTCATAAATTGTTCTTAATTATATACTAATTTAAAAATATCAAAACTACATAAACACAATTTTTCTTATAAACTTTATTTTTTGAACTTCGAATACTAACGAAATAGAATATTTAAATTTAAACAAATAGTTAAGTTTTTTCCTTCCACGGTTATAGTTACTTTGTTGTAATTTGAAAAATAATTATTCGTTAAGACTTGAAAATTGAGCCATTACGGAGGTATATTATTATTATCAGTGGGGCGGCTCGTGGGTTTATAATGAAGTAGTGCACATCCAAAAAAAAAAAAAACCAATATTATATATCATAAATTGTATTAAATAATTGTTTACAAACTTTAGTTATTCACCAATAAGCTTTTATTTTGTTTAAATTATTAAACAGAAACAAGATTGTTGTTTTGAATTTCCGATAATGATCAACCAACATTATTTATCAGCTTATAATCGGAATATAATAAACGAAGGAGAGTAAAAATAAATTATAATGTCTATGCCGACGCGCAACGGCGCGGCGACGTCGAAAGTAATTCGCTGAAAACAATTTAATTGGTTATGTGCACAGAAACGAATGTGCACATCAATTCCATTATAACGCGGGTTGCTTGTTTTGATTTTTACACTGCACAAATGTGCACAGCTATTGTGTGCACTACTGCACCATTATAATAATACACACCGATACCGTTCCGTCGAGGGCAACCACCCGACTGTTTGGCCATCGAAATAACCCAATCCAAATATTATATTATTTTCATAATGTTATGAATATTTGTTTTTTTATTTCTAAAAAAATCTTATGAACACTATAAGTACTTGGTTTGTAGTTGTATTCTTACGATTTATATTTTCAATTTTTCTTGAGTTTGGGTAGGTAGTGCACTTGTGCACATATTATACACTAGCCGCCACTGATTATTATTTACTATACTCTGTTCAGAATAAGACAACACCAAGTGGCCACGGCCATATCCTCTCGAATCGTTTTCTGTAGAACCTTACGTTCTATCGTCGAAATCAAAATATATTTAACACATCCATTTTTACTATCCAATGACATGGTACACTCATAGGCACAAATAGGAGGGAGGGCTAGCCCTAGAGTTTCTATAGCACCCTCAAACTAATGATTTCACTACTATAATTTAAAATCATCATAAGAGTTTAGGTATAGACCTGAGCTTTAGCCCCCCTCCCCAAATTTCAAACACTATTTAAGCCAATGAGTACCCGACACCAGCTATACAGCAAAGATCGACTCCCGGGATGGTTTTTGTCTTCTTTGAACAATTACATGTTTTCATAAGCATACTTAAAGTCGTGTCCCATTATATAGCATAGTACGTTCCCCTGTACGAAAACCAGAAACACTGCCCGTGCACCAACTAATTATTATAATATATTTACCAATCTTTCTCTTAATTTTTTTTATAATATAGGCTCAGCGGTGCCACAATCAACCATAAGTCGTTCGGATTTCCATGAATCGGTGCGATTGCAAATTCCATCAGAAACAGCGGCGGCAGCGACGGAAGCGGACAGGGACCACTGACCAGATTATACATTATACGGCAACGTTCTCGTTCTCCGTTTAAAAGTTCAACCGGTCGACATTTCCGGATAAATTTTAATAAACTCTCATTTTAATATTTCACTAAAATATATACTTCAACAAACTGGTATTTCTATTAGTGTCATAATATATCCGTTTCACACGTTTAACGTATGCATATAAACATTGCATAATATTATTATAATATAATGTTGCTGTGATTGACAGTTTGAAGTTTAAAGTTTCCCAGACTTTATTTGCGGCTTTAAAAGCAATTAACAATCTGATACATAACGGTTAGGTTACTCATGTTCTACTTAAGTTTTAATTAACTAGGATACTTCTTAGTTATTACAATTCGTGTATCCATTCAAGCGAGGATCCAATAGGGCTAAGGGGCTATTATAGCCTCCTCCTTATTTGGAAATGTTACATTATTATTATTATTAATATTGTTAATAGCGTTGTTAAATCATATCTTAATTGTTATTTTATACTCATGTAGATTGTATATAAGGAATTAGTGTAGGTATTACAACTACAATTGTATTCTCTTTTTAAAACAGATTTAGTTTTAGATTTTAGATTTCTATATCTGCATCTGTATATATTAAATATGTATTGTTCTATAAATAATGGTATATACCTAATTGCCATATTTTTTATTACGCTGGGTATTGTATATACATTTTAAATTTATTTGATATAAGGTGTTAAACATTAAAACTGTTAGTTATTTCAACCAAAATGTATGTAATAATTATTTGCCACTGTTAAATATCTAAACATTTATCAAATATATTAATGGTTTTAAAATTTCAATTTAAAAGTTTTTTTTTTTTTCATTGATCCTTAAGCCCGGCTTCTATGGTCATTAGCTGTTTGTAGGGTTGTATTGTGATTTGTGGTGGTGGTAGGGTTTTGGAATGGTAAGTTTTTACACGTCGTGAGTGTTTGTGTTTGGCAGAATTTTTGATCGGGCACCTGTAGGTATCTTCCATGCCCGGGTGAGGAAGGCGGCACTTGTTCTCCGGATACCGTGACTTGAAAAATGCCACCCGGTGACCAAGGACCGAACCCGGATCGGCTGCGCAACGACGCGTGACCGCTCGTCACCTGTCCCCAATTTAAAAGTATATAATTTATTTTGTCTGATAATTTTTATTTCAACGGATGATATTTTAACGACCGTTTTGTACATTATTTAATTCTCAATTATCTTAATTGCGTTGAGTTAAATTTTAAATTATTAAAATATTCATAAATTTAATAAAGTAAGCAAGTCGTCGGTGAATTAAATATGAATAAAGTAAAGTGAAATAACAGTTTACTACTGTGAATTATATTATGGTTAACAATAAATGAAATATACAACAGGAAGTTCTTCAAGCCAATAAAAATATATTTTAATAGTTTGATATTGTGTTGATGCTTTAGAAAAAAGGAATATTAATATAATATGATTCGACATTAAAAGTTTAAGTGCATTTAAAATTGTCTAAGATATTGTATAAGTATTCTATAGATTGTAACTATTTATTTTTAATAAAAAAACATAGTTCTAAAAATATTATTTAAAAAAAATTCATATCGTAAACGAAACGTTTGAAATGTTTAATATGTATCCCAGTACAATATTTGAAACCGTTGTTTTGATAGAACTTTACTTATGCATTACTATTTTAGTCTTTTGGTTCAGAAGTTATGTGACCTACTGTATTAAATAAAATTTAATACAATTTCAACTGACTAAACTAATATAATACCCACGTCCTACGTATGTTATATTATGTATATTAAATATGATTATGTTACAAGAACACGGAACCAGATTTATTATTCGAAAACAAATTAACGAGCTGGTGTGTTTTAAGCAGAGAAGAAAAAAATGAGAACGATATATGGATTTTTAGTGTATAGAACCTCGTGTGGAATAAAATTTTGAAAAGCCGTAGGAAAAAGAGTTTTCTCTAAAAGATAAATAATATACTCAAACGAGAAAATGTCTGGCGCACATACGTACATTGCATATTTTAGGTATTTAATATATTAATATATATATAGTATATACAGTATACACAGTCACAAGTGCTCGCACGATCGAGTACAATACAATAGATTGGTGGGTTGGTGTGCGGGTAGGTAGGTAGGTAGATAGGTATGGTGTGGTAGGGTACGGAAGGGTGGGGTAGGGTAGGTTTCATATTCATATTCATATTATTGTTATGAGCACACCGATCAAGCGTTAACGCTACACGTACTAGATGCGCACGACATAATAATATTTTACTTGTGAAGTAAGAGTGATGTTCCAAGCATGATCACACTTGTACAATGTTAAACAAATGATTTTTTTTTTTAATATTGATGTATCTTAATCAAAATTCAAACGATTAGTTTCTGAATTATTTAGATACATAGTACATATAGTATATAGTATATACCTAAGAATAAAGGTTCTACAAAAATATTAAATTAATATAATATTAAATTAAGCTTAGTGATTAAACTCCGATAATTGCTACAATCTTACTAGAATTATAAAATGTTGATCAAAATAATTTATAAATAAATAGCCATTATAGCCATTTATTTAAATTGCTATACATGCGTAACGCAATAAATACATTTTGGCCATTGAAAATTTGTGGTTGTCCGTTAAACCAAGGTTGATCATGACGTAGAACAAAACAAAAATTGGGCTTTTCTGCAGAGTACGAATATAAAACATAAATAGGTGAATTTTTAACGTAGGTACGTATATTTAGATTACCATTTATAGATCAGCTTTCAGTCTGCGATTGATTTTCATTTGAACTATCTGAGATACAACCAAGACGTAATGAAAAATTTAGCCAATTTATGAACTATTTAATTGAAAATTATATTAACAATAATTATTTATTTCCACCTCAAATGTTTCCAAAAAAAAAAGCGATAGTGTTTATCGTTCAATTCATAATATAATAATTATGTAATTCGTGTTAATCCTTTACCACAAAAACTATGATGACAATAATATTATATTTATAAATAAACATTCACAAAATAATATGACAATGTATGTTTTATAAAAAAACATATTTAATTTAAGAATAAATTAGATTTTTCTTTTGCAACTTGCAAGACACACATATTTTTAACCACAACTACCTTTTTTTTTTTTTTTGATAGCTTGTCCTAAGTTCTGAAAAAGCGGTAAATAGTTATTTGTGTCCGAAACTCGAGTCACAAGGTGGACCTAACTTGAAATCCGCAATTAGTATTTTGATAACGAAAAACGTGTACGCAAACGTTATATTATACATATTTTATAAAATTTACCTGAGCAATTGGTCCTTAACTATAGTATGCAGCCAAGATAAAATACAACTTATAGACAATCAAATTCAGAAAATATATGACGACAATATCCAAAATCCAATTTATATAATAATATAATAAGCTAAGAAATTTAAGCCTCACTATAATAACAGCCAATGTCTAATGCAGTTGAGTCCTTGCATTTATAATAATAACAAAAAAAATGTATGCCAACTAAATAGGTAATTTTCTCGTGGACTAAATAAAATTCGACTTAAATATTTTGTTTTTTGTATTTTAGTAAATTATTATGTATTATTATTATTGTTTAGTATAGGTACCTAATAATATTGTAATGCATAAAATATAGGTAAATTACTTGTACGTTGTAAAGGAATATGACTATAAACAATTTAATAATTATATTTTGAGTCATTTGTTTGCATAGTTAAATAATCATTTTGAACAATTTTGGTAACCAATGTATTTACCAAATAATGTCCAGAGAGCCAATTATGAGAATTCAATGGGTATCGACTACCTGTGTTTGGGAGCCAATTCTATTGCACACAAAAGAAGTAGGTACCAAACGGCAAACGCCGTGGAATACTCCCTTAAATGACTAACAGCAGTTCAAGTATTTGAACATAAGGTCGTTATTGATAATAAATATAAATATGTTTATTGACGGCCAGTAAGAGCAGCAGAGTCCACAAAACAGTTATTTACTACGAGAAAAAATGTTTTACACTAAGTATTTCTTTACACGATAATAAAATAATAATTGTATGGTTATTTTTTCATTCTATTAAGCACACTAACTACTGAGAAGTGTATATTATTCAAATAACATTTAGTACATCCATTCTCCAAAATATTGTAAGCACAAGTGCTGAAGTTTAGACGTTATAGACTCGTTATAAAAATTATCAAGGGTGTTATAGACCCGATGCATACGACATTTCGATTTATTTAAACTATATTATAATATTATGTTTGTCAGTGGCGTTATAGAAATATTTTTGGGGTGGGCTATAGTAGACAGAATCTAGCAAGTTATGTATTACTTAGAGGCTACTGTCTACTATATATTTAACAGTTTCTATAAGTATATTCGTCTTTGTTATTGTTCAACAGGCTATGAAATATTGTAACTTATAATAGTACCTAATAAAATATATGTTTGGGGACAGAGTGACCGAGCGGCCTAAGGTGTCGGCTGAAACGTTGCCGACGCTAGTTCGATACCTCGGCTGAGGGCGGCATTTTGCTTCTGGCAAGTCGTGGTGTCCCGAGAACAAATGCCGCCATCCCCCCCACCGGTATAGCAGAAACCTACGGGTGGATTAGAAATTCCGCCAAAACACAACACACACGTGTACCAACCTACCCAACCTAAAACCCCACAGTTCCCTCCCCACACCCAATGGCCTATGTTTCTGAGGGTTATCCAATTAAAAAAAATATATGTTGTTGTTCTATTTAAAAAGACTGTAATTTAGGGGGGATGCAGCCCAATAGGCCCCACACCCTATATACGACACTGATGTTTGTAAATTGAATGACTCATCAAATATGGCCTCGGACCTGGTGAAAAAACTGAGAACCATCCAACCTATATTATGTACGTGCACTTTACGATTATTACAGAAACCAGAATTTCAATAAATGGAAAAATGGTGGTGACCGTACTCGGCGTTTCACCTTGTATATAACGAACGATACTATGTATATAACTGTTGTATATAGGTAACAATATGTATATTGGTAGTATGGTCACCGTTACGCCCTAGACGCACTTATGTGGCTGGAACCAAATAATATGCCTCAACGACATAGCCCATATCCGTCACTGGACATAATGATGTATCGGAAGTGGTAGTACGTAAGTCTATAATATTATATGTCAAATATAACATTACTATTTATGCTAGTTTGATTTTTATTTAATATTTTATGCATAATAACTAACAAGATAAAAAAAAAAAACAATGAGATGTGAGATGCCGTCGTTTGTAGAAACACTTGGAAAAAGCATAAGAGAAACGGCGCAATACAACCCGCCTTTCGCAAAAAAGTATTATTTATCGGAATATTTGGATCTCCGAGTCGGCATAATATATTTAGGTATCAATTGTTCAAAATGTTAATTTTGTCAAAAATCGATGGATAGAAATCATGACATAAATATAAATGCACGTGTTATATATTTTCTTCTCCGGTGGTTTTTGTCTTGCCCCGCAACACCGCTCCGAATTCGTTCCAACACGTCTCGTCAGCTGTTTATTTTAGTTTAATATTTCGGTTTTTGGTCCATCCTCCACCTCACCGCCGCCGACGAATTGACGACAACTACGACACGATTGACACACCATCGTCACGCTGCCACCGCCGCTGCCTAGATGAGATGTGACAAATTGCACCTGTCTGACAACCATTTGTCTCTTTTGGCCCGGTACCCATTAGTCAAACTCAAATACGACTATTCTTCGCCACCGTCGGTGGTATTTATAAGTTTTTTAAATATCTTAGCCACCGCTCGGCGCGAAGTCGGCGGAGCATTGTTTTTCGTAGATCGCGATGACTATGATATTCTTATAATACTGTAGTGCGATGTCGTAACAATGTTTCAGACCCTGCCCAATCGGTGGTCCTTTGAATCGAATCGAAAAGTGTACTCACACACAACACACGAATGCATTGTACACCAGATACCTATACAATATTATTATATTATACGGATACGACGAACCAGCCCTGCCAGGGGAGGGGGTAGGTTTAACCTTTGGTCCACGATCAGAATCGTTTTTCGTATACAATCATTGAATTTAAATTTAAAACATCCATTACAGTGACCCAATCGACACCTATAATATACAGCAAAGCGACTTGGCACTTAACCAATTATTTTTTTTATCTGAAATATTTTATTATCTGTGAAAAATGAAAAAAAAAACATTCTATAGTCGATGCACAAATGAGACTTTTTTTGTTTCACGAAAAGTAGTGATTTTGACTTATTCCCTTTCACCCGCGCACCAACCATGCGTTATTTTATTATACATATATACGTAACACGTGAATGTACGTGTTACTCCGACAAGTGAACAAAAACAACTCGTAGTCCAGTCGGTTAAGTGGACCTAATTTTGTCTCTCTTTATATTATCATTATCTCTTTTTCTCAAAAGAACGTGTCTAAAACTAATGTGTCCTTATACCAGCTACAGAGCACTTATTCTGTTTTCTTTTCATCTACGAGTTTTCATCTAAAAGTCTATATCCAAGACTCGAAAACCCGAACTTGTAATAACGCTGCAATATAAGCTCTAATATAAAATATGTTGGTCTTTTATCATTTAAAAGAAATAAAAATGTTAGTTTTGGCTAAAAGTGTACTTAGTGGGTTTGAGATTTTTGACGGTTGGTTTTAGACGCAGAAAATAAAATCAATTATTAAGTCGTAATAAATTACGAAAATAATATATTCCTATGAGTTAATGATTTATTAATTATCCAACGTTAGCGAGTCGCCTGCTGAGACGAATCTATAGAGATAGGTACTGTGGTAATGATATTATACCGTTAAAACAATAATTACATTTCTGTAAAAATGTCAATATTACGAAACTTTCATGTCGTATAAAAATATAAAACCGCATTTGGTTTAAGGTATTTTTCACAAACTTACTTTTAACAAGGGGTAACTTCTGACATAAAAATAAAGAAGTTTGATCAAATTTTCAAACGTTTGCTTTTATTAGTTACTCGTATTTTATAGTATAATAAAAATATATATCGACAAGAATGAAATTGTTACTGGTACATTTTAATATGATGGTACGACAATGAAAAAGAAAACTGTCTGAATTGTGGTTTTTCGGATCAAAGTTTATTATTAAAAATTAAAATTTAATAAGACTCGACTATTTGTAACAAATACATGCAACAACGAGTATAACATAAATGGTTTATGAATTATATGAGCCCAAGGACACTTAGGATAAAATCATTATAGCCTTAAAGGTTAAGAAAATTGGCATCTTTAGTCGACTTTTCCTTGATTAAATTTGAATATTGTAGCTAGTTTGATTTATGTTTTATGTATAAATAATTGCCTACGTTAAATGCCTTATAACCAGCGTATATGATTTTCTCTTTTAATTTGTCTAAACATCCAATGATCCAACTGTTGTATTAAACGATAGACGCATAATGTAATCATTACCTGCATTTAATTTTAATGTTAAATAAAACAAAACCTAAATCATTTTGTGCGTACTAATTAATTTTAAAACAAAACAAAATAATATTATTGATTAATATATTATGCTATCTTCGAGTACAACAACGTCAGAAAATCATATAAAATATTAATTCGTTGAAACTTCAGAACTTCAAAACTCGTACACGTTATATTATATTATTAAATTATGGGAAATTTCAAGAAAAATTATTACGTGAACGAAATAATAAAGTGAATTCAGTAAATACCGATACTATGGCTCTGTTTATGTTTACATTAAAATATAATATTATGCAATGTTCATATGCAGTTTCATAAGATTGAAGCGGATTGAAGTTCAACAAACTCCTTTTTTATTTTGAACTTCTTAACTAATAAGTATCATATTCAATATGGTTGAAAACACAACCCGTCATTTTGGAAAACAACATTATCGGAAAAAAATCAATAAACCATTTCAAAATGTATTTTCTTAATATTTAGAGACTTGTAATTTAATTTTAATTTATAATTCAGGTAAGTACTCTCTTTTTCGCTCCATTAAATAATTAATACATCCGGAAACGGTGTATAAGATAAACACGATATCAACGACATAATAATATTATAATACAAATACTCAAATAAATTAAAGATTATATTATTTTATAGTTTGATGGAAAATGGGTTTAAAATTCGACATTAATTATATATAGTTATTATCGTAGTCGGTTTCAGCGAATGTTTATTCGTGTACGGTGTTTGTAAATAATTACGTTTAAATTTCGGGCGATACGCATGCCCGTAGGTGTACAAAATACTTTAGTTTTGTATATTTATTGTAACAAACAAAACCCGTCGTTATAGCCACCGCACATGTGTGCGCTGGACGTGTAAACATAAATTCATTTTTAAAAGGTCGTGGGAACGGTGAAGATAAAAACGCTGTTTCCTGTGGGTCATGGCGACGAGACTAACCTACGAAAAATGCAAGTGACTAGATCGAAGGGGGCTCGATAAAACTAAGACCATATTATGGGTTAGGCCGTCGCTAAAAAAATAAAAATGACGCCGAAATAGGAGACATTAGCGTTGGCAAATAAAATATTAAATAAACATTAAACTGTTCAAGTTCAACCGAATAACAGTCCAAATACAAACAACAATCAAATAGTGTCTTAAAATGATTTATTCAGATATTCAAATTTAAACGCTCGCCATTATTACTGCTTGAAAATATATAATATAGTAACACAATATACATATTTAATAATGTTTTGATACAATTGCTATGCTGCTCGTTGGATTTCAACACTTAGTAAACATTAAGAGTTTAAATACAAATTATTATTGTTAGGTATAGATATAATAATAGTATAATACAATATTATTTAGATTGTTTCGTAGAAAAAAATGAGCTAAGCGACAGAGCTAATAAATTTCAGGAGTGTAAAAACTACGCTGTTGATTGCACACAAATGTGTAATGATGATATCAGTTAAACCCAAATTAAAAACATAGATAGTAAATAATTCGTTACCTACTCAACAGTCGTCGCGGGATACAAACTACTAACTAAATCTTAATATCAAACTTATTAAACTATTAACTATATCTTATAACTATTAAGTAGTAAGTACCTCTATACATTAATATCCCAATATTGTACAATTTATCGTGCCAGGTGTATGTTTTTTTATTGATCTGAATACAACTCCGCACTCGGCAGCATTAAGACCATTAGCCATAGTTAAGTACTTAATTTCTAGTATTGAGTTAAACTTAATTACAATATATGCAAATTAAAACTATCCTAAGATTATAATATATTAATTGGTTGATTAAGTTGGCTACATTTAAAAAGTTTAGAATTTTCTTGCTCTGATCAGGGACAGGACCAAAGTGTAGCATCGAGGCTTTCTGTCACGTTAATAAGTCCTTTACTAGTTTACTGTGATTTACTATACTTGTGTAATGCCACAATATACTTAGCAATATTAATATTATTCGTGTAAGCGATGTTGTTGAATACACGGTATCCTACGCACTTGTACATTTTGTTGTTCAATAATCAATATACGCAAATGTAAATATATGTAGATGTATAATATAAATTATGTATCGATTGTAATTTGTAGTTTATGTGAAAATATTAAACCATTTTAAAACGATTTGTGTAAAGAAGACCGTGGTCACAGTTGTAGTACAGTCCTACCTACTGATCGTGTTTCAAAACATAAAGATAATCCTGGCGAAAATGTTTGTTTGTGTGCATCAAAGAGAATAGGTGCAATTTTGTATTCACTTGGAGAGTTTGGTTCCCAGGTAAATCGGTAATTTCAATGGTTTCGCCAAGTACGGTACAAAAATACAAAAATAACTTTTACATGATGCTTCAACTATAGATTTACCCTACTAGATTTCCCTTGAAATGTATATCAATTATTTTTCACGTAAGACTAGGGCTTAAATAAAGAAATAATTCATGTTTAGTATCAAAATATATATATTTTTAATTTGTTTTTGTATAGTTTGTTGTATAACTATAATGTTTTTTAATATTATTTTTAAAGTTAGGTACATGGGTGCATGGCATTAAGTCATAAATAATGAGCTATAATTTTCTTAATAATAGTACTACCTACCAACATAAATAATTATAACATATTATTTGAAGTAACATTTTAGGATTACAAGAAAATAGCAATATCTTAAAAGTATTTTTAGAAATATACAGTTAAAAATGTATTCAAGTTAAAACTAATAAAATTAGAAACCTATTTATGAAATATATATTATACATTTATATTAAAGTATAATAGTGATTAGGTTAGGTTAAATAGATATTATATTATATGTATATATTTTCACAAAAATTAAATATTTCATAGAATATTAAAAATTTTCACTCGAGCACTATGCAAACTCAAAATATATATCCCACGTGCCTATCCAATTATTCATCAGCAAATAGTGAATAACAATCATTTCAGAAAATGGAGAACACAACTTTGTTGGAACGGCTTGATTGGCCTTTTGTCCATATCAGAATCTGAGCCTCTACCTTCTGGTATACCATAGTAGTATAAGACATTTTTTTTGTAGATAGGTTTTGAGTCTGTCTACGTTTTCATACGCTCGTGAGTCGTGACAACGATCTCGGTGATTTTATTTGAAGTTGAACGATTTTATTACGGCTTATTGATTGAATATTATTATGTTGGTTGGATTGATGTTACTACAAATTATATTGAACCTACTCAATTGACATTTTGACACTAACATTTATTGATACTTACTACATTTATAAGTTTGAAAGTATGTACCTATAAAATATTGAAGTCGATTAATATTCTTACATTTACAATCATTTAGTTTGTTTATTCTAGAAACTTGTGCCTAATTATTTTTATTACGGAATCATTAACAATGTATGTGTTGTCATAATCATTTTACATAAACAGATTTTTAAATATTATTAAAAATACATAACATACGATTTTAAGGAAGAACCTCTAACAACACCGTATTTTTTTTATCAATCTTCGTGTAACACTGATATAAACGTGGTTGAATTATTATGATATTATATTACTCAATTGAGTATCGAATAAATGAAGCAGAGTGGTTCTAAAAGAGTAAAACCAAAATCTTGTTTTAAATAAAACGTACATTTATATTAAATCCATTACATAAATAAAAAACATGATTTCAATAACACTGCTGTATAATCAAAATAACATTGACATTTAACTTGCATTTATATATGGGTACCTACCCATAATACTGTGCACGACTAATGCAGAGTAATGTTTACCTGTAGTATAATTCAAATTATGTATATATTTACATAATTTATGTATTGTTACTATTCGGCTTCGGCTATTGACTTCATTCCATTGAATTAAATTATAACGAATACGTGATTGGACGTGACATTTTGGAGACGGTTATTCTCGGTGGCCCACAATATTATTTTTTCTTATTTACCTTTAAATAAATTATAATTCCAAAACTGGTAAACGTATATAAGTAGTACATTTTAATTGGAAAATATTGGACGAAAATTGGTAGATTGTTAGAGGTATATGTACAGCAACAGCAACGAACAAGAAGTATTTGTTTAGGGTCTCTAGTGATCAAAGTGTACTCGTTCTACCATCTGAATATTTGTTTGATTAGTCCAGTATCTGGTTTTTCAGGGGTTAAATTATTCAGGTAGATATTATAGCGGTCATAATAAATTCGAGTGAAGTTCGATTGTAACAGAGTGCAGAAAAATTAGAATGACTATGATATCACTTGACTCGCCTCCGAGTCAATTTTTTTTTTTTTTTAATAAATATTGAGCAATAATAAAACTTCACAAAACTTACATTATTAAAACAGATATAGATACAATTAATCTATTATACGCACTTATTCCTACTTTTAGATGACAGCTTAAAAATTCTATAATTTGCTGTCCGTAAAACATTAAATTATAAATCTCAATCTCATTTCTTTTTCTCGGAATTGAACCGTTCAAGTCTCACGGTCCAATAACGACCCAAATGTCGTTAGAGACAGAATTTCCTTAAAATGTTAAGAATAAGACGTTTTTATGCTCTCAAAGTAATATTTTATTGAGAAATAAGATATTTTACACAGTTATAAATTTAATCACGAAAAAAAGCAATAATTTTTCAAAGTTTGTAACAATAGTAAATTTTATTTAATCTTCATATAATTAGTTGAAATAGATGACCATGAGGCATAATTTAATGAAAGAGAATCCTAATTTAATAATAGCGAATCATATTTTTCAGTTTTATGAAGGAAATAAATATTAATATAGTTAAGTATATGAATTTAAATAGACTGTAAAATGTATGTATAAAAAAAAATTAACATATTATTATTATAATATATTAAGATAAATTACTATAAATTTGTTACCAATTACTAATTTAGTGGTTTAAATATAATATGTATAGTTGAATAAATTTTGATAAGACCAATACGATAATCTAATAACTAATATCTCAGAATATGCATGTTTATATATTATTATCATATCAATGTTTTCTTTCAGAACAAAAACGATATAAATCTCTACAAATAATATTTTCCTACAAACCGAAGGATAAATTGTGAATACGAATTAGATGTATATTTAATGTAATAATTACAATTTACTAAACAAAATATTTAAACTGCATAAAAAAATACCGATATGCGTATTTTTAAAAAATATCATAAATATTATAAATTAAACTAAGTAGGTACTCCTTAGCATCAAAATATACATACATTTTTATGCAGTAAAAAAAAATGTTCGTGCTAGCCGGGCACAAAAATAATAGGCTCCAAATGGGACTGGAGAATGGAGATACATACATATTATTTCTTTTGCTACCTATAATAATATGTTTTTACGTCATGTGACAGTGCATATGCGTGTTGCGTGTGTTTATTTATGCGCCATATTACTTATTAATTGGAGAGTAAAACGTCGAGAAAGCTTAGAGCCCAATTACAGAACCGCAAATTCTCTACGGGGGAAAAAAAATGAAACACGTGAGAGTATAAAAACCCTGTCTGTAGTTGTAGTGACAATCAACAGAATAACAATACAATTGTTACAGCTCTGAACACGTCAAACACGTGCTGAAAGCACACAAAGTGTATACAATAATGTAATAATATACACACATAATACAATCAGTATATATATATATATATACATTATATCATAAATATATATATTATATACACATCGTATACCTACATCGTATATGTGCTCAGTCGGAGGCGGCGGCGCTGTTTACACGTAAACATATACGACTCAAACGGCATTGATTGGTGCACGACGACGAACGGGGAGGGTGAGGGCAAAAAATTTAAGAGTTTCGAGCGTGCACACAACAAAATTATATGGTCCAAATAAAATCCGACGATGTGCACGAGATCTCTAGCAGGAGGTTTACACGAACGTTTGTCCTATAGCTTCGTAAATCACTGCTCTTGTTTTCGTTCCGAAATTTATATTAACGACGAGCCACCGGGTTTTTTTTATGTGTAAATTATAACACTTACTACGGCGACCCTGCAGTTCTCCGTGTTTTTTTTATCTCATTTTTTATATCATTGCTCTCTTTATTTTTAATAAATATAATAATATATTATAACATTGTATTATTGTGCTGCACGCGCTCGTGACCGATAACAACTGGTCTATAATATAATCGAGAGTATTCGACTGCACGTGTACAGCCGGCTGGCTGAACTTCGACAAAATATGTTATTATATCGTTACAAATGTATAATATCATAATATGTACGTCATATGTTTATATCTCTCTGCCCCGAACACGCTGTTCGGCGAATAATAAAACACGTCTTGTTCGCAACGATTAACTATATAGGTACCTATACTGCATCGACGAGTGACTAAAGCCGAGAGTATATTTTTTATCGAAAACATAATCACTTGTACCTAAGACCTCCTAACGACCAGGCACGGATTGATGGGTGGAGGTATATGTGGGATAAAACACCCCTACCGTCAAAAAAAAAAAATATGTAAGGACTACCATTCCAAAGAATCGTACCTAATGCTGAATCAGAAAAATAAAAATCAAACACATTGAAATTAAATACGTTTTACACGGAGTATCAAAACACTATTTAGGCATTTGGCAGAATAAAACTACGAAAACATTATAATATTATAAGACAAAAATAAACCACCGAAAGGTTAAATACGATACTTGTCGCTGCTGTGTGCCCGTGTTGCAACTATTAAGGCATTAAGCTATACAAATTATAATATAGAACAACTGATTTTATAATATAATATAATAATTTATAATACCTATATTATAAAATCAATGGTAGGTATAACTGATAAATTTTTGTAGACACTCGAAATAGAAATTTTCGATTTTAGTAGGTAGTGTTTTTCATATTATTGTGTTATTAATCTCACACGATGGTTAATTTTCGTTTCTATTTTGTTTCGCTTTTTAAATAATTATTTTTATTAATATTGACACGAATTTTTTTAAATTGTATTAAAATGATTTATTACCGTAAAAGGTTCTAATAATTTTAATGGTTGGAGAGAATGAAGCATTTTATTTTGAACCAAGCCCCCTTTAAAAAAAAAAAATGCATATAGGTAACCCTGGCTCCATGACGCATCAGATTTCCATTTTTCAATGAATTTCAAGGGGGTGTTATAGAGGCATAAACATTTAATTTTATCAATGGAAAAATAATATAACCGGCAAATGGAACAAAAAGTGTGTTTTATTTTCAAAAATTAGAGAAACTTTGCAAACTAATTATCACAGTGTGAATTTATTGTTTACTGTGTGTTTGTACCTTGGATCTTTAATATTCGTTATTTATTTACTCGTAAGATTATAATATATTCATATTTTTTTAAATATTCGGTTCTTGATTTATTGATTATTCTTTTCCTGATTAAATTAGTTTTTCGATTAACACCTAACTCCGTTCCAGTAAAATTTGAACAAGAGAAAAAATAACCTATAGAGTATTCTTTATATTTTTGTGCTTCACAAGTTTCAATTACTACAGTTGATTAAGTAAACAAGAGTACCTATATGATATGTATACATTATTTTCTCCCAGAAAACAAATGGCCGAGATAACATGTTTGAAAAATTCATATGTCATTTAAAATGCAATTTAAAAACTAAATAACTGTAATAAAACATAGACACACAAATTCATTGACAAAATAACGGATCCTTACGAAAAATACAAGTTATATCGCCATGACTCGATAATATTGTTTAATAGGTTAAATGTTCTGTATACCGAGTTAAATAACTGTAATAATTACTACATGTAATTAAGTCAACGAAATAATTATTTTTATTGAAATACTATTTTTAAAACATTATATTTATCAAACTTTAAAATACAGATGCCATTTTTTATCTTTTCAAATTTTTCATAATATGTTATTATGTGTTACCAACAGTTATTTTTAAAAAAATAAACTTCATTCAAACTGATATTAATCATAATATAATATAGTTGTAATTCATTGGTTTTTGTATTATTTAATAATTAGTTTATATAAAATAAACTGTTGATAAAACTATAATTTATCTGAATTTAGTATCAAATTAATTAGCATAATCTGTAATTCGAGGTACCTACCAACTCATGGATGAAATAGTTTTCAACTAACCTTGTGAACGATTTTACTACCTATGCTTATATAGTTATATAATATACGATAGGTATATTAAATATTTATTTTGTCTTTTGAACATAGCTTTGGTTCATTATTCTAGGACTATATCCTTTGAGTTTCAAACTTCAATATTACTTTTAATTCGATATGATAACAACCTCTGTTAAATAAATATGAAATATGATTTAAATAACAAAATAAAAATAATATTGAGCGTAAAAACGTGTATATTAAAATACGTATATCTAATCTATAGTTTATAGGAATCGTACTTCAACTAAAATAACTAATCATTTTAAAATTTTTGAATAGGTTTTTTTTGTTTTTATCTGATAGATACCTATCTTATATTTTATTACCTATTTGAATCAATCGTAAAAATATAAAACCAATTAAAGTTATTGTACATTATTGATTAACATTGAAACATAAATCACTATTATAAAGATTTATTATTATTTATTTATAATTCCAACTTCAAATTTGTAATGTTTAGTCAACGAAAAACAAATAAATAAAGTTTGCTAATTTACTCGAAAATATAATACATCATTAATAGGTACTGAACAAATTGAATTAAGTTAAGTAATTTAAACGAGTCAGGTTTATTATTCGATTTAGTAATGATGTGATTAATATATAGTATTACAAAACGAACATTTTAATAATTATAAATAAATTTTAAGAATTTAAATCTATTAAAACGAAAAAAAAACATAATATACTAACCGGCCCAATCACTGAAAAACCAACCACTTTGAGCAATATTTCGACCAAAATTAATAAAGTTCGTCACTTTACAATAGATTAGTTATAAGCGAGTTAATATAATTTTCCCTTTTGCAACAACGCCAATTTTCTACACGAGATGAAGATTTGTCGAGCCCTCGGTTAAATTGTGTATTTGTGTTAAGTTAAGTCGTTATTATTGTTTTATATTGCGCGGTTGGACGAAATTACATTATTTCAACAAGAAAGAACTTAAATATACTACGCCCTACAGGACATGGTCGTTAGATTTAAAAATTCAATAATCCCGCCGAACAATTTATTACTACTGATGCTGTACGACAGAATCGGGCTATTTATTATTTTCGTACGCACTAACTGTTTTTAAATGCAATATCGCGCAGTTAATGCACAGAAGACATAAATGTATAATATTATTAATTACATTTACCTTATCAAGTACATAACCTATGTACCTACATTGTAAACGAGTACAATGTACTTGGTAAATGGCCATATGGAACAATTATAATATGAAGGGCAAGCGCCAACCGCAAAGTTTGCAGTCGTCATCATAGCGCGTAGTTCGTAAAATCAAAAACAAAAAAACTACTTCCTTTTTTTTTTTTTTTTTTTTTTATTAGATAAATAGAATATTTACAATCTGTAATTTTTATGATACAATAAGTAAATTAGGTAATGAAAGAAACAATAATAACATGAATGGCTTGAGGAGGGAGGCCCACCAGTGTGGGTACCCTCTAACTTGGGGTGAGGGATGTCATGGAGTGGACGAAATGGGAAGTGTAATTTTGTTAATTAGGGAAGTAAGAGCCAATAGAAGAGGGTTTAAAATACATTTTAAATCTTCAATAAATTTGTTGATGATGTGGAGAGGTTGATTGACTGATGAAGAGTTGGCTGTGGCTTTGGCATAAGATGTCGGTTTTTGATTTGAGTTGTAACTGGGGACGTTGAAGATTTGTGGTGCAACAGGTACAGCAGATGGTGGGCTGGGGTGTTTTTTCGGTTTTTCAACTTTGTCAGCTTTGTAAGCGACTTTGTAAATGGTGCGCTTTAGTAAATTTTTAAAAATTTGACAACCTTTGTAGTTGGCAGTGTGGTTACCGTTACAGTTGGCGCATTTAACGGGTTCTTCCCGTGGTTTAGAGCAATCTTCGGTGAGGTGGCTTAACCCACATTTCACGCAACGCGGAGGTTGGTGGCAATAATTGCGTGTATGTCCATACATTTGACAAGAGTGACATTGGGGAGGACCAAGTGGCCTTATCGGATGCTCGAATTTCACAATTGAGTTAAACAATTTGTTTATTTTGAAAATATCGTTGTTGTTGCTGTTGCGGGCTAGGGAAATATTGAATAACGGAAGTGGCGATTTGTTTGTACGATTGAGTATGTTTGAAATGCTGATAACTTTGTGTCCAAGGTCTCTTAGGCTATTAATGATGTCCTCGGTGGTGGTAGAGTGGTGGAGGTGACGTAATACAACGCGGAACGGTTGGAGAGCGCGGGGTTGATAACAGTGAAAATCACAGGCGGCATTGATCAGATAAGATTTAATGGCTACATACTGAGCTCGTGTATTTGTCCGTAAAATTAAACTGGATTTTTTAGCTTTGCAGGTGAAGCTCTCTGGGCCCACCAGACGGGTAAGATCCTTATTGAGAGTAGTAAAGTCACTTACGTTTTTTAGGACGATGTTAGGAAGTTTGAGGTTATTCTGAACTGGCAACGTTACGCTGGATGGTGAGACGGGGAGGTTGGCGATATCAAGTTCTTCGTCTTCCGTTCTTAAGACTTCAAAACGGTTTGGGGAAACAAAAACTTTGCTCTTTTTGTCTTCGTGGACCGGAGAGTTTGGTGATGACGATGACGATGAGAGGGCTCTTTTTGTTGGAGTGGCATTCATTTTCGATTTGCGAACGGTGTTTTTGTTAATTATAACGATAGGAGAAACCACATTAGCCATGGCAATTAAAAGTAAACTGAAACTACTTCCTACCGTCGAATAACAGCGTGAAAATCAAATCGATAATATCATTATGTTATAAACACGTCTTATTATTGTTGTCCGACAAAAATAAAAAGAGGATATCACGTGATGATAATATTTCTGTCATATTGAGTATCATAATAATATAGTGATCGCAAAGTCACTCGGCCGACTGCTCATTTCGTGGTCCATATTATTATGTAAATATATGTAATTCTACAAAGGAAAAATGAGCAAACTCGTCGAATCGTTTAATGTTCCGTGACAGACCGGCAATATTATACTTAACATTCGTCTAGATTGTACGTTATATTCCAATAGATCGGCTGCGGCAAACGATGAGTAGGTAGAAATAATATTTCAGTCAGAGAGATTTCAAAATAACCCCCCCCCCCCCCACAAAAACACTAGAAAATATATTCGAAAATTGTAATACTTATTTGAATGTCTCCCTCGTAGTATTTAAATCATAACAACTAGGAATTTATATCCGCGGTATACTTGAATACGATTCTGTAAGGGAGGGCTTGACTCTCGATGTAGTGAATGCTTATACTCATTTATGTCTCATCCCTGATTGTGTATATATGTATGCTTCGAAGTGGATATAATATTATGTTTAGTACAATCCATCGTTTTTTTATTATTATTATTATTGATCCAAAAATATAAATCTATAAAAAAAGATAAATACATCAGTGTCCGAGGCCATCAGTATAATATTATATACCTACCGTCAATTACAAAGACATCTCACTTGGATTTATTTATTTTAAATAAGGTTTTATTTATAGATGAATCTATTGTATAGATACATAGTACATTAAATAAAATAATAATTAGCTGCCGTATGCGATTCTCTCAAGAAATTCAAAATATGGTAAGGTCGGACTACGGACTGGAGGTCCCGGGTCCATCCAATCATGTCCGAATGTTACTCGAGCTGTCTTAGATGTTTAAATACGTACCTACAATATACACACGGCAACTGCAGGCGAATTATATAAACAATTATTACGCAGACACTGTACCGTCGTCGGCGCACTTGACAACTCAAACAAATGCAATCCTCGTCCGGACGACGACACGCATTCGCGGTTTGCCCAGATCTCGGTTTCGGGCCATCAATTGTACCGAAATGGAATTTCAATTAAGCGCCACAAACAACAGTCATTATAATAGGTAATATCTTATTATTATTCAAGCAAAATACCTATATTAATATGATACTGCCACCCTTGTCCGCACGTTCGTGCCCCAAATAAATGATGAAAACATTATTATCCCATGTATAGCTACTTCACATAATAATGACATCAGAAACCATAATACGCTAAATAAATTGTGAAAATCTTACATCGCACATACTATCGTGACGGAGAAGTTAGATTCGAATCGAGGCTATTAAAATAGTATAGACACGTTTTCTAAACTTAAAATGCTCGCACGAATACGTGCCAGAGTAAAAACAATATATTATTTACTAATTATTATTATATATATTTATTTTATATTTATTTTTACATGTAGGTGCAACCATTTTGACTCCAATACGTATAGATGAATATGGTTAACTACCTAACCTAATTCATATATCTAAAATAAGTATATTTCATAATAACTAACATTGGTAAAACAGGAACACCAAGTACATTAATTATTTTAGCACATATTTCCGACTGCAATATTAAACTAACACTTAACAGCGGCTAATTTAATAAAAGTTAAGTATTTAACTAAAAGCTCGTTAATTTGTCGTCACGTTAATAACTCGTCACTGAAGTCTGCAGCATTATAATTGTTATTGTATCATGTACATTGTACATCGTATATTAATAATTTATTGTGGTAGCAGATATCATATTTTTGTCACTCTGTTTCGGTTTGATTATTTAATTGTGTGCATAGTTAACACGTATATCTCTATTACACTCTTAACGCTTAGATTTTACTAGAGTATTATTATTATTATTATTATCATCAGATATTAATATTGTTGTTTTCACTGCGTTGAGTCACTTGCTAGAGCAGTATCAATCGTTTTCGGAGATTTAAAAAACCTAAATACACTAACAATACGTCAGCGGAATAATATCAGTGTACCTACGTGTTATTGACCACTATATATTATTATCATTAACCAATATTTCAAGAATGTTCAACGTATATATAATAATGTATACATATATAATAATTATCATTAGTGAAATTGGGATTTCATATTCCATACTTTGTAATTTTTGAATATGAACCTTTTTTAGAGGTGAGTAAGAAGTCCATGGACAAGATTGGACATTTCAAGGCTGATTGAGCTGAATAACACACATTAGGTAGGTACTCAATTTGGGGATAATAATACCTGTGACAACAGTTAATAGTCTACATAGTACCTTATACCAATTACGCATTTACTCGGTAGTCAAATATATTATGGTGCAAGATTTACCATGGCGTAGTTTAGTGGTTGCGTGGACGTGACCGCAACCTGGGTCACGGTCTCTCCCTGGTCCGCGACGTCCGACCGCTCGGTAGTCGTCAGCAACGAGCTCAGATGGGCTATGTATGTGGTGGCCAACCTAAGAGTGTCCAACTTGGACAGTTTGGTGTCGGCCGGCACCCACGGCAGTGTAGTCTTGAGTCGGCCGAACGCCTTGCTCAGCACACGCATCCGAGCCCTCTCCCTAGCGTTGGCCGCGTTCCTGGGACAACCGTCCTCCAGTAAGTCCCGTTGCTGCTGTTGATGTTGCTGTTCCAACCACCAGTCTGGTCTGCGTCTGCCCATGTCACATCTAGAACAACAGTAAAAGATTAGGTACAGTGTACACAATATAATGCAGAGTGATACTTGTGTGAGGGAAATGATGTTTTTTTTTTTTTTTTGGGGAGGGGCGGGTGTTAAGGGAGTGACACGACATACTATTACCATTATAACCACCAATTGTTCATATTCCTATATTTGTGCTTAATGTATATTTATACTCTTATTAAATTAAAAAATTATTTAAATTCAACATTATTTCAAAAGCATGGCTGTACACCCCTTCCCCAGATTTTATTAGAAAATACAATCCAACAACCATTTTATTCATATTTTTAAATCGATGTTTGGAATTAAATGCATTTCATTTTTCCAAACTTTATGGAGTAGTCGTTCAACAAATAAATGTTTAATATATTATATTGAGGACCCACACATACGTATTTTCGCCATTTACTTATAAAACACACACACACATTGGTATTCACCCTAATTCATCCTCCTACCTACGCAGAGCTTATACTTTCATTACGAGTGACAGTAAAATTCGCCTCTAAATGGACTTATTTGTTATTACACCGTCCCAATCTATGCTAATCACGCGTAAACCAGTGTGGTTTTCGACAGGAGTTAAACGTATACGCGCATAGCACTATAGCACTCGTATACACACTCAAGCCAATCAAAAATTAAAATAAAAATTGAAAAAAAACAATTTTTTTATATTGTGCTTGTGTTCCATTTCATTTTAAATTTCATACGGGTTTTACTAAGCCATTGAATGTCGTGAATGTTCGTAATTTATAGTTTAATAATGTTTCCTATTACACTTTTATATGAGTCACATAACATATGTACATTTAATTAAGTTGTTAAAATACTATATAGGGTGTAATGTGTATATAAATTAAAACGTCGATGCACATTCTACTGTCAACTCGCTATACTATCATCTATCATCTATGATAGGCTATTAGTTATGACATGCCCAAAAATGAAATATTTATTATTTTCAAGAAGTAGAAAACAACCCGTTATCTATTAATCAAAATATATTCTATAAAATCGTTTGATATATATTAATAAATTCAGTCATCATTTTAGAAATTTAACAACGTATTACTTAAATTTGTTTATTATAAAACACGGTTTTTTTGTTCATAATATTATAATGTCAAACAATTTATTTGGGAATCGACATTCCAGCAGCTCTTTATTAACATACCTAGTAGTTAAAGTTGTCTTAATAGTTCAAACAGTAAAATAAATCATTTAAGAAAAAAACTATCGAATCGTATTCTAAATATAATTTAAATATATTTATTATATTTATATTATACACTATATATCACATAACCATCAAAGGGAAATATTTTTAAAATATATTACTTGAATTATTGCATGGAAAATAATTTATGCGAAATTATACTAATGCAATTATGTACATATACATTATTAACAATGCATTTGTGTACAAGACAAATTTCTGATATGTACAATATATAATGAGGCAGAAATGGCTGAACTATTTATTGTTTCCATAAGTGTAAACAAAAACCTCCCCTAAACAAAATATCTAGGTATAATAGAAGCAACAACAACGAATATTGAAAGCCCAAAATATGCTTAACAAGCAAAAGATTATATCTCTGTTTTCATTTTTAATCCTTTAACATATTAATATAATACATATAGATACATTTTAATGACCACGCGATGTATATTTTAAGTTCTAATTCATTTGAATATCACTTTATCCCTGCATAGTTAATTTTAAATACTTTGTAAAATTGTCTTGAGTAAATCACGATATTTACCGAAACGTTAATATTTATAATCACATAATATGACGCATAATATTATCTAAACCAAAGCACTGACATTAAACGCATATCCGAACAAACACAAATACTAAAAAGATTATGATTGAGGATAAGACTAGGCAAAACGTCCCATTAATGAGTTGGAGATAATAAACAAATTAACTGGAACATTATAATCAATATAATATTATCTACATAATATTAATATTATTGATCGTTCCCGACACTCAGAAACATTTTAACGAAACTGACATTTACGTACAAGGATCATTCAAGCAAAAAGTTATGGAATTATTTTAGTTGAAAATAAACAACGCAAATTAAGTGTTTAAATGCACGAACAATAATCTTTTGTCCGATTCTATTCTTCTAAAAACAAATTATTCAGAATAATCGTTCTCGTAAAATGTTTTTGAAAGGAGAGAACAGTAGGGTGTAAACGGTTAATTGTATTATTTAATTATTATTTATTAATAGCTATAATAATACTGTAATCCATTCATACTTTATTAAATTTGTTCACATATTTTATTTTCCCCTGTTATTTTTCCGGGTGTTTTTTACATTTAAATAATATTTACTCTATTCCACAGATATTATAATACATACATATATAAATATATTTTATGAAAAAAACCCACGGACGATTGGCCAGTGTCCACTGCAGTGGTTAATATAGGTACAACTAGGAACTTAGGAACCAGTTTAAAGTATGATTTATTATAAAAAATATCTTTATGTAGGTAACTATTATACTGTTGGTATTGCAAATTGCAAAATCGTCTTTCATGGGAACGCGTATTCCGTTTAAGCGGTCATTTCAATACGACACTCAACTGTGTATAATAATATATATTTATATTGCTGGATTGCACTTAAACCGATATTTTAATATAATAATTATTATACTGCATGGAGATAACTAAATATGACGCAGTTGGCAAGGTGGCATAATATTATGTTGAGTGGACAAGCCGTGTCGGCCTAAGACCACGGCTGGTGGATTGCATATACCAGCAGCGGTATGATGGTACATGCAGAATAAAAGGGACGGCAGTCGATTTTCGTGAAATCCGACACGTATTTTAACGATAAGGGTTTCGATGGGGATTCGTGAATGATTGTTATAAAAATTGCAATACTCTGAAATACAGAGCAAATTGAATTATTTGCAGGTCTTAATGTACCCATTAAAATATAATTAATGTATAATAATTGCAAAATACATTTATTGTTGATTTAATGTAAAATAACTTGGGAATAAAAACGATACAACTAAAATAAATATTATGATAGTATTGATGTACATTGATAATGGATAAAATCTATCATCTACACGACTACCACTCATGGTAAATATCTTGATTAAAACCAAAAAACCACTTTACACCATACCCTGCACCAATCGGATTGATGTAGTTCGAGGGTTGCACGCAAAATGAGTTTGGTAAAGCTATGTGTGCGGGAAAAATTATCCGTGCAAAACCTGAAATTTTTTTAGTGAACTTATATAATTTTCACCTTATAATATTATGCATGTGGCATAATATTATATGTATCGGTCGAACACGATAATATTATATTACACAGAGATTGACTCGAGGCACAAAAGCGATGCAACCGACACAAAAGGTGGTAGGTGGCGTTGAAGGGAGTGTTTTGAGGTATTATCATTGTTATTAATTACCTGCAATAACAACAATAGCAATGGCAATTATGAAAAAAAAATATAAACAGGTGGGTATGATAATAATAATATAATATAGGCGTGATTGATTATGATTGTGACCGATATTATTGCTCAGCGACGAGAAAGAAAAATGCATTTTCGCCGCCGTGTGACAATGCTGCTCGCGGTCGTGTAACATGTGTGCAGTATAGTAAGTTGCTGTATTCCACTCTCTTTACGGCCCCGAGACCATTTTGTTTACCGTAAACCGTGTGAACCCTTTCTTCTTTCGACCTCCGTTTGCGTTTCTCGTCCACTGCGTATATAAATACAATAATTTCACTGCAAAACACTATAAGGATATTATACACCACCTTTACGCCACATTATTATACAACCGCGTAACACCTGCTGCGGTGCATACTATGCCACAACGGTATATTATAATATATTAATATTATATAGGTATAATTATTACCACCGCGGAACGTTCGCCGATTTACCTACAAAAATATTGTGATATAAATCTCGATACGAATACCGATAAAATATATCACTGTATATAATAGAAACATGCACCGTGTCGTCGACGACGACCGTATAGATATCCCATGTTTGGCGAAGTTTATAGGTACCTGCCTATACCGCATTATATTCTATAAAAGTATAAACACGCGAGCGGTGCGATATATATTATAATATAGCAATATGCAAAACTAGTTTTTCAACCACCGCTGCACCCGATCATGTAATAATAATACCTATAATGTGAACGCGAAATAATATATTAATATAATATTCATTTTGAATTTCACGATTGATATTTATTGCTAGGACGTACATTTTCTAACGACCGTTCGATAAAATGTACGAAACATTTTATTTATTATTTTATTTCAACGTCAGAATTCGAGATTGTATACCGCGTTTCTAATTGCAAGAGCTCTATAGATTATGCAGTTTATAGATATACACTTAATCAATATATAAATATAATAATATATTGTATATTATGTATATAGATCACAGTATACGTCTCGATAAAATGGTTTTGTAAACGTCAATTGTATTGCTCCCGCGATTACGACGATAGAGACTTGAACATCGTTGAGTATAATATTTTTGTAATTTTTTTGGAAAATAGAAAACGGGTCGTTCTATATATTGATTCTCTATATTGTCTAATCGATGATGACGTATTGTCTATATGTATAATGCAGTTAAGTTATTATATAGATATTAAGTTTGAGATGAAATACACAAAATGTTACCAAAACAAGGAACAAACAAAATAATTTTTACTCGTCGTCTTCTACTAAAATAATAACGTTTGCATTCCCACTGAAGTGCCTTGAAAAATGTTCAATTGTGCTATTACTTTTTAGTATACTTAGTTCTTATGCGTTAGTACCTAATGCGTTTTCAGAACTATCTGTCGATAAAATATTTATTCCCCTCCCTTATGATTTGTCATAGATGTAGGTACTTTTCTCCTGTGTGAAAGTTGTTCGACTGGTAAATGAACAGAAGATAAATAGTTCTCGGATAAAATAATACTATATGAATTAATAATTAAATCTTATTGAAAACATTTTTAAAAAAAACTTCTATTGACACAATATTACCCAATGAAATTTACTATTGTTTGTATTAATAATTCGCAATAATTAGATATTAATTACCTTGGTAGTCCGTGTCTAAATTCGTATAAAAAAGAATGATTTAACCAACTATATATATATATATATATATATAAAACTCCAATAAAATGGAAAATAAACTGTACAGTATTGTATTCCAACAGACTATATTCGTACTTTTTATTATTTTGATAAGTTATATTGCGAGTATTCGACTATACCTATTACATAATATTATTCGTTAAGTAATATTTATCACTCACACAAAAGTCTAAAATCCCGTAATCCCAATCCGTCAAATTTACTAATAAAATGTCATCTGATCTATTATATAGATAGTAGAAATTAAAGAAAAATTGTTGTTATCTGATTATCTGAAAGCAGTAAGTTTTGTACAATTCTTTTTTAAGCTTTGATACTTCATAGGTGGGTACATGTCAGGATAAAACGTCAGTTATTATAATAGATGTGAAGGTTCGGTTAACATTGTTTTAAGCTACTCATACATGTATTATTATAGGTACCTAATAATTTTAAAACCTTTGAATATGAGATACTTGAACGTAAGCCAAAAATAAATTGTTCAACTACAAGTTATGCAAAATAATTCTATAAAACATTATAACAAAACAAAACATACAAACCTATACATTTTATTCTAAAAATCATTAAAATGTATTAATACGACCTTCACATCAACATTCAATAGTGAACAGGATATTAGAATCTATACATTTGTTTTAACATGATTTTAGCCATAATATTAAAATATAATATTATAAACCACTTAAATTGTTAAAACTTTACGTATTTAAAAAATGCTTTTTAAACATGTAACTTATAATATAGGTGACAGCATTCCTCAATATTATTCATTACATGAATACATCACAATATTATATAGTTCAGTAACTTTCAAATAAAATGTTAGGTTGGAGGTTTAGAATATTATATCTATAATATAATAAGTATAGGTAGCGTTAAAAGTTAACATAATGTATTGCACAGGGTCAGTCCTTTCACGATTTTTTTTTTCATTATAATATTATCAATTATCATCATCTTATAAGTTATCGGAAAAGTTAAAATGAGCACACATCATATTAATTGATATAAATTCTAAGTTATTCTATTTTGTTATAACTTATAACTTATAACACTACTATATTATGTAAGAATATGGTTCATGGAAGTTACCGTAAGTCATTAAATGTATAAGATATTATTATGTGATATTATGAAAATATTATGGTACAGTAAATATTATTTTTATTGTTATTAATGTTTACGTAACATAATAAAATCATTAGCATAAACATTATAAGCTAACAATGAATATTATATTTATGTATAGGTATCGTATACATTTTATCTACAATTTTATTATGTTTAAAAATCAAGTTTTGCATTAAACAACGAAAAAATGAATTTCACTGTTTCACTGTATTCAAACTATAGGCGGATGTGGGGAGCTATCGGTTATTATAATAATTTAACAGATAATATAGTTAACCTAGGTACTGTACTAAAATTACCTGGTAAAACAACAGTTATTTTTCTTTTGTTTTCTTGTAACTTTCAACTTTTCATCATACAATCATTGAGTATTAAATATATTAATTAGTTTTAGAATTGTACATACGGGAAACTTTGAAATAAATAAAAATAAATATATTTTATTCCGATGTTTTGTTTTATTTATTAAAAAAACATTTACTATCTGTGATCGATTATGCAGCTCAAAAATCAAATAAGATAGTTTTTTAATATTATATAGAATACAATAATTACAATGAACAATGTCATAACATTAGAAAGGAGAGTCTATCCAGTACTTGGTAGGTATGGCAATTTATGTTTTGAATTGTAGTACCTAACTAATTACTTTAATCTAATTCTGATCACATTACCTATTTAAAATAGTGCTCGAAAAAAAAAAAATAATCAATATTTCATTCATTTCATTCATTTCACCTACTACCTATACTTAGTCCTTATAAAATAGTATTAATAATGTATTGATTCTAACTAGGTAGCCAGGTAGGTGACTCTTAATTAACGAAGTTTAATTCATTAATAATTAATATAGTATTACTATACCTATACTATATTATAATTAGCAGATAATCCTACTCGGTTGTATTCTGCAGATGTTTCATTCGTAACAAAACTGTTTTTGATCCAAACGTGTATCTACAAACCTATAAAAATATTTATAATAATATTTATCAGACTTAAATCAGCCTGAATAAATAATATAATATTTTACAGTTTTATTAGTCATCTTAATTTGGATATAAATTAATTTAAACCGTGAAATTGTTTATGCGAGTGACGTTACATTATTATACACTGGAAATGTTACCGAAACGATGTTGCATATTATGAGATAAATCGTATTATTGTGATGTCTTGTTCTAATGAGTAATAAATATAATATTTTATATTATACATAATATCTAATTGTATTCGTTAAAAATCATAATATGTAGGTATCTCACGTTTCATGGTCATTCCATTCGCGGCGAATAGACGTTATAAACATAACAAGAATTTATAATGCAAATATAGATGTTATAGCATTAGTAAATGTACCTATTTACCTAATATTTTATATGCTTGTGTACCGTACAATTTTAATTTTCTGATAAATATAATACTACACATTGTTATCATCGTAAGCATAAAAAAAAGTTGTTTCATGCAAATAAATTAACAATTATTATTAGGTAAGCATCGATTATAATAAGGAAAACATGTGATTATTTAATATTGTAAGTATTTTCCTTATACTAAATAACCATATGAAATATATTTACGAACACCATTACTACCAATATAAAATAATGTTTGTAGTCAATTTTTAATTTTATCTAACTTACAATTATTTAAGGGTAAAATACTCACAAGTCGAAACACTTATAGGTACCTATAATTACTTTGTCACTTAATGAAAAATTATTTTCACACATATTTTATGTTTAATAATACCCACCCACCTATTATATTTTATATAAAACAAATAATAAAATATTTTATTTTCAAAACTTGAAATTCATTTTTAAAAAAGTTAGTTAAAAGCTGTGTTAGTACAGAATATATTGTATTTTCGTACAATTAAATACACTTACAATGAATTTTCCGCTCGGCATCCAACAGCAAAATTAAACACACTCAGGATCCAAAAGAGGCTCTACGCTACTAAAAATAAGAAGTTCCCGATTTAATGCAATGGGTGGAGTCTCGGCAGATTCTCAAAAAATTGTCCACCAATAGAACATAGTTAGAGGAGGATTTTGTTCGTTTTAAATAGATACCAACCCTGCAGTAGACTAGACGAGTTTATTTTTGTCCACATGTGCGTGTTAAACGTAAACCGAAGGGCCCCCCACAAAAGAATGTCGTTGTCCAAATGTAAACGTACCAATGGGAAACGTGATGAAACGGATACAAAATGAAAAAAGAACAACTTACGGAATTCATTTTTTGAAATTACGTCCGACAACTATCAACAAGATATCATAGAAAATCACTAAAAATTAAGTACCTATACAGCTGATAATTAATGATAAGTAGATTTATGGCGGGCTAAGTATTCGTCAATATGCGAGTGTGTCTGAATTATTATTATAATTTATAACTATTGTATCTATATATGCAGTAATAATTATCGTACTTAAATTGTGCAACCGTATGGCTATTAACATATTGTAAACAAAACAATTACGACCGTATAGTCAGTAGTATAAGCGTTATTACTTATTAACGATGCCGGTATAATACACATTTATATACACAGCGTCTTCGTTGATTACGTTATTGTTGACCGTGTCTCATACAAACAGTTTTACCTATGGGCGAAAAATCAAATGTATTTTTATTATTTACCTTACACCACGGTTAATAATATTAATATGATAATATGATAATAATATTATTATTAGGGCTGTGAATTTAATGCACTAAAAAACCTAAAAAAATGCATTAAAAATGTCAAAAAAATGCAATAAAATATGCACCTAAAATGCAAAATATGCACTTAAAATACAAAAAAAAAGGAATATAAAATTCATTTAAAATGATTTTTAATTTAATTTAATATTTATATTAATATTAGGAACAGGATATTAAACATTAGTATAAAAAAATGTTTATTTATTAAAAAAAAAGTGATATAAATGTTGATTGAATTTGATTTTACATTTGCATTAAGTTAATGCTATTCATCTGAAACATTTAAAAAAAATTTTTTTGTATTTATTTTGTTAAAATAATAAAATAAACTTAAAGATATTTATTTCCGGGTACCTTATTCATATTTAGTATTTACTGTTGCATTGGACAACAAGTGCTCGTTTGATGTTCTTAAATGAAAATGACTGCCGATTGTCTGTCAACAAATTTTTAAATGCCGAAAAACTCCTTTCAACATCTACAGACGTAATAGGAGAATATCGCATAAAATCCATGTCATCAAAGCTGACTTCATCTGGGAGAGACGTTCTGGACAGTTCAGTTAACTGGAGAATTTTACAGCCTGTGTAAAATAAAAAAAAATGTTTTCAAACCAGTCAATTGATGGAATTTGATTAAAAATACTAGAAAATGAACTAAAAAAGCAAAATAAGACCTACAATTGAGAAAAAATGACCTAAAAAATAAATTCACTTTCCTATAAATTCACAGCCCTAATTATTATACTATACTATGCCTAACACATTATATTATATAAATAAAATATTGAAAAATCTAAATAAAAGTTAATTTTATTCATATCAATATATCATGTACCTTCAACTTACTGTTGTAGTAGTGGTTCGTTCATATTATTGCGGAAACGGGAAAATTATGTGGTAACCTACCATTACTGTACTAATAATAAAATAAATGTATCAGGTGCAGGTCAAACTATAAAGAAAAGATAAAAGAACCATAAAATATGAATTCATAATTATAATAACCTGCCATGATTTTTAACAAAAAAAAAAATGAATACAATGTACTTCCTAAAATGTGTTTCACCATTTTCTCAGTTGGTAAATTCAAATGGATAATATGTCACTATGTCAGTAATATCAATATCATATGTATATCTTCGGTATACCTATATACCTATATATTAGTTAGTACATTTCTTTAACAAAACCATTTTTCCGACTCAAATCATATACCGGACGGCCTTAAATAATTTTGTGTTCATTCAGAATCTCAAGTCTCTAGTAAGTAGTATGCACCTATGGTATAGAAATCTGTGACTTTATAAATATATATGGTAACGGTAAGTGCAGGTATGCAGATATGATTGCGAGAGCTAAATTAGTGTATCGTACAAACGTAAACACCTGAGTGTTATGTAAATCGGGTAAACAAAAGTGTAATCGGCTTGGACGAGATTTCAACGAGACACGACATCAGTGCAGATAATATAACCGCACAGTTTAGTATAATAATAACTCAACAAGCGGTCGGCCAACACGACCGCATCGACGAAGGGACGGTGTTGATTTCTCGACAGTAAGTAAATGCTGCGGCGAGTGCAGCGTCTATACGTTCTATACTTATACCCTCCACGGACCACTCGCCCCCACAAAACACTATGCTCCGTATGGTGTGAAATATTATTATTATCACCATCATAATCGTCATCATCATCGTCGTTATGCTATTATTCATCTCCGGACGTCTTCGCGCGAGGACAGCAGCTGTGCGAAGTCGTTGTTGAAACGAAAATTTTAAATATGACACCCAGCTCATCGTCATCGTCGGCGTGGGAGGGTGGTTTGGGTCATCATTCGTATTATTTTAATAGGTACGTCTCGGATATACGATTAGGGGTCTGCGCCTAAGTAAATAAAACAGTTCCATCCGATGCAGACTATACTGCCTACCCCACGATCAGCGGGTTCGTTCGTCTGCTCACTATTAATCTTGCGTTCGTTTAGCTGCAGTGATGTTTATTACTGCAGTGCGAGTGATTTCACTCGAAAACCGTAGATTTATATTTATGTTTTTTTTGTTTTTTTTTTCACATTTGACCAATCATCATTTATTAACCATCCTACACAACTATAGGGTTTGGTGTGCCGCACGAATGCGAAAAGTAATATGATACATAATGTTTCATTGACGGTAGTTTCGTGAGAGTTGCTCTTGCGTTGTTAAACATATTAATATTGTGTTTAATTGCTCAACAGTGCGGTATTTTCGTGACAAATTGATTAATATGATAATCAGATAATCCACAATTACGTTCGAATTGAGAGATTTCTATTAAATATTCTCAACGATTTTCCATGGATACTATACAAAATAAGGATTATTATTTTTACGGTTATTCTATTAATAATACCTACATAGATAATCTTTAGTTTTAGTATATAAATTAAATTCCAAACAATAATTCATCGTTCTATCTAACTAAACAAATAGTATTCAAAATAATTTTAAAAGTATCATATTAATTTATAAACTCATAAAAACGCTTCAATCAATTATATATTTAATCAAATATTTGTAGTGATTACAACTTATAACATCATCATTCTTTATACACACGTTTTCATTTCTGTTATTATATCTATAACGATGAACAAGTATAATCATAGTACGGTACCTACCTACTACAGTGTTAAATGAAACATATGTTTTGTATAGTTACATTCGTACTCGTACATATATGATTAATTAAATTATGAGGTCATTGATTTGTTACTTTCCATAATTGCATGATAACAATAAATTAGAAAATTATCAACAAAACTATATACCTAATGATATTCAACCGGACAACGCATTGTAAGAATTTTTAGATATTTTATTCTAATATTATTATAGCCTTACCTACTTACAACATAATAATATTACATACCCAAACAACTAAATAATATTTTAAAAAGTATTTGACCTAACCTAACCTATGATAAATATTTATATTAATATCTTTACATAATTGTCAGAATGTTTCAAAATTAAAATATTTTGAGATCATTTTTCGGAAGGGAATCAAACATTCTACAATATTCTATAACATAGGTACTTTTTGAAATTATTTAATGTAGGTATATTGAATATAATTTATTATTATGTTGAAAATGAGGTGAACATTAAATTTCATAATTACATGGTATTCCATAATTCAAAAATATCTAATACATAATATTTTAAAAATAGAACATTACTACTCATGTTTTGAAAATATAATAATTTCAATTGTTTGGTTAAGTACAGAGTATAATACTGTATAAATATTAATGATATGGCCAATATTTGAGAAATATATTGAATATATTTATGTTTTCTATTAAACACATGTTTATTGTATTTATTCAGTATACATATTGAACATTAAACATTTAACCAATGCATATTATAAAAACTGAAGTGAAAATCTATATTACAAACTTAAAAAATTGACTTCATTAATTATTTAATTGAATCATTATAATTTATTATATTTTGTTTCTCTGCTAGTTTTTAGTAAGGGGTCCGTGTAATTTTTTAATTTTGTGTATTGACTCTAAATAATTATAATGCAAGTTCATAATAATTTAGTTCATAATATAACAGACAACATAATCCTGAACAATTCTCTCCTAAAATGAAATAAACTATTTTGTCTTAATTTAAAATCGTTAATTAGTGTTACTTTTACCTAAGTACCTAGATTAAACGCTACCTGCAAACATACTAGTGTCTATTTTATTATTTTAGATTCTGAGTGAAACGATGAATGTATTGATTTTACAATGATGTGTGTTTTAGATTCTGAGTGAAACGATGAATGTATTGATTTTACAATGATGTGTGTTTTTTTATTTTTTTTTTTATTTTTTAGATTCTGAGTGAAACGATGAATGTATTGATTTTACAATGATGTGTGTTTTTTTATTTTTTTTTTATTTTTTTTTTTATTTTTGTGTCTGTCATCACGTTTTAGGACAGTAAAAGTGCTTGGATATTCTTCATCAGTAGCTTTTCTGATAGGAAAGTGAATCTAGTTGGTACTTTGGGGGGTCAAAAGTATAAATTTCCCAGTAGTTTTCACAAGCGCCGGGAAAAACAACATAAAAATTAAGGAAAAACGAGAATTTTTACGCAAAATTGGTTTTCCAAAAAATCGATTTTGGTTATTGGTGTAACTCTAAAACAAATGAACGTATATACATGAAATTTTCACTGGTTGTTTATATTTGCATTTTCTATACACGATAACATTTTCAAAATATTTTGATTTATTTTGAACTGTTTAGGGACATTTTCATTTTCCATTTTTTTTTAGTTTTTTTTCTAAAAATATCAATAAAATTTTATTTATTGGTTGCGAAAGCTTGAAAATTTAATAGAAGGCTCCTAATATGTTGTTTCAAAGGCAGATGAAAAATATTAAAAATCCTTAGTCACAATTTTTTTTTATAAGCATTTAAAGTTCAAAAATTGACAAAATATGGAAAAATCACGAAAATTAGCAAATTATTTTGAGTTAAGAATTCGTAAAAATTTTTCTTTTTAAATCTAAGATTTGAAAATGAAACACAAGATTCCTTATAAGATTATCTACCTTTATAAATAAAAAAATCTCTACCGGACAGTCAAATTAAATTTTTATGAGCGTTTGAAATTCAAATTTTTACAACATTGGATTTTCACTCGATTTCTCATGTAGCGATTTCCTTATTTTGTTGTAATTCAAAAACGAATAACTGTAGATACATGAAAATTTCACTGAATGTTTATATTAGCATTTCCTACACACCATACAATTTTGAAAATATTTTGACTCTTTTTGAGCTGTTTATGGACATTTACAGCTTTCAATTTTTTTTAGTTTTTTTTTCTATAAATATCAATAAAGTTTTATCTGTTGGGCCAAAAAGTATAAAAATTTAATACAAGGCTCCTGATATATTGTTACAATATCAGTTGAAAAATATTAAAAATACATAGGCACGATTTTTTTTTATAAGCATTTAAAGTTGGAATTTTGACAAAATTTATCAAAATCTCGAAAATTATCAATCGTTGGAATTAAAAAATTATAAAATGTTCAGTTTTTATCACTAAGAGTTGAAAATTTAAAACAAAGATTCTCTTAAATAATTCATACTGTAACCAAAAAATCTAAAAAATATATAAACACAGTTATTTTTTACAGACATTTTAATTTCAAATTTAGACAAAATTTCATATTTAAACCATGAATTACGATTTTAGTTATTTTGTTGTGATTGTATAATATTAATCGTGGGTACTTGAAATTTCTAAAGTAATCTACTATATATATCTATGATAGTATTAGGGTTTGTTGTTGGTGTATAACGCGTTATAAGTACCTAATGGATATTGTGATATGATTAATTTGGAATTCATTATAGGTCAATTTTTTTTAATACCATAGATATGTATATAATATTATGTCTTATACCTAAAAGGACATACCGTCTCCGCTCAGAATCGTTTTTCTTATACAATGATATTATATCATTGAATTCAAATTTAATACCATCCATTATACAATGACCCACTTGTAACCTACTGTACAGCAGAGCGACACCCACTTGCCCACCTTTTTAGATTCTGAGTGAAACGATGAATGTATTGATTTTACAATGATGTGTGTTTTTTTATTTTTTTTTTATTTTTTTTTTTATTTTTTTTTTTATTTTTTTTTATTTTTTTTTATTTTTTTATTTTTGTGTCTGTCATCACGTTTTAGGACAGTAAAAGTGCTTGGATTTTCTTCATCAGTAGCTTTTCTGATAGGAAAGTGAATCTAGTTGGTACTTTGGGGGGTCAAAAGTATAAATTTCCCAGTAGTTTTCACAAGCGCCGGGAAAAACAACATAAAAATTAAGGAAAAACGGGAATTTTTACGCAAAATTGGTTTTCCAAAAAATCGATTTTGGTTTTTGGTGTAACTCTGAAACAAATGAACGTATATACATGAAATTTTCACTGGTTGTTTATATTTGCATTTTCTATACACGATAACATTTTCAAAATATTTTGATTTATTTTGAACTGTTTAGGGACATTTTCATTTTCCATTTTTTTTTAGTTTTTTTTCTAAAAATATCAATAAAATTTTATTTGTTGGTTGCGAAAGCTTGAAAATTTAATAGAAGGCTCCTAATATATTGCTTCAAAGGCAGATGAAAAATATTAAAAATCCTTAGTCACAATTTTTTTTTATAAGCATTTAAAGTTCAAAAATTGACAAAATATGGGAAAATCACGAAAATTAGCAAATTATTTTGAGTTAAGAATTCGTAAAAATTTTTCTTTTTAAATCTAAGATTTGAAAATTAAACACAAGATTCCTTATAAGTTTGTCTACCTTTATCAAAAGAAAAATGTTTATAAGAAAGTCAAATTAAATTTTTATGAGCGTTTGAAATTCAAATTTTTACAACATTGAATATTCACTCGATTTCCCATGTAGCGATTTCCTTATTTCAAAAACAAATAACTGTAGATACATGAAAATTTCACTGAATGTTTAAATTAGCATTTTCTATACACCATACAATTTTGAAAATATTTTGACTCTTTTTGAGCTGTTTATGGACATTTACAGCTTTCAATTTTTTTTAGTTTTTTTTTCTATAAATATCAATAAAGTTTTATCTGTTGGGCCAAAAAGTGTAAAAATTTAATACAAGGCTCCTGATATATTGTTATAATATCAGTTGAAAAATATTAAAAATACATAGGCACAGTTTTTTTTTATAAGCATTTAAAGATCAAATTTTGACAAAATTTATCAAAATCTCGAAAATTATCAATCATTGTAATTAATAAATTATAAAATGTTCAGTTTTTATAGCTAAGGATTGCAAATTCAACACAAAGGTTCTCGTAAATAGTTCATACTGTAACCAAAAAATCTAAAAAATATATGAACACAGTTATTTTTTACAGACATTTTAAATTCAAATTTGGACGAAATTACATATTAAAAAACCTAGAATAACTATTTTAGTTATTTTGTTGTGATTGAATAATATTATTCGTGGATACTTGAAACTTCTAAAGTGTACTATTATATATCTATGATAGTATCACGGTTTTTGTTGATGTATAACGCGTTATAAGTACCTAATGGATATTTTGATATGATTAATTTGGAATTTATTATAGGTACCCATTATAGGTCAATTTTTTGTTTAATACCATAGATATGTATATAATATGTCTTATACATAGACTGACATACCGTCTGCGCTCAGAATCGTTTTTCTTATACAATGATATTATATCGTTGAATTCAAATTTAATATCATCCATTATATAGTGACCCACTTGTAACCTACTGTACAGCAGAGCGACACCCACTTGCCCACCTTTTTATTTTTATCTATGAAATATATACTATAATACTATATACATATTACAATATTATAGGTACCTAGGTATTTTAAATTATACTCTCATTAATTTGAGTTCCTTAAATAGGCGGCTCACAAATTCCCTTTTAGGCCATCTTCGTGTAGTCGTCAGTTGTAACTATCAATTGTCACAGACCAACAGTTTTCATGCGAACTAATATCTATCTAGAAAACGTTGTGTGGACAGGTTTCAACTGATAATTTATGTATATCCATTTTACCAAATTAATGAGAATATTACATTGTAATTTCGATACCAATAAAAACTTGTAAACGAATAATTATTGACATTTTTGTTTTAAAATAAAATAATTTTTGACAATAATAAAGTAATAACCTATAACGGTTTACATTTTGTTATTTAGATAGGTACGATAATTAATTTTATTTTTAATTCTGTGTATAATCTATGAACACTGAATATATAATATATAGGTAGACTAAAGATTAAAGAACTACCATGACTTATTTTTCTGTAAATAATTTTAAATTATGATATCATTATACCCTATACATTTACATTAATCTTCACCAGTTCAGTAATGAATATTATTATTAACTGCATATTCTTAAAATATTCGTTTTATATATTTTATAACATACCAATATAATTCTATAATACCGTCATTCATCAACAATGTAAAATACATAATACCTATGATATATCGTATTAAAAGTTGGTTAAAAATACCTCGTGACTAAACTGTCTCGACAAAAATAATTTTCAGCGATTTGGTCCACATTGGTTGATTGGTTTGGGCGGTTTGGCATAGATGATACCACGTAAGGAATTTGGATTTTACTTGAAGCTGAAGCTGTGAATAAAAATATACTTTAATTTATTATAATACTTAAATTATTAGTTTTTATCTAACCATTCTAAAAAATGTATTAAAATGGATTAATATAATACTATTAATATATCATAATAATTAATTTGAATTAAAAATTAAATTTAAAATTTCGTATAATTATAACTTATGTATCTAGTTATTTTTTTTTAAGAGTTTATATTTTTATTTTATTATATAGACAGTGCCTAGAGTGTATTAAAAGTAATGTTCTAAACGATTGTAAAACCAAATGTTAGTAAAAATACCCAGATAATATTTTCAAGGTAAAATAAAATAGTGTACATAAAAAGTTATTAGGTACTTACTTATTTTTTGTACCGTAAATGTGGGAATTAATTTGATATCGGGATATACAAAATATTCGAATTTTCTATTATTATCAATAACAGCATTATACATTTTGAAGTGAAATAATATATAATGTATAGGTAGGGAGTTGATAGTACTTCTGAAATATGGTTAGTTTTGAATTTTCAAATTTCTTAGTCATTTTAACAAAATTATTTTCCATAACTCATAATCAATGTTATAATAAAACATTATTAATTGAACATCACCATTTCTATCTGGACAATTATGTTATAAGTTATATGTATGATATATTGATAATATAGTATGATAAAAATAAAAATATTTATTAATTGAATTATAAAATTAAATATAAATGTGCTTATTAATATTAGATAGGTACTTACTACTTTTTTTTTTAATTTCGATGAACTCTATGACGTCATTGATTACAAATTAATTCAGAAATATTATTTTTCTCTTACAAGTTACAACATAACATTAGATTATATTATATTATTATGTTTGTATAATAATTAGTTTTAAATGAAATTGTTGAAGATAGATGATATATTATTACTTATTATAAGAACTAAATATTAATTAGTCAAGATATCCACATACTTTCAACATAAAACGTTATCAAAATAATTTTGTAAAGTTAGATAAAAATATAAACCAATATTAATTAATAACCGTTAGAACAAAAATGCAGTTTAACACATCATTTGAATGGCGATAAACAAATAAAATAAAATATATTTATTTATTTATTTTACAATTATGATAAATGTTTTTTGACTCATAATATGTTTATATTTTATTTGGTACAATTAATAGAAGTAACAGTATGAAGCTTGTAACAGCTTACCTCAGCTGTTAAAGTATTTCTGACTTAATTTCCCCTTGATTTATTTATTATTAGTAATAATAGCATTTTTTTTTAAAAAAAAATAATGGTTTTATATAATATGATAATTAAGTTGTTGATCTAAAAATCGAAATAAAACATTAATTATATACATTTTCTATTAGGATTGTAACATTGCACTACCTACTGCAGTATGCTACTTGAGAGACAAGAGTTTGCATAAACCGAACACCACAAAAAAATAAAATTGTCATTGATTATTTTCTTTTAAGAGCATCGCCAGATGCGTCATGTCAACGTTAAATCCCTACAAAGACACGTCGCCCATTACGTCTATTTTATGGGTTGTCAGCGAATTTAGAACAACATCCGTTAAGTCCCATATCTTTTACTGTGGCCATTATTTCAGACTTAACACGACCAAAGATTACAGAGGTATAATCTCTGAAAAAATATTTGTGAGTCCAATTATAAAAATGTTCAACTTATTTAACATGCAAATTGTTTATGCATACATTTTTTTAGACTATGTATGACAATATTAGTCTCGAAAATAAAGTGAAAACAGTGTTTAAATTAGTAATGTATAATAATATATCATACACATTTATTATAAAAGTGTTAAATGATTAAGCCCGTATGGTTAAATAAAGATAAAATTTAATTAATATCAATGTGACGCTTTATATATAATTGTTTCTAGCTGTTATTTTTTATTTTATAATAAAAAATATATAGGTACCTAAGGTTAGTTCCAGAACTGAAATAATGAACATTCGATGCAAGTAAAAATAAATGTAGGCAGGTATACCTATAGCCGATATAGGTATACAGTGTGTAGCCGCAGTATAATTATATATTCGAGTATTCGACTATGAGTCATTGAGATCCTATTAATTGCGCCTTACATTGCATTTTGTATTTTTGTGTTAGAAAATAGCAAACAAAGTTTTTCATTGGTATTAATCACATGTCCACAGCAAAATTACGTTTTTTCCGGAAAATTCAACGGCACGCTTTTACGGAAAAAACATTTTACTCGAAGTTATACTAGAGTATTATAACTTTTTCCCCTATTATTAACATTTATAGGAATATCTGACATCATACAATTCAGAAGTATGGATTACTTCATAAAAATGTTTTAAAGTTCAATGTGTAGGGGAGCTTTAAAATAATATTATTTATATTTATAGCCTTATAGGTTACCAACTATTAGGTACCACAATGAGTAAAATAATAATTAATCAAAAATCCATATTTATAATAGGTAAGTACTAACACTTTATTTTTTAAAAATATTTTCCTATTTAGGTTTTCCCATTGTTATAATAGAATCTGTACAAAGTATAGGTGAAAAATAATGCTGGATAAAATTATTTATTTTAATAAGAATTTGAAGTAGGTATTCATTAGGTAACATATTTTAACAAATATCGGTTTATTAACAGTAGGTATATACTAGATATGTAATTATGATAGAAATATTTTTGATATGTGCAACAACTAACATACCTATAATGCATTTTAAAACAAAAATTAAAAATATCAAAGTTGAATACAATTCATCTCTAGAGGACTTTACGCGTACAGGATAATACTAAAAACTTTTTATTGTTTACTCGTCTTACTTTTTGTGTTTTCAATAATAATGGAACTTACCATTATTAAGTGTTTTAAGAGACTTTGAACAATACATTTTACTCAAAGAAGTATCAAAAGAAAAAACTTGGTTCGTGTTCGTACCGGTACCACGCTTACAGCTCTTTATAAATTGTTGATCAAAAGTATTTGGACGGAAGACGTCATCAACAGCTAGCTGAAATTAATTAAACGGCAGCTTCAATACAATGCCTTCCTTGAACTATATACAACATACCTACCTACCGTAGATATTCCCTAATGAGATGAGAATAATAATTATATTATTTTATGACGGATGGGACATTAATCAATTTGGCATACTTGGATGGACTTTTTTAGTTTTCCGGCAGCTCATCCCAGCATTTCGCCGTTTGCACGTCTTATAGTATAAAACGGCAAACGTCGATTAGCTTCTCACTGGGAAATACCTTTGTATAGAACTCATCCCACTACACAGACGGTAGTCCGTTGACCCAAACTAGACCTTTTGTCAGAGATAATAAATTATTAACGGACAATGCTAGACATGATATAAATTATGATTCAAAGGTCACACAATACAAAAAAAAAAAACGGTGAACACCAAAAATGTATAACATTTTTAACAAGTTTTATTATTTACATTACAACATTTAAAACATAAACTATATTTAATGATTTGGCATGATTGACAATGCCAACACGAACTACATAATAATTGTATATAGTTATATAAACACTTTCTATATGAGCTGCATCATATTATTGTAATAATGTGTCGTATTCGTGAATGGGTAATAGCCAATAGGCATACTTATTACTTACCATACGTAAACCTATAATTCCGCTGTTTGGATTGTTAGTACAAACCTATCTTATATTAAAATATAATATTACAAGATTATAGGTATAACAGAACTTATAAGTCCATATTCGCACAGTTAATTACTATTTACATAATATAAACTACCTATTAATAGGTACTGTGCATTAGAAATCCAAATTGTTCAAATAACCCTATAATATTGGCCATTGAAGTAATGAAATTCGTAAGATAACTGTGATAATTAATATTCTCATAAGTGGCAGTCATAACTAATAAGTTGTGTGAAATTTGACATTTACGAGTTAGCAATCATAGTCTCTACCTGAGACATAACATATATTATTTTTATATATACACTGTTAGGATAAATAAAATGTTTGAAGCAAGTAATTTATATGCATCTGTGTCTTGATTTAATATATGTATCGATATTTACTTATTTATATAAAATAGACGCCATAAAGGCTGGAGTACAGATGTATTACAGATACATGAAAATATTAACAATAATACAACAATTACAATTCTTATATTAAATATCACATAAGAATACTAAATAATTAATTTTTAAACATAAAGTTATTTTATTGGTACATGTAGGACTGGTTTACTGGATGAAATTAGTTAATAATGGAAAAAGACCAATCATGAAAGAAAAATAACTTCAAAACTATTTTATAAAGGTGATTCTGGGTATAATTGGTTCGGAATGTTTTGATATGAAGAGTGGGGAATAAGTAATATTGTAATATTGTGGTAGGTATATTGAAAATAATATGCTCTAATAATGTGGAACATGTTATTGAGCCAATTATCAACTTAGAACGAAAATAAATATCTGCAATGTGCGACGGCATATCAAGTAGGAAATTTTAGTTAGGAAACATTTTATTTTATGCATGCTTGCACCTGATATGCTCGATTAACCAATGATGGCAACAAATAATAAATACTATAATGTCTACTAATTATTTCTCCTATAATCAATAACAACCATTTATAAGCAACAATTTCACCGTAAATCTCAAAGTCCCCCTTTTAAGCGCCTTCCCGGGTTGGACCTAGAAGGTTGAAAAATACTTTACGAGTTTACGACCTATTCTCATACCTACTAAATGTACAAAAAAGTTTCATAAAAATCAGTAGAGCCGTTTCGGAGGAGTGCGACGATAAACACCGTCACATGAGATTTTTACATATTAGATAATAATATAATAGTACTTATATAATATAATATAAATATATTGTATGACTAAAGCCCAAAATATGACGAATGTATACACAATAGCATGCATTGACATACCACATGGAAAATATAATTAAGATTAAAAATAAATATTGTCTCTTTTGTATAGGTAACTATATAATTTTGGTACTGTATAATATGTTTATCATACGTAGTCGAATATTAGTGAAATAATGATCCACTTCAATTTTAAGCGATTGATGTTTATGGTGAATACTGATATATGATTACCACTCGAAGAGGTGCAAACGTGCAGTTCAACACTAATTTATGCACTCGCGGCAAACGGTGTAACTTTTTCAGTTTGATCGAATATTTGAAAATCGTTGAAAATCGTTCCACGCAGACGCACGCAGATTAAAAGATCGGTGGCAACCGTAGGTACGAGTTTTCAATTAAATAAATGACCGACAACGGAATATATCGTGGTTACCGGATTTGCGAGTTGGAATAATGGAATATAGGTACCGTAGTACCTATATGCATGGTGTACAAGTGTAAACAATATATTATATTTTATGGATAGTGGTCGCCGAATTTAAACCACCCGGCCTTTATACTATAGCTCTCACTAGTCTCACTGGGCGCGATACGATTGCGCGCGGTCCTTATCAGCGGTACCTTTTTAAGCGTACGATTGCGCGCGCTATATTATTTTAACTTTTAAGCAACGTTGCCAAATATATAGGTCCATGGTAAATCCGTAGGATACCATAGTAAATTATAGTAGATTATTTATTACTTATTTTTGCCGATATTAGACAAACTTCCCATCACTAAAGAATGAATTGGTTATATTATCAAAAATATTATCTTTATTGTAAATGTCCATACATGTACGAATATACCTATACTATAATCGTGCATGATGTGACTATATCAATTAACTATCAGTTGTGTTCGGTTCTAATAATAGTTTTAAAACAAAAATGTGTTAACTATAATATTATATTATTTATTTTTAGGACTACAAACGGGGCTGAAAGTTTCCATAGTACATATAATGCACAGTTTAATAGTGCTCATCCGCCAATATTTGTCGTTATAGCTACCCTTATGGAACCTCAGGCAGAAACAGTTACCAAATTATTAACCATTTCCAAAGGTATAATAAAACCAAAATCGAATGAAGAATCAAGGAAAATTGAAAATTTGAAAAATGAACACAAACATTATGTAAACAATAAAACACCAAAAAAATTTACTAAAGTATTTGGTCATAGTTGGAAATAGGTATCGGGGGTTTAAAATTTAATATAAATATTGATTTACGAGTATTATATTTTTTCAATTATTAAATTTCTTTATTTTGTATTATTTTTTTTAACTTTTTTTATTTTTTATTATTTACGTTAATTTTTTAATTTTTTTTTAAATAACATTTTTTTTATATTATTAACTTTTTGTATTTTTATTATTTACGTAATACATTTGGCAACGTCGCACCCAATTTCACGCGCAATCGTACGCCTTTGAGTAATTAAAATGTTGTCTTTTGTTATTCGGGCACTGCGCGCAATCGTATACCTAAAAAGGTAAAACGCGCGCAATCGTACTCCGCCGGTCTCACTTAACCTCTCAAAACTCTAAGTATAAATCATAATATCGAGGTATTATATTATGTTGTAAGACGTATTCAAATTGTTGGGATTCATCCTTCGGTCATCGAGTGATTTCCATCTGGTATATCGCCTCTCAATAAGCACTTTATTGCACCCCCTTATGCGCCCTATCCTCGAATATCGTATAGGCGGTATAGCGTTCTCTTGAATCCATGCACTAACTGTGTATACGCAATTCTATATGGTTGAAAGAGTCCTGCAAAGGCTATTCCAACGTTACCCTCAAGACTCAAACATCCGGATGACACCCCTGTAGGCTGTACAGATAATGCACAGATTACAGAACCTCTAAAATCTTTCAAACTAAAGGCTATTATTGCTGCTAATGTTTCATTTCTCGTTTTCACTGTTGATTTTTATGCAAATGTATCTGATTACCTACTAATAATTTGTTGATATCAAATATCTTATTATTTTCTCCACCAAAAAATAATTCATACTGTTATTTTTTTAAATTTAGTAAATATGTAAATGAAAATATATATACTGTTTAATATTATAGTTATCAGTAATGATTAATGATTAAATTCAAATTACTTTTTGAACTAAATGTATTAAAATTTATATTAGTCAATTACCTAATAAAATATAACGTTTCAATATTATATATATAAAAATGGTGCTCTGCTGTACAGTATGTTACAAGTGGGTCACTGTATAATGGATGGTATTAAATTTGAAATCAATGTTATAATATCATTGTATAAGAAAAACGATTCTGAGCGAAAACGGTTAGTCAGCCTATGATATTACGAAGTATATTTGATGATACTAAGGTGAATATAGTAATTTATATATGACCTATTTACGTAGAATCTTGTTTTAAATTTTTAATCATAAGCTATAAAAGTTGAACATTTTATAAATTTTGAACTACAAAATTATTATTAAATTTTAAATGTGATAAATGTTGTCAACATTTTAACTTTAAATGCTTATAAAAAAAAATTGTGCCAATGTATTTTTAATATTTTTCAACTGATATTGTAACAATATATTAGGAGCCTTCTATTAAATTTTTAAGCTTTTGTACCCAACAAATAACATTTTATTGATATTTATAGAAAAAAAAATGGAAACTAAAAATGTCCGTAAAAAGCTCAAAATAACTCAAAATATTTGGAAAATTGTATCATGTATAGAAAAAAGAAACATAAACAACTATTATTAAACAACTACAATAATTTAGATAATCCTTGGATTTAAGATATAATATTATTACAAGCTCTGTGAATAATTATATTATATAACTGTATTAAAAATATGTTGTATACAATCTAATATGTTTTTTTTTTTTATAAAAATATACATTATATTAAAATGATAAATTGTATAATTATCTTTGATACCTAGGTAATATTATATTGTACTATTTAATATTAATGACTTAGGTATCTAATTTTTTTAAATAATATAGCAGACTACGGCTTAGCTACGTATAAATAATTAAAGACCTTGTAGCAACAATAAATGTTTACATATTGAAGATCAAAGCATTTACAATGTGATGTGTGCTGTTTTAAGCCTTGATATTTGGTCCGTTACATAAGTTGCCTGTACATTCAGGACGGAGAATAGTTATATTGAACAATGTTATGGTTCCATGTCATAATATCTTCGAAATAATATCTTCGGTCAAAATATCTTGATCAAAATATCTTTTGTGAAAATATCTTATGACAAAAATGTATTCGGTTAAAATATCTTTTAAACTGATTTTTTAAAAATGTTTATTCATATTATTTATTTATTTTATTTTTATAAATATATCGTGTACTTACAACATTATTTATAATAATTGTTTAATAATATAGTGTTAGTAATTAGTATGATCCTTATAAAAATATTATTGTAAAAAAAAACATAGAAAAAATTATAGTTGAAAAATTACTATAAAAAAGTATTTGTAATTAAATAAATAAATAAAATAATATGAAATATATAAATACCACTTGTAACACTTTGCTCACAATACATACCGCCGGAGGTCTTCCGACGTATATTTGAGTATAATAGAGATTAATTGATTACATGAATATAAATTAAAAAATTAGCTTAAAAAATATTTTGACTAAAGACATTTTTGCCGTAAGATATTTTGCCACAAGATATTTTGACTAAAGATATTATTTCGAAGATATTTTGACCGGTCACCGTCATCTTGATTTATTTTATATACTTAAACAGTTATAGCGACCACTTGCTAAAGCTTATAGAATATAAATTCGTATTGTTGATGTTCCTCATATAGGGCCATCTGCCTCAAATTCTTCTTGCATTAATTGTATTAAAAGTATTAAACCTACCATTGTCGTTATTATATCAAATTACTTGAAAATGTTCAAAGTCAAAACAAAACATTGATTGTTAATTTTTTATTATAATATTAAAATCTAAACGTTGCGTAATTATTTATGTTGAAAACGTATATTATATAATGTTGATTGGACCATCTCTGAGTGTAACTACTAATAATATTAGTAACTATATATAATATGACATATTTTACACATTCATACTTTATTAACATTTAATTGTTTATATATTATACAATTTGTCAGTGATATAGGTTATATTAATGACACTTATCTTAAGCATGTCAAAAATTCGTTTTATTTATCTAGAATATTTTTTTAACAATGTGTTTAAAGTGCTTGACTTTATTAAATACATTTTTTCTGAGTTTTGTGGTTTCTTGATCGCACATGACACATTACTATGATGTGATCATAGTTCACATAAATCAATCATGTTCTAAGATCATTCTGCATTCATCAATGAAGACCCGTTGTTTTAGTATTAATTACAATTTCAGTATTTGAAAACTTCTTTAGCGGAGTTGTGCACTTTTTTGTGATTTGTAAAAAATGTTAAACTAGCTTCAGGACACGTAAGACCATTATGCGAAAGAAAAATAATCATAGGTACCTACTTCTAGAAGTCCAATTTTAATTTTGAAAACTAATTGAATTCAATAACTTCTTTTCTATGTTTTGTAGGAAAAACTTTTCATTTTTTAAACTTGTTGAACCTTTAGTACAAGTTCATTTTGAGAAATTAAGTAAATTAATTTGCAACAGTACCTACTACTACTGTCTACTACTACTACTACTACTACTACTACTCTACTATTACTTTTTTTTTTTATTATTCTATCTTATCGCCGGACTCGGGGGAGGACTGCCTTTGCTCTGCTTTCCCTCCGAGCCGCCATCTTTTATTTATATAATCAAGCTTTATACATTTTTACCTTATACTAAACATTCAGCATTCGACATGTATATACAATAGATATGAAAATCAAAACATCAGTAACATCACCACATGATCTTAATTTTAACAATATTACAGGTCTGTGCGTTGCACCTGGAACTATTTTTCACCTGTAATTTGACATCCATTTCTCAGACCGCCTTACACTTCTCGTTCTATCTCCTCAGCCGTTCCTTTTCTTCTTTGGTCCCCAGGATAAGAGTAACGTACCTTTCCACCGCTTCCCAGTTTCCCTTGCTGTGTTATGTATATTGGAATTATCGTTTCTGGTGAAACGACTTGATCAACCGCGGCTTCCAGATCTGCTATATTCCTTGCCCACCGACCACATTTAAAGAACTCGTGTTCCGCATCGTCAATATTATCTCCACAGGATAAGCAATGTGGGAATTCTGCACGGTCAAATCTATGTAGTTTGGCCTGGAAGCAGCCATGTCCCGTCAACATCTATGTCAGGTGGTAGCTTGTCACACCATGTGCTCGACTTGCCCAATCGCTAATTCTAGGTACGAGTCGCTTTGTCCACCCACCTTTATCCTTTTCATCATCCCGTTCCTGTTGCCACCAACTCCACATATTTCCATCAACCATGTGCCTTGAGTCCTTTATCCCGTTTTTTTGCAGTCGTCTTAGCTCACTCCGTCTACTCGCCATAAGGTATACAGGAGCGATGTTGGCCACAACCAATATGGCCACCGTGGATACCGTTCTATACGCGCTGGCGACTCTCAAGGCTATTGCTCACTGGGTGCCTAGCAGTAACTGTTCATGGTTATGGAATATTAGCGATGAGCTCCACACGGGAACCGCATACAACAGTTGACTATGAACCACTGATGCGAGTAGCTTCCTTTTTATTGGCCTCGGGTCTTTAACATTAGGCATCAAGCGGGAAAGAGCGACCGTTGTCCTCAGGGCTTTGTTGAGTGCCATTTGGATGTGTTCCTTGAATCCGAGTGTTGAACTCAGCTCCACTCCCAAATAACGCATTTGTCCTTTTAACTCCAAGGTATCGTCTTGTAGCACAAACTGTGAGTGTCTATATTTTCTTTTTGTCGTCATCATGATAGCGACTGTCCTGTTTACCGATATCGTCAGTCCATTTCTGCTCATCCAGTTGCTGATTTGTTTTAACGCAGTGTTAATTGAGCCTCTATACAACAACCGGTTCCCACTACTGCAAACCCAATAACTCCTTCGGGCAGTGTTAGGTGCAACAGATCATCATAAAATATATTAAATAGAATAGGGCCAACTATACTGATCCTTGTGGTACCCCACATGCAACTACCTACTACTACTACTAAATAAATAATAAATGAATATTGTATTTTAGCACATAAATTATAGTACTTTTATACTGATAATTAAAGCAATTGTGCAAAATTATTCCCTAACCATTCCAAAATATCAAAAATGCACGACTTTAATATTCAAGTTTTTACTTCTGCCGGCACTCCTGGAGTGCAATCCGTCTGTTTTTTTTTTTATCCATATTTACGTTTGTAATTATTAATATTATAATATATAAACTATAAGGCTCCTTCAAAAAAATTCACTTATAATTTATAAGTTTTCAAGTAAAATTTAATTACTTTATACAATGTTATATTGTTTTATCATATTGCTTTGAAAATATCTCATATTTTATATATATGCTGGGGTAGGTACCTCAATAGAGAATGAGCCATCGCGTATTTCGGTCTTACATGTTCATAATTAAATAATTACCCAATACCTATAATTGTTTATTATTTTCGTAAAACCGTTTTTCAATTTTCATTTTAGTTTTTATTACATTTCTTCAATGTTATATTTTACTTGTATTGTCTCCAAACTCCACTTCCCTTCTCTATTCGAGAAACTGAACAATGCCAATATATTTTTAATAGAATTTGTTATAGAAATATATTTTTATATTGCGCCATCAGTTCATATATATTTTCTTTATTTTATTAACCTTTCGGCTATCGTCCTTTTTTATTCGATACATTTTCAATATTTCCTTATTCGTCATTGGAATAGCTGTATAAACTTGCATTTTATTGAAATTACTTTTTAGTTCTTTCACATATCTTTTTGAAGTACCTACGTATATATCATTACAGTACCTATATTTCTAGTGAACAAATTATTATTTCTTTTATCTCTGAGTTAGGTAATTCTGACAAAAGTCGTATAATATTTATACATAAATATAAAGATGTTTCCGAAAACTTTAATGTATGCAATATAATATTATTAATATCATAAATATAATAATCATTGATAATTAATATGGATAAAACTATAAAATCACTGTTGGGAAATGTGACTGAAACATCTTCCATGAAATGTAAAGTAATCATTGACAATCGTATCATTCATTTTTCCAACGTTTTTTTGTGTGATTATATTTTGTTTCTAGGCTATACGGATTGATCTATTTAACGTAAGACACCCATCATAAGGCAGTCTTAACCTTGTGTTAAATGGATCATTCTGTATAGGTATACTATGAGGTTGAAACTCAAAAGACATTCCTTCCAATAATTAAAAATAAATAATATTTTCCCTTCTCCCTTACAGCTATATCCAAACAGTGAAATTTTATTTCTAGTTCAAAGGTTTTGAATCACTAATATACGTTGAATAAAAAAAAAATACAAAATATTGGTGAATAACATTGATATTATTAAATTTTAGTGACAAATGGCGATGCTTTTGGAGCCGTTGAGCCATTGTTAACAGAAGATTTGTTATTTTATATTCTTAGAATATGTGTTAAATAAAATAAATCGGATATTCGGATGGCTTATAGAATTGATGGTCACTGACAATGCGCACATGTGACGGTGGTTAAGTTTTACTTTTAAGTTTCAAATCATTATAATACTTACGAAATAAAATATACCATAATATACGCCAGTACTGACTTGCTTCGGTCACGAATAGACTTTATTTTTATTTTTTTTTAGGTAATTATTATTCAATAACTCAGTGGTTCTCAACCTTTTTTTGTTCGTGGTATCCAAGGGTGTTTCATAAAAATCCCGGGTCACCCCACAAACTATATATAGGTAATATGTGTAGGTGGGTGCATTATATTTTCAATAATTTAACGGCCCACTGGTTGTGAACCACTGCTGGTTAACTATGTATCAATGTATCTAAAAAATAATATTATAATTTATAGCTCAACAAATAAAATATACGTGACAGATATAATTATAATAATACCTATCATAATATAAATTATAATTTATGTTATGTATTTATATCGTAGTATATATATTATATATTTATATAATTATATCAACAGTATCTATACATTTACATAATTACATTATCGTCGATTACCTACTGTAATAATTAGTGATTACCATAAAAAATGATTAGAATGAGACTTTAATGAGATACGCGATAAGAAGTAGCAGTGTATTTATTTTTTCTAATTTTCTTCGTATAGTACATATCACATAATATGTATGATAGAGTCATCTAATAATATGTATGTTGAAGAGATAATACTTTAAGAGAGTGCAATATATTTTGTTTTCTCTCTCAAGCCCACGTACAATATAGAAAAAAAGGCACTCCCGATTCACATACACAGAATATAATTTTTTTAATGTTTTTGAGCCATCTTAGAGAAAAATCACATAGGTATTACAAAAATTATAGAGAATAGTATTTTGATGAGTGGAAATAACAACTTTATAATATTTTATAATAATTTTACTTCGTATCTACTAAGAAAAATGAAAAAAAAATTCGCAAATCTTAATGTAGACACATTAAATTGTTTTGAGACAATATTTAGACAAATTGATTTGTAAAACCGTCCAAAATATTATTCTCTGTACTACAAGTATACAACTATTATTGTAACGGATGATTTTACACTAAATGATTTTAGACCTAAAAAAAATAATTTTGGAAGAATGCGTTTTGTGTGTGACCTCAAGGCCGTATCTGAGGGGACCACACCCCGAAAAAATGTCTGGATATGGTCTTGTGTGAGCTGTGAGAGTAAAAATAGTGCCCCGACATTCAGTATAGACCTAACAAAATAGTGTATTATTTATTGTGCATTTTAAGCGAATCTCGCATTTAAAAAACGACTCCGTGCAGACCTTGGGTATTTGTTTATTTTCTCGGAAGTTTTATAGCGTACATTAAAAAATGTAAGAGATTTTCAAGACATACAAGTCGCGTGTTATACATATTTTATATATTTTCCAAGAGCGTCCCTCTCGCATTGGGGTATGGTTGGGCGGACGTATGGACCCGAATTTACGCCTAATTCGATCGGGAAAATAACCCGACTGAGTGAGGAACGGTTTTTGAAAAATATTTTCCTTTCCATTTTACAAACTTCAAAAATGTTAGAACTGCCTGTATACACACTGAGTGGGAAAATTTCACTGCTAGAGCCTCAATTGCTGAACAATTGTGCTCAATTGGGCGTATAAATTATCGAACGGAATTCGGCCATTTAATATTATAATAATATATTATTCCAGATCATAAGCTGAACCTTATGTTATAAATATAATATTGCCGGTTGGGTGAATAGGCAAATTCCTATGGTCACGATTCTGTTATTAATAATATCGTAACCGGCGACAACAATGACGATGATAATAGTATTATTAATATTGTCGTAATATTTTTGAACGACATTACGTGCCGCCGCCCGGGCTGCGTGTGTTTACAGTTTACGCGCGCCACGCACACGGCTGGAGGCGGCGCGGAGTTCGATACCTCGATCTGACCATATTCTATGTTCTGACCGATCAGGATCAGCTGCTTTGTGAATAATACGGATCACACCGACATGGCGGACGCGGCGCGACACGATACAACACGAAACGACGCGATCGGCAAGAGCGCGGGGTCGTGTACCTCCTGGTACATATTTTACGATAGGTCGTGCAGTGTACCGCTGTGCGCGTGTGCGGCGGATAATAATAATATCGCGCGGTGGGCCGGCGGTGGTGGGGAATATCGGGTGCGGGCGTGTGCGCCTGTGCGTTTTTGTATGCGAGTAGTGGTGTTGGCGTGAGTGTGTGTACTGTGTGTACTGTGTGTGACGACGAGTACGCACTACGCAGCGGCAGCGCCACTGTTGACTGTTTTTATTATTGTTGTTGTTATTATTTTTTTTTTGTTCCTCCTCCTCTCACACCGTCACCATAGCCGTGCGTGCGTGTGCGTATCGGCTGAGTCTTCTGCGCGTCACCGTCCTGTCCGTATGCGTTGAGCGGTACTCGTCGCGCACATAATATTGTTATTATTATTATTATTGTTGTTGTTGTTGTGGCGCGGCTGCTGATAAAACCGAGTGAAAAGTGGAAAATTAACGACCCAAAAAAATCCCTCAGTTTCGTAATAACCATAATATAAGTGTCGCCACCGGAGTACCCCCGACGACCGTGTAATCGGGTAGAGCTGGGTGTGCGTTCCCGACTTTCCGAGGCATTTTACATTCGTTTCCCGGACGCCAAGCGGTGCGCGCTCCAGTCGAAAAAACCGTGCCAAGACCGTGCGATCACGCCGCACCGCCGACAGGTTTGAGGTTTCCCGGAGACACTTTTGCATCGAACGAAAATGGATACGTTGCGCGAACAGGTGATGATCAACCAATTCGTGCTGGCCGCCGGATGCGCCAGAGACCAGGCCAAGCAGTTGCTGCAGGCCGCCCATTGGCAATTCGAGGTAAGCCGCTGTTCGCGTTATGATATTTTACGGCATTATGATTCCGTCGGCGGCCTTTGTCGCCCGTTAGTAGGTACAAGGGTACAACGCCATCGTTGCGGACGGCGTTGTTCGTGCGACGTCGTCCGTCCCGTTCGCATCGTTCTCGGCGTCGTCGACGATGACAGACACCGTCGATCGATGTAAATCAAAATGTTATACATCGTTTATCGCCCAACTCAAGTCTTACCCACCTGGGTATATCGTAGTGGCTCTCACGGTTTTTGTACCCCGTGACCTTGAACTCTAAGCGACTACTCCATCGGTGACCATCTTCATAATAAATTCCTTTCTCTACTCGTCTCTGTTACATTTTCCATTCTTCTCCGAGTCAGCCTAATGCGGTGGATAAAAATTTGATACTGTGTGCAACGCATTATCGCCATCTCTCCACCTTAACCTTATCCTCTAATGCTATCAAATCCTTCCCTTGTACAATAATTAACGTTTGTAGGTACCTTCCTATATCAACACTGATTTTTAATTGCTAACCTTGCTAAATTAGAAAACACGGAAAACACATCACATTCATTTGTGTACCTACCTATATCTTATTAATGTTTTCATGAAATGCGATGACGTAAATTTATGTGTATTAAGCGGTTTAATGATTCGTTTATGCTTGTTAGACATTTGTCTCTTTCATTTTTATTTACTCCACCATTTGTTATATTATAATGCTGTCAATCGGTGGTAACTTAACCAGCTCGATGCGACATTCGAGAATTTTTTTCAGTATGAGCAAACAAATATAATTTTATCTATTCCCGTAACCTTGTCCTCTAAGTTTGTTGAATCATTCAATTTTATGATAATACTTGCATCTATGTCAGACTGTTTCAAATTTTCTTAATGAGACAAAAAAAATCGTACCCACCTATTCATTGTGTATTTATATATGTTTTGAATGTTTTTGCTAAATTTCATGACGTCAAAATATTTTATTACTGACATTAAATTCAACAACAATTTGAATAAAACAACTACAATCTCCTAAAAAGTCTTAAAAAGATTACGGTTAGGTATCAATTCTTATAGTACGACCTATGACAACTAGGAACCTAATTACTGAAAAAAAATTATCAGATAAACCTAGCTGTTACTACCAAATATTTATCTATCCTAGAGTTATGTTGTACAGAATTGTAAGTAAACATCGTATAATATAATCTAAGAAACTAGAAGATCTCATCATTTTAACAATCACAACAAACACATTATGGTCTTAGGTACTATTGATAAAATAAATACTTTCTATACTATTTACGTTAGTAAGTTATTGTTTAGATTAGCTTTTGTTTACATGTTAACGATAAAATGGTTTAAGTACCATAGATTCTTACATTCTTGCAGGTGTAAGCACATTGGATTTATATACAAATATCAATGAATCTAAAACTATTTTAACGCCATCATGTAAGCGTAATAAATGTTATTATTCTTGTAAGACAATTTGTCATTTGAATACCTTGAATATTTTGTTATTTCAGACTGCATTGAGCATATTTTTTCAAGATTCTTCTGTATCAAGTTGCAGTCAAAATTCAGCACAGTTTGGATTTGGACAAGTGAGTTGTTTCTATTGAAAATGAACAACAGCATTTTAATATTTGCATTATTTTTTCAGATGACACCGTGTAATACTCCTGCTACGCCACCCAATTTCCCTGACACTCTGATTGCCTTTTCACGTATGACAACTTCATCCGAAAACTCAAAATTGGGATCATCACCGAGTGAGTATAATTATAGAATAATGTCTCAGCAGTAGATCGCCCTACATTATGTGATACAAATGTAAATTGAATTTATGTTTTTATTTGATTACATAATGTTTTTGATTCTCCATGTTTGGCTTTGAGCTGTATTATACCCAAACTTCTGAACAATACTCTTGATGCCCTGATTTATTAGCCTCTGTCTCCAACAATGTTCTCCCACAAGAAACAATCACTATTTTATATTCAGACTCATCTCCTCACCTCTTATGGACATAACCAGCCACTCTACAGAATGTTACGCCGGCTTAAAACAACTTAGTTTTGTGCCTATTAATTTTTCTATTACATCTACTGATGTATTTTCATTGTTAACTGATGTAACCAATGCACCTTGGGTTTTCTAATCATCAAATAAAATAAATAATATCATTGATTATGTATAGAAATTAGAAATAGATACTAAATACTAGGGTCCGGACAGTTGCATATATACATATATTTTTTTTTAATGTCTTAAATTATGCTTTTTATTGTTAAAAATGTGATTCAATAATTTATAAATCTAAAAAGCTAATTTTTGTTTTGCATTTGAAGGTAATTTTGAACTATTCTTTACTTATCGAGAGAAAATCATGATTTTATTATATTACCTGTGCATAATATAATAAACTAGTATGAAAATGATTAACTGTTGCTTGAATCTTAATGCATTTTAATTTTAGCTTAATTAAATAATGAATAAACTAATTTATTTTTGAATTGAGTTCCCTCAATTATTATTGAAGTAAATTGTTCATCATTAATCCAATATATTGAAACTAAAACTTTCATAGTTTTTTTTATATATTTATAAAATAAAGTTATGAATAAAAAATAATAAGTTATTATCCACATTATTTTTTTTCTTTGTAAACATTAATTACATATTATTAATTACTCTTGTGTTAAATAATAATTAAAATACTTAATACAAATTATTTGTATTGTATGTTCTAGGTATGTCTGTTTCTCCTCAAAATAGAACCTCATTAGAAAACAGTCAATCCAAGAGGCACCCATATGCACGTTTAGCGCCAAACACAGTTTCAAACAACACATAGGGAACAATCATGTACATTTGTTACTTTTAATATAAACTTAGCCATATTATTGTTTTAGTGTCCACTAATGACACATGCTTTTTGTAACTTTTTACTCTAGAATTATATTGTTTAGAAATATTTTATCATTTGATTGTTATTATATATATATTATCATTTTTTTTTTTTTTTGATTTACTTTTTTTTTTTGTTAGAAGATATTTTCAGTAGAATAAGTAATTTATGAAACGTATAATAAATACTCAATTTAAAATTTAATTTAATATTTTGTAATCATAATTCAATTTCCATCAAAAACCACTCTGTTACTGCAAGATGCTTAACATAATAATTATATTTGTTTTTGATTAAAGAGAAAGATCAAACTTGACATTATTTTTTTTATTATTATATATATTTTTTTTATATACATAAATAATTTATATTATAATAGCTAATATCTTATTTTTGTTTGTACAACTCAAAATTTCATTATGACTGCGTACCGATTATAACAAATATGTTACACCAAAACAATAATAATATGTTCCAACAGTGCATAATATGAAACATAACTGTTGTGGTATAATTACTAAACTTATTATCATTAAAAAAAAATAAAAAAATAATTGTAATAAAGTAAATACATTATTTTGTTTGAAAATTACGTTTATTTTATTCTATCATTGTCCCATTATCGACGTGTGTTTCCAGTTAAACAATTTCGTATAGTCATCGCTCGTCATGCCCGTATAATATTGTGTTTTATCACACATAAAAACTACATCAGACGATATTATTAAGTGCGTGTGATGCGATTGCAAAATGTATAATAGCTTGAAAAAAAAAATAAATATTGTGTAAAAATAATGTTGCACGTTTAAAATATATTACAATATTTATTACTTAGCTAAGTACCTACCTATAGTTGTAAAGTGATATATTTAATTTCGGTTTTATCATTGCCCCGTTGAACGATCGTGTAGTCGGTTCATAATATTTACGTATAGCAAGCACATAATAGTACCATGATGTATCTTGAACACAATAAATATATAATCTAATAGCTATAATAGTGGCCAGTGGGTAATCGTTATGTTGTCCTCTCTCACACTCTAACCGTGTGCGGTAAAAAAACAAAAACGACTCTGCACGTAATTGGAAAATTAAAAGTTGTTCGCGTGCGCAATTTTTATCAAGTAGTACTTAAGCAAATATCGTCGTCCGAAGGACGTCTGGTAAACCGTTTTGAGTCCGGTCTGTGTCGTCACAGACAACAGTGGCTTTGAGACCATAATAATAAACATAATATCCGCATATTGTATTTACTCCGTATTACTTAGGCACGCATACAACATGCAGCAAACTATACATTAATAAGAAGTAAGAACACATTTTAGTATTTTACTCTGTAATTTTTAATTTTAAAATTTAGAGTGATCTAACTTATTGTCTATTGAGGCAGTGTTGAGACTTATCTAGATGAAAATTTCATTATCTATTATTTTATGTAGATTAAAATCGAGTATCTACTGGTAGTCTTTTTATTTATCCTAGATGAAAATCTCAGTTATCTATAATAATTTATCTAGATATTTTTTTATGTATAGACATTTATTTAATATTACCTACAGTATAATAATATACATTTTTACATTTTGTGTTCGAAAACCATAATATTATCCTACTATCGATACTATATTACTAATATCAATTGAAAATTTCGAGTGATTATTTCGAGTGATAACTCGATTATAACAATATCACAGAATAGATTAAATCTATTCTGTGACAATAGCTTTGTTCGTTTTGACAAAAAGTGTACACTTTTTCATAATAGTGTACACCTGAAGCGTTTGTTTTAGAAAAGTGTTGGCGTACACACTGTTTGTTTTGAAATAGTGTGGGTTTGGTGTGTACACTATCCACACCAACTAAAGTGCAGGTGTCGTACTTGATTTTTGGTGTGGAGCCAGTTATTATCATAAATATATTTCCTTATCACTCGCTACATGCTGAATTGCTGACTGCCGAGATTAGTTTATACATTCGTATTTATAATTTAAATAAAGCACTATAAATGAATAATTATGTATTGATTTATATACCTTCATCATCATTAGAACAAAAAACAGTGGCAGGAACTTTACGTGCATCACTAACTTGTTCTAAAACAGTCTGATGACGAATCAAAAAACTGCATATAAATATCATCCATAATTTTAAAATCTATTAATCTGTTATTACAATTACAACTATTTAGAAATAATTTCTAATTTCTTATTTCAATTATTGGAATTTTAGATGATTGAAAATTTTATAAGTCGTTATCAATTATCATTTAATTACTATCTTTATCAATGAGCCGACTCTCACACCTGAAACGTTTGTTTTAAATTGGCACACCACACACCATACCCAACACTTCTACACTATAGTGTTAACATTTAGTTTTTAAAACGAACAAAGCTAATATATCGATTACTAATAACTCGATTATAGAAATAATTCGATTATGCCCATCACTAATAATAATTTAATTTATAATAGAAAATATATTATATGGTACCTACTTTTAAATAGTATATTTAATATTATATAGTATGAACAAATTCCAAGTAGGTATTCATAAAATATAAAATATATACAGGTAATCTTGATTCTTGGTAGTATATGGTAGTATTCTAGTAATTATAATAATCTAGTCGGTATTCCACAATTTATTATTGGCTGTGGCGTACATTACTGATCGGCTGTGGCCTGTGGCGGTAGAAAAACAAGATAATTTATATAATGATAGTACCTATTAATGTTATAAAAATATAATATATTGTGTGGCAAGTACGGAAAGTGAGCTATTTGACTATTTCAGTCGCGGGCGAGGGCCCCATTTCGCCAAAGACTGAAATTGCCTTCCCGCACGAGCCACACATACTATTTTTTTTTCACGCCTATAACGATATGTGCGCCCGGCACTTTTGGGAATTTCCAATTTACCGCCCCGCACTTTTTGGAATTTCCACTTTACCGCCCGGCACTATTAGGGATACCACCCTCTGGACGGAAAAAGGACGCTTTCCAACGCTTCAACCGCTATCGAAAACCAAATTTTCGGTGCAGGGCGTGACAAAAAATGTATTATAGCGTATTTCTGCGTATACTGCTGTAGACAAATTATTCTATATACAATATACATTAATACATTATACCTACATAATATATATAAAACGGTTTGAGGTCGGCGTATGAATCGGTAGGTAAATATTTTGTACCTATTGTTGTAAATTTGTAATGACGGTGGCGTGTGATTATGATGTAATGATGTTTAATAACTACCATTCATATATATATTATAATTATTCGATAAATTGATAATATTATGTTTATTTATCATAAGATAAAAATTAAAAATTATAATATGTTAATTTTAATTACATATTATTGTAATATCTAGTAAACAATAACATGCTGTAGAAACGGTTTGGTAGGTATAAGGAATAAGAAGTATGCAGTATGCTTAATGAAAAGACTGCGCAAATTTTTTAAGGGGCAACGTATAATTTATAAAGGCAATCAACAAAAACCATAAGACAAAATATGCAATACCTATGCACAAAGGCGATGCACATGTGCGAACTAGGACGAAAGTACGGTTCGTGTCGATCATACTTCTTATTTCTTATACAATGCCTACTGCCTAGTCTAGGTAGTAATGTAGTATAAAGACTGTATACGATATTATTTCGTGTATAATAAATTAGTATTTAGTACATCAATATCATAAATGTAAAATGCGTATTATAATAATTATCACGAACTCAAATATACTAGATACCTATCTTAGTTCGTGTTAGTTATACTATATTAGAATGCATAGATCTTAGATTAAAATTTTAAAATTTTTAAAACTGAGCTTAAAATTGTAATATGGTATTGGGGATGGTAATATTAATATATTATATAGTAATGTGGTTATTTTGTTCTTAATTTTGTTATTTATGGTTCTAATATTTTGTGGCAACTGTTGACTGCCGACTGGTGAACCTATATAGGATACAGATTGCAGGATACGCAACGAACATCTACTGATAACTGATAAGTGAAGCGCCTTCTCAGTTTTCACACTGCGGCAAGACGACTAGCGCTAAGCCGCTAATCCTAATATGTACGTGTGTTAATGTAATTTAGTTCCTTGTTCTCCCGGTACCACAGAATAATCCTATTTAGGCGCTAGTGGCTAGTTATCTTGCATGAGAATGTGATTGCTTTAAAAATATTACTGATAGCACATAGTTTCGTACTTTCGTATACAATATGGCAATATGCTAATCCGCGGCTTGGAGGGGCACGTCGTCGTCGTCGTCGTCGTCGTGCTGCTGATAACGTAAACAAAATGATTTTAAGCGTACAATAGTTAAATTCGAGTGCAGCAGCTCCTTCGAACGGCCGTCCGTCGGTTTTCGGCGTCCGCGATATTCAAATTCTTCGGTCGCAGCGAAGTTTTCACTCGTCTAGTCTAGCTTTCCCCTTCGTTCATCGTTTTTTCTCTTTACCTTCGTGCGCTGGTGGTGGTTGTAGTGGTGGTGGTGATCGGCCCGCCTATATTCACCGGATCTTGTTGACCATACTAGAGGTGGTGTCATCGAGACTTCGACACCGTGTCCTCTCCTCGGATACATATGTGCACGTACATCCTTCCAACATCGCCTCAACGAATCGACAGATGACGGTTTGATGACATGACTGACGAAAATTGGACTCATGTCAGCGACCGAAAGAGATATGGAATCGGTGAGTATAGTGCCTGGCTTGGGCGATTGATATACCTTGAAACAGAATATTGTATCATTAACACAGTTAAACAGTTTGAAACTATCAACATAGTCAGTGGCGTACCCAGGATTTTAGAACTGTGGGTCTGCCTTACTTACGAGAGGCCACTGTGTAGAAACTTCAACCAACTACCTATATAGTTAGGTATTACAAAGTCACTCTGGGCTCACGATTTACCTTATTAGTTATTTACATCACATTTTGATACCAACGTTCAATATAACTATATCACATATTTTTAAGTAAATTGTAAAATTTACTTACAAGCTTTAATAGCTATATTTAATTTATTTTTATTTTTATTTGTTGCATTAAAATTTATATTCAATTAAAAAATTACCTGACATATTTAAATCATTAGAAGAAATTATACAAATTTATTATTTTATTTGTATACGTATATTTGCAGTATATTTATTTTATTTTAGTTTTCAATGACTGATTTCATTTTCACAAGAGATATAGAATAGGTGGTTCTAAATTCTAATACAATAGAAAAGTCAAAAATAATACATTAATAAAATTTATATTTAATAATACCTACATGAAAATAATAGCAAAGAACTAGAATATTACAATCATTTTCTGCGCTTTTTCATTAGTGCGAATTATGTACTATATTATGTACTAATTATGTTAACAAAATCAATGGTTTGAGCTATGTTGCTTTCTATGCTCAATATGGCCAAATTTGATAGCTGGTCTTCAGTCATAGTTGAGCTAAGGCATGTTTTGAGAAGTTTTAGAACGCTAAAACTTCTTTCTGCAGTTGCACTGCTGACTGGTATAGTGTATAAAAAATTTTATACAAAGTATATAAATTTGGATATGAAGAAACCATATCTCGTGATATCATGAATTTTCAATACATCATTTAATTTTAAAGGTCCAGTTACTCCAGTTTCAATAGTTTTGCCATTTGTTGGTAAACTAGATGTAATGAACGGTATTCCACTTCTATATCAATTTCATCTATGTCAACTTCATAAAATCTTATATAATATCTATATCCAACATATTTTTATACTTGTGTTTATCGAATTTTAGGTACGTACATTATAAGTTGATAAGCTTAAACACGATTTCGTACGCGTTATTTTACTTCAATACTCAGTCTTCACAGCTGTATATACGATATACCCCTATATCATAATAGCAGATCTTCGATATTTTGAAGGGGGGGCACATATAAATTGTATAATTTTAATTTTAATTAATAATAGGTACATACACACTATCAATAATGATTATAATAAGTAATAATTAATAGTTGGTAGTATTATCCTTATCAACTGTATGTTTCATTTATATGATACTCGTAGTTACATAACAACTTGTCGACAGAAAATTGACAAGGGGAACGTGCCTCTCCTCTAAATTCACCACTGTACATAATTTTTTCAAATAAAAAAATGTTTATATAGTTTGCCATTTCGAGGGGCCACATTTAACTGGGAAAACAACTGTGGGTCAGCTGACCTCCCAAACCCCCCCCTGGGTCCGCCCCTGAACATAGTTATTTGTTTTTGCTGTCCGTGCTCTGTCCAAACTATGAGTTTTACTCTTCGCATATTGCTGTGAACGCTGGTAAACTCTTGGCTAAATCTCTCTCTTTAGTATTCAAGACATTGCCGGTTGTTGTTTGGTACTGAGGAGGTACATGATAATATGACACACTGATGTTTTTATTCTATATGACATATAAATACCCGATTTATTTTGATTGAATTATTCATAATATGTCCATACATTACATTCATATTAATATCACTAATTGTGATGTTTATTCAATGTTATTGGGTAGTTTTAATGTTTTATATTGGATATTTTCATTAGGGACTTTATTATTTTTAAATAAATTATAAACCATTTCAAGTATTTTTATTTACTAGTGATATGTCCAAATACCTAACAAAAAAATAATTAAAAAGTGCCTCATGCTGTGCCAATAGTTTTTGACGAGCAAGCATAAAGATGTATTATCTACGTAAATAGCTAACAGGAACTTACTAGTTCGTAGTTAATATTACATTTTCATATGAATTATAGTAGATAGAGTTATAAGAATTCTATTTACTTCAATGAGTCATTTTGGTCAAATTAATGACTAATGTACAAAACCAATAATTTAATAAAAATTGAAATCTATAAATAATATCCTACCTAATCAATGACATGAATAAAGTAATTTTCTTTATTTTACAAAATATAATTTTGCTATAAAATTCTCAAACACTATTTAGAAAATATATTGTTAATTATGTTCTCTTATCTCATTAAAAAACTGCTTGTAATTTTGTTAAATGTGTTGGCCATCAAATACAAAAAAAATATTGTTACTCCCATCATTACTAGATACAGGATGAGCTTGTTAGCAAATTTCAATGACATCTAATATTTATAATTGAGTGTTTTAAAACAACACCATGACTGCAAAAAGGGGACGAGCTATACTGTTTTATATTCCAACTATTATTAGCTGCCGTTCCATTTCATTTATTAATATAATTTATTAATTTGTGACCTGAATTTGTTTTGATTTTTAGCCATTCATAACTATCTTCAAAGTGGACCACATCGTATCAAACTGTTGGCCGGTGAATGTGTTCACGTTCTGGAAGAAAGTGCTGAATGGTATTACGGGTTCTCTTTTAAGAATAAATCAACCCACGGGATATTTCCTAAAAAATTTGTTCATATCATGGATAATGTTGTTGAAAAATTTGGGTTTGTTTAATTTTTTTAACTAATTATTTATTGATAAATAATTTTTTTATCATTATTAGGCCAGCGGAGTTGACAGTTTTGAAACAACCACAAATTGTTCATGAATTAACCAGTGTTATTCGAGAATGGGGTGCCATATGGAAACAATTATACATAGTAAGAATAAATCATTTTTACCTATACAAATAATTATAAAGTTTAAAAAAAATTTTTTCAGTCTCACAACTCAAATTTTAAGAATGTAAAAAATAAAATGTACGAATTAATAAACTTTAGAAGTAAAATATTATCTGGTACACTTCCAGTAGACGAGCTAAAAGAAGTACAAAGACTGGCTACATCTACCATAGATATTGGAAACAAGTAAACTAATTTCAATATAAAAATATTTTTTTTTAACAATTTAAAAAAATAGGTATATCATTATTATTATTCAAACAGTGACTCGTCAATGATGTAATTTTTTGATGAAATGACTTAACTTATATTGTTTGTTATTACTTTTTAGTAATTAAGTTAATAATTTTTTTTTTGTTTCTTTATTTAGATTATTAGGACTAGATATGGTGGTTAGGGATGAACAGGGTAATATTTTGAATCCATTACATACACCAACCATTCAGCTATACAAACATCATGAAATAGCCACTGAACGCATCCAAAATTCTCATGTAAAATTTGTGTTAATTTAATGTAACAAGATTGTTTTTAAATGTTATAATATTTATAATTATAGACCACTGGGGTGTATAAAAAGTCAATTCAGCAGATCAACTATTTGTATAACTACACTGTGTATTTATCTGTACACAATTTCATGTGCAAAATAATGGATGATGCTGAACTACTATTAACATTATATGATGCAAAGAGTGGTAAATCATTTTCTGAAAATTTTGCTATACGATGGGCCACCAATAAAATGGACCAGGGATGGTCACAGACTGATATTTTTCATAATTTCAGAGCTTTATTCACAGTAATATTCTAATTAGAATTTTTTTTTATAATCCTTTATTTACATGTACAAGAATACTCACAAATGTCACTATCTAATTTTTAGGACCTAGGAACCAGAGATTTAACTCGAGAGAAGGTATATTTAGTGTGTTATATAATACGAATTGGTGGTATGGATAATGATAGTAATAGTAAAAAGAGTTGGGCTACAACACAAATCCGTAGACCCTGGGGTGTTGCTGCTATGGATCTGACTTTGTATTTTACTCAAAAACTGGAGAGTGATGAAGACAAACATCATTTTATGCCATTTTTACCGTAAATATATTTTTATTTAATTTAAAATTAAATTTTTAGTTTAATTTGTTTTCTTATTTAGATGTGAAAAAGATAACCTAGAAAACACCTTGAAAAGGTATTTAAATCTTAGAGACTATTCTCATAAAGAACACAAAGGTCAAGGACTGTATGTCAGTTTTAAACTGCTTCATGGGGATATTAAACAGGTATGATAATAATTATTCTACTATTTTATTTATTATAATATAATTAATATATTATTCAATTGGTCTTAACTGGTAGGTGCGAGAAGAATGTCCACATTTAGTTCTTGGTAATGTTGCCTTAGTGAGAAAAATGGGATTTCCAGAAGTTATATTACCTGGTGATGTGAGAAATGATCTCTACTTAACGTTGGTAAATGGAGAGTTCTCAAGAGGAAGTTTGTCTTCATCGGACAAAAATATCCAAGTTACTGTCACTGCATGTAATGAAAAAGGTGTTAAGTTACTAGTAAGTTATGGTTATTTCTGATTTAAGGTATAAATATTAAATATTGAACCTTTAATATCTAATACTTATTTCAGGGTGTAATCATGCTGGGCGGGGACTCTGAACCTCTTTCTGATTTTAATTCTGTTGTTTATTATCATGAAGATAAACCTCGCTGGTATGAAATTGTGAAATTAGCCATACCTATAGAGGACTTTAAAGGTAGTCACTTGAAGTTCATGTTCAAACATAGATCATCAAATGAAACCAAAGATAAAAATGAAAAGCCATTTGCACTATCATTTGTTAAATTGATGCAAGATAATGGCACTACATTGAGAGACACATTACATGAATTGTTGGTGTACAAAGTACGTAGTATGAGATTTTCATTTTTCTATAAACTAAATATTTCATGTAAAATCCAATATATTTTATTACAGATTGATCATAAAAAATTTGATTGCATGGACATATCATATCTAAGTCTTGCTTCAAGAAAAAATGAATTAACCGAAACAAATAATCAAATATCTGTACCTGGACTATCCTTAGCTAATAAAGATGTATTTATAATACAGTCAAATATTTGCTCAACAAAACTAACACAAAATGGTATGTTAGTAAAATATATGTATGTTATATAATATAGTGTTTTTATTTTATTTTATTTAGTTGATCTCTTGGGTTTGTTGAATTGGACAAGTCATCCTGACAAATTACGTACTAGTTTATCTGCTTTGATGATAGTTGACGGCGAAGAAGTAGTTAAGTTCTTGCAAGATGTTTTAGATGCATTATTCAACATTCTCATGCATAATTCTGATTCTGATCTCTTTGATAACATGGTTTTTGAATGTTTGGTTAGTAAATATGTTTAAACAGCAATTTATATTATTAACTATTATGTCCATTATTCATAAATTTTAATGTTTATTTATTTAGCTGTATATTATTGGATTAGTTTCTGATAGAAAATATCAGCACTTCCAACCAGTTCTAGATTTATATATTAAAGAAAGTTTTTCTGCAACACTGGCTTATAAGTGAGTTATAACTTTAAATACATTTAGTAATGAAATGTTTTACGATGAATTTAATTATTGTATGTTCTAGTAAATTGATAGTAGTTTTAAAGTTCCATTTAAGTAACTTGGATCAAACTGACAAGGATCTCTTATTAAAAATAATGAAATCATTCAAGTACATCATGAAGTTTATTGCCAGATCTCGTTTTTTGTTTTCTCAGTAAGTGCTTTTGTTATTAGTAGTTTATTTTTAATCTTAATATAGAATTATATATTAAGATTATAATTATAACCATAGGTGGATAAGCATCCTTGGTTAATAGACAAATTCCCTTAGTATTTTTTTTTATGTGTGATAACACGGTAATCGGAAAAAAAATCCCCCGACGAACAACCCCGGAAAAAAAATCCCCAGTTACAATATTACTGACAATCACATGCAAATGGTTGAACAAATATATTTTGAACGTTAATTAGTATCTATAATTAATATTTAATGACAAATACGTATATTATATTCTATTATAATATAATATATTAAATTATATTGTTAAAAAAATTATAAAAATATTTATAATGATAGATACGTCAATTAATAATACAGTTAAAAACATAGTATACAAAAATATTATACAAAATATAGGTACCTATATATTTTATGTAGGTATAATTCTGTAAAAATTGAATTCCCGAAATAAAATATTGCGTTTTCTGTGACATTTTGACGATAAGCGGTTTAGTATGTACCTTTGATAATATATAATATAAGGTAAAGTTAGTTATTTAATTTGAATTACACATAATATATCATCGTAATTTAAAACAAAATATTAATTATAATATATAATTTTTTTAACAATATAATATAATATAATATATTATATTATAATATAATATATTATATTATAATATAATATAATATACGTATTTGTAATTAAATATTAATTATAGATACTAATTAACGTTTAAAAAATATTTGTTCAACCATTTGTAAGAGGTTGTGAGTAATATTGTAGTCTGGGGATTTTTTTTCCGGCGTTGTTCGTCAAGGGATTTTTTTTCCGGGGGATTTTTATTCCGGGATTCAATAACACTGGTCTATAAGCTTGACTAGGCTTGTTCCATAAACGCAGCATATTTTATGTCTGGTGACAAACAGAATCTTAGTAACTTAATTTTTAAAATCAGTTGTAGACACTGATTTTTAATTGAAAGGACACTACCACTGTAGTTGCACTCCTATCCAAAATAATTTGTTATCAATCATTAGTTTCCCATAATACATTTGTGTTAGTATATGACAATTTGCTTATATATATTTTATTAAATGCCTTATGACACAACAATCAATTAAGTCTTTCTTGTATCAAAAAGAAAGTTTTGGGCCATTCTCTGTATATTCACAATTACAAAAATGTTACTTATATATTACTGCTTATGATTTTAATTATGTTGTATTGATTGTTTTCTAGTGTATTATATGTTATATATTTATTATTTCTTTTTAAATAGATTGTATGAAGGCAAAGGACAACAAACTTTTGAAATGTCTATGTATGAAATGTTGAAGTTATTATCAAAGTTAATGTGTAGTAACTCGGATGCAACATTATTTTTACAAGGCGCATGTCTTAAATATATTCCTTATTCTATTCCCGACATAATGACTGTCTTTAGTACTACTCAATTAAGGTATATAATTGTATTACTTATACTATGTAAGTGTGGTTAGTATTAACTATTTTATCCCTTATTACTGCATTTCAAATTTTCTGTTTAAGTACATTACTGGTGGAACTCATTGGTAACTTGCCTCCATCCAGACTAGTGAAACAAAAGTTGATTACTATGAGCGATATAGTTCATAGCCAACTTTTTTTAAACTCAGATTGTCGTGCCATATTACTTCCATCTATTCTTGCTAGAATTAAAGAGCTTTTAGAGTCTTCTGATGAGGTATGTATTCTATTTAAAACTGGACATTAATTTAATGTATGCAAATATTTCATTTCAACCATTGAATAATTTTAATAATGTTTTTCTAATTTTAAATTAATTGATTGATTTTTTGTCATAAAATGTCTTATTTAAATGTATAGTTTAAGTTATAATAAATGAATGAAAATATTTGCTTATGTTTCATTAATGTTTTGTTGCATCTTGAGTTTTGCAACGTGCATGCTTGTGTTTTAAATACAAATTGTGGCACAGTTTAATATTCAATATATTTTAACCAACAATATATATTGTCGCATACTCACATACATAGTGTCTAGACTGTTTGTAAACAAATCAATATTCTGGACAGATATTATAAAATGTTTTAAAACCTTCTAGACACTGTGTATATAATGTATATTATACATTAATTTTTGTTCTAACCAAATGAAAATCTTTTTCATGTGTATAAAAACAAAATGGAATGAATTGTGTGTAACTAAAAATCTGTGTTAACATAATATAATTGTATAAATATTTTAACATATTTCAGTGTTATGAGAGTTTACCTCGTGGTTGCTTGTTGGCCTACCACTCACAGCACATTGGCAATCTTGATTTGTTTTGTGCTTTTATTGAAATTAAATTTACCAATTTCAATTATTTAAATGTTGCAAATACTAATATTAAATGTGGGTAAATTATTCAGAAAACTACCAAATCTATATTTATTCATTTAAAATGTATTTTTATCTTGATAATTTATGTGAAAAAATTCTTGACCTTTGCTATTTCTTCAGTATGATGAAAGTATAGTTTTGAATTCTTCTTGTTCTACAATTGGTTAATGTATTTTGGTATTAATTAATAATTAATATTTATTCACTTATTGAATTACTGTTATTAATTTTACATATTATCATTTTTTTTATTGCAAATGCTAGTGTTATTTTAAGTATGATATACCTAACTTAAGAAAGAAAATACAATTTAAAAATAATGAGGGATTAGATTTTGAATATCATTGACTAATTTTAATGTCATAACTAATGAAAACAAATTACTTGAATGGCTTATATACAATTTTATATTAAAAACAAACCAATAATATGTTTAATGCATGTTTGTTTTGGGATTTATAAAAAAAGATTAATAAATTAGAATTTTATTTGATATACTAATATTTCTACAATAGTAATGAGTGATGACTAATGACTAATAATATTGGCTTGGTTTTAGTTAACAAATAAAATTAACTCAACAGATTTTTTTTTCAATTAAGTATCTGTACCTATTTGTATAAGTTAAGGTTGACAGTTATCTATGGTATACCATCTTGTATTGGTATACCGGTTATTGCTTGGATGGTATACCATAATGCTGAAGTACCAACACACCGTTCAATACTGAAGTAATACTGTATGTATACTATATGGATTGACACTGTTGACTAGTTTTTTTTTCGTTATACTATAGGGTAGCCTGTATTCCCCGGGATATTACCGGTATACTGAAAAAAAAAAATATATAGAGACATAATTACCTATTTTTTATGAGAACCATTTAATTTTGGTGTCCTGGATTTCTTAACATTAAATGTAGCCACCTTAGTAAACTGGTTCTAATACCACAATTTCCTATCACTGTTTTTTTGGTATTCCAGTATTACGGTATACTGTTCCATACTAGAACCAATTTTATTATAGCAAAACCGATATCCAATTTCAATACTGTCAACCCTAATATAGGTAATTTTATTAGAGATTGATTATTAACTTTGAAAACTATTTTAAATGAAATGCATTATTTAATAGCTGCATATTAGAAACATTAGTTAATTTAATTTAAAATTTAAACTTGACTACATGAGAGTAAATTTGTGCTAAACAGTATTAAGAACTATAAGATGATTATACAATTTTAAAAATTAAAAAAAATTGATAAATTACCCCTACACTTACTTATAAAAATAGTCTTAATTTATTTTTAAAAAATAAGGTGCTGTGATTAAATCTATGACAATGTTTCATTAATATATACAATTATTATTTGCATTTTAATATAGATTTTTATTTTTATTAATTAAAAACATTGCATTGTATACCTGTTTAATATGCCATTTGTTTTATTTAATTTAATGTTTTTGTACTTAAGTACAATATTTTATGTAAATTTATATTAATAAATTAGGTATGTTATGATTTCTGCTAAAAAATAATTGAACATATTATTGAAATAGATAACATATAGCAGTAAGTAACAACACCATTAAATGCATTCAGTGGTGTATTGGTAAATATATTAATGAGTATACGCACCAATAAAATATGTATGTAACCTAAACGATCAAATTATATCATCGTATATATTATATAACGTTATTGCAGTTCAATTAGTACATATTTTTTAAAATTATTTTATTAATTTTTTTATAATGTAACAATAGAAAATAAAACAAAATCAACTCGAATGTCAAAAAAATTAAAATAATAACATTATTATTATAGGTACAATCAGACAATCTATAAAATTTTCCCCAAAGATTTTTTTGTATTCAATATTGGGTTTACTAAATTGAACTTAAACCCTTAAAATACATTAAACACAACGCATATTGTTATATAACTTATATTCAATACCTACTTCAATTGATAAATAATTCATTAATACATAATAACGAATAACGTTTTTTTCCTATATGAACTATTAAATACATTTTAAATCTTATTTGGTTTTCTGGTTATTTTGGAAACGTATACCCGTAAAATAAGATTTTACATTGGGTATACGCCGAAAATCAAAAATCTTCTGATGGGTATACGGCGTATACCCGCGTACCCGTACCAATACACCACTGAATGCATTTGCCTCAGAGAATATAATACATTATCTTTTCATAAAATATTGACTTAATACTACTATATAATAAACCATTAAATAATGCATTTCTCCCTGATAATTATAATAATAAAATAAAAAATTTAATGACTTAAAATTTGAAAAAAAACAAAACATCAAATTAATAATTACTTTTTATGTAATTTAAATAATATATATTTTTGGTTATAAACAAAACGAGCTCAGTTTATACTTAAGAATTGATCCACTTCTGTTTTTTGTTCAACATAATATAAATATAAGGTACTTAAAAGAAAAAGAAAAAAAAATCTTCGTTAGGTGATGTTTAGTAGTAGTATTTATTAACTCCACCAGGCGAAAACTAGCATCGAGTTTCGAAACAAAACAAAATCAGTAGCAAAAATTGCCAAAGTGCTGGGAGAAAATGGCCGCAAGTTACTAGACTCTCCTGACATGAGTGATCAAGTATGTTAACTATAATTATATATTCATACACATTAAATGGTCCTAGGTTGTTTACTTTAAAAGTTTAAACTTAAAATAGATTAATATTTAAACTTTGTATTATCAATTATGACACCAATACATTATATAACTACCTATAACATAACAGTTAAACGTAAATGTCTATATGGATTTTAGTAATTTAGTAATTAATAATCCCTGGACAACTAAAATGTATACAGAATTAGAAGATAAACTCTGATTATGCTTATTTGAGACCGACCGTTTTTAAGGAATACAAATAGGCAATTTCCTAAGTGTAGGAACCCTAGTGTCCTAAAGTGTTGTATATCATATAAATGTGTGGATAGTAAGTAGTAACTAGTAAGTTATCATAGTGTGTGTCTGTAGCGTAAAAGTAATTGCCGAGTGCTCCTGCCCAAGCACTCACATGTGACTTTTCTTTAACACACTATACGAATATTAATTATTTGTTGTTTTTTTATAATGAAAGTATCAATATTTTGCCAATTACATAAACTTATCTATTTATCCGATTAAATGTCTGAAAAAATATTTGAATTTGATATTGTATTATTAACATTTTACAATTTTTAATATTCAACATTTAAACACCAAATTTTGAAGGGTTCTATTTCAAAAAAGTGGAAAAATTGTTACAAAGTAGTAAGTAAACTTCATTAAGTATTCAAATAATTTGTTTTCAGAAGTTGTATCTGATTATTTAGATAGTCAATTGGCATATTATTAAGATCTACTAGGTCATAAGGAATAACATTCTTCCTCAAAAACAAAAATAATGTATTCAGAGCCCCAAGATTAAAATAATTAATATTATTTTTTTATGACTTATGTTTTTAATTGGCTCATTATGTGAAGGAAGATCTTAATCGGCCATCCCTCTAAAATTCAATAAAATTTCCGCCTATAAACAGATCCATTTTGTAGGAAAACAGCCAGCATCAAATTTCCATAAAAAATTCAAACCAAATAAAAATATATTTATCAGAACTTAAAGTATTCTTAGTAAGGATTTTCATCTTATGTTATATCCATATTTTGTTGTCTCTTAATATTTATTCTTTTTTTCGTATACATTTATTATTGTGAAAAAATTATTTGCCAACTCTTATATTTTGGAATATGGTTTCTATTTATGGTCTTTTAAGTGCTGTTTATAAGTGATAATATTTGAGTAGGTAATGTTTTTTTTAATTTTGTTTACATAAACTTCTTACTTTTATTTCTCGTATAAATATTAAAATATACCATAAATATTGGCTTTGTTGATAGATTTCTTTATTTGTATGCAAATCAAACAATTTATTGCATTTTTACGATTTTGCAATGTTGTGTATTGTTATTTTAGGTATTTTTTGTTTTTTGTATTTGTGAACTTAACAATGTATTGTAGACCTCGCGGACATCTAATTTGATGAAAATATAGTAAATCATGTAAAAGTTTAATTTATTTTTAAGATTGTGTCCATTGTATACAGGTCGAAATGTGTGTAAAACTATTAGGCGACATCATGGATCTTCTGTACGTGGCGGACACGGGATCAACATTTCGCGATATAACAGAAATAATGCTCACTGTCATGCGTACTGTAATTCAAACCACCATAGCGATGAACCGTGAAGGGACCCTAGTGGTAAGTGTTTTCTGATGATGATTTTTTTTTAACGACAACCTATATTTCTTATATCATAACATGAAGCAAAATAATTTTAATTTTTAAAAAATTTCGATGTGTACATATCAATAATCGAAATCATAATTTTTTTCATTAACAAGAATTGAAAGGTTACAATAGTGAATAGCGACAAGAGTGTTCACTTTTAAAATAATCATTATTTTCCATTTAATATCGGCAAACAATTTCTTATTTGTGTGCTGTAGGGCTACCTCGTATCCATCATGATATCAACATTGCGCCAGATGACTGCCGAACACTTTGACATCTACATCAAAAACTTTCCCACCAATATCGACTTGTTAGATTTTCTCATGGAAATACTGCTCGTCTTCAAGGATCTTGTTATACGGCCGGTGTTTCCCAAAGACTGGTGCGAGATGATAATGCTTCAGAACAGGTAAGACGTCGCTACAATGTGTGAATACCTTTCCAGTTTCCCCTCCAAAAATACATCACATAATTGTATAATACATATTAACTTGTGAAAAGTTTTAGTTTTGGATCATAATAATGTGTGCCAAACCCGCAAATTACTAACTTCTTCCTCCTCCACCTCCTTCTCAAAATCTCATCAGAGTCTCGGTATACTGTTTATATCACCTCCTTGTAAACAAGTTTACGCTGGTTGTTGTAAACTGCAGGTTTTGCATGCTCGTCTATATACGCTAAGCGCACAAGATTCACTGCTATTATTTAATGAAATTATGTTTCCTTACACAGTGTGATATTGAAGTCGTTGAGATACTTTTCACACACGATCCGTGACTATTTCTTCAAAGACTTCGAACACCAAGCGTGGAATAACTTCTTTCATTGCGCTGTCACGTTCTTGACGCAGCCGTCTCTTCAGCTGGAACAGTTTTCATCCAATAAACGTTGGAGGATCATCAGTCGGTACAAGGACATGCGCAGGGAAACCGGATTTGAAATACTAAGCATGTGGTTTAACTTGGGTAAGTCTTGCATAGAACACTGGAGTGGCATTGTGTCACCATGCTGTTCTGGGTGCCTGAGTTAATTTTCAGTTCTAAATTTTGTTTTCATTGTTTAATAGGGCAGTACAAAGTAAATTTCGTTCCTAGTCTGGTGGGCTCTTTCCTAGAGATGACATTGACGCCCGAAGTCGAGTTGCGCAAAGCCACCATACCAATATTCTTTGATATGATGCAATGCGAGTTTTATTCATGTTTCGATGGTCACACAAACAAACGGGACTCGAGTAACATCAAAGCTAAATTCAACGATGTAAGTCTAATTTATTAAATTCTATTAAAATATCCTATTCCATGAATTTGTAATAGTAAATAATTTTGTAATGTGGCTTACTAAATTTATTATATTTTACAGTTTGAAAACGAAATGATTGCCAAACTTGATCACTTAGTTGAAGGTGGTAAAGGCGATGAACAGTTCAAAGAACTTTTCGAATCTGTAATGTTAAGGAAGTGTGAAAATCATTCTACCATGAGAGATCAAGTAATTAAAATATTTAATTCTCAAAGTTAAAGAACTTTAGAAAGTAGATTTTGCCTCAGGATATTAAGTACTATCCTTCATTAGCTGTAAACTTTTACCTAATTAATCCAATTTTTTAAGTACACAAAATAAATTAAATATTTCTAATTATGAAAAAATAGTTACAACTTACAAGATTTGAATATTTATAACCAATACAGAAATATTGAATTCCTATTATTTTGTTGTATTATGCAATAAAAGTTATACCAATACCAATTTTTTTTAATGACACTCATGAATTTATTATTATTTATAACTTTGTAAATATTAGTATAATTATATTGTTTATGTCAAGTAAAGTAATGCATTTAAATTTCTATTAACATTTCTCATGAACTAAAATTGAATAATATATTACTTAATAGTTATTCTTTATGCAGAAGCATAACCATTTAATTAAAGCACAAATGTGTAAGGTTATCTCTGGGAAAATAATATTGATTATTGAAAAGATTGAAAAAAGTGATACACTTGACATGCCACACTCGCAATATACCTAACAGTACTATACCTACAAAAACAAGTATATTATTCTTTCTGCATAATTTTTGTTTTTCTTTCTACTAAACTTAAAAGTTTCTTATTTCTAAATATATGAGTATAATTTTACTGAAGTTTTATTGCACCTACATGATGTTATTAGAATTAAAAATCTCACCAATATCTAAAGAAAAAAATAAAGCATATTATACATTTTCAAACTGACTTTTTATTGAATTTTAGGGTAATCGATTTGTTAAAATAGTTACCGGTCTTCTGGAACGATTGCTAGAATATCGAGCCGTCATAAATGATGAAAACAAAGAAAATAGGATGAACTGTACTGTTAACTTATTGGTAAAAAAATATATAAAATCTAATTTAAATGTAATGTTATGAGTTATACAAACTGTTTCTTTTCATTTAGAATTTTTATATGGATATAAAACGTCAAGAAATGTACATCAGATATGTGAACAAACTGTGTTCTCTTCATTTAGAATGTGATGACTTCGCCGAAGCTGCATATACTCTTAGATTACACAGTGAATTACTATCGTGGTCGAATGATCCATTGCCACCTTTATTACGATCTCCATTGAGGTACCCAACATGCGACACACACAGACAATTAAAAGAAGCTTTGTACCATGACATCATTGATTATTTCAATAAAGGAAAAGTAAGATGTTTGTTAACTTCAAACAGTTTTACAGAAATTATATTACATTATTTTTCAGATGTGGGAATGTGCTGTGTGCATGTGTAAAGAACTAGTTAGACAGTGTGAAAGTGAGACGTATGATTATATACAGCTAAGCTCATTATTACAACGTATGTCAAATTTCTATGATAACATAATGAAGCAGCTCAGACCTGAACCAGAGTATTTCAGAGTTGCATATTATGGCAAAGGTTTTCCTTCATTCATACAAAACAAAGTTTTTATATACAGAGGCAAAGAATATGAACGTCTAAGCGATTTCTCAAACAGGACACTGAATCAATTTCCTAACGCTACTTTAATGCAAACATTATCAAAACCTGGATCAGAAATTACTGAATCTTCTAATCAATGTATCCTTTTAAAAATTAAATTTTTTTATTGAAATTGTGGTGAATTTTCATGACTGAAATGTTTTTATAAAATAATATTTTATGTTCTTCAATAAATTATTAATTAATAATACACTTTCAAACAATAATAATTTTATATTTCAATATATTTAATTCCCTTAACACTATAATTAATACAGATATTCAAATTAATAATGTTGAACCTGTAATGGACGAACGAAAAGAACATTTATTAAGAAAACCGATCAGCCAGCAAATACTTAGACATTATAGGTAAACTATTAAAATAATTGACAATCTAATGATATAATTGATAATAAATATTTTTGTATTATTTTACTATTTTAGAGTGAATGATGTGAAGCGATTTAAGTTTTCAAGACCATTTTACCGCGTAGATCCTAAGGCAAACTCAAATGATGATAACGAGTTTGCAAATCTATGGATTGAACGCACAGTGTTAGATACGACATATTCATTACCTGGCATACTACGATGGTTTCCAGTTAAACATTTTGATACATATGAAATAAGTCCGCTTAAAAATGCAATTGAGACTATGCAGGAAACAAATAAGTAATTAATGTCAAAGTATTCTCAAATTAGTATTCAAATTATTATTTTTTATTGTAGGTATCTAAGAGAGTTGATAATAGCTCATCGAAATGACTCAACACTGCCATTGAATCCTTTGACTATGAAATTGAATGGCATACTGGATGCAGCTGTGATGGGTGGAGTGACGAAGTACGAAAAAGCATTTTTTACCTCTGAATATTCGGTGAATCACGAAGAAGATGAACAACTTATTGAAAAGTTAAAGGATTTGGTTGCTTCCCAAATACCATTATTAGATATTGGTGTAAAAGTACATAGCGCACGTGCTCCACCATCGTTGACACCTTTACAATCACGATTTGAAGACTGTTTTGAAAAAATGAAAGTGCATATTGAAGAAAATTATGGCAAAAAGGTACATAGAATACAAATCACAAATTGTATAGTAATTTTTTTATTATTGTTGAGTATTTATATATTGTTATTTCTTATAGACGTGTGATATTAAATTTGATGTGGTCAAAATGAGAAGACATACAACTGCTGGAAGCCGTTTTAACGAAAAAAGATATTCTGGTTCTAGTATTGGATCAACAGAGTGAGTCAGTAGCTTAATTGCGAAGGGGGCAAGGTATCATCGCAAGCATGAATCAAAGGAGAGAGGGCAAGGGGATTTAGCCCCCCTCCTTTGCGGATAAATGTTATATATTATGTATTTATCGGTATAATTAATTTTTATTTACAGAGGACAAAATGGTATAACTAAGCAATCTCTTATGTCAACAACTTCATTATCTTCCAGCCTGGCTATCTTTGCAGGACCTGTATTAGTGTCTGGTTCGAATAAATTTGGTACTATTGGGGCACTTACAAGGAAAGATAAAAAAGAAAAAAAAAGACGTAATAGGACTGTATCAAAAATGGCAACAACAAATGATAGAGATTTGAGCATTTCTAACAGCTCTTCTAGCAATAGTCAATGGTATGCACTGCCTGATGCGGACAATATGTCTTTGAGTTCTATAAACAGTAATCTGAGTGTATTTTCTTCTCCTACACCTGTCATTGAGTTACGGCAAGAGGTAATTACATTAATAATTCAATAATTATTTCTCAATGAAAATAATAACTGTTTTGTCATAAAACTATAGCTGACACCCAAGAGGCCACTTCGCTCAGAAGTGGAAAAAGAGAGACGTTTAAGTCGACCCAATAGTGGTCAGTATCAATTTTCAAAGTTACCATCCATGAATAGTATTAATAGAGATTCTTTGGGTAAGTAAACACTATAATATTTGACTAGAGTATTATTGTTACATTTTTTCTGTTATTCTTACAAGTAGCAACAGATTCGACGGCAAGTGATGATGACACTCCTCCACCACTGCCTGCAAAGACCAGAGAAGCTGATTACTCAAATCTCTCAGACAAAGACAGTTTGGGTCTACCGGATTATTGTAGTCCTATTATAGTGAACAACATTATGGTCAGTATTTGTTTTTTATTCTGTAGATCATATTATAATATATATTAGTAAAATACTAAATAGTTTTTTATTGTTGCATGTCCAGTCAGAACAGCCGTTACAATTAATCAACTCACAAGAAAACAATAGGCCGCCAACACCTCCTCCCAAGAAACCCCCAATGAAAGCTCCTGTGTAAAAAAATGTAAATAACGTTTATTTATAGCTTTTCCTTTTTATGTATAAAAAAAAAACAAATGAAGCTGTGACCAATGAAGAATGATTTTATTATTTCTGATATTTATTAATTAAGATCATACAATTTATTTAGTATAACCATATAACTATATTATACAATTAAATTAAAAATATTTATACTAAATAGAAAATTCCAAATCTTATGTATCTTTGATGATTCACTGATCCAAATATTGTATTAGTTTATATTAATATGATTACAGCCTCATTTTTTTTTTTTTATCTGTGAACCATTTTGTTTTGTATTGAGACCTATTGGTGCAATATTCGTATTATGTGCTAAAAAAAAAAAAAAAACTTTACTTTAATCTCATTTACAGATATTATTTGTTTTAATTTATTATATTCATATATTTGTGTGTTAGTAGAAGAATATTATATAATAATATGTTAGTGAAAATTGTGTAGAATAGAAACTTCATCTTACAATTGTTTGCGAAATGTACCATCTGATTTTATAGACTGCTTTTTCTCTCCTCTTTTGTAATATTTATATTTTGTCGTATATGAATATATATTACATGTATAGTGTATACGAATGTACACCAATATATTTATATATTTACATATTTTAATAATAATGTTAAGACAATAGTATTCAAGTTGCTCAAAACAACCTGTTTACAAAAAAACTATGTCAGTAAACATGCAGTTACCATTAACAAAAAAAATTACCAGAGCGCTTGTCAATTATTTTTACACAGATTTTGCAACAAATCCAATGGTTATTGTATTTTTATAATATATCACTAATATATTTCTGTAATTTTATACATATTTTTGTATTATTTAAGTGATAACAAATTTATTGTTTTTACTACAATCTGAATTTTTATTTTTGTGTTTGTCGTGTGTTTGTGTATTTTATACTTAAATATTTTGTAGTTTTTTTTTTTCAATGATGATGAACATTATTTGCATTTCTATTATATTATATGTATATTCAATATTGTTCAGTCATTCAGATTTACCAAAGGAATAAATGTTTTAAGTATTATTGTGTGATTGATTTAACTACAACATAGGTATTATTATTTGTTATTATTGTCTTCGAAATATTATAATTTATAATATCAATAATAAAAATATTTTACATAAAAGCTTCAGACTTCAGTGTATGTACCTACTTCCTGACAGCTTGCATGCTGTTAATAGGTGTGGATGGTCAGCTGCATAATAGTATGGTTGAGTATATAGGACCAAGCCAGGGGCAGATCTAGAGTTAGGAAACTGTGGGTCAGGACATTTCAAGGGGCCACTTATTAATACCAGATTAGAAATCTATACTTGTGTACTAGGTATATAGAACAAAAAAAAATTAATTTATACGATACGTTTGTTTATTTAAGGGTCCAAGTATCCAACTACCCAAGATCTGGAAAGAGGACAATTTGATCAGCAAATATTAACTGTGTTTCAGCTGACCTCCTGACCCCCCCCCCCCAAAAAAAATGTATTCATAGCCCTCATACGAAAAAGTTCTTACACAAATTTGGAAAACCTAAATAGGAATTGTAGTAAGTAACCTTTGCAATTCCTTTGAACTTACATGATAAGGACAATTACTTGTGTAAGGGCCTTGGTTCCTTTATGTTACAAAATGGTTGTGGCAGTTATAATGATAGTGGTGATACGATGTGAATATTGTGAAATAACGTAATTTTAGTGATAAAACGCCAGAGACAGAGAGGCCTCTCATTTGGAGAATTCGGGAAACACGCTACAACTTAAACGCGGCTGTTTTAGTTTCTTGTAACTTCAAACAACACGCTTACGCCACATAATAGATTACATTATTTCAGTAAATACTAAATAGTGACACGTGCGAAAGTATGGAATTTAATTAGTGTGGTATTCAGATTCTACTTGAATGAATTGTGATTTCATTCAAATACGTTGTAGTAAATTTCATTAAAATTGCCTACTCAAAACCTCGTGACGAGTGGTTTTGTGGTGTAAGTATGTGTAACGCTGTCATATACGATTAGGTTTCTATATTTTTAAATTTGTGCCAAATGAAAATCGTTGTAACATACACTCAGTCTTGTAAAGAATACTTTTATTTTGTATTCGGAATACATATTCGAATAAATGAGAATTAAGGTATTCAGAATACGTATTCGAATAGTTCTTAAAAAATATATTCAGAATACATATTCGAATACTTTAAAAAGTATTCGAATACTATTAGAATACTTTTTTTCACAAATAATTGTTGTCAGTTTTTGAATGGTTGGTAATTACTAATTAACATTTATTAATTAATAATTAAAATTACTTTGTAATCATAAGCTATTTATAAATTTTGACCACATATGATACGGCCGATACGAAGTATACGTGATAAAACACATTGGTATTTATAAAAATAATCATTTCATGGGCCAAAATTATATTTCTTTCAAAGAATAAAATTAATGTTCATGATTTATAATATATGTCTTGTCACAAATTTAAAACTATTTTACTGGATCGGAAAAAGTATTTTTTTAATGAATAAAAAATACAAATAAAAGTATTCAGAATACGTATTCGAATACTTTAAAAAAAAAGTATTTAGAATAGTATTCGAATACAAAAAGAGTATTCAAATACTTTTATTCGAATACATTTATTCGAATACTTTACAAGACTGCATACACTCGAACCACGTCATAAACTATAATACTGACCGTGTACCGCACAAAATAAGACATTATATTATACCAGCAGTGGCAGATTTAAGGGAGCCAGAGGGGCCTAGCATCTAGCTTCATAAATTTGGCCGTTTTTAAATATTTGTGTCTTAAAACTTGGAAAAAGACCCCCCCCCCCACACACACAAAAAAATAAATTCTAGATTCGCCACTTTATATCTTTAATGTACACTAAAGAAAAGTGGGTGAACGTTGTAAGTTCTGACACAACTGCAGGGCTTGTAAATATTTTTTCTGATTTCGATTTCGATCTCATTAACCACAAACGTCAGTGTAAACTTGTAACTTGTAAGTATTATTTTTTATTTTATATGTTTTATATATTATGAATTATGATTATATGTATTATTTATATTTAGATCACCTGTATATGGTTATACAGTCGGACATCTAATACCCAAGGGGAGATGGGAGCCCCCTGTCCATAGCTAAAAAATATATTAATGTTTAACAACATTTTAAATTAGGGTGAAAATTAAAAATGCACTTGGATGTCCCCCCATCTGCCGATAAATATGTTTACCTACTTCCTACGCCCTTGTCTATTCCAATTGTTTTATTACGGAGAAATATGACATTATATGATCCCACTTAGACGTCCTTCAAAAATAAATCATTTTTTTTTCGACGTTGAGCTCTGTTACGATATTACGATATTTTTGATTTGTTTGCGCGTAGTATATGTAGAAAATCATCCGCACAAAATCTGGTGGTCTCCAGCCCTCACTTATTTTGACTTCTGTACAAGCCACTCCGGCCATAATGAGGGGTTCGACCTCTACATCGATCCAATTTGTAATGTATTGTCGTAGTTTATGTCATATACTCATATATACCTATATATAAGCACGCCGGCACTATGCGCCGTCATCGCAATGTCGTTCGGAAAAACTTATACCGTGAACGACTACGACTGCAGCCTCGCAGGATCGTCGTAGGAGATATATATAGCAGTGGTACCTATTGGTTAGCTGGTATATAGGCTGTGACCACAAGTCAAAATAGGCGTAAAACGTATACCTATATAGACTTAATAGAGAGCTTTCCGTACAGTCCTAACACGAACGGATAGAATTTTTCAATTATTATGTGATCATATTTTGTACGTATGTTCAACCGCGGACGCTTTATCTAAGGTCATATACCCGCGGTGGTAAGCTCCCACTGCCCTCCCCAAAACGTCGACTAGTGGGCACTGACTATATGGGGGTTCAACGACGGCCATCGCAAGCGGTCAGCTGCAAGCATACCGTCAACCCGGGTGACTTGGAACGATTTTCACTTTTTAACTACTGTAACACATTCATTATTGATAATTAAATTCTGTAAAAAAATCATGCAGTGTCGCACTCCTCCAAGGAATAGATTGAGCAAAAAAAAAATAAAGGTCTTAAGTAAATTAAGGTAAAAAAAAAATAAAAAGTGCTTGTTCCAATTCGCCCGGTTTGACGGTACCTATATAATATAGGCGGACGGCCTAGATTTGTGAAAAACTACCAATCGACCGCGGACTTGCGGCGGAAAACGATTCTATTGTTATATAATACATATATATTTAGACTGCGTGGAAATTTCCACGTCTGAGGTATACCCATTGCGCCATCGGGTCGTTTCGAAACTGTCGTTTTATTTTCTTCACATCGTATTGGTATTGGTATTGGTATCTATATATATATGTTCTGAAGCCTGTAATACAGAGGGATAATAAGCTCGTCCAGACGACTGTAACGAGCGCGATGTAGGTGTCGGCGGTGGAGGAGGAGGCGGTCCCTGTAGACTGACTATAATAATACTGTGGCAGACAGTTCTTACGACCGAACAACTGCAGCACGACTGGGGATGAAAAAATATACCGGAAATAGGAAATTATGATGCCTATATAGTGCGGATCCAACCGATTTCCCCGTTTCCGTGGACATAATATTATTTTCTTCAAACCGATGCCTATACATATTATACACCTACGAGGTAATGTTGCAAAATTTGTAATTCTTCGTACAAATGCGCCGCATTGCTATATTGGTAATTCTGTGTTCAATTCAAAATTTGTGGTGGTCTCGGATAAGGGACATAATAAATTCATAACCAGTAACCACGGCCCGTACTGAAATTTCAGGTTCACTCAAAACCATATATAGGTGCTCTGGAGGAGGGGGGCAAAGTAAAATATTAAAAAAAAATACTCAACAATTAACAAAATGTATTTTTATGTTGTTTCAATGTTTTGGATGGGGGGGGGGGGTGGAGGGTGACCACTATATAAGCCCATAGTGAAAACAATTCCTAAATTCCTAACAATTATATACACCGCTGCTCATAACTAGTAAATTGATTTATCGAGTAAGGTACTAGTACTTTATTAGTAAAATATTATAATATGGTAACCTATATTAGAAACTGTGATGCTTAATAATTTTTTTTAGTATTTTATCTTCTTCAGTCGGTGTTATATATTATTCACGACTTTAAATCGTGACGCCAATGGGCAATGGTCGTTCGAAATCAATCAGCCGATTACACCAATCGTTTTGATTCTATGCTATTAGACTGGATAAAAACATACCTACTTATATAATATTATAAATTATAATATTCAATTAATATTCACTGGAATAACTGCACTAAGTATGTAAAACGTACTAAGTACTAATATGTATGAATTGACCCAGTGGTGGATCTAGGATTGTCTATTGTGGCTGCTATACTGCTATGTTAATAATTAAGCTCATTAGGTATTTATCATGGACAACTTCGAGGTAACAAAAAAATATTTAACCTAGTTTTTGGTACTACAGTCTCCAATATTAATACTTTTACAAAAAAAAGTCGCTCTGCTGTACAGTAGGTTACAAGTGGGTCACTGTAATGTGTAATGGATGGTGTTAAATTTGAATTCAATGATATAATATTGTATAAGAAAAACGATTCTGAGCGAAAACGGTCAGTCAGCCTATGATATTACGAAGTATATTTGATGATATTATTAAGGTGAATAAAGTTATTTATATATAACCTATTTATGTGGAATCTTGTTTTGCATTTTCAATCCTAAGCTATAAAAGTTGAACATTTTATAAATTTTTAAATACAAAATTATTATTAAATTTTAAATGTAATACATTTTGTCAAAATTTAAACTTTAAATATTTATAAAAAAAAAAATTGTGCCTATGTATTTTTAATATTAACTGCTATTGTAACAATATATCATTAGCCTTGCATTAAAATTTCAGGCTTTTTTACCCAACAAATAAAATTTTATTGATATTTATAGAAAAAAATACTAAAAATATTGAAAACTGACAATGTCTGTAAACAGCTCAAAAGAGTCAAATTATTTTCAAAATTATAATATGGTGTATAGACAATGCTAATATAAACATTCAGTCAAAATTGCATGTACCTACGGTAATTTGTTTTTGAGTTGCACCAAAAACCAAAATTGATATTTTCGAAAATCGATTTTGCTTACAAATTCCCGTTTTTCTTTATTTTTTATTTTGTTTTTCACTGCGCTTTTTAAAACTACTGGAAAATTTTTACTTTTGACCTCCTAAAAGTACCAACTAGATTCACTTTCTTATCAGAAAAGATACTGTTGAAGAAAATCTAAGCATTTTTATGGTCCTAAAATGTGATGATAGACACAAAAATAAAAAAAAAATAGAAAAAAAACACACATCATTGTAAAATCAATACATTCATCGTTTCACTCAGAATCTAAAAGTTCAATATGCGGAACGGTTGCGGTGATTCAGCGCCCAAGCACCCTCTCCCCTAAATGTGCCACTGCATACACCTAATTTTTATCAGTAAATTTACAACGATTTTCAGCGTAGTCTATATTTTTGATTACAATAACATAATGGGTAATCAATTACCTATTCAATATTGGATTAAATTGGTTATGTTAATATATAATTATCGACACATAATTTTAGATCGATATAAGAACTAAAAAGTCCAGAATAAAGATTCAAACTACGCGTCTAAAAACGTACTCTTTTCAGAGGAATAGAGGATTATGATTAAACCACAATATTGCGCAGCAGCTGTCACATCAGTTGCTACATCAACCCGCGTGTAACACAATTGGAATTATTCATGTTTTTTCTTTTTACCTTTTTTTGGAAAACATGCAATATTATGCTTAACCATATGCATCATTAAATATAGTGTACAGCTCACAATAATCCAGCATTCATATAATCATATAATATATTATACTAAATATACTTATGTATATATACCACTCATATACCACGGAAACCGCAAGGAATACGCTTTATTATAACTCAGTAGTCTAAACATATGTTTGAATTCTGTTATTGGGGACATACAACTATAGACTATTGATCGAACATTTCTTGGACTTACAATTTTTTTTAACTCAAATAATTAGAGCATGCACTACACAACTCAACTTTTTTTTTAATAATCAACCCTTTTTTGAATATCATGGAATGTTATAATTTTTAAACGACCGATTTCATGCGATAATTTGACTGTACCCCGATAGAAACGGCTGCTGCAAATATTAAACCTCAACTGGTTAATTTGTATTGAATTCTGTAGAAACATCTTGTATCGGGCTGATGATACCACTGATAATGTTTATAGCTCAGATCACGCCGATTTGCCAGTTTTCGAGGAAGTTATATTTTCTTCAATAATCCGTGTACGAGGCGGATATTGCGGAATTTATATAATCTCTTGAACACAAATGCGCATTACTATAATACTTGTAATTCGATTTTCAATTCAAAATTTCAAAGTCGCTGTGCCAAATAAGACGTGACATCATAACCAGATGGTGCATAAATGGGAGGGGGCACCCCGGCCATTGTTTTTAGTGAAATTTCATCGGTATAAATATATATTAGTTATGTTATTATATATTCAAAAATAATATTAGTTATGAATATTCGCTGGTATAATATAACGTTTAAACTTTAAATTAAATACACGATGGTTATACTGCGGGGATTGACCATATGACCATATCACAGGAAATATGATACGGGTACATACGTTGCTAACAGAAAATATTATGTTCCTACATACCTAATACCTATAATATTAATATTATCTGGAAAAATATAAAATACATATTATTTATAAATTGTAATTGCATATATCGTATAGATACAAAAACGTATACTGCAGTCCCTTTAGGCATTGATATTTTTTTTTCAATTTAGTTTTACCGTTGATTATAAAATATATTCATAATTAATGGTTTTATAATTTATTTTCTGTAACCCGGAGTGTGTTTATTATTGCTGATTATTATTATTATTATTTTTATGGAACCCTGAATTACGTAATTCCATATATATTGTAATATTCCGCGATGACGTTCGTAGTTCTACTACTCGATGCGATGACGACTTCAACTGAAACGCAGTTTGAGGTACAACACAATAATAACGTTAATAACATTATATTATTATTTTTAATATTTAGCTTGCCGACGAAATTTATCGATTTCATTCATTCCCCGTCGTCATGCTGAACGACTAAATTTTAATATAATAACAATATTATCATAATATATATTATAAACTCGTGTAGTATATAATATATATAGGCAAAGACTGAAATGTGGAGAGCTATACAATTAATGATATTACGAACGTATTGCAATTTAAAGTAGGTAAGTTCTATAAATGTATATTCTGGTACTTACCCATATATGAACCTCGCCGTTGTATAAACTTAACGAGAATTATGTACCTACGCATTATTAAATTACGGACATAATACGTTGCTTTCTAGTTGCTGAACGCAACCCCGCGCCGCCGCCCCCCAGACCGAAAAAAAATCTCAATGCTTTTTTTAATATCAAAGCGCATTTTTTTCAGATAATATGACGTAGATACTTACACGATGGGTAGTGCGTGGGGTACTACTCAAAGTCGCAAAAGCTGAACAGTGAACACATATGTAAAGACAATCATATTAAGCTATATATGCAATAACGTAAGTAACTGAGGGTATAATATTATATAGGTACCTATGTAATATACGGTTACTTAAACATAACCAATCTACCAAAAAGCATAATATTCTATTGCGTAAGAACATTGTCTTCCCCCCTCCCCTGGAACAGACTGCAGGACACTGGTGATATTGTAATGTCGTAGGTTTCATATTATTATCTCCCCATCCAACTCGTACCGATGTGGTCCATAGGCATGTTCGGCTTTTTTGAAAGCAGGGACATGAATAATTGTTGACTATTCTCGGACCACGTTATATAGCAGTAAATCAGCAGTCTCGTTGCTTTATCTCATGTACTTTATATTACAAAAATAAGCAAAATGGGGGAGGGGAGATATGACACACTCATCCACCCCTGTGAGCACGCCCTTGATGCGGCGGTCGTGTTCGCTGTACGTTGCGCCGTTCTATAGAAATCGCTCTTTTCATCAATATTTTTACGATGGGCAAACGTTTGATAAACTGCACTAAAAAAAATATTTTCCGAATTTTTACGTCACAACCAATTTTTGTCCAACTATATAATATAGCCCTCCCATTTGATAAATAAGTATGTATTCAACGTTAACAAATGTTATGTTGTAGTTTAATTTATTGTCGCATATACTTCCATAACTAAATACATAATGATAAATAAGTAACTATGGCATAATCTCTTTTCGATAATTAATATTTTTTTTTAAACAAATCATAATTTATTTATTGTTGATATTGTTAATTAAGTATCTATTAAGTCTATAAATATTTTAAAGACAATTTTATAATCTAGTCTCGTATATTATATTAATTTACCTATTAATTATTATAAAATCAATATTGAAAATACAATAGGTATAAATATGTATTTATATTAATATTATGGAGAAAAATGTTTTATCCTGCCGCAAAGTGATGTGATAATATTTTCAAAATAATCTTAAACATTTCGAATACTTTCTGGAAATATTTTAAAAATATATATCATACTTTGCACAAAATACTTTTATTTCTTATGGGGTAGTTATTACAATTTGACATAGCTAAATACTATTTAAAATGTGAGTACCTATACGTTATGAAATGTCGTAATTTATAATTATTTATCATAATAATAAATTAGGGTAAGCCATAAGTCGTAAACTTATAACGAATAACATGTAACGATACTTTAGAGAAGAGACATATTATTCTGACATATACATTTTACATTATAACTTAATATTTGTATTCTGTATAATATTATATAGGTATTTTTTTTAGTGTCAGGCGGGACACATTTTGTGTTGTTTAAAAAAATAAAGTGCAGTTGACACTGGTAGGCACTTTGTGAGATAGGTAGGCAAAGAAAATATGTGTTATTTATATTCATTAATATAAATGGACTTTTCGTTATTCTACATAAATCAAAGTTGTTTATCCCTTATGCGTAGGTTTCTACTAGGAAAAAAAATAGTTGTATAATTTCAAAATTATAACTGGTATTGAAGGAGAAACACGCATTTTTTACACCCGCTTTTATAGGAGACTTCCGTTATCTTCCTAACCACCATAATATAATTAATCATCTTACCACTGCCGGAAAAATCCACCACGATGAAGACTAAGGAAGAGGTATCGTGACATTTCGTTTAACTAATTATATCAACTCTATAATGGAAATTAATCTTAAAATGTACAATAATAATTGATTTGACACGTTCACAGACAAAAAAGTAAAACAAGTTAAACTTGGCGTTAAAGGGTGGTCGGTGGTGGTTCTTTAAACAAAATATATTTCATGTCTGTACTGTACTATTAAACTATACATTTATTGAGGATTTCATTGTATAAAAACAACTTTTGAAAAATAACTGATTTCGAGATTTATTTCGAAAATATTGTTCATCATGCTAAACATTTTCACACTTTTACAGAATTCGGTGATGAAGTTTATTTTGTCATTATATAAACAATATGCCGTTTAACTGTAAACAATCACAAAATATCACAATAACAAACTTATTACGTAGTATAATTTGTACAGGACTGTACTATGGTTATTATAATATTTCTGTTGTAGATAGTATTCTAAAATAATAATAATAATATTTTTTACGACTCGATTTATTCCTTATCTGCAGGGCCGGTTATAGGCGTAGGCGACGTAGGCACAAGCCTACGGCGGCACAAAATTTATAACTATATAGAGGCGGCATATAAGAAAAAATCAAATATCTAAGAGGCGGCAATTTTGATCTTTGCCTACATATAAAAAATTGCTTGCGCCGGCCCTGCTTATCTGCGATTCTTGACATCAACAATATAAATTATTGTTTATTATACAGTATTTAAAATACTGTATTTTACATTATATTCTGCAGTGCAGGGACTGTGGGAGTCTAAAATAATACTCAAGATATCGACGGTATAAAAATATACATCATAATATTATATTACAATACGCGATTATTATACCACCAAGACAAGTAAACAACTTTTTTCGTTCTAACCACACGATTCATGGTCGAATTCTTGTCTAGATATCGGCCCGCGAGTGGGAGCAGCAAGTGGTATACTCGATTTTAATTTATTTTTCTCCGTTGTTTATGGCTACTAATTATAATACGTCTTGTGTAATGTTCGTTTATACAAATGATTATACAAAATACAAATAATAAATGGCATTTATAGTTTTATTTTAGAAACATCTTTGTTATATTAAGTTGTGTATTTCTTTATTTTCAGATAGCTTTGTAATAATGTTGGGATTGTTAGCTCTCCAAGCTCGATTCCCCCCAATCGAGCCATTAATTTACCCACCACTGGGAATATTTATGAAGTATATGATTTTTTACAAACTGTTCGAGCTATTTATTTATAATTTTTTTCTTTTTGATATTCCTCAAGGGCCAAGGCTAACGTAGATTCCGATATAATGTAAATAAGATAATATAGTGTGGAGGTATCTACATAATATGTTATTTTTTTTGAAATTTAATTTTTCGATTTTATAATAATTATTATTAATGATAATGGTGTATTTAGGGTAAATCATCAATATTTCGAAGTATTCGGAATATTTTAATTTAAAAATGGAGATTTTTTTTTTTACATTTGGTTTCTCTCCTTACATAAGGAAGCAAAATCAATATTTTTCAACACATTATTCGGTTGCATACAAATCCAATACCCAACGAATGCTTTACAAACTATAACCATTAAAAGTATTGGCGTGACTTGTGTATAGACGAGGAAATCAATTTATCTCCATTAGTATTATAATTTTGACCCCACCGACCGGCCTCGAATTTACTTTTTTACACTTGAAATGAATAACCATAATTACGTACCTATTCGTTCGATAATATATATTAATCTACAGTATGATATTCTACCAATGAACAAATTACAAACAGAGCGCATTATAATCATCGTTCATAATTATGGGCTTAAAATCAAGCAATTTTTTTTATTTTAAAAAGGTATTAATACATTATTGAATAACCGGATACAGCCGATAGTGTATAATATATGCTATACCAAAAAAATAGTCGTTTCGCTAAACTCGACGCAAGTCATTAGTCAACATTGTATCATCGTTATAAAACCTCATATTCTCATAACAATTTTAATACGTTTAATAACGTGAAAAGTATTGCAAGACAATTTTTGTCGTTTCAAAAACAATAAACCTTAAAAAAAACGACTGTAATATTTTGTAAAACTAATTTTGTTCTGGAATATAATATGTACCTATAGTCACACACTCACACCACTCGTCCCCCACCATACATAAATAATAAATATATTATATTACATTGTTTTATGGGTACAGCTGCTATTATGAAATTTTAGCTAAAATACACACAACGACAGAAAATTGTCAAATTGTCCAATGTTTCCCCAATTTGAATTTAACTGCGTTGAAAAAAAAGGAAAAAAATGTATGGTATATTGGTATGCAAGATTGTTGATATCAAGTGTAAAAGGTTTAAAGTACCTAGGTATTAAAAGTACGACGCATCGTTGAAAATAGGCATTCATTTGAAGTTCATACCTTTATAATACCTATTTAACGATGATAAGTTTAGGTACCAACGTTTGATAAATAAATGGACAGTGATTGCGTTACCTATACGGCTGTACGTATTTAAAAATAAAACAGTAGATATTTGTAGTATTTTATACATTTATACCTACACACTACACACTAAATAAATTAAAAAAAGATGAGTCATTATGAAAATTAAACTATAGGTATAGACAGTAATAATAATAAATGCACTGTTAAATGTGTGTGATGGCGACACGACACGCATATTAATTATCATCATAGGTAGTCGTTTAAATCTTTTAAGACATAAATTAAGTGTATTATTATCACGCGTATGGCATAAGCGGAAATCCATAACGATTTTGAGGGGCTAATTTTTTTTAACAAAGCTGGGTCACCCCACTTCCCCTAATCATTTACGAAAAAATAAATAAATTAATAATATAATGTATACCTAATTTTGTATTGTATTATTTTGTGTTGTTACTATATTATACAGATAACATATTAATATTATTTCAAAAACTAATTAGAAACAAATATTTACATAATAAATAAAGATTATTATTATTTATTTACAAGACTTATAATATTGCAAAATATTTGTTATAATCTCGAAAATATCACAAAACAATTATTATTGCAAGTATATTTCTCTAATGTTTGTATCAAATTTTATAATAATGTCTTAATTATCAAATTCCAATACTTTTTAATAACACTGATTTCAATATTGAGGAATGAACATAGACACAGGAACTTCGAAAAAAGCGAATCAAGCAAGAAACTTAAGTAAATGCATAAAAAAAAAGTTCATGGGGGGAGATATGACACCCTCACCCCCCCCCCCCCCCGTGAGCACGCCCCTGTCAGGAAGTTGAAACGATTTTGAACCATTGAAATTCTGAGCTATGCCACGGTATGCCTAGGTATGTAACATTATTATTATAGAGGAGCTAAGTTAAAAATAATATGTAACCGAACTGATTGATGGTGCAGTTATTGTAACTTGTAATAATTTATATAGAAATATATAATTGAATAAACAGCTTTAGATAAACATTATTTTATATTTCCCAATTTAAAGTCATTTTTACCACAAGTTTACCAAGTATACTATGAGGAACCATCTAATAAATGTGTAAAAATAAAATTATGAACAATTCGAAAATACAAACAACAAATAAACAATTGTTTGCTATATTATGTAGATACAACTTATATGATATAAATATTAACTATAAGTGTCTATAGACTATAACTATCAATAGTCATTAACTAATCAATAATCATAAAAAAATATTACGTAACACAAAAATATTTGGAGAGCTTAGCACCTTCCCCCGTTTCCGCATAATATGGGGTGTGGTTAAAAACACTAATGATACAATTATTATTCTCGCAACGATCTCCACTTCGTATTTTGGAAAAGATACACGGATTATAAAAAGCAACTCAACACAAAATTAATATTTAATTCTCATAATTATTTTAAATAACTTCGAATAAGTAAATAACCAGTTAAACTTGACAGTTTAATTATTATTAATTATTATTTTTGTACCAGCCGTCAGATAAAAGATAACAATTCTGAATATTACTTTCGACTATAATTTGTTAAAGAATACGCATATTAGTATACTTATTACTTACATTGTATTTCGTTGAAATTAAAATTGTATATTTTGTTATGTAAAATGTTAAATTTCGTATAATTTTAATCCATCACAGACCCAAATATCAAGAAAGTTTCCTTCGTTATCTTGGTGAAATGTACGCAGTGTACACCCACAGTCCGAAGTTTGTTACGTTATTTATTATTAATACTTCAGAAAAAAATATGATATTTAGGACTACCTTTTTTCATTATAGATAAAGCATGGGAACTATCGTAACTTGGAATAAATTAATGGTTCACTATTCTGGGGCTAGACTGCTAGAGACTTAGAAAATCAAAGTTCAAAATAAGCCATATTATAGTCAAAAGATCAAAAGAACGGTAAATTAGTAATATTATTCTATTGAGTTTATTATTTAGAATTACGAAAGTTAATACAAACTTCACGACCATCGTCCATACTCTTAATAAGCTAATGGCATGTAGTCCGTTCTGTGACTGATCAATCACGCAGAATAATGATCAAAACCAATTAATTAAAAATAAAAACATATTTCCAACGACACCTACGTTTGATGTCTAGTCGATTTGTTTGGCACTTAGCGATTTGTTGTCTATACGAAAGAATATGGATTTATTATAAAATGTATAACCGCATTCTTGGTATTTCTCTGTTTAGATGAATAACCGTTAAAAAAAATAATGCACGTTTCGCGTGTCTCTTTTTGTATTCAGTTTTTTACTTTATAAAAATTGCATTCAAATATCCGAGAAAAGCACGAAACATTATTTACTTGAGTACAGTGTTTAAAAGTAAAAAAAGCGATTAAAATGTTCACTATTTTATGTTATATTTTTAACAACTTTCTACCTTTCGAAATACGTTCACGAGTAACAGCTGTGTAACTTCTCAGTTTTTACATTTAACGTAAAATTGTATATACTTGTAGGTTATCTTGGTATAGTTACTAGTTTGTAGTTTTTCTCGTTCATTATTTATCGGTTCATCTTCTATTTCGAAATGAGAGTTTTTTGAGATAACAAATAACATAACTTATCTGTATATTATTCAGTTCTCGTCCAAGTCCGAATTATCATACAAATTATTTTTAAATTCTACTGACAACAAAATGAATTTATTCTATTCTCTTAGGTATTATTAATATTTTTATTTATCCCGTCCTACTTAATTCAGTGTTAATGATTTCCTAACCAAATGGTATGAACAAACATATATTATGTATGATACGATTCTTACATGTGGTAAAACAAAGGTAAAACATGATGATATTACGTCACGAATCTTGGCCGCCACTATTAAACAATTTAATTAAATATATTCATGTCGAGAAATGTTGAAAAATTATAAATAATATAAACAGAATATTATAATTTATAGCCTACAGAGCCTACCCATGGTTTTAAACTGAGTAATCAGTATAATATGTTTGTTGTTTTATTTACATTTTACTTTTACTACATGTTTTAAAAACAAATTAATAGGTTTAAAACATTAATTTTCCATTAATTCCTTTATAGTTTGTATTTAAATATATAAAACAAATAAAATAATATTGTTTGTTTGGTTTAGGTAGGCTTCTATATTATAAGTTGATAAAATACATATTTTAAATTTCCTTTCTCGAGTATCGATTACCAATAAAAAAAAATAATATAATAATAATAATTATTAAAATATCTATACAAAGCAAATAAAACGGGAAAAAAATGAAATAAATAAAAAAAGGATTTATGTGGCCGGTACTAAGTGCAAAATGCCCTCATAGTCTTCATGTGGGCACTGCCAGCTTTATCATAATATAGGTACCTATAGTTTGGAACCCTTTTATAGCTTATGTAGACGCGTTATATTATAAAACCATTTGAAAAAAACTCCGATACGCCCCACAATATTGAGTAAGTAAAGTATGAATTGAGAAAGAAAATATAGTATAAAGTATATGCAGTATAAAAAATGTATTTAGGAAATAACCATTTTCCCGGCGAAACCACCGTCACGTATTTACACTATTTACACATTCATTTTGACGTGACGACACGAGAGAAACTTGTTGCTGTTCCGTCTATGCAATTGCTACAAAGACCCATCTCATTCGAAGTCGACTCCTTAGCTAAAATGTCTATTTCGTTTAAAAAAGATAAATCGCATTCCCATACATTTTATACAATTTATCAACAGCAAATAGGCCGCGTCAAGGAAAGACACTTTTTTTCTTTATTTTAGTTGCTTTATAACAATGTAATTGAATTTATTTCAATCTATTTCGGGTCGAGGGACAGACGCGATCGGTTTTACGGATATGAATTATTTGCATCTAAAAAGTTCTTTCTCGGGTGCATCGTACAACGATAGCAATAATATATACGTATAAATGTATAATACAATCTGTACTTATGGCTTATTTTTAGTGTTGTTTATAGTATAAAATATAGTTTATACTCGATGGTAGAGAAGTCGAAAAAAAAAATAATAATAATAATAATATGAAAACGGACGGTGAATTAATCGACATTTTAAAATTGCTAAAATACCGACGATGCTTGGCTTATAAAATGTTTTTCACACGTCACGGTACACAATATTGTATAACTATATAATAAAATTACACAACGCAGTTTGTTCGTAAACGTAGTAGCCTCGATATCGTTTTTCCAACGCGATGACGTGACGCTTCCAAATTGAAAATAAACATTAAACAACTACTGCAAACAACGACACAACCCTCCTCCGATCATTATCGGAAAACTGCTCAAAACACAAAAAATAATAAACACGCCGCCGTTATTTTCCACAGTTGTAGTCGATTGTCGACGATTTTATTATAATTCGTAAATAGCCGGTGCCGCGTGCACACACATTTCTATTTAGGATAATTTAATGTTCGCACAATGTTCGTTTTCATTATTATTTTTTTTTTGTTTTATCAGTGTCCCCTCGCCCACGCTATTTGTACGGGGCCATCCAGGGATCATCCTTTATAGTATTCATAATGTATAATTCTTGCAACTTGTAATATTACTGAGAACAACCATCGTTTGTATTTATAACTACATAGGAATTTACATTTTTTTTTCTAATTACTTAATAATTTATGGTGTCATTCCGTTTTTATGAGTAATTTAATCCCGCTTATTATTATAATTTTGTAAAAGCGCATAATTGATCATAATATTAGTTGGGTATTTATTTTTTTAAACGCACAGTTATCGAGTAGGGAAATTCTAAAATCTGGTATTTGTAATTTCTCGTATTTGTAACTTTGTAAGCTTGAATATTTTTAAAACTCGGTCGGTTATGTGAAAATAATAATAATAATATTTTAATAGGAACCCCATTTTGTTTTTATAGTTGAATGTTTAGTAGAAATAAAGTATATTATATTATATTATTATCTATATTTTGAATAATATTATAATGATTATTTTTAAAGTTTCACTCAAAACTTCGTAAATATTTTTGTGAAATATATAATCCAATAATTTAATCAGCATATTGTTTCGTTTCTTATTTCACATTGACGTAAATATTATTATAGTGTGTAATCGTAGTGTACTAAAAGCCTCAAATGTATTTTTTCACGTACCGCACAATAATTAATTAATGTCGTGTATTGCAGGTCAGCCGCACACCGCTATCCACCAATTAATACAACTTCATTCATTCAGAATGATAAATCGTTAAAATATTATGATCATTTTTAATGCATCTGTAACTTGTATATTATTAATTCAATTTTCGTACTACCTCGTAGTCTGCCGAGTGCCATCACAGGTAGGTTACGGATTGACTGTTGGGGTCGTTTGAGAACCTCACAGGTATAGACAATAAAATACGTATCGACAAAAATTTAAAACTGAAATACTAATTATAATACTAAACTGTAAATTAAGAAGTTAAGTCATACTCGTCATTGTAGATAGGTAACTACTGAACATTTTATTATTTTATATTTTTTTTGAAATTAATTTAGATCTCTTTTTGGGGTTTTCTAATCCTTCCCAAAGTTTTGTCAGTTGGCATTGACGTATTTCGCCGATCATTCCTACAACCTAATAACATTTTATTTCGGGGCACTAGATAAACTAATGTTAATGTTTTCCACTTTCGTATTAGTCACAACCTTTTTCCAACACGTCATTCATCCTGCCCGTCACAATTCACGTCCTGCATCTGAAACTCTAACTAGCTTAAGACTATAAGTTAATTTCAGGTCGTCAATCGTCGCAGTGACGCAAGCACCGAAACGCACAGATTTCTTTAAAATATACTTACCACCATTTCAAGACTCGATTAATATAATCGTATTTATCTAGTTCGAATATTTTAACGACAAAGGCGAGTTTCATTCTGAGCGATCGTATTAAATTATATATATGTATATAGGTCATACGCACCAAGCTTTTTCGATAAACCCGGTTCTATATTGTTATTGAAATGGTTTTTTATTTGACAAGTAGCAATGTCGGTGATGTATAATATCGCACAATGACATTCTTTTTATCAGTTTTTCAACAAAGAACTAAACGAAACTGATGTAATAGATTTTTAAAGAGCCTAAATAATTAAACATGCGCGATCGATCGTGGACATTGGCTGGCGGATTGTATCTCCTCGGCTTGCATGGTGTGAATGCTCTAAAATCTAAAATAGGTTATTTGATTTCAAGCAAATGTTCGCTGCGATTTATAATCTGAAAAAAACTATTCACCTATAGTGTGTAAGGACCTTAATAAACGAAAACTTATTAACTATTATACTCACCGGAAGACGACAAAAATCTGCATCGAAAATTTTACCTAAAATATAACCTTGTTTTGAATCAACATCTTTCCAATATACGGTGCAAAGCGCATGCTATTACATTTTCGGTTAAATCATCCCTTAATATGTTTGCGAAAAACACAATGGTTCTACAGTACAGAGTAGATGTATAGGCGAGAGGCCTACATACCTGTATAACTCACGGTATTAAAATTCTGCAAAATCCCGAAATGCAAATAAATCAATTTTCTTCGAGCAGAGAAACCCCTGAAAATCAACGTCCGTTCGAAATTTATTATTAATACACACCCGATGTCGGGAGCGACCACCGTGTTTCAAGCCATATCAGTTTGGTTCTGACCGATTTCCAGCCGATAATTAGTATGGGCAATTATTTTTCCTCAGTATCGGCAGTATCAATGGTACTTAGGTATAATAGGTACTTAATAATAGTTTTAAGCTTTTTCCCAATAAACATTTAAAATAAAATTTAAATATACTTTTACAATTAATATTTTTAAACGTTTTATTTTTCATTAGGTAGGTACCTACCTAATAGTCGTCAGTGGCGCGGCGTACTGAACAATTTGTAAACTTGAGGCAAGACAATAAATTAACTTTCTTCGGCACGACGCTGATACTCACGTAATACTATTAAAAGTTCTTACAACTCACATAATATTATCTACATAATATCTATATCAGATTCAAACTGTGCATCGAGAATATTTTTCAATGGGGCTAGGCACAATAAAAGAGGAAAAAATAAAATAAAGATGATGGCGATCCATATATATTATTTTATTATAAACGTAAAATTATTAATTTCAGTTGTCTATTCATAATAATATTATTAGATTTGTAGTCTTAATAAATAATTAAACATTAAAAAATATTCTTTCCATGTCCAATTGGCAATTTGAGAGCCACTAAAACTTTGTAAAGAGACTAAGCTAATAAGGAGAAGTGGAATGAAAAAGTTTGAATCTCTCTGATCTATATAATAATATACTAGAGATCAGGGGCGCCCGCAGAAAATCAGCTCAGTGGGTGCAAAATTAAATTTATGTTATACATACATATTACATAGGTAGTCACATAATTTACATTATAATACAATAATTTTTTGGTTCATTAAAAAAATCCCAGTGGGTGCAATGGCACCTACTGGCCCCTCTCTGAGGGCACCTCTGCTAGAGAATGTGATACTTATATTATGATATCTTATATTGTAGACAAAAAACGTATAGTAAACGTTTATGAATAAACATTCATAGAATAATATTATATCGAAATCGTCTGTCAAAAATACAATTAAATATGTATTAATAATATATAACTTGTAGTAAGTATACCTACTTGGTAAAAAATGAAATTGTTGATTCAATTACACAATTATGATTGTTTAAACGTGGAATTGATTAAAGCTAGGTACTATTTATTACAACAACAACTAAAAACTACTATAACATAGAGCCATGATCCAATTTCGAGTGACGAATAATTTTGAATGGGTTACTAAAAAATTAGTTTAGAAAAATATTATTTATACAAGTAAAAAATAAAATTAATTAATTAAGACTTAAGAGTAATAGTTTCTTTTAGTTATGGTAATAGAAAAATTTAGATGGTGTGGGATGGCGTGGTTAGCCTACCATTGGAAATTATTTTCAAAAAGGTCCCATGAAAAATTGGCTAAAAATTGGCTATTGTCATTTATTGTTGAAAATAAGCATCTTATTATAACAAAAAGAACTATCAAAGTATAGGTACCAAAATTAAAATTATATTAATTTAATCACTGTTATATTATAACAACTCTTTTCTCTGATAACCAATTGGAAAATAACAAAATTGACGAGACGAAAAACTATTCCGAAGAAATTTTAAAATATAAGCTAATATCGAAGTCTCTAACAAAAAGAGCTCTTCAGGCTTCAAGGAGAAGGGGTCAATGGGATAAAATATAATGACCTTTTTCTTGGAGTTCTTGGAGACAATACCCGTGCGCACTCCTATGCATTTTAGGTATGTGAATATTGGCTGCAGCTGTACGTGTCGGCGGTCTCTTTCCTACCCGTTAAATTTCCCTCAACGGCCAACATTCAATATATTTTCATGTTCGCTACACCGCAAATGATACCATACAACATACAAAAGCGTTAACGCATGATTCGTTTTCCTTATACTCGTTTGACACGCACATATGCAATAAAAGAAACTTTTACAGTTCTATATATTTATATTATAATGTTATAGGTACCTACCAATTATATTTACAGGATAACAGCACTGACTACGGCACTCCGATGGAAACATCCACTAATCACGATGATGAATCTCTCGTTGCAAGAAATCATTTATATACTCTTATAGGAAACGCGTAGGAACAGGTGGGAAAAACATCGAATAATATTATATATCTACTATAGACATGATGTATAATAAATAATAATATTGTACAAATATGACTTAATGCGATCATCAATAATTATAACAATGCAAATGTCAATTGTAGGTCAAGTTCAGCGAAATGATGATAGACATATTCCGGAAGATGCAGAGTGCAGACGCTAGGAAGCTGGGAAAAGTAGTAAAATAATAGTATTATTATTATAAACATTTTTTTTTATAGCGTATTTCCGCGTACCTATACTGTTTTAGACAAATGAATCTATATACATATAATATTATAATATATCGAACGTGTTGAAGTCGGAATATGATAGTATGAATCGGTAGATTTGTATTAATTACAGTGGCGTATCCAGAATTTTTTTCGGAAGGGGTAATAATTCATTTTTGACGAATTTTATCTGAAAATATTTTATTAATAATAACGTTGTTATCATTTAACAATGGGGGGGGATTACAACGCCAATGCTACACAGTATACTAGGTATATATGACGTTATATTATATTATTAATCATTATTATTATTATTATTATTATATTATTATTATTTATAGTCTATAAGCTCTATGTCGTATATAAAATTGATATTATACCGTATTGGCTAGTACATAAATAAACATATTATATTGTGTTATATACCGCACCAATATTGTGCTGGCTACGAATATTATTATTATTATTATAGATATATTGTGAATTTAATATTGTTTATTTTTGAATACTACTGCGTTTGTATACTACTATACTGTGTAAATGTTTAATCGAATAGAATTAGTTTACTTATATTGCAATATTATTTCGACAATTTCAATGATTGTATCCGATGAGTTTTTAACTTTTTTTAAATTTGGTTTTTATAATATAATATAGTGTTTAAATTAACAGTGAAGCAGGGCGCTGGAACCATCCCGAAACTCATACGATGCTGCTATATGGTACTCAGGAGATCGGCTAACGCGGCTGCTTAAGCTTTCGGCCGCAGTGTCAGTAAGACAGGAACCGAAATATATGCGTCGGTCGGGTGACTCGTTGGCTTGGTCGACCTAGGTGACGAAAACCGTCGCTGTTGGTCTGAGCACTAACCTACATAACGATATTACATAATATTATACACAGGTAAGTCACACAACGAGCAACTGGCCGGATTTTGAGCAACTGCTCCCCTTTTAAATGTACTACCATCTTAGAAAATAATTTAAGTTTTCATTACTCGTACAAATTTTTAATTTTCAGCAAATTTACTCAATTAAAATAAAAAATAAGAAGATATTAACCGGAAAAACATGTTTAAAAATTTACGACCACACATTTTAGATAATCTTCAACTTCAGTTGTTGTATAAAATATAAAATTATAAAAAGTATACAGATATTATATTATATCATACGACAGTTAAATTAATGAGAAATAATGTTTTACATGTAATGCATTAATCTTTTATTCTATTACATTTAGCAAGGCACTCTTTTTGAATTTAAATATTTTCAAAATATCATTGCGTATAATATAATAATATACTCTGTTAAATGAGAGTAAAATTAGTAAATATAGTAAAATAAAGTAAAATTTATAATTTAAATTTTAAATTGCATTACAGCAAAGTAATAGTATTAGTAGTATTAGTTATTCTTCGTTTAAATTTCTAATGCCGTCTGAATTTAAAATGTTTTATGTTGAAAAAATTGTATATGATTTTTTTAGATTTTTGATTACTGTATTAACTACTTTAAGAATTTATAGAATATTGATGAATTAAGTCAACATTTGAATTTTAATGCATATAAAAAATAATCTATGCCTGCTATTACAGAGGTTTATGAAGAACCTAATATTACATTTTCAAGCTATTTTATTTAAAAAGTTTTTATAATTCAAAAACAATTAAAAAAAATCGAAAATCGAATAATGTCTCTGAGCCCAACAAAATCAAAAAAATATAAATATCCCAAAAATAAGAGTCGAAATATTTCGTAAATGTTTTCATAATAGATATTTGGTGAAAATTTTCTAATGTTATTAGTTTTTGTTTTGAGTTCAATCAAAAAATAAAATAGGTATTTTTCAAAAATTTCAGGTTTTGATTAAAAATTAACATTTTTTTTTTCCTTTATTTCTTGATTTTCTTACCGCTTTCGAAAACTAACCGGAATTTTCAATTTCGATCTCCCGAATGCACCTGCTAGATTCATTTTTTATCAGAAAAGATGCTGATGTCAAAAATCTGAGCATTTTTAGCTTTTACTACCACGAATGTTGATGATAGAAGAAAAAACCCTAATCATTGTAAGCTTATACATTCATCGCTACACTTAGAATCTAAAATATTTATTTTGTATTTGTAACAATAATTGCCATTTACCTGAGTATTTTTATTGCATTCCACTTTTACATTTATGATCGGTGGTGTAGGGAGGGGGAAAGTATCTATGTTTTCTCTTGAAAAAATGGAAGTATATTAATTATTAAATACAATTTGATATCTATATCTATCTACTTTTATTAAAATACCATTATTAGACTTTACACTTAGTCTACGGTCGCAACTCGTATACAGACGTACAGCCCTAATAAGTCTATAGACCACAAAATCTACGACCTGTCATAGTGTTACACTGCTACTCCCTGTGTAAACCACATGTTTTATTGTTGCCAAATATTTTGTTACAACACACAGTCTCTCTTCAATTTACTATTTTTCTTCAAATTATCCCGTCTACTAAATATAAATCTTTAGTGAATCGGAACTCGGAAGACTTGATTGAGTAGTTAATCAACTATCTAAAAGTGACGTTATCGGTCGCCTCACTAGATCGAGGGGCCGTACGGTGCAAGGGGCGTTTACCAATATCTGGTCATTATAATATAGGTAAGAAATATAAAACAAATATTTCAAGTAACGATATCTAAATTATATTGTTTAATAAAAAAATATTATGAAATGTACTATTCTTACCTATATATGATTGTGTTATTACTTATTAATAACCTCTTGAATTGGGAGTTATACAATAACTGAGAATTCAATCAATTTCTTCCTGAAGAGACGTGCCTGGTCGCCTCACTATTGCTAGGGGGCCATGGTGCAAGCGGCGTCCACCAATATATTATAAGAAAAAAAAAATTATTAACTCAAAAATAATATATCATATTCTTTTATTTATAAAAGTATGCAACATCTTGAGCAAATGATATCGGCTCTATTTTCCCAATCTTAATTATACAAAATACAGAAAATGACAATGAAAGTAATAAAAACAATATATTATGCGGGATAAAAGTTCTTAATGACTCCAATAATTTTTATCAACAATTACTGAGCGCAGCGATGAATGTATTAAGTTTACAAGTCATATTCATGTACCCATGTATCTACATACTGCAGGGTGGATATTCCTTAATTTTTATCACTGCAATTGGTCCAAAACTCTTCAGAATTACAAGTGGTGTTACCTGTTGTTATCTGAGCAGCCGTCGTCTCTTGGCCCACCTTGGCAGATTACTGGCTATGCCACTGCATATCTCTTAATCTATAATCTTTATATACTTTAGGCGTCTTTATCTATTATCTTTATATAGATAATATTTTAGTTATCTATTCCCAACACTAGTGTTTTGCTAATAAGTTATAATAATGTTGTATAATACTAACACTATAACAGTGTATTATTGAATATTTTATTTCTGATAGGTTATTTTTGGAGTTGGTCGTACTGAGATTCATTATCATCGAACTATCACATCCCGGTTTGAATTGTATACGCCACCATAAATCCAAATCGTTTGACAGTCGATTTATAACATTATATATAACTTTAAACGATCTGGAGCTTTATGATAACTATCTAAAAGTCGTAGGACAACATTTTGATATTCAATTTAGCTTGTTCTTAATATGTTCAGTGTACATGCTATTTGCACACCACCCTTTAGATGGGTTACGATAATTGATTCATTTAACATTCATATTTTGTACTATGACTTAAATAATTGCGTATCACTGGCTTGGTTACATAGTCTACTAGCTGGTGTTACCCCGGCTTCGCCCGGGTTGCGACCATACGAATATTTCACTTTGAATTTTTTTTTCTTAATAAATGAAGAATTCAGTTCGGTAATGTTATTTTTTTTTTATTTTCTTAATAAAATGTTTTCATTGTTATGTACGATACTCAATAAATTTCGCTAACAAGTGGAATTGCCTTTGATGTATACGTGTTGATATATACGCTCTAAATTTGACTTTTCGTTTTTCCTCCTTTATGAGTGTTCTTTTGGACTACTCAACCGATTGAAATGAAATCCAACATTTTTCACTTTTTCCATTTTTTTGAAAAATTACTTCTTCCATTATTTTTCTTTTTTTGAATCATTTTAGCTGACACCGCGATTTTTCACTAATTTTTCGCTATATTCTTTTTAAAATACGGAATAGATTGAACGTACCATTAAAAATGCAATTTAACGATTTTGACAGTTCAACTTTAAAATTATTAATTCATAAATATTGCTATAAAGTTCAGTTGTGTATAATTAAAATGATTATGTCATCAAATCATGCGTAAAAATAAAATATGCTCTAATGCTTATTGATTTTTTTGTCCGTCGAAATTTCTAAATGAAAAAAGAGAATAGAAGAAAAAGACCTTAAGTATTTATTTTGAAAAAATTTTTTTTTGTTTATTAGAAATTGTTTCTTAAATGTATTTCAAATAAATATTTCTTATTTTTAGTCTTCCATTTTGGAAGTGCTTGGTTTCGGTTCATTTTTTCCTCTTAATTATATTTTGTTAAATACCAATCATGAAAACTGTAATTTAATGATTATTTTTGATTTTCATTGTTTTAATCGTTGGTCACAAATTTACCTTTTTATTTTAGAAGTTTCCACATGATAAGTTATAACTGATGATTGTATTAATGCTAAATATTTTTTATCTTGATATTCGTTAACTCTTGCTTTTTCTACAATAAAATTTTCTGCATTTTCATTCCATAAAGTCAGTGTAATCTAGAACATGAGGATTATTAATATTTATAGTGATTTTTTATTCTGATATACACTTGCCTCCTCACTGTTATCAATTAGTTGTATCTCTTTTTTCTTAAATTCCCTTCCATCTTTTGCAAATACTGTATCAGTGTCTCCGATATTTTCGATAACTGCAATGACATCTGAATGAATTATGTTTAATTTTTTTTCAATGATTTCTTATTGTAACTTATGATTGTTTGATTTTCCAGATTTAAAACCTTTTCAATTTTTGTATACATTGTTTCATCTAATTCAGTGTCTTGATTTTGTTCTTGACACTATTCTCTTATTCTGAAATAATCATTCATTAATTTTTCCTATAATTTTTTTTTTTATTTATTAATATCATTAAATAGATTTATATATATACTTTGTCGCTTCGGGAACGCCTGGATTTATCGATACTCTAGATGAATTGATTAAAGATACATTTTTAATGTAATTATACTCTCCAATTTTGGCATTTTTAATTGCATTAATATCCTCTTTTTTTCCTTTGAATTCATTGACTTTTTCATTCCATAAATTTAAAGTTATCTGAAAAACGAGATATAAAATTATGAAATGAAAATAAATATAAAACCAGAATATAAGTGGTGGTATCATACTTTTCTGTTGTTTTCATCTATCGGTTGTATATAAAAACAAAAGTTATAATTTGGGATGAATGTACGATGACACATAAAAAAGGTTCAGAGGCATTGCATAAAACTTTAAAAAATTTGAATAACAATGAATATATAATGGGAAAAGTAGTGGTTATTTTAGCTGGAGACTTCCGACAAACATTACCGGTAATAACACATGGAACACCTGCTGACCAAATTGATGCATGTTTGAAAAAATCTTATCTTTGGAAACATACAAAGATAATAATGTTAAAAAAAAACATGATGGTATTTTTAACAGGTGATCCAGGATCCTACAACATCAACTTTTTCAGAACAATTACTACTTCTTGGTAATGGAAAATGGAAGGAAGATTCAGATGGTACTGTTGAATTTCCATCAAATTTTTGCAATATAGTAAAATCAATTGAATCTTTGAAAACTCATGTATTTCCTGATATGCAAAAAAATTATATCAATCATGAATGGATATGTGAAAGAGCCATACTTGCACCGACAAATAATAAAGTAGATGATATTAATAAAGATATATTAAACTCTCTCCTAGGAGAAAGTAAAACATTTAAATCAATCGATACCGTATGCAATCACGAAGTTTCAATACACTATCCAATGGAGTTTTTAAATTCTTTGACAATACCAGGTTTACCTCCTCATATATATTAACTTTAAAAATTGGAGCACCTATCATGATTTTAAGAAATATTAATCCACCTAAATTTTGCAATAAAACCCGTTTAAGTGTAAAATCTTTGAAAAATAATGTAATAGAAGCTACAATATTAACCGGATGTGGAAAAGGTGAAGTCATATATATACCAAGAATACCTATTCAACCCAGTGAAGTGCCGTTTGGATTTGAGCGATTACAGTTCCCGGTAAAACTTGCTTCACCTTCACTATAAATAAATCTCAAGGTCAATCATTGAAATGTACAGGACTTATACTTGATCCTATGTGCTTCTCTCATGGTCAATTATATGTAGCATGTTCAAGAGGTGGTGACCCGAAAAATCTCTATATTTATTGTCCGAATGGAAAAACAAAGAACATCGTATATCCTCAAGCATTAAAATGATACAGATTATTATATAATTTTTACAAATAATATAATACACTATTGGAAAACTTAATTCAAGCCTTTTCTGATGGTATACCTCATATACTCGTTTAAATAATCCACCATACCAAAGAACACCATAAACTAAATCAAAACAACAACAAATTTTGTTTTTGACACTCTTCTCTTATTCTGCAATAATCATTCATTAACTTTTCCTATATTTATCTTATTTTTTTGTTCTTCGATATCGTTCTTATCATGCCTTCTTTTCATTTTTGTATTTTTTATTTTGCTCGTAGTGACTTATAAACAAACAGTTTCCATAGAAACATAATAATTATAAAATATACATTAAAATATATGCATGAAGTCGTCTCGAAATGGCGACCGAGAAAGACATCGAGTGGGGTTTTCATGTCGGTTCTGACCTTCCTCAGATGTAGTTGAATATCTATGTTGAATTTCAAGTAAATCAGTCGGGTAGTTTTCGAGATCATAAGGATAATAGAAACCGCCACTTACTTTTATATTGTATAGAGAAGATAAGTCAGAATTCACATAAGGAATTTTCTACAAGTCGCCGGAACGTCTCCGGCATTTTAGATTCGATTTTTTTTCGGTTTTGAAACTGTAAATCTTTTTTTTTCTGAGTTAATCGAGGGACGGAGGAGGAACCACGTTAGCTTTACTTCTCCTCCTACCACCATCGTTTATTGACAAAAAACGTAGTAAAACATCAACGGCATCAGACCTAAACCCCCTCGACCTGGTACACTTTTTCCAGCGAACGCTAGTAAGTATATGTCTGCCATGAAGAGAGTTGCTCAGGGGAGCTCACAAAGTCACAACAAAGTTAAAAAAAAAAAAGACAGTATTGCATAAGGCGAAGACTTGCTAGGTCGGAGGTTTACAGCGCGTTGGACGTCGGGGTCCGGTGTAGGCTCTCTCTTCCGGTTGCTGCCTTGCCCTTTCTTCCGTTTCCTCGAGGGAGAGGATGTTTTCCACCAATTTGTATAACAGCCTGAATTGTTTAGCCGCGTTGGTATCGTGGTCTTCTCCTCTAGACCCTCGGGGAGGAGGTTGAAATCGGGTCCGCACAGGAGGTCGGGTAGGTCATCTGCGGTAGGCTGGTGGCCAAGGTAGGCACCGAGCTCGATACGGAGGTTGCTCTAGTTGGGGCATACAAATATCGTGTGCTCTGCTGAGTTATTGCGCGCATTGTCATACTGCGTTGTCAGCTCTTGCCATTCTTGACAAGTATTGTTCGAAGCAGCAGTGGTTTGACAATGCTTGAGTCATATGAAATGACAAAGGCACTATTGGCACGGTTCTTTCGATCCATCTCCTTACACTGGGGATCGCTCGGCTCGTCCACGCACCCTTTTCTGTGGTTTCCCATCTCTCTTGCCAGAGGTCGATGGTGATCCTTCTCTGTTGCCACTTGACGCCCACCTTGGATTTCCAGGGTTCACCGGGGTTGAATCCGCTGGAGGCAGGATCAAGGCGGCCTTGTCAGAAATGGTCCTGTGTGCTCAAATCACTCTAAGCTCAGTTGTCCTCTGTGGCCGGATCAAGTTTGATTTGGTTCTAGGCCACTTTGGTGGCCCAGACTGGGGTAAAATAACTGGCTCTCGACCACCAGGGTCAGGAGCCTGCGCTTCCATTGGCAGGGACCTCTTACATTTGGCATAAGCCTTGCCAAGGCTGCTGCCGAACAGGAGACTTTTTTCGCGACCATTTCGATATGAGGCGTGAATGTTCGTTGCCTGTCCAGAATAACCCCTCAGATTTTTTTCGATCGTTATTTGGTGTCCACCAACCACCCAATGCGCTTTTGTTGGTGAGGAGAACTGCCTTGCTCTTGTGATGGGCGAGCTGCGGGCCCTTCTGCGTCATCCATGCGTCGATAGCTTCCAGGGTGGGGTTGAGTGCCTCCTCTAGCAGCTGGCTGGTCCTGGCCACGCCCATTATGGCCAAGTCGTCTGCGAAGTCCACCAGGTGGACCCCTGGTAGGACTTGAATCTCCAATAGCGAGTCGTAAGACACGTTCCATAGGGCGGGGCCAAGGACCGACCCCTGCGGGACACCACATGTCACTGGTCTGGATGTCATCTCTTCCCCTGTCAACAGTGTCCTATCTGAAAGCCATGACCGTAGCATTTTGACCAGGTACTTGGGGGTGTTCTTCGACCTCAGGGCCTTGTCGATGATGGGCCACTTCAGGGTATTAAATGCATTCTTTACATCCAGCCTCATTAGGATGCACAGATCCTTTTGTCCACGTCCGGTGTCAGCCTGGGTGGCTAGCCCGAGAACCTTTGCTATTGCAGACTCTGTGTTAACGCCCTTCCTGAAGCCGTACTGGTTTGAGGCTCTCCTTCGTCTTCCATGGGCGTCGAGGTGGTCCTCAATCCTTTGGAGGAGGAGCCGCTCCATTAGCTTGCCTGGGGTGTGCAACATGCAAATTGGTCTGTAGCTGGACGGTGCTTCCACGGGCAGACAGTTGTTGTACAGCCTGAGTACCCCGTGGACAGGATTGATTTGAGAACCTCATTCGGGATGCCCGATGGCCCGTGGGGAGTATTTTGAATGCTTTTTTGAACTTGTCCAAAGTGAAGTCCTTGATGACCCTCGTGAACACTAGGGAGTTTAGAATAGGGTCGAATACCTCAAAGATGTTGTTGACCACTGGAGTAGGAGCAGCGTACCAGTCTGTGATATGGGCCGCAGGAAAGAGGAAGTCGGCGAATCCGGCCTCTCTGCCCCTGGAGTCCCCGCCCGGAAGGCTAAAGCCGAGTCTCTTCATGACGAGTTTGTAAGGTCTTCTCCAGGGATCCGTGTCAACCTGGGCCCAGAGTTCAGACCAGCATTCCTTTTGATCACACGGATGGCAGTGTGGAGTCCTCTCCTAGCAGTCTTGAAGGCTAACCTTGCTTCAACTATGTCTGGCTGGTCGACTCGGTGAAGGCGCCTCTGATATTGCCTGCGGAAAGCCAAGCAGTTTCTGCTCAGCTCCACAATGCCATCAGACCACCAGTAGACTGGGGGCTTGCCCGAAGGACCGGGCCTCTTTCTCAGCATGGATGCTTTGCATGCAGTCGTTAGGTAGACGTCCAGTGTGGAGGCCGAGGCCAGCGCCTTGTCGACACCGTCCTCCCCGACTGCGAGGGAAACTCTAAATCTATAATATCTGGTTAGGGGTTAACTGATCATTTTAACCAAATAACTAACTGGTCACTGGTTACATAATTAGTCAGTTATGTGCCCCAAGGTGGTGGAGTTTGTTTGTCTCTAAAAAACTTTGGACGTTTGCGAAATCGTAGCCGCTTATTTGTTCTTCATTCCTTGCGAGTTGACTGTTTCTTGTAGGTCATCTGGTCGTTGTGAACGTAATTTAATAGGTGTTTGTTCATCCCTGAAAAACATTGGAGGTTTGAGAGATCATATAGCAGTCTTTGTTCTACATTCCTTGCCCCTTGGATTAGCTGTTTCTTGTATATCATCTACAATTGCGCACTCTATCGAGTTACCTATACTGTCCCTGGGTAATAGTGTTATATGGAATACCCGAATACTGTATTAATGTTATTCTGGTAGAAATAACACTGTCCCTGAGTAATACTGTAAATATGTTATCCTTTATGTATATTAAATTGAGAGCGTAATATTTATGGTTTGACATGTTTATTATGACGAAGTAACAAGGTATGATCACAACAATCTGAATTTCGTTCAGTCGACGTATAATATCGTGGGAGTCATCCTCATAATTTGATTGGCTTATATTTAATGCGCATATTATGAGTTTAGAGTATATAATAATATAATAATATCAAGGACCAATGAAAAGTTGAGGAAGACTCCCACTCCTATTTCTGATAATAGACTTAATAGAGATATAATGCGTATCACAAAATTGTGATCATACCTAGTTATTTCGTCATGATGTTTATTACTACAGCTGTTATTATAAATACTAATTAAAAACTATTTAAGATTTTTTATTGATGTTTAAAAAGCTATTATACTACTCGTTTTCGTTTCAACAAATACTCATATTTTTATCATGTTTTTAACACTAAAAGCCCCACGTAGAATGACTAAATAGTGTGGGTTCAATTTTTTTCGCCTGCGTTTAAGGTTTAAATTATTCATCATCATCTTTGTACATTGAATTTTACAGTTCTTTATATAATATATATTTTTTTAGTGCCTTACTTTACATTTTTTGTAATTTAAAAATGTAAAAATGTCTTACATTATTTACTTTATGGTTTACACATGATGTATACAGATAAACCTGTACACAGTGTTATACAGGCGTCAGGCTGTACCAAACCGATCGCTATGCTAGTGGAATACTCATTCAATAACCTTATCATCAGGGTAGGTAATTTGAACCAACGAACCCGACCTATATTCAAGTAAAAATTGTATATAATTAATAACAATGAATATGATTCAAAATTAATCAGAAAAATCAATTTTTCTTAACCGTACAAATAATTAATAATTTTTTTTTTCACTTTTTACTTTAAACATTCCAATTTCTAAATAAACAGCACAATTAGGTAGGTAGTATCTATATATACAGATAAAAAAATATATAAAACTTACTCAATTTTTTTTTTAACTGAAAGTTTTGAAAATATAGTAACTATGAATTTGTTATTTTTATATAACTGTAGGCAACTTCATATTCTAATATTGAAGTAGAGTTGATAATTTATTAGCTAAAGGTGACTGTATACATTTTTTTTTAAGACAGAAGAGGCTCACACATTACTATACAATACTATATAAATAAAATATTTTAAGTTAACATTTTAACATTTCAACATTGGAGAATATTATGTCTAAGAATGCATTATTGAGATATTTTAGAATATTTAGATTCATTATAACATTTTTTTGGTTAATTTAAAGTTTCCTCGCCTGATTCCATTTCCAAACTGGTACTTACATAATAATTAAAAGTTCAAGATGGCAATAAAAATAATGAACTGCGATAAAGCAGATTTCACGTCTTCTTAAATTACATAAATACCATATTATGTAGCCATGTAAGTATTGAACAAATAAATGTAGCATACATCTTTTGGCTTATCAATATTTATCCACTTTCAAGCAACATTTAGATTCTATTATACTTGGATGGTGATTTATTTTCAATAGATATTAAGATATTACTTTTTTGTTTTGACTGATATACTTACTCATTATACTGTTAATTATTTTTCTTTTAAATTTTTTCTAAATACGACCTATACTACTATTAACACTATCTGGTGTTCTTATGGAACAAATAATTGGGTTATGACTCCTATTTACTCAAAATAAATAAATATACAATTTTATAGTTTAAATTAAATCTACATTATATAATATAATTAATACTCACAGTTCTATGTTTGTTTCAGTTATACTTATTGATTCATAGACAATCGTCACTGGGACAATCATGCGGATAATTATTGATATTAGCTATCACAATGATCACGGTTCCGTCCGTCTTATACTATTATGATAAATTCGTACGCGATGTAAAAGCAGAGGAAGAACTTCCGAAACGCGCTAAGGACCCAAAGTGAAAAATACGTATTCATCGCGGTTGTAGATTTTAGGTTGATAGATATTTACGTGGTGAAAACTTTGGGCTTTGGGCTACAGCGGCCGGTAAGGGTGGAGGAGGTGCTGGATCTAGGAGGGAAGGTTTAAATGTATAAATGTCGTAGATTTTATGGGCGGCTCAGTTCGAAATAAAAACTTACCCAACATATTCTCGACTTTCGTTGCTTTCTGAAAAAAAAAATACGACTGGCGAAAACTTCTTTTTACCGGTGGTCTCATGGGATGCTTTTTACTGAGAAATTACGGTCATTTTTCCGGCGATACAGCCAGAACGGCAAACACAGAGGTCTGCCCGTTATTCTTTTATATTTTGAACCGAGAACCCTACTAGGATAAGAATGTAATTCAGCCTACCTGTAAGTAGCAAGTCTTAAACGTAAATCCGCTAAATCCACAGTAAAATAGTTTTCTTATTCGTATGTAAATCGTAAATGTACGATCATTTATTATCAAATTATTATTTAAGTATTAATAGAGATCGGCAGAAGGAGTTTTAGGTAGATAAGTGATAAATAATAATAAACTAACAACTACCTATGTATACCTACATTTTTCTGCATTATATAAAATGGTTCTATCCGCCTACCAAAAAAATATTGTTTACTCTTTCCTGTTTTTATATGATTTTCACGTAGGTACCAACCATGTCGATGATATGTAACTATTAATCTACAGTTATAAGATAATATCTAATATTACCAAGTGGCGAGTAATAACTAATAACACTTAAATGATAAACTATCAAATTATCCAAATAAAAACTATATTTTATGAGTTTAGCTGCTGTACATATTATTATAGTGATCGTTAATTTCTCCGTTCAAAAAGGGACACTATTGGATCCAATTTATTATAATTGTATTATAACAATAACTTTATAATAGGTACTATTTTTCACAAAACATATTATAGTACCTACATAACAATTTGTACTTATAATAATACATATTATATTAAGTTATTACAATTGATGATTGATGATTGAATATCGACAGTTGCAGGTACCATTGCGAGGTGTACATTTTATTACTATGTCAATGGACCGTAAAGATAATGAAATACTTATTTTTGTTATACAAATTAAATAAATGAATATTTTGTATTGTCTCAAACCCGGGACAAAGGCGGAGTAGGGTCGTTTAAAAAGCTGAACGCAGATTCCGAAAGGGCGTCCACTGTCCAACAACCCACCCCCCTAATATGGGACGACGTCATACTATAATATAATAATAGTATTATATACTAATATACATGACCAAGACCCTGCAGACTCCATGTCACCATCCCACCCACACTGTTAAAAATAATGCATCGTTATATCTCGGTATACGGTATATTTATTATTTCGTCATCCCTCGACAGATCCGCGAAATATTCGGCACGGTAAATCCCCTTTTTCCGCGATACGTCGCGATTCGGTCGCTCTTGCATGCGCGTTGAATATTATTTCGTTATAACTTGAAATAATAATATCATGTATTGGATTACCGACGCATATATCGGTGGTGTGTTTACGTCACACGAAAAAACCGTTTAAATCTTATGACGTCTTTGGGGTAGAATAACTCATTTTACGAGTGCGACAAAACACTTAGATCCCCCCCGCGCCCTCCGCTGCAGCTCGGCAAGCATTTTTAAAAACTCAATTTCCCATTTACAACACGTGTACACACACACGACCCAGCAAAGGATTCGTCTCGAATGCGTTACGTCGACCGAAACGTAATACTATATGTGTTATAATTTATAACTATGAATGAATAAATAAATACCATAATATTATATTGATACTGAAAATTTGAATATTATTTGATATAAAAAACGTAGGGATACTATAATATTATTATTATATTAATATTTACAAACGAATAATAATAATAATAAGATGTAGTATATACGTCGCTACTTTTTTTCCGCAATATTATTATTATTAAATAATCACATCACATAATTTTTATATTCGTACCACCAAAAACGACGACGCATTTCTACGATATTTTAATCAGTTTAATTAGTTTGTGTTCAACTACAACTGCTGCACGTGGTTAAAATTACCGTTCCGAAATTATGCTTCGTTAACGTTAAATTATTATTATTATTATTATATACCACGGTATGCATATATATTAATATTATATTGTATAATATGGAAGTTGTTGTAGACTTAATATTATTATTGTTTTAACATACATGCACGTATTTCGTTTAACTATATTTTTTTTTTAATTATTCAGTCCCCGCAACCCTGAGGTCTAAGTAAAAATACGTAACGAAATGACTTAACTGAATTGTAATTTTATTAAATTATTAGGTGTACACTCTCTTCAAACACTATATTATTATAGTATATATAACCCTCTTTACTGTACATTTTCATTCTTAAGATTTATACATGATTATATTATATTATATCATCTATGTTTACACTTTATACGGGATCAAAGCTAAATTTATTATTGATTGTCATCGAGAAGCCGCATTAAAAATACAAAATTAAAATGCAATTGTTTTAAGTACTATAATATACAGGTACACCTGTTTTTTATTAATTCAAAATTTAAATATATAACACGTATTATCGATCCTACAAAATATATTCTTAGTAAATTATACTATAATAATTTAGGGGACGGAGTGGCTGAGTAGACTAAGGCATCAGCTGCGACGCAGTCGATCCGGGTTCGATTCCGGCCACGGCCGGCATTTTTCTTCGGGAAAGTCATGATGTCCGGAGAAGAAGTGCCGCCACCCCCCCCCCCCCCCCCCCCACGGGACATGACAGAAACCTATGGGTGCCCCATTAGAAATTCTGCACACAACATAACACACACACGTGTACCAACCTACCCACAGTTCCATCCACACACCCAATGGCCTATGTTGCCGCGGGTTATCCAATAAATAAAAAAAAAATATAATACTTATTGCTAGTTTTTATCTCTTTTTATCCGCATTAACGATGTTATTAACATTATTATAATCATTGTCATTCAGATTGAACGCAATTACGTTTTGTTGGCGTAATTGAGTCTAGAAATAGGCATTTTCTCCTCTTTTGAATCATCTAAATCAAATCATTTGACTCGTTCACTATCCAACAACAGTAAACTGCTCCCGTTTACCGTAATCTAATTTTACCATAATTACAATTGACAATTACCTACTCTTTATCCGAGTAAATTACAATTATACGTTATATTATTTGTACACGTGCCAATGATACAATTCAAACGAAATTAAAATATATTAATAGGTACTAAAAACCTACAGGTATTATAATACCACGTGTTCGTGAAATTAATTCTACAGTGTCTCTAAAGTCTAAATGTTTATTCAAAAAAATTACCAACTTTTACATTTTCCGTATCATTGTGTGAAAATACATTAAGAGTGAAAGCCACGCACCCTCTTTTTCAGAGGTTCGATGTAGGTTCAATTTTGATAATTTTAATGACATTTTGAGAAAAATAAAAATTTTTAATCTAAAATATATATTAGACATTTTTAAATAATAGCCTTAAAACTTAAAAGTTACATGTGAATCAATAATTTGGTACCTACTTTTTGTGTTATTACAAGATCATATGAAAAAACGGGATTGCGTCGCAAAGTACCAAGAATAAGGCTACGGTTAAGAAACCAAAAAACATGAAAACTGTCCATGCATATTTTTCATTAAAACTTTAACAAAAAATGGTGTTGTAAGTTAGAGAAACATGAAAATAACAAATTTTCAAACTTGTATATCTTTTATCATAAAATTTATATAGAAAAAAATTAATTAAAACGATATCTACTATACAGACAAATAGTTAGCTTTTTTTAAAATTTTAAGTATGGTTACTTAACTAGGTACTTATATATTTTATCACGGCTGTGTGCGAGTTGATTCCTGGGTACCTGTTTACCTGCACTGATACCGTTGAGTTGATTTCCGGGTGATCAAGTATGTACAAGTTGATTTCCTGGTCATTATAGTATATTATTTTCAATTTTTAGTCAAATATTCAGGCTATTAGTCTAACCCAAGAAATACCACGAGGAGGTAGGCTGATAAGTTTTTGATTTTAAATTATTTTTAAATATTTATCTGACTGACAATAATATAATATTATAGATCTGTATGATTAAATTATATTTATTAATATTTTTGTTAATGGTTCGTTATTGTTTTTACAGTACATAAGTACGTAAGTTCATATTTTGTATAGTAGAAATAATATAGACATCAAATTTGTGTTGTGCAAAGGAAAATAGTGCACTAAACATAAATATATTTTGAAATTTGAAAACTTTGTGAAAACCCTATGGTGAGTACCAGGGCCAGATCTTTGCTTTTTAACACCCGGGGAAAATTAAAATAATACTAAAAAATTTTATTTTATTCGCATACCCAATAGGTACTACACATTTCCTGTAAAATATTATTTTGTACCTATAGTTTTGACTTTTGTTTTAAAGTCCATTTTCAATTTTTAATTTACAAATTTAAAAATACGCCCACGAAAATTATACGTCTTTTTTGCGCAGAAGGTCCGTAATTTTTCGTAAGCTATTAGCAATACCGTAATCAGCAACAACCGGACAGTGAATTAGTTCACACAGTACATTGTTATAAATAGTTAATTAATAATTGTAGACAAAATATTACTAACGACTAACAGTATGGCAGAATAACAAATGATGACGGTTTTCAAAAAATTGTTTAAAAACATAAAATTATTATTTAATATCGAAAAATTAAAAATAGGTGGCAAGTTAACTGTATTTTAAATCATTTTTTCTTTGAAGATGCAGTTAATCGAAATAGGATTTTTTGAATCATCCTAAAAAAAAATTGTTGATATACTTACTTGAAGACCATGTTTTTCGATTCTTAAATTGTTTTTCACCACTTAAGTAGTGATTTTTACACACATAAAAATCTCTGTTTATCAAATGAAAATCAAATTTTTTTACAGTAAATTATTTAATGGATATATTTTTGAAAATATTGTTGTAACCAATTCAAAATTCTCAGTTTATCAGTAAAATATTTCTAAAATATTTGTTTTAAGGATTAAAATATTATATATTATTATAAATAAACGTACTTAAATAAAAAAAACATACATTTCTGTGGTATAATTATTATATTAACAATTGAACACGAGATATACCACAATAGTTTGTCTGGACACAAATCTTGAAATACGTCAGTGGAGTATGGTTACATTTATTATTCTAACACGTTTATGAAAAACGGACATTCTGTTTAAAGGACAGGTTCGAATATCCTGACAACAATATAATGATTTATATACATTATACATCAATGTTCAAGTGTATACTACTGAATAATACTACCCTTGAATAACTGTACTTATCTTTATTATTATTGTAGTTAATAGGTATAAATTGCATGGCATTTGATATTCTAACAATCCGGGAATCACCTAATACATAAAGTAGGTCTCGGGAATCAACTCACCTACTGAGAACAATTAAAAACAAAAAAAAACAGACTTACCTATAAATTCACAGAACATACTTTTAAAATTCATAATACATTTTTGAAATGTACACAAATCAGACGTATTCGTACCTGGCTAACTATTTCAATTTAAAATAAAATACTAATTTAATACTTGCTTTAAGGTAACATTTTATAAACTAGATTATGAAATCAAGAATAAAATTTTGTTTTATTATTTTTAATGTTTTAATTTTCTTATTGTTTGTGAATAATATGTCAAACGTGAAACAATAAGTAAATGTGATGAAATGTATGGAAAAAATGCATGACTCATATAGAATGAAGAAATCTCTCGGTGGAGGAACTTCGAAAAATGCATAATTATTATAGGATTGTAACGTACCAACCACTTCAACTCAATATTAATGGTATTTTGAATTAAATAACAAGTTGATTTTGTAATGATAGTTCAGTTGTATTTATTTAACACGTAAAATAGACTAAGTCCAAATAATTAAATTATAAATATGTGGTAAACGGGATGTGACTTAGGGCCGCTTTCACCACTACTTTAAACTCCGATTAAAGTTAAACCGGGGTTTAATCGGCCGAATTTGCCCGGTTAAATATCTGTTATCAGTCGATTAAGCGTAATCGAAGTTTAAAGTATTTGGTGAAAGCGGCCCTTAGTATCGACTTCGTGGCTGTTCTGCTATAGTGCTCGTCGTCTCGGCTGGTGTTCGTCTGATGGACACTTGTCCATTGACGTATTTCGTCGGTTTTCCTATTAGATCCCTCCTATGGCATTTTTAGTATAAAAATGGTACATAGCCGCGTACACCTGACGTCATTTCGGCGTCCTCTACGAAATAATGTTAATTGGGGATTATATGTTTTCAAAGTTATCTATTTTTGTTGTTTACGGCTTTTTCGTCTTTTCTAGAATATGGATAATGTGCGCGTATACCTATCAGGGTTCGCGCTGTACCATTAATTAGTTCTGTGCTCTTATCGATGTGGCTGCCCGGACGCTTATATTATTACTATTATCGGGTTACGTGCCCCCTGCAGCATTTATATCTGTTATTGAATATAATATATTATATTATAAGCGTATTACACTTAATACAGCATAATATAATATATTATTTTATGTATTATTACTATTATTAATATGTACGTAGTCACAGTCCGTTACACCTCCTCGCCCTTTCAAAGGTTTTTGTAGGGCTACAATTTGTAGAACTACAAAAATCTTTAAAGGAATTTTACATAAAACATGGATATAAATACATAGTACATAAATTGTTAATAATTGTCATAAAGACAATTTTACATAATTTCTTTTACAATACATAATTTTTCATCACAAAACATAACAATATTTCTTTTTATAACAACATAACATAACATAACATTTTTTTTTTTTTTATATAACATAACAGTTTCATTATATTTTCATCTGATTTTTTAACATAATAACATAATAATTAAAATTTTTTTGTTAACACATTATACCTTAATAACTAATACGATAACATACTATATTACTATAGAATTGGATACAATAATATTTTAATGTTAAGTTACATGTTATATATAATTTATTTTTAATGATTACAAATATTTCATAATCTCCAATGGAATTACAGACCAGTATATTTAATAAGTGCGTGTTTAAATTTATCTTTACATTATTGTTAATAATCAATAATTGACTGCACTGGCATAATTTCAGTAATATTATTAGCTGTACGTAGCCACAGCCCGTTACAGGATCTTAAAATATATTTTGTAATATGATTATTATTGCATTTTAGTAAAAAAATCGTTTCCTAAAGTTCAATAAATACTTCGTGTATTGTTTAGGTACATATCGATCAACAAAATATTTCATGTGGCTAATGATTTCAATAACAATCATAATATTATCTATGAATTATCTTATAATATGATACTAATATAATAATATTCTGTATGTATTCTTGAAAATATCAGCCTGCGTTTACACATTTTAGATTCTGATTGGAACGATGAATGTATTGATTTTCCAATGATGTGTGCTTTTTTTTTAATTTTTAATTTTTTTTTGTGTCTGTCATCACCTTTTAGGACAGTAAAAGTGCTTGGATTTCCTTCAACAGTATCTTTTCTGATAGGAAAGTGAATTTAGTTGGTACTTTGAGGGGGTCAAAAGTAAAAATTTCTCAGTAGTTTTCAAAAGCGCCGTGAAAAACAAAAGAAAAATTAAGGAAAAACGGGAATTTTGGCAAAATCTCAGCAAAATCTGTTTTCGAAAAAATCGACTTTGGTTTTTGGCGAAACTTTAAACCAAATCACCGTAGATAAGTGAAATATTCACTGGTTGTTTATATTTGTATTTTCTATACACAATAACATTTTCAAATTATTCTGATTTATTTTGAACTGTTTGGGGACATTTTCAGTTTCCAATTTTAGAAGTTTTTTTTTTTTTATGAATATCATTAAAAATTTATTAGTTGGTTAAAAAAGCTTGAAAATTTAATAGCGGGCTTCTAGTATATTGTTTCAAAGGCAGATGAAATATATTAAAAATCTTTAGTCGCAGTTTTTTTTTATAAGCATTTAAAGTCCAAAAATTGACAAAATATGGAAAAATCACAAAAATTATAAAATTATTTTGAGTTAAGAATTCGTAAAATTTTTTCTTTTTAAATCTAAGATTTTAAAATGTGATACAAGATTCCTTATACGATTATCTACCTTTATCAAGAAATAAATGTCTATAAGAAAGTCAAATTAAATTTTTATGAGCGTTTGAAATTCAAATTTTTACAATATTGGATATTCACTCGATTTCTCATGTAGCGATTTCCTTATTTTGTTGTAATTCAAAAACGAATAACTGTAGATACATGAAAATTTCACTGAATATTTATATTAGCATTTCCTATACAACATACAATTTTGAAAATATTTTGACTCTTTTACGGACATTTTAAGTTTTCAATTATTTTTGTTTTTTTTCCTATAAATATCAATAAAGTTTTATCGGTTAGGTTAGGTTAGGTGTAAAAAAAAAGTTTAAAAATGTAATACAAGGCTCCTGATATATTGTTACAATGTCAGTTGAAAAATATTAAAAATACATAGGCACAATTTTTTTTTATAAGCATTTAAAGATTGAATTTTGACAAAATGTATCTAATATAAAATTGAAAAATTATTTTGTAGTTAAAAATTTATAAAATGTTAAACTTTTATATCCAAGGATTGAAAATTTAAAACAAGATTCCACGTAAGTAGTTAATTCTGTTACCAAAAAATCTAAAAAATACATAAGCACAGTTTATTTTTATAGTCATTTTAAGTTCAAATTTGGATGAAATTACATAAAAAAATCCTAGAATAACTATTTTAGACTTTTTAGTTACTTCGTTGTAATTGTATGATATTATTCGTGGGTAGGTACTTGAAATTTCTTAAGTACACTATTATATATCTATGATAGTATCAGGGTTTGTTGTTGATGTATAACGCGTTATAAGTACCTAATGGATATTGTGATATGATTAATTTGGAATTTATTATAGGTCAATTTTTTTTAATACCATAGATAAGTATAGAATATGCCTTATACCTAGACTGACTTGCTCATAATCGTTTTTCTTATACAATGATATTATATCATTGAATTCAAATTTAATATCATCCATTATACAGTGACCTACTTGTAACCTACTGGTTACTGTACAGCAGAGCACCTTTTTTTTTTTTTTTCACGTTTACATTTTTAATATTATGCTTAATTTAAACACGATACAAATAAATTAATTGTTAGTGTAATCTGCTATTCTGCCGGCTGAAACCTTGTAAAAACTTAAAATAATCTTATCGACGACTACCGTACATATAAATTAATATTATCATTTCAGTATAAATATTTATGTAGAAGTTGTATAGATGAAATTAATTTTATTTGTAGTATTTTTTGCATTCGTTACGAGATTATCGCTTCTCATAGTAATAGGCTGTTGGGAATAACATTACTGTAGTTTTGTTTACTGGTAGTTTCCCAAACATAATACTTAATAATATTACATTATAGTGAACTCCACATAAAAATAAGTAACTAAATAAAAGTGATTACAAAGTATTGTCGTCTGTGGAGTTTCATTATTCTAAAATTCCAATTATTTTTTTATGTAAGTTTCATTATTGATTATAAATATAAAAATACTTACAGTTCCTATAGTATTATAGAGTTTTTAATGTTGTTTTTTCTAAAATTCTACTGTATTAAAGCGTATTATAATAATTAATAATATATTATAACTTATAAGCCAGAAAAGTCTGTTAAGCATGGTGTGGGTATTTTTTCCTTAAAAAATTCAACACAGCATTTAATATTTATACAATATAAAATATTATTTTTATACAACATATTATAAGAACACTAAAATGTATACCTAATCAATTTCTTGATACTTACAAGTAAAAGTGGATAAAATATTAGATATTATACAACAATATGTGTAATGTCAATAAAAATAATGTAGTCAGGAACAATTTACTCAAGTTTAATATAATATTGTAAAACTTGTAATTATTATCAACTTGTCGTTTCACTAAATTTACCAAATTTGGGATACCTACCTATTAACTAACTAGAGTAGACAAATTCCGTGAAGTGGGCCGCAAAATGTGAAAATGTTGTCAAAAATTATTAAGTCAGTGTAAGTTTAACTGTTTAAGTAAGCATAATTTGGTAATTTGTAAGTACAGTAGTTTCGAATCATCCTCAAAAGCATAAGTCACGGCTAACTTCTGCGAAACTTGGCCGTTTTGGCATTTCAAAGTTTTTAACTATGCCAAAATGGCGTTGACAATTTGGAAGTATTTGTAATCACGAATTTAAAATTTGTAACTCATTCTTCCTTATCCTTAAAAAGAAGTTGGCCTTACTTTATAGAGCTTTTTGAACTTTGACTGTTCCAAATTTTCGGGCGAATTTGTAAGTAATTGTAAGCAAGAATTAAAAATTTGTAAGTCATCCCTACCTTATTTATTCCCAAAAAGAAGGTGGTCGATAATTAATAAAAAGAAGCAGGCACGGCGCCAAGGGGGGGCAAGGTGGGGCTCTAGCCCCCCCAGAAAACAGATCAGCCCCCTCGCCAGCCCCCCCACTGAAAAATATGTACGATATAATTAATGTTTGTTGTATACAGTTAAAAATATTTTTAGTTGACTTATTATTTTAAATATGTTTATGTTTGATTAACACAATACTATTGTGTAAGGAGTTGGTATTATCGTACCTACCTACTTATATGAGTTTGGTAATTAGCATGACAAATTTCTTATTTAAAATAATTAAATAATTTATTCAATTTTCTTATTTTGTTATTTTTATAATCTTATTTGTCATGGTAATTAGTTCACATATTACTTGATAATTAATAAAAAAGGATTTCTTAAAGTATCTATGTTTTAATGTATATATTATATGAACTATTTTAACCTCCAAAATTTAACAAAAATATAAAGTAGGTACTTCAATAGTCAATACATACACTACTATGCAAATACCAATTAAAAAATGTATTGAATTAAAAATTTAAAATGTACTAGTTAAATATAAGGTAGGTAATCAAAAGTTTTTATTTAAAACAAATTGTATTCCTACTGATATCAGTGCAATTGTATACATTTTTGTTAACTTTTTCAATATTATAAGATTTTCAATCATTTACTGTATGGTGCATAAACAGATATTGTATAAAAAATCAATATTTAGCTCATAAAGAAATTATTATTTTTGTATATCATATTATCATTATGAATATAGTTGTTGAAGGTCTTAGGTCTGTGATTAAACATTTTCTTACATATTACATAAGGTACAAAAAAAATATTTGATATTATTCTTAAAACATTTTTAACTATTCAAAAGTTTGTAAATATTATATGTTTAGACGTTTAGAGCATACAATATAAAACGATTAAAACGTATGTACTGTATAGCTAATAGCTATATTAAATTATATGATACGAAAATATTTATATTTCATTTAAATAACCTCAGCATTTGTTGAAACAATTTTAGCCCAAGTAAAAAAAATATTTGCCCCACTCTGCCCCCCCTGGAAAAAAATTCTAGTGCCGTGCCTGAAAAGAAGCCTAGTTAATTTAGGTTAGGTTAGGTTAGGTTGCGCGCTCGATTTGAGGTACTTTTTGACGATGAAAAATTCTAAAAATTGGTATAGACCTTGGTCTTGGATGACAATACAATAATCCGTTGTCATTTTATGACCCGGACCTCCAGGTCGGCGATGACGGGTGTGCAAAGTCATCTCCGAGGAAGTACAGGTACGAAGGGTTTCTCTGGGTCAAGGCGGGTTAATCTAACCATTACTCGCCATACTTCAGTAAATTAGCCGTACAGCATATAACAGAGTAATGTTGTTAAAATAAAAAATAAAATAAAAAAGTTAACTGAAAAAAATTTCAATTTGTTGTGTGAAACAAAATAAAAGTCTTGTCATTTCACGACCCAATAAACTTATTTATTTATTAATAAATCATAATCATCAGTAGTTTGATTCTTTTTATTAAATATAAGAAATTTGTTTCATAAAAACATTTGCCAACTTACAAATTTTAAATTAATTATAAGAACATAATATTTGACTGCCAGTATAATTGACCTGACATGTGACAAATGAAGGGAACAGCCATGTTTTTTTTTTCCCAAAACAACCACAGAATAATAATATGCCTCCCACAGTGGCACACAGTGGCGTGGCGTGGCAAAGTGAAATATTTTATAGGGAAATTCATTTTTTGAATAACCATCCCTGACTTATCAATATAATAATTATTATTGAAGTTATTATTTTTATTAAATATCAAATTCAGATGAAGTTAGTCTCGTACTATAAGTCTCGTGGCCTGTGATGAGCGGTGGCGCTCAAAGTGGATCGTGTGAAAAGGACCTAAAACAGGTTATCAGTATTTACTATTTAGTCTTCGTGATTGTCCTCATCTTACTTATTTTTTTTCTTAATAATCTATTTATTCCTCAATTTAAATGTTTAGAACTCGATCTCTATTATAATTCATTAATTATAGAAATATAAATAAATACGATGGTTTGATATAAAAAATATTACATAAAAAAAGTTAAGAAAAATAGCAGTGTTATTGATTGCCGGAGACATGATATGAGTTAATTAAGAATGAAATAAATGAACGAATGCCTACATTAGTTATATACTTATAAAGCAGTAATGGTATAGGGCGGGACCCGTTTCGTCCAAAAATTACCCTCCCCGGTTCGCCCGAGTACCCGCTTCGCCAAAATTTTGTTTCTATATGATTCCCGTTTCGCCAAGAGTAGCTTAGACCAATTTAAAATTAAGTTGGCAATGATTATAATATTTTAATATTTGAGTATCATTTAGCGTTATCCAGAAAACACCAAGAAGCGATACTCTTAGTTTTTCAAAATTTTTTGTTTTTCACAAAAGAAATAAATTTAACAAATTTAAAATTTAGTCTACAATATTTAAAAAAACGTATTATTAAAAAATCAAATTTACTCCATAATAAAAATCTACTCATATAATAAAATCGATTTTAACCGTTCAAAATATATTTATTAATACCTAAATTTTATTTTTTTAAATTATTAAACATACTTTTGTGTAGTTGTCTAGTTGTCTGTAGATCGCGTAATTAACACCTTTTCTTCTTGTCGTTTGCTAAAATATAATATTTGACGGAACTATGTCCAACTTAATTTTAAATTGGTCTAAACTACTCTGGGCGAAACGAAAGTCATATAGAAACAAAATTTGGGCGAAATGGGTACCCGGGCGAAAAGGGGACGGTCATTTTTGAGCGAAACGGGCTATAATATAATTGTTCAATATTAGATATGTTTATGTATATTATTTTTACATAATATTCATATTGTAATAATTAAAGAAAACGATAATGCAATACAGGTAACACATAATTATAATATTGTTAAATGCTTCTTGTTCACGCACAACTGTTAAAACGGTGAAAAAAACTGTGTTCGAAGGGCGGATAAATTAGATTGATAGGTATAAAAAGGTGAGCAGCAGGTGCTTCATTGTAATTTGTAAAAGTCTCCTAGTTTTCTCTGTCGACTGCTGTTCATCGTCTTTTTTCGTTTTGTTATAATATTATTGACATCTTCAGTATTTTATTGGAACCATGTTTTCAGTTCAAGTTTATTTTTGGAAGTACCTAAGTAATTGTATTAGATTTTTAATATTCAATTACTAGTTGTTTTTCGTTCAATACGTCATTGAAAAAATATGCCGGGACCACAATAAAATTAAAATAAAACAGTATATTTTGTGTTCTTAAAAATAATTTAAATTGCCCCGTGTGTGATGGAAAATTGAATTTAGTTTGTATCCTATTTTACCGTGTGCGGAGGAATAGGTACAATGCACGTGACTGTGATGAGGGTCTAACAGATTATGTTATTAATTTTCATAGTCCTGAAAAATTATTTTTTTATGAATTAATCACATCTACAAAATAATACCAAACCGAATAAAATATCAAACAAAAAGTGTCAGGCAAATATTTTTGAGCCAAACAACAATGTGTTAATATAATAATTATAATTTTAAAAGTGTACATTAATCTGTTATACGTAAAACAGTTATCCTATTTTTGGTATATACTATTTCAATATTTACAATATTTACTATAGTTAAATTATAACTACAATACACTATACTATTCTGATTACCTTATTACCTACATTTTTGTTACTAGAAAATAAGTATAAATATTATATAAATAATAACAGTTAGCGGTGTTTAAGTTTTCCAGTAACGGATCACAGCAGTTAGAATAATTTAAGACAAATCAGTGAAACTCAAACCATCTAAAAGATGAACTCTTGCCCACACGCATACCAGCTAGGGCTCCACAGATCGTCCAAATTTAAACAACCATGGAAGCCAAATAAATCCAAACAATAATCTTAACCAAAGAAAACGAATATATATATAATGCATATTTAAACTTTTTGCATTAAAAATAAATAAACATTATTTTTAATTTGGGTTATTATTAATACATACAACCGCATATTTTATTGCGATCTTATTTTGAAAATCTTCTTTTATTTGATGTATGGTATACAGTTTTTTCTATAGAACCTAGATAATAAAGATTATATATTATAAAGGCTCTCTAGTTTTTTTCCATTGGAACGGACGACAATAGCAAACTAAAAAGCGATGATCAATGATCATAATACAATATATGAACTAAAGATCTATTGGTTTTTTTTTTTAAATTATGTATTTAAATAATAAAAGTGTATTGATGTTATTGGTATTGCTTGTATTTTTGTAAATAAAAAAAGAACTAAAAATCCCTCTCTCCAAATTAGGTCAAAATTTTACTAAAGTGGGCGTAGATATTGTATAAGCGCGGTTTTTCGTTTTACATTGTTTAAAAGCATTTTAATGGGGAAAACAATTTTAGTAGATAAACAACTGTGATTGCAACTGTAATATATTTATATCTACGCCACTAACAGCTAACAGTTAATACATGACATTTCATCGTAATATATGTGTAAAATAAAAGTCAGTACAATATAATATAGAGCAGTGGTCCCTAACCAGACGGTATGTCGGACACACTAGTGTTTCGTGTAAATGCTTAATGTAGCCAAAAAAATTGTTCATTTATGTTGTACATGTTCAAAGTATAAATATATGAAAATGTCATGGTGTTAAAACCACAGATAGTTAAAATTTGTGAAAAATAATATAGTCTCATTCTCAATTTACGTATAGGTTTATATTTGTTATCCTTTTTCAAAAATCCGTTAATTGTTGTAAGAGTTTCACCACATTTATGGATCTAAGTTATTAGTGTGTCGTCGTAAATAAAAGTTTAACACATAGAGCCTGCTCACCAGTAAGTAGGAATATATATCGTGTAGGTATACAAAAAGTCATCGACGGTTTATAATATTTAATAAAAAAAGTACATATTCAATTAAATTTTGAAAACAAAAAAAATTGATCAATATTAATTTCACTGATTGTTGACGAATGTAATCTAAATAATAATTGCTTAATAGGGGCACGGGGCTATAGATAATAGATATATATATATAGAAATGTTTAATTTTCCAGATTAAGAGCTCGTCCTAATTTAATCTATGGCTCCATTATGGTGAGTGTACTGTATCACCAACGTCTATCACAATATAATAATATTCAATATAATTTGCTATGGTTTTTATAATTTATGAGTCTTAAAAATGATTTGAAATAATAAAATGTGAAGATAAAGACGTATAAACATTAATCAATACATAACTCGTTGTTATATTATGGAAAACCCTAACTTTAGCTACAAATGTTAGTTATGTGCTAGCCAATACAATGCTAGTCAATATTACTATAATAAGTTATACATATTAATATATTATTATAGGTATTATATTACGTATGGCCAGACGTGTATTATAAGAGATTGATAAAAGATAGTGTATAAAAAAATGGATAAAAAAATCGTGTCTTCCTGACTTCCGACGGAGAACTACAACTGGTGCTCGTAAATGGTCGAACCTGTTGCACATTGATTGTTATTCTTTGATGTTATTGAAATTCGCAATTGTTTATAATATAGTTTATTAATTATTTTACACTCGTTATAAATATTCAACATCCAAATGCATCGATAATTGATTGCATTATTATAATATATTTATTTTTTTGTGTCTCACGTTACCTTTAAGGCTTTAACAGAAAAAATGTTTCAATATTTAACATTAGAACTGGTGGAAAATTGTGGTCTAGACTCTAGTTAGTACCATATGGTTAATAATAGAAAAATTCCATTAATTTTAACATTTAACTTAAAATAGTTAAAACTAACAATTAATTTATACGGAAAAGCGGAAATATTTTGACACAAACATAGTTTTTGACAAAACCTAATTCGTTTTTTTGTTGTTGTACCTAATTCAAAAATGAATAAGCTCAGACTCTTATTTTTAGTTTTTTGTAAGCATACAGGTATTGTATAGCATAAAGGTGCATATACAGCATACGTATTTGGGTCTTGGGTGTTATCCATTTAACGTAATTAAGTTATTTCACGATAATGATGAATATTATAAAGAAATTAACATTTCGCTGCCGTTAAACAATAATTATACGACAATAACAAGATATAAGTAGAGTGACAATAACAATCCTAATGACAGGATGAGTCCTCACTTTTGTTGAGCATTAACTGAATTTTCTTGTTTTCTTGTGTTTGTATATAATATTTTTATGTATTTTTAATTATTGGACGATTATTGATTTATTCATATTATTTATTATTGATGTTTAATGTCCACGTATGACTGTGATATGATCTAAGTCTAAACGTATGTTATTTTCTTTATATTCATTATTGTTTTGAAATAATCTAATTTTAATAATTAAGTTTACAATACTCAAATATACTCGTACTGGAAATATTAATTGTCTTACAATTTGTTTGTATCATAAAGTATATTATTTATATATTGGAAAAACTATAGCGTTGTTTTTAATTTTTTGGATAAGTAGTGGATAGAACATTTTTATTCCAGTCATTAATACAATATTTAAAAAAAAAAGTGGGTAAGTGGATGTCGCTCTGCTGTACAGTAGGTTACAAGTGGGTCACTGTATAATGGATGGTATTAAATTTGAATTCAATGATACAATATCATTGTATAAGAAAAACGATTCTGAGCGAATACGGTAGTCAGTCTAGGTTTAAGACATATTATATACATATCTATGGTATTAAAAAAAAAAAAATTGACCTATAATAAATTCCAAATCAATCATATCACAATATCCACTAGGTACTTATAACACGTTATACATCAATAACAAACCCTGATACTATCATTGATATATAATATAGTGTACTTTAGAAGTTTCAAGTACTCACGAATAGTATTATACACTCACAGCAAAATGACTAAAATAGGTATGCTAGGTTTTTTAATATGTAATTTCGTCCCAAATTTGAACTTAAAATGTCTGTAAAAAATAACTGTGCTCATATATTTTTTAGATTTTTTTACTACAGTATGAACTATTTATGAGAATCTTTTTTTTAAATTTTCAATCTTTAGCTATAAAAACAGAACATTTTATAATTTATTAATTACGATGGTTGATAATTTTCGAGATTTTGATAAATTTTGTCAAAATGCGATCTTTAAATGCTTATAAAAAAAAATTGTGCCTATGTATTTTTAATATTTTTCAATTGCTATTGTAACAATATATCAGGAGCCTTGTATTAATTTTTCACACTTTTTGGCCCAACAGATAAAACTTTATTAATATTTATAGAAAAAAAAAAACTAAAAAAATTGAAAACTGAAAATGTCCGTAAACGGCTCAAAAATAGTCAAAATATTTTCAAAATTGTATGGTGTATAGGAAATGCTAATATAAACATTCAGTGAAATTTTCATGTATATACAGTAATTCGTTTTTGAATTACAACAAAATAAGTAAATCGCCACATGAGAAATCGAGTGAATATCCAATGTTCTAAAAATTTGAATTTCAAACGCTCATAAAAATTTAATTTGACTTTCTTATAGAATTTTTTTTTTTAATAAATGTAGTAAATCTTATAAGGAATCTTGTATTACATTTTTATATCTTAGATTTAAAAAGAAAAATTTTTATGAATTTCTAACTCGAAATAATTTGCAAATTTTCGTGATTTTTCCATATTTTGTCATTTTTTGAACTTTAAATGCTTGAAAAAAAAAAACTGTGACTAACGATTTTTAATATTTTTCATTTGTCTTTGAAACAATATAGTAGGAGCCTTGTATTAAATTTTCAAGTATTTTTACTCAACAAATAAATTTTTATTGATATTCATAAAAAAAAAAACTAATAAAATTGGAAACTGAAAATGTCCCTAAACAGTTCAAAATAAATTACAATATTTTGAAAATGTTATCGTGTATAGAAAATGCAAATATAAACAACCCCTGAAAATTTCATGTATCTACGGTTATTTGGTTTAAAGTTACACCAAAAACCAAAATCGATTTTTTGGAAAACCGATTTTGCGTAAAAATTCCCGTTTTTCCTTAATTTTTATTTTGTTTTTCCCGGCGCTTTTGAAAACTACTGTGAAATTTTAATTTTGACCTCCTCAATGCACCAACGATATTCACTTTCCAATCGAACAAGATACTGAAGTTGAAAATCGAAGCATTATTTCGACTACCTATCGTGTACACAGACACAAAAAAAAAAAAAAAAATAAAAAAAAACACACATCATTGTTTCACTCAGAATCTAAAACTATGTAATATTTTATCTTTTCTAGATACATTTTGAATAGATTCTTATCCAAGAACCACGTTACTGAAAGTCCCTTTCACGTATTATATTCCATATTTGTACGCTTTTGTATTGGTGCTGTTCTTTTCTCTCACACCTGCGGCGATAGATCGTTGTACGATAGTCACCGTAAGGCGTAAAGTATTCTCGTCGAACAAAAATTATAATATATTATTAACCACTGTGCCCTAGACTGTTGTTATTTCGTTATCACACTAAGTACGTCAGTTTATATTACTGTAAGTAATTTATCATTTATTTATCTATAGTATGTAATATAATATGGTACGTTGATATTATAATCGTTGTTGTAAAACATTGGATTTACCTATATTGTATGATAATAATAAGTAGACGACAGTCTTGTAAAGAATACTTTTATTTTGTATTCGGAATACATATTCGAATAAATGAGAATTAAGGTATTCAGAATACGTATTCGAATAGTTCTTAAAAAATATATTCAGAATACATATTCGAATACTTTAAAAAGTATTCGAATACTATTAGAATACTTTTTTTCACAAATAATTGTTGTCAGTTTTTGAATGGTTGGTAATTACTAATTAACATTTATTAATTAATAATTAAAATTACTTTGTAATCATAAGCTATTTATAAATTTTGACCACATATGATACGGCCGATACGAAGTATACGTGATAAAACACATTGGTATTTATAAAAATAATCATTTCATGGGCCAAAATTATATTTCTTTCAAAGAATAAAATTAATGTTCATGATTTATAATATATGTCTTGTCACAAATTTAAAACTATTTTACTGGATCGGAAAAAGTATTTTTTTAATGAATAAAAAATACAAATAAAAGTATTCAGAATACGTATTCGAATACTTTAAAAAAAAGTATTTAGAATAGTATTCGAATACAAAAAGAGTATTCAAATACTTTTATTCGAATACATTTATTCGAATACTTTACAAGACTGGTAGACGATAGTATTATACCATACAGCAAATTAATATTTTTAATTTATTTTCAAAACATTTTTTCAAGAAACGAAAATGTTTTTCATTGCATTGTCAGAACGTTTTTAAATGTCTTAAAAACATTTTTTGGCCAGCAAAGTAACATTTTTAACAATATTTTTCTATACAATCTTAAAAACATTTGCATATGTTAAATGTTTTTCAAAAATGAAAATAAAATATTTTTTAATTGTTTTCATTGAAGCATTGTAAAATATATATTTGAAAACATTTTTTTATTTTGATGAGAGAAAAAGTTTTAAAAATATTGTCATTTCCGAATTTCTGTATGGGATATTACATACTGCATGTTATCAGGACATCAGGTAACGACGTTTTAGTCAATAATGACACAATAAATTGTTATTATTAAATAATAAGTAGGTGATTTATTTGTCTACTATACCTCCTACCTACGGGCTATGAATAATAATATACCTATGGTAGTAGGAAAAAAATCCCCAGTAGCGTTATACCGGGGATTGATTAAATATAAATAATTTATAAGAATTGTTTATAAATTATATAATAGAAATACAATTAATATTGTATATTATTTTATAAAAAATTGTCTTTTACCCTATATTATATTATAATGTATAAAGAATGCATGCATGTAGTCAGACACGAACTTATAATAATAATAATAATAATAATATAAGTATATACCTTCCTAAGTATAATATTCTATTGGGGATTTTTTTCCGGAGATTTTTTTTCCTCAATTCATAATATATACAATAGGTACATACGGATGATCTATTCTTTTCGAAACACATTTAGCATTTATTATATAATAATTAATAACCTATACGAAATCTTCTGTCCAGAACCAACCGCAATTCAAACACTATTTATTTTTCTAAAAAAATCTACTTTATAATAAGAAATATAACCCGTATAGTGTATATATTATATTATATTATGTATACATTTTATGTAACTATGTAATATAACAATGTAAGTTGCTGTCAGACCAATGGCCAGAGCTGCCGCGGTCTTTTTATGGTTAGTAAAAAAATAAAATATTAGATTTTAATATTGTATCTAGTGTTACGAACCCCTAAATAATAGTAATAATATTTATACACTTGATATTGTAACGAGCATCAGGAATTGTGAGTATGGCGGCGTCGAGACTGTGGAATCTGCTGGCATGGGAATTTTGTGTGTGACTAGAGGGGGGGGGGCGTAGGCCCGAGTGCCAGGCACACTTCGAATGGCAGACAGACGTAGGTCTTTGTATTTTAGCTTTTCCATATAATATTATAATCGTTGGCTGAACATCGACAATATTACGTTATCTCTACATTATGTTATCTGCATATTTCTATACTAAAAGATTATTTTGTTCGTCGTTTATAATAAGACGTCATTAATTATAATAAGCGTTGTGAAAAAATACCATAACATTTTTGTGACAGCGGTGAGGTGGGATTTCTGAGAGTCAAGTCTGTAATATTAGGTCTTTAGCTTCCCACGGGGCTCGCCTTGCGGCTCGTGACTCGTGAATAATAATATGCAGATATTTCATAATTATAAAGACCGGACTTAATAGATACGGCAACTTTTTATTGATATCATGTAAATAAAATCTGATCAAATATGCACACTATAATCGGAGTATCGGACTAATTACAATCTTCCCATACTAAATTTTATATTGAAATTATATGCAATTTTCAACGATTTTAAAATTGTATACATGTGATAAAATGTACAAACTATTATGTCTTAGGTAATTTATATAACAATAAAAAATATATACGATGTAAATTTTCACATTACGCGGTGTCCAAAGTAAATCCGTCGAGTGCGTGCGATTTAATTTGGACTTATGGTTTTTCTCAAAATAGGAGATAAGCGTTTTATTTTTATAGATACGATCTGTAGATATACTGTCGTGATATTATTAGTATATAGATAATAACAGTTTATTGGTCAACGTATTCCAGGACCCAATGGAAGATAAATTTAAATAGGTAAATTTAAAAAAAAAATTAAGGATATGAAACTATTAAAACTTACTCTGAAGTTATGGCAAGAAATCAAAATGTTGAATTATTTCAAATATACACTGATAACAATAGTGTAGACAATTTTCAAGAACATAATTTAGATATGTAAATGTTACCGTCAATGATTTAAATTAGGTAATAACGTAAATGCCTAGCCAATATCATAAATTACTAACATTATTAGTAGATATATCGTCAATGTAACTGACCAAAATATTTTGTTGACATATTTATTATTTACTATGGATAGGAAATTATCTTAATATTCTAATACTGATAGGTAATATAATTAGTGTTTGAAGTATGAAATATTTCAAAAAAAACAACCTGAAACATTGAAATTTTTTTTAACATAAATAAAAACACAATTTTTTTTTTTTTTTACACCATGTTCAGTGGTATAAATTCTAATGTCAGAATTCACTAGGTATACAATATACATGTATAATATTGTATACCTACTTGTATCATTTAAACATTAAAATATTTAAAAATGTCGAATACCATTTTAAATGCATAATACCAAAGGTTATAGGTATACATACAGGTATACCATACAGTTAGGAAGGTAATTTATGACAATTATATGTAAATATAAAACAAATTTAAAAAGGTGCTCTGCTGTACAGTAGGTTACAAGTGGGTCACTGTATAATCGATGGTATTAAATTTGAATTCAATGATATAATATCATTGTATAAGAAAAACGATTCTGAGCGGAGACGGTATGTCAGTCTAGGTTTAAGACATATATACATATCTATGGTATTTTAAAAAATATTGACCTATAATAAATTAAAAATTAATCATATCACAATATCCAATAGGCAATAAGTACTTATAATCCGTTATACATCAACAAAAAACCGTGATACTATCATAGATACATAATAGTACACTTTAGAAGTTTCAAGTAGGTACCCACAAATAATATTATTCAATCACAACAAAATAACTAAAATAGTTATTCTAGGTTTTTTAATATGTAATTTCGTCCAAATTTGAATTTTAAATGTCTGTAAAAAATAACTGTGTTCATATATTTTTTAGATTTTTTGGTTATAGAATGAACTATTTACGAGAACCTTTGTGTTGAATTTGCAATCCTTAGCTATAAAAACTGAACATTTTATAATTTATTAATTACAATGATTGATAATTTTCGAGATTTTGATAAATTTTGTCAAAATTTGATCTTTAAATGCTTATAAAAAAAAACTGTGCCTATGTATTTTTAATATTTTTCAACTGATATTGTAACAATATATCAGGAGCTTTGTATTAAATTTTTACACTTTTTGGCCCAACAGATAAAACTTTATTGATATTTATAGAAAAAAAACTAAAAAAAATTGAAAGCTGTAAATGTCCATGAACAGCTCAAAAAGAGTCAAAATATTTTCAAAATTGTATGGTGTATAGGAAATGTTAGTATAAACATTCAGTGAAATTTTCATGTATCTACAGTTATTCGTTTTTGAATTACAACAAAAAAAGGAAATTGCCACATGAGAAATCGAGTGAATATCCTATGTTGTAAAAATTTGAATTTCAAACGCTCATAAAAATTTAATTTGACTTTCCGGTAGAGATTTTTTTATTGATAAAGGTATATAATCTTATAAGGAATCTTGTGTTTCATTTTCAAATCTTAGATTTAAAAAGAAAAATTTTTACGAATTCTTAACTCAAAATAATTTGCTAATTTTCGTGATTTTTCCATATTTTGTCAATTTTTGAACTTTAAATGCTTATAAAAAAAAATTGTGACTAAGGATTTTTAATATTTTTCATCTGCCTTTGAAACAACATATTAGGAGCCTTCTATTAAATTTTCAAGCTTTCGCAACCAACAAATAAAATGTTATTGATATTTTTAGAAAAAAAACTAAAAAAAAATGGAAAATGAAAATGTCCCTAAACAGTTCAAAATAAATCAAAATATTTTGAAAATGTTATCGTGTATAGAAAATGCAAATATTAACAACCAGTGAAAATTTCATGTATATACGTTCATTTGTTTTAGAGTTACACCAATAACCAAAATCGATTTTTTGGAAAACCAATTTTGCATAAAAATTCCCGTTTTTCCTTAATTTTTATGTTGTTTTTCCAGGCGCTTGTGAAAACTACTGGGAAATGTTTCCTTTTGACCCCCCAAAGTACCAACTAGATTCACTTTCCTATCAGAAAAGGTACTATTGAAGAAAATCGAAGCACTTTTACTGTCCTAAAACGTGATGACAGACACAAAAATATAAAAATATAAAAATATAAATAAAAGGTGGGCAAGTGGGTGTCGCTCTGCTGTACAGTAGGTTACAAGTGGGTCATTGTATAATGGATGGTATTAAATTTGAATTCAATGATATAATATCATTGTATAAGAAAAACGATTCTGAGCGGAGACGGTATGTCCTTTTAGGTATAAGACATATTATATACATATCTATGGTATTAAAAAAAATTGACCTATAATGAATTCCAAATTAATCATATCACAATATCCATTAGGTACTTATAACGCGTTATACACCAACAACAAACCCTAATACTATCATAGATATATATAGTAGATTACTTTAGAAATTTCAAGTACCCACGAATAATATTATACAATCACAACAAAATAACTAAAATCGTAATTCTTGGTTTAAATATGAAATTTTGTCTAAATTTGAAATTAAAATGTCTGTAAAAAATAAGTGTGTTTATATATTTTTTAGATTTTTTGGTTACAGTATGAACTATTTATGAGAATCTTTGTTTTAAATTTTCAACTCTTAGTTATAAAAACTGAACATTTTATAATTTTTTAATTCCAACGATTGATAATTTTCGAGATTTTGATAAATTTTGTCAAAATTCCAACTTTAAATGCTTATAAAAAAAAATCGTGCCTATGTATTTTTAATATTTTTCAACTGATATTGTAACAATATATCAGGAGCCTTGTATTAAATTTTTACACTTTTTGGCCCAACAGATAAAACTTTATTGATATTTATAGAAAAAAAAACTAAAAAAAATTGAAAGCTGTAAATGTCCATAAACAGCTCAAAAAGAGTCAAAATATTTTCAAAATTGTATGGTGTATAGGAAATGCTAATATAAACATTCAGTGAAATTTTCATGTATCTACAGTTATTCGTTTTTGAATTACAACAAAATAAGGAAATCGCTACATGAGAAATCGAGTGAAAATCCAATGTTGTAAAAATTTGAATTTCAAACGCTCATAAAAATTTAATTTAACTGTCCGGTAGAAATTTTTTTATTGATAAAGGTAGATAATCTTATAAGGAATCTTGTGTTTCATTTTCAAATCTTAGATTTAAAAAGAAAAATTTTTACGAATTCTTAACTCAAAATAATTTGCTAATTTTCGTGATTTTTCCATATTTTGTCAATTTTTGAACTTTAAATGCTTATAAAAAAAATTGTGACTAAGGATTTTTAATATTTTTCATCTGCCTTTGAAACAACATATTAGGAGCCTTCTATTAAATTTTCAAGCTTTCGCAACCAACAAATAAAATTTTATTGATATTTTTAGAAAAAAAACTAAAAAAAAATGGAAAATGAAAATGTCCCTAAACAGTTCAAAATAAATCAAAATATTTTGAAAATGTTATCGTGTATAGAAAATGCAAATATAAACAACCAGTGAAAATTTCATGTATATACGTTCATTTGTTTTAGAGTTACACCAAAAACCAAATTCGATTTTTTGGAAAATCGATTTTGCGTAAAAATTCCCGTTTTTCCTTAATTTTTATGTTGTTTTTCCCGGCGCTTGTGAAAACTACTGGGAAATGTTTACTTTTGACCCCCCAAAGTACCAACTAGATTCACTTTCCTATCAGAAAAGGTACTATTGAAGAAAATCGAAGCACTTTTACTGTCCTAAAACGTGATGACAGACACAAAAATATATATAAATAAAAATATAAATAAAAAAAAACATACATCATTGTAAAACCAATACATTCATCGCTCCGCTCAGAATCTAAAATATAAAAACATACATCATTGTAAAACCAATACATTCATCGCTCCGCTCAGAATCTAAAAGTCTATCTGAGTCCTCGCCAGGGGCGTATTGAAGGGTGGGGGCACCCAACCATGCACCGTATTTTATAGTTTTTTATTACATTATTTTGAGAATCATAATTGGAAAAATTATAATATTTGGAAAATATGAGTTATAACTTAAATTGTTTGTATGTACCCGCCTCTCCTCCTCCATAAATACACCCGTGGACGGCCCTGGTTGTAGCTATAGGACTTGATAAGAATGTTGCTCGTCGAACATGAAAAAGTATTCATAAAAATATTATATTAAGTATTAATATATTATCTTGTAAATCATCATGTTTGCCTTCGTTACAATGCTGTATAGTCCATACCAAAATAATTATAAAATGATATTTTCTTATACGCTTATATAAATAGCCAAATCGCCTGTTTAATATTAGAAGAGATCAACAACATCGTAAAAAAAAATCAGTTTTATTGCATTGCCTGATACGGAGTTATCGAAGCATGGCGAAAAAATAGTCGAAAATAGAATAATCGTATTAAATTAGGAAATATTAAGTTGAGTAAAACTCATATTATCGACTGTCATTTTTAAGTATTCAAAGTTTTTTATTTTTGTTTTCGTCCACCACCAAGTTCATTGCTTATTAATTAGTTATTATGCAAAAAACAAGCCACTGGGTACAACGATTATTAACAATAAAATAAAAAGTAAGTATGATACGTAATTTCTGATTCCACCAAAATGTTGAGGATGAAAAAACTCACATTTACGAAGAAAAATTTTATTTTTTGGTATTTTAAACTTAAAACAAGATTTTGAAGTTTTGAATTTTTTTGATAATAACTACCTAAGAAAATTTGACCGACTTTCTTAAAGTACCATTATAAATAATATTAAGCGTGAAAAACACGCATTTTGAAAAATAAAAAATTCACAAAACTTACTTGGGAGCTAAGCTGAATTAGGGATGTGCGATAGTCACTTCTAATGGTCGATAGTCGATTGTTTTAATACTACCGATTGTATCGATTATTTTAGATGTACCGAGATAGTATCGAACATGGATTAATATATTAGTGTAGGGTATCGAATAACCGATAGTATTGATTAACTGATAGTATCGAATAACCGATAGTATCTACTAACCGATATAGTACCTATTCTACACTATAGAGTAGTGGCCAGAGGGGTATCGATTTGGAATAAAATTAAAAATCTTCCCAGGCAATAAGTGGAAAAGTGTTCAATTAATTATAACTAATTGTATACATTTATTCTTCTTTTGGTAATTAGTTGGTAATTTAAATAAGTAAAAACTATAATTACTATTATATACATTATTTTAATATTTTATTGAATAATAAAAAAAAATTTATTGTTACAGCAAAATTTATAAATAGGAGTTATCGGTAGGTAAGTTGGTAGTTGGTACTAATAAGTGAAAGCATTATAATATGCACATAAATTATATTTTTCTGTTTTAAAAAAATATTTTTTTATATTGGTTTTATGCGATAAACCGATTATATATATATATCGTTTAACCGATAATATTGTTAATCCGATCGTATCAGATAGTATCGACGTATCGATTGTATTCGATACATCGGATGATTCTGTTTAATAAAAAACATCGATTACCTACTAAAAACGATTAATCGATACTATCGCACAGCCCTAAGCTGAATACATTCCAATATTTCATATTCACCTTGTTGTTTTCACCTTTGATCTAGGCTTCCTGTTATTTAGGCTTTACACGTACACCATGTTTTCACTATTAATACCTAAATTACATATTATATCATAAATTATACTAACAAATGTATTATCTATCATCTATACTATATTGAAATTCATAAAATAATTAAAAAATATAGGTACTGGGTTTTGGGTTTTCTACATTGGATTTATGTGTCTACGAAACTGAGTATATTATATACAGTTATATATATATGTATATATAAATATACACAACTGAGTATATTATATACAGTTATATATATAAATATACACAATGAAACAAATAATAAAGATACTATTATTGTTCAATAATATACAAAACATTTTTTCCCACATATTTTACTGTTTTGTAAAGCATGCGATAACGCACGAGACTTTTTTTACTAAAATATGGTATAAGGAAATCTGATAAATACTATCGTAATTTTTATTCACAGTTTTTGGCTTAAATTGAACTCTTTTGTTTAAAAATATAACCATGAAAATCGGCTCAATAGAATTCACTTGATTTGTTAATAACATAATATAACCTATTATATAATATTATTTAAAATAATTGATATAGTTATTTTCCAATTAAAAACAGTGAAAATATTGCGTTCAAAGTGAGGGAAATTGGTTTGATATAAATAGGAGAGCAGCGACTGCTCGATTGTCATATGTCGATATATCGTTGCCACTGCACAGTTCATCATCTTTAACGTTTCGTTGAATTTGTCTTCAGTCTTACCTTTGAGTTCTTACAGTACCTAAACAAGTAAGTTGTTGCATTACATTTAATAATTTTTGATGGTAGGTAGTCACTAGGTGTTTTTAGTTATTTGTATATTATATGCTTTTACCACGCAGAATCGACCAAATTAAATGAAAACCGTGCTAATGTTTTAAAAAACATTTAAGATTTTTACCATCTGTTATGTGAAATTTTTTTTCATCTTTTTTTACCATGTGTGATACTTTGCATTGCAAATTATGATTTTGATGACTTGATTTACAGAATTAAATTATTATACTTTTAAATAATTTATATATTTTTAATTTTATCTGATACCGAAAGGAACAAATTATATATTTCAATCATTGTTTTGAGGTTTGAAAATAATATTTCGTATTGTTAATTTTGTCATTAATACCTAGTATATTTACATATTTATTTACATTGGCGTATTGTACATACAAATTCAGCTTACTAGAAATTACTAAATTTACTTAAATGTTATCAAGTCATTGATTTTATAATGTTTTGTAATGAAGTTTTATTACTAATTATTTTTTAATTGACAATGACTTAAACTAATATCATGATTTTTACTGTTTCAGAGATGGATCGTAAAACCAACAACAGTCAAAACAACCGCGGAAATCAATGCAACCCAAATCACACTCCAACGGGTCCGGGTCGTCAAAGTGCATACCAAGGATCCCAGGAGAGAGCTAACGTCAACAATCATGGCAATCAACTCAATCCGAACAATCAAAATTATGTTCAAAAAAAATGAACAGGTACATAATATGGACTTGTAAACATTTTTTTATTTGATCAAAAATAAATCAACAATAATTATAAATGTTTATTATTTATTTGAGTGCTACATTTTTCCCGTTTCTATTTTTGAACGATATTCTTTAACATGGCATATGTTTAAGCACTATGGTACATCGTATTATACTTATTAATGTTTAAGTATATTAAGTAAAACGTATTTAGGTGTAATTTTTGTTTATTAACATACTGATGGCAAGAGAAGCAGTGTTTAGCCACAATATTTGTTTATCGTGTACTTACGTCCATAAATTGAAAGAATGCAGGATCTATTTAATACTTACTTGTAAAATTGTAATTCAAATATTTAATCGTTGTATAGGTAAATATATACATAAAGATATACATATGGTTTTAGGAATTAAAATTATATATTATAATTTAATTTAATAATGTATACTAAATTAGGTCGATATAGTATACATATTATTTATTTAGTGAGATGTGAATTATGTACAACAATTAACTTGAAACAGCAGTTGTAAGTATTTTGTCAATCGTGGACCGTAGCTTTAGATTTGTATAGGTATATACCCACAATTTAATGGACATACATAAGATTGAAATAAATTAAAAAATACATAATATCTAAATAAAGTGAACTGAACTGTATAAGTGAAGTATTATTATAATTTACATGGCATAGAAAAATGGTTAAAAGAATTTAAAAAATAATTTTAATCAATTAATGTTACGTTTTATTTATACGACTAATGAACGATAGAAATTTAAAATAAATGTTGCTACGGGTAAAATGTAAATCTAAAAGGTAATAGGAACACTATGAATAATATCGTAATACTGGAGTACGGAATTATTATAGGTACTACCATTATTTCAACAACGCATCATAAACAGTTCCTGATTAATAAATTACGATTGATGCCAAATGCACCATCCGATTCCTAGGCAGTATGATCATAATTCAAATAATTCTTGAGAAAGTCCATTGACTATAATACTTAAAAACTTATTATTAATAATAAAAATGCTGTACATTTTATAAATTAACAAATTATGCATTTTTCCAAATTATATTATATTATATAGGTACTTGCAGGCTACAGATGCAGTTGTAAATGATTGATGTAATAATATTACTTATTTCATCGATGCAGTTGACGTATGCCACCTGCCACCCTACATTATGCTAATTGTTAGTACAATACCTATAACATAAGTGCGACTATATTTCTATAATAATCTATAATAAATGTGCCTACCTATATTATGTAGGTATATTGGACATTGGTAATCGTGTGGGTTTTTTGTTTCGGTAACGACTAACGGCAGACGTCGGTGTGGAATATGTTTTTTTTAACGTCCAGATTAAAATCCCTAAATACCGTTAAAAAAGTATTTTAAAACCGGGTCTTTATATTTTTAAGTACACTTAGAAGTTCCAAAATCTAGAATTTGAATAAATGCATAATTTAAACATAAAAATGTGTTGAGACTCGAGAGTGCTTGTAAAATCACTTTGTTCGCGTATTATAATACATGGCGAGTAACATACTTAGGTATTCCTATACAGATTCAAGTATAGGTACTCATTTTTTTAGTTCAAAATTTAAAAAATAATACGTTAATTTTATCTATTATTTTACGTTAGTTGAATATAATATTATCGTTGATTATGCTACCTTATGAAATAAAATATAACGTCCAATTGCACAAACTACGAAATGTTGTCCAACATAGTCTTGTTATGTCGTACGATTTCGTTTAGGTATCGACGCAACATCGTTTAAAATCGATGTTAACTGTTAAACACCAAATTATAACAATTGTTAGCCGTCCTGAATTTTTTATTGTTCACGTTAAACAATTAAGAGGATCCCAGGATATCAGCGCAATTTTCTTTTCTCTCTCAGGCCGCGCTACATAGATAAAATGCATTAACTTAAAATCGTTTCTTTATGATTTAATCAGAGAGTAAAATCACTCATTAACAAAAATTACAGAAGACAATATTTTAGAATGTTTGGCTTATTAATTTTATATTTTATTATTTTTTGACTTAAAAAATTAAAAAAAAAACATTTTTGTAAATTCAAATAAATATAAAATTGTTTTTTCTGTTTGAAACAGTATTTAGACAAATCGATATGTACCATAGCCTCAAAAATATGTATTCTATAATTTTTGTAATGATCAAGTGATTTACTTTGAGATTACCCAAAAGCATAAAAAAATGATTTTCAGTAAATGCGTTTTGTCTGTTCTGCGTGTAGGACAGGGAGAGAGAGAGAGAGAGAGAGAGACAGAAAACATAGTACAGTGCGTGACATCCACTTAAGCATATTAATATTTAATAATATTATAATCATACCAAAAGCCGCATCAACGAATATTGTTTGACATTTATATTTATTTACATTTATAGCATCAAGAGAGAACAAAAATAGTAGGTATAAATAGTATCGTTCATAATAATTGTGTCAAAACTTTTTTGCATTTAGATTGACCGAGTCGATCGTATGAAATTTGATTCGTATCAGACATAAATAATAATATTATAATCGTATAATAATATATTATAGACAACAGATAATAATTATTGACAGTAATAATGTCGTGGGAACTATTGTTCAGAACTACAGTTTGTTTTTGAAAAACACATATTTATAAAATATCGTTAATCGTAATCAGATATTTTTATGGTCGTGATAATTTTTTTGAACGACATTAATTGTCTTATTAATATTAAATATTGAGCAACGACGATAATGGTAGTTGTAGTGGCCCAAAACGTCTGGCCGATCTTATAAATATAAAAATTTGATAATCGACTGGGAACAATAACGTTGTTGTTTTTTATAATTATTGTACGCTCACCGCCGACGTAACTTGCACGAATGTTATTTGTTTTTTTAAATCCTAAGTTCATACTTAACACTAATTAATAAAGATCACTTTTCCGTTTTCCGTGCACTTTTTTCCCGTTTGTTTAACAAGGTGTATATTATTATTATTACAATAATTTATAAATGCTTCATCAGTGATGTAATAATATTATAAACATTTGGCCATGATGCAAATAACCATAAGGGCCCTTTGTCTATAAAAATAATATCCACATGGCCCCATTTACGCCACTGTACATATTTTATTTACATATATTTTTCAACACCAGTTAAATCGCGTATTTTTTTTTTGTAATGTGTAAGATAAAATCTGACATCCTAATAACCCTACGTCAATTGGGGTAGATCTTTAGCGGTGTATCATAATAAACGTCCCTACTGTAGTTGTGTCTCTGAATATAAAGAAATATTACGAAATCAATAACAAAAGCTTAAAAATATATTTAAATCATATTTAATATTATGTAATAATTAGGGTACAAAAAAAAACCAGAAGTCACTTTTTTTCCTAAATGGCGATTTCGGTAGGTATCAAATTATTAATTGTATTGACGTAATCTATCATTTAATCGGTTGAACCAGGGTATAAATCAGATTCGTCTAGAGTTATAACCTCCTAAAGTTTAGGCATACAAGGAATACAGCCATAGTTTAAAATTAAAAACACGTATTTCTCGGAATGAAAAAATAAATTACTTTTCTTGTTTTTTCTCTGTACCCTTCGTACACTGTATGTTTATTTTACACCATAATATATGGACAATGGACATACTGTCGCAATGGTAAATAATTAGCCATAAAATATTAAAATACCGTAATGAATGCATTGTTAGCCACAGTGGCGTATTTTAGGGGGGCAATGGGGAATATGCCCCTCCCCCTGAAGACCAAGACTTGTTTTTTCTTACTGTTTTGTGGAAGCTGTAATTATAAGGTAAATTCCACTATTATGAGTAATATAACTGTATACGACGTACTCGCCTATCTAGACACGCGGTAGAGTGTCAAGCCAAGTTCTAGCTAACAGAACTGGCGAGCAGCACCGTGTGTAATATTACACGAACCATTTGTAGCCACTTTTGACCCCCTCATAACTCAAAAACTATTCCACATAAACATGTAAAATTTGGCTCATATATTGAGACTAACGAGATACATATGTGCTCTAAATTTCATAAACACACTTCAAACCATTATTTAGATATTAACGTCCGAAAATCGTCATTTTTATCACTGACTTACCTATAGATCAAAATTCTAACCCAGTTCCAGATGACCTAGAAAGTTCAAAGGAAAAAATCAGAAACTTGAAAAATTTTTAATTTTTAATTTTTTATTTTTTAATCAATTGATTTTATTATAATTTTGCAATTATTTTATCTATTATGTTTAATTTTTCAATTTATTAATGAATTGCTTCTAATTTAATGTAATGCAATGTTGACTTAAATTAGCTTTACCGTATCGCCGCTCCAAAAATACGACTAGCCGAATATGTGTCGATATTGTCGACCCGCGAAGAGCAACATACTTTTTTTTCTATCTATGTATGTAATTAATATAATTTTTTTTAAATATTACAATTAAAATAATTAAATAATTATTCTTACAAATTATGAATTATCCACCCAACAGTAGAAACTACAGTCAATAAAATTATGATAATTAAAAATATACTCAAAAAGAGTTAAAATAATTGTATATAAATTTTACATATATTTTATACTCTGTATATACAACGGAAAATATTTTATAATAAATATTATTATTAATATTAGTAACTGAATTATATTATATAGTAATAAACTTTATTTATAGAATACGTCATGGCTAGGTTAGGTTAGGTTATAATAATTTACATACAAAAAGTAATGATATCCCACCAAAAACATATATGTAAAATGAGAGCCAAGTTCAATACTATAATATATGCCTTGGTTGTTGACTTCAACGACAAAAGAAGTGAGATCTAAATGGGTGCCAAGTTAGGATAATATATTGAAGCCTAAGGTCTGACTTGGCTACGAATTATATATTATAGCATTTGCAAGTTCTAAAGCTTTGAGTTCTTATTTTATTCTTCGGAAAATCATCTTCACTCTTCCATTACTGTTTTAGTAGGTACTTATAATAATAATTCGTATATGAAAAGTAGCCAAGTCAGACCTTAGGCTTCAATATATTATCCTAACTTGGCACCCATTTAGATCTCACTTCTTTTGTCGTTGAAGTCAACAACCAAGGCATATATTATAGTATTGAACTTGGCTCTCATTTTACATATATGTTTTTGGTGGGATTATGTTTTCCCAGTTCTCACTACGATTTAACTATTTAAGATAAGATTTATATTATCTTAAATGGTGGTTCCCACCAAATACGGTACCCAATTTTGTAACTAACGTCAATAGGTACCATGGTCCATGTTCTGAGTTAATCATAGAAGTAAAGTATAGTAAGTTGTAATCAAAATCAATAATCAATATTCTGTGATAATAGTTTATTCTTTTTATACCTATACTTATACTAAAAGCTAATAAGTCTTAATAGTTCATTCTGTATTTCTGTTCATCTGTTATTCATCTATTATATTAATGAGTTTCATTACTTATACTAGCTTTACTAAATAACTCTTATGATAACATCTCTTGCTGCATGTATTAATTTAAGCTATATTTTATTTTAAATTTTAAGTCTATAAATTTTATAGACTTAAAATTTATAGTATAAAATAACAAAGTTACTTATGTTATGCCTTATATGACCAAATATAACTAATAATTTTTAAGTATAATTTGAATTAATAATTTATAATAAAATTTTCTCATTTGCTATAACTGACTAATTGCACACTTATGTCCAATAGTGACTCGCTCATTAGCTTATGCATGATAATTTCATCATTTTCTTATACTTTGTTTTTTCAACTTAGGTTAAAAACTTGGTTGCCTTCGAGTATGGGACAAGATCGCTTAGTTGGATTGGCTTTACTAAATATTCATAGACACAGGGACATTCAAATAAATGATATGTCATTGATATGTTTACTGCCATGAAAAAAAGAATTATAGACCTTATATTATAATTTTTTTGACTACCTATGACTATAGACTATATTATATTCAAATTTAAACCTTTTGAGCAATAAATAAGGTGCCTTTATTGTGTTGAATTTATTTTGGATTAGAACTAAACAAGTTTGAACCTGCAGTGTCTAAAACCCTAATGAAATAAAAAAAAATTAATTATTGTATTCAAATTTCCTTATATTTTAACAGCTGAGAGATTTTCGTATTTTGCCCCCCCCCCCACCCCCTGAAAAATTATCTCACCCAAAAAAACTATCCTTGTGGAGACTCACAATTTAACAGTAAACACATATTTTTATTATGTTAGGTATCTACTTTAAACATAATATCATTGGATTTATTAAAATTGTTTTCTTTCTTCAATCCACCTTGGTATACTATTTGTGTTATCGTATTCTGGTGGTCGGTGTATACAAGTCAAGGTCAAGTCGGTGGAGCTCACAGGCTTTGATACACGCAACGGCAAGCTGAATGCCGAGGATTTATGTGGGGAGAGAGAGAGAGAAAAAAATAAATAAGTTAATGAAAATAAATAATAAGAGCAATATTAGGGTAATCACGTGGATGTATTTTACAGGTTTTTGATTGTAGATAATTGAAATAAGGTTTTGACATTTTTCAGTTTAACAAAAATAAAATATATAGCATGGCACATGGCAAGTAGGTATAAAATATAAAAGGGCACATGGGAAACAAAAAAAACAACGCTCGGCCCACGGGGATCGACACATCACATTACTCGTGGTGGTCTCCACAGGGTTACCGGGGCAGTTTAAATGATTTGGGGGGGAAATGAAAGGTCGAACGTCTGTAAGTGTGGTCCGGGGCCCCCTACTTAAACGCGCACAGGGACAGCTGGTTTTTTACGCCAGCTGTATGTGAACGCGTAGGAGACTACCCGCTAGGCCCCAATGGCAACCACACTCGGCCGACCAAGCCCGGACTCTCACTGGGACGGAGCGTCACCACAACACCGGTTAAATTAAAAGAAGAGTGTCTCAGACTCTTTGCCGGACAGAGAGTAGTATCAGTACTCCCTGTACGACGGGGGCCCTACCGAGCTGGGGGGACAGCGAATTCGAAAGAAGGTATAAGAGAGACAGAAAAAGGCGGGGTGTTAAGGGGAAAAAAGGGGGGGACAACGTGGAAGTAAACGAATTAAATGACCCGGGCCTACGAATATTATTCGTACAACTGTGTTGCACAGTTGTGCTGAGCGGAGGCTCGCGCACGGTGGTGACACCGTGTTAGGCAGAATACACCACATGCTAACCCCCCATTTGCTATTGAGTCCCGGGGGACAATTCGTGTCACCTGATAGGGATACGAATAGCATTGATTTGATTCGAGAGAGAAAGAAAAAAAAATAGATTAAGTTATTGTATTATTAAACTGAAGTTGACTTTTGATATTAAATTTGAACAGAAATTGTACTTTAAATTTGTTGTAAGAGAAATAATTTTGTTGAAGGTGATCACACCTGAGGACGCTACATGGTAGGTGGTACATAAGGTTTAAGGTGTACAATATTGTGGGTACCTTTGGGTGTATCATCATCAGGGTGTACAAGTTCATATGCGTTAATAGTTTTGACGTTTTTTATTTTGAAAGGGCCATTGTAGAGGAGAAAGAATTTTGATATTTTTTTGTCTATTTGATTACTGAGCATATGCGTACGGACTAGTACGAGATCGCCTATCTTGAAATGAGTGGGGTTTAATTTTGACATTTGACTTTTTTGACGGGATTCTGCTTTTGTTAGTTGAACTTCTAGGGCTAGGGTTAACTGTTTATTGTACTCGAGAGGGGGATCGCTGTGGGGGAATTGTATGAATTGCATTAACGGGTTGTGTTTTGAATTTTTTAAGAAAAGTGTAGAGGGAGAATGGTGGGTGGACTCATGACGTACGTTGTTGAGTGTCCATTCGATATATGGAACATACTGGGGCCACATCGAGTGTTTTTGGTGACAATATGTCCGGAACATCCTACCTAGCTCTCTCATGACTCTTTCAGCGGGGTTTGATTGTGGATGATAAACACTAGTGTGGGAAACTTGAATATTGAATTTTTTGAGGGAGGTCTGCCAATACTTGCTGATAAATTGTCGACCGTGGTCGGAAACAATATTTTGCGGAACTCCAAATTTTGGGAAATAATCAGTTGTTAATTTTTTGATACAGATCTTAGCATTGGCTCGCCGGAGAGGGTATAGTTTAACAAAACGGGAAAAATTATCTACTATTACGAAAATATAGGCAAATTGAAATATGCCTACAGGGAGAGGACCATAGAAATCAACTAACAGTTTCTCAAGGGGTTTGTGGGAGAGAATGGGTTGCATAGGACCAGCTATACGGGTAGTCTTCGGTTTGCACTTCTGACATAACTCGCATGTTTGCACTATACAACGGACAGTTTTATAAAATGAGGGGAAATAGCATATGTTTCGGAGGGAGTGAGCTGTTTTGAGGGGACCAGTGTGTGCATAATATTCATGAAATAATTTAATAATTGGGATTACCAGGTGGTCAGGTAGATATAAGGACCAGTGCGTGTCATACTTGAACTTGCGGATGAATAATATATTGTCCTTGATAGTATAATAATGATGCCATATTGGTGGGGGGTCAGATTTTAATGAGGAGATAATTTTAACTAATTTGGTGTCTTTTTGTTGTTCGAATGAGATATTTTGAAAGAGAGGAATTATGTCGGGGGGAATGGGAGGTGGCAGAGTATAATGGAGAATGACAGGGGAGTCCTTAGGGGGTTGGTCATCTCGACCGAGGGGGTGACGAGAGAGGGTATCGATAGGGTTATCTTTACCGGGGCAATGATGAATTTGGAGGTCGAACTCTTGAAGGGCAAGAGTCCAACGGGTCAGACGATTATTTTTTAATTTACAGGAGAATAAGAATGTTAATGCTTTATGGTCGGTGAATATTTTAATGGGATGTCCTAGGATATAGATCTTGAATTTTTGGCAAGCAAAGAGAATCCCCAACAGCTCCAGCTCGGTCACCGTGTAGTTCCTTTCGGCCCCACAAAGTGACCTACTGGCAAATGAAAGGGTGTTTCTTTGGCCGTCGCTGTCAATTTGGAATAATTCGGCCCCGAGTCCGATATAGGAAGCGTCGGTTTGAATACAGAAAGGGGTATTAAAATTTGGGTGAGTGAGAGATATTTGAAGGGAGAAAGCAGTTTTAATTTTTTGAAAGTCGATCTTATTTTGTTCTGTGAATGTCCAGGGAGTGTCTTTGCAAATTAAATGAGAGAGGGGGTGTAAGAGAGAAGAATGATTTTGTGAGAATTTACGATAGAAGTTACAGAAGCCGAAAAATGATTGGAGGTCCTTTTTATTACGAGGTTCGGGAAAATTTTGGAGGGCTTTAACTTTGTCAGGGTCCATTATCATACCTTTGGGGGATATGAAATGTCCGAGGAATTTAATTTTTTTTTTATTGAAATGGCATTTTTTAAATTTAAGTGTGAGACCTGCTTGGGCAATTTTGTGAAAAATCCACTCAAGGGTGTTGAGATGATCTTCAAATGAAGGGGATGAGAGGAGAATGTCATCAACATAAGTATGAATGTCATTTGGGGATGGACAGGGTATTGAATAATTATTTAAGGCGGCTTCAAGTCCTTTGCCGAAAGCAGCATTAGAAATGTTCAGACCAAACGGGACAACGCAGAACTGGTACGACCGACCATCATACAAAAAACTGGTGTACTGTCGTACAGAGGGGTCAAGGGGAATCTGCCAATAACCAGAAGAGAAATGAGGGAGGAGAAAAAAGATTTATTATTAAATTTGGCTAGGATATCATCAATGGGTGGAGAAGCGTCTCGAGTGGGGAGGATAATTGTATTTAATTTACGGGCATCTAAACATAAGCGTATCGAGCCGTCTGTCTTGATGACAGTGACCAAAGGATTATTGTATGGTGAGTCTGACCGTTCGATCACCCCCCATTGAATCATTTTATCAATCTCTTGTTGTACAGCCGGGCGTCGAGAGAAAGGGACAGGATACGGTTTGATTTTGTAGGGATCATGGGGTTTGACATTAAATTTATAAGAAAAGAATTTATGAAGGCCAGGTTTGTCTTGAAATATGTCTTGGAAATTTTGTAAGAGAGAGGTCATTAAATTTTGTTGAGAAATATTAAGGGGAAAGTCATTGAGAGCGATATTTTTTTCTGTTTCGAAAGGGAGAGGGTTGTATTTTGAGCTTGAGGGGGATTCGGAGAGTAGAGGGAGATCTTCTGAGATATTGATATTTTTGAGTGAATTTACCAGGCTATTGGGGTCATGATCTGCAATTAATTTAAAAGGTATTTTATTTTTGAGTGAGGGGAGAGAGATTTCCTTAGTACTATAATCTATGGTCACCCCATTTTCCACCAACCAATCGGTTCCCAAAATAAGAGGAGTAGAGAGATGGGGGACAACAAGAAAAATACCAAAGGTTTCATAGTTTTGAATTGAAAAGTTTAAATAGATTTGAGATTTTAATTTTATTGATTTATTATTTAGTGCTGTTGTGAGGAGTATGCCGTTAAGAGGAAAGAGGGGGATTTTATTTTGTGAAGGGTCAGAGATTAAATTTTGATACAGTTCTTCGGAGACTGCAGATACTGAGGCACCGGAGTCTAAAAGAGCATTATAGTGAATTTTGAAAAGTTTTAAGGGGATTTCTGGACGATAATTTGGAGGGGGAACGATTTCCTGATCTATATTTAAGGGGTGTGTGAGTATCGAAATTTGAGGACTATTGTTAGTGGACACAGGACACGTCCTCATGGGTCTGGTCAACGCTAGTTTCCCGAAGGGGAAGTGGCCTGGTCTGGTGATGGGGGTGATGATTGATTTTGAGTGTTATCCGTTTGAGGTCTATTGTAACTATTGAAACGAGGGGAGTAATTGTTTTGACGGGGAGGGTATCTATTTTGATTATTGTGGCCAAAGGAGTTCTGTTGTGAATTTTGATTTTGATGAGAGGAGGCAGTTTGACTATTCTGGGTATTTTGAGGCGAATGGGCCTGTTGAAGGTGGGAGAGCTGTTGGATGAGTTCATTAGTTGTGACGATACGGAGACCTCGGAGGGCGACGGAAATGTTAAATGAAAAGTGGGATATAATTTGGTCAACCATTTCGGCTTGATCGATCGGGGGTCTCAGGAAACGGGCTCGGTTAATCCAATCCATAGCATGCTTTTGGAGGGATGAATTGTCCCTATGAAAATATGGCCGGTATAATTCATTCCTAATGGCACGTTGCTGGTTGGTAGACCAGAAATGGTTTCTAAACAATAATAGAAACTCACTATACACCGATGGTGGGGGGAGTAACGTGTGATGCCATAGCTGAGCATCATCTACAAACTTCGCCTTTACATAGTTGATCTTGAACTGGTCGGGGACGGGGGGTTGTGTCAAAAAATATTGTTCGGCTTGTTCTAGGAACTCTTCGGGGTGAATGGGTGTTAACTGTCCGTTGTAAGTGGGCAACTTGGTTGAATCCAAATTGATACCAGAGATATTGGAGAGGGAGTGAGTACCATGAACAGAGACAGAGGGGGGGTTTGAAAATGTACATTGGTGTTGAGGTGCCGAATAGACTGAAGTGTGATACGGGGCAGCCGGTTGTATGGGAAGTGAATTTGTAATTGTAGTTGAGGTGAACAGATTATTAAATGAATTTTGTGTAAAAGGCTGAGAATTATTAAAAGAGTGTTGTAAGAGGGGCTGACTATCTTTACTTGAAATTTGAGGCATAGCGGAAATATTATTATTGAAAGTTTGTGCAGGGGGTTGGTAGCTGATATTGGCTGGGGCTTGAGAACAGGCTAGGGGGTACGAGGTTGTAGAAAGAGGTTTAGAGACAGAGATAGGGTTCCGGACAACATTTTCCAGGGCAGCTAGACGGGCAGATTGACCTTCGACCATGCTTACTCTACTAGTGAGGGTTTTGACATTGTCTTGGATTTGGTGATATGTGAGGGTGTTGGTTTTCTGGGTTTCCTGACAGCATAGTTGTTGATGAGAGAGATCGTTCTGAATATTTATAAAATCACGGTTGATATTCGCCTGAAGTTGCTGGAAATTTGTCCTAATCTCAGTATCACCGTCATCCACACGGGTACACAACTCCTCAATACGGGTATCAAAAGCAACTAACCTCTTGGACATAGCGTCAAACTGGAGGGCAAAGTTGTCAAACATATCTCTGAGCCTATTGTCTAAGGAGTCAAGAGTAGGGGGGACCTTTGAGTCACGAGACATCACCTTCCCCGTCGACGGACATGGTTAAATCGAAATCGGTGGGGGGTAAGAGGGGAGAGGAATAATTTGCTGAAGGGTTATACCAGTCAGGTTGTCGGGTGGTTCGCTTGCCTGCACTTTGCATTAGGGGAAAATGAAATAAGTTTTATATAATAAGTTTTAAGTAACAGCAGTTTATATAACAGAATAATATTTAAATGATAATTAGGGGAAAATTACAATTAATAGATTAAACTTGTTTCTGAACAACAGAGTAAATACACAGGTCCAAGCAATAATACCATACGGTGAATTTATCCCATATGCTCAGCACCAATTATAATCAATTGAGAAAAACACTATAGTAATAATTAACTATGAAACTTCAATAAAATGTAATAATTGTAAGATATTAACAGTAATAAATAAGTAATGTCCGCAGACGAATAGATATAACCGGTCTTAATAGGTTTAGTTTAGACTAAATAATTAGAAAATAATGATAATTAAGGTAATGAATAATATGATATGGGCCTTAGGTGGACTAAACTGACCAGGTCAAAGTTTCCTACACCAGCATCTCAAACAGTCAGTCGTGTAAAGTAATTTAATGATCAGAGGGAAAACCTACCTAACATTGGGTATTTTGTTCTTTTAAAGGGGACGTTATAATAATAAATATTTCCTATTAAATTGATTGCACAATGTGGAGAAAGAAAATGTATATTATTTATTAATTCCGTGCAAGAGAACGTTTATTTAATTTGATTTTATAATTTTAATAAATGATTTTTTATAATATATTAAGCTTTTAAGTTGGGGAATTTAAACAGATAAGAATAGTAATCCTAACACATTAATGTAATAATAAGAATGAGAATAATAATTGGGTTTTTTTCCTAGCCTTTTAAATTTAATAATATAAGAATAATAATAATTGTTCCTACCAAGGGAAACATGCTCATCAAGAACATAATTTTATAATTTATAATAACATAATACATAATATAATAATATAATAACAATCCGCAGATTTGACATTAACAATCCTAACATTTTGGACCATGTGGTCTGGGAAAAAAAACTTAAGTTATCGCAGCAAAATACAAAAATGATCCTAGCAATGTTATACAAGGGTGGATGTACGGGTCTAGGGAAAACTAACAAGGGGGGAGAATAAGGGGAAAATATAATAATGCAAACCAAAGGGAAATAGACGGGTCATTCGCAGTGTCCGAGCCTCGATGCCGCAGCCGATCGCCAAGCCGTCACCGTCGAACGCCACCACCTGCCTCCCACGATGCATACACCGACAGGAACAATTTCTGAAATAAATTACTGGATAACAAATGTGTACATGGGGGGGGGAAAAAAATTATAATAGTTGATTGAATTTACCTTGGTAGTGAATAATACATTGTGACTTTAATATGTTACATTGTTTTTTTTTTTTGTACCAAGAGAGAGAATAATTAAACTGATAGATGACATTAGTTAAAGAAGTATAATAAAGATTGTCTCGTGCACAAGATAAAAATGTCAGATGGAATAATAATAAAATAGGTAGAGATTTGGGGAGTTGCAATAAGAGGAAATTTAGAAAATGAATAATAAATGTTTTTTTCTTACAGGAAAATAATAATTTTTACGGATGGTAAGGGGATAATAATTTGCCATGTGCTTGCCAAGAAAAGAATATTTGAGACCTAACAGTTTCTTGCCATGTCAAAGAGGTAATTTTGCACTATTTTGCAGAAAGGATTTTAAGTTTGAGAGTATATAAAAAAAAAATATATTATAAGTAAAAAGGGGGACTTTTGGACATTTCGTCCTGTCACGGTCGCCATATGTGAGAGTTAGTGACTTTTTAAGGCCACCAAAACCACCCATGACGAAAGGGGAACACTTTCCTCATGACCTGTGAGCCGCACCGCGTGAGACCCGAGGGTCAAGTCGGTGGAGCTCACAGGCTTTGATACACGCAACGGCAAGCTGAATGCCGAGGATTTATGTGGGGAGAGAGAGAGAGAGAAAAAAAATAAATAAGTTAATGAAAATAAATAATAAGAGCAATATTAGGGTAATCACGTGGATGTATTTTACAGGTTTTTTGATTGTAGATAATTTAAATAAGGTTTTGACATTTTTCAGTTTAACAAAAATAAAATATATAGCATGGCACATGGCAAGTAGGTATAAAATATAAAAGGGCACATGGGAAACAAAAAAAACAACGCTCGGCCCACGGGGATCGACACATCACATTACTCGTGGTGGTCTCCACAGGGTTACCGGGGCAGTTTAAATGATTTGGGGGGGAAATGAAAGGTCGAACGTCTGTAAGTGTGGTCCGGGGCCCCCTACTTAAACGCGCACAGGGACAGCTGGTTTTTTACGCCAGCTGTATGTGAACGCGTAGGAGGTTACCCGCTAGGCCCCAATGGCAACCACACCTGGACGTTCTGAAACGCACATTTCACAAGGATCGTGCTTTTAAGTGACAAAAAAATAAAAAAGAAGGGGGGAAAATTTGGAGGTATTACTCTGACGACGTTGAGCTTGAGATGTGTTGTTGACCGAGGAACTGGATGGGCTGGTTAATACCACCGGCACACACGCGGCCGGCATGGCCCATCTTGTCGTCGATCAAACCGCCTCGGATGGTGACGGCGGCACGGAGGTTGACTGGCAGCTTTGCCCACCATCGGGCCCGTGAGCGGTACTTAGCCCATCATGGCGGTTGGTTCCCGTCGATTAAAACAATAAGATGAGATTCACACGCGAAGTGATGGTGGTCGACACGCGGTTGTGGTCGTCGTAGAAAACTCGGGATGCGTCACGGTACCGAAAGTCGAAACGTCTGGTTCGTTCAGCGGTCTCGGAAAATGTGTGTAAAGACGGCTGATGTTGTCTTGCCGCTGGTCGTGGCCGTTGATGTTGACGTGGTGGGGAAGGTCAGTGTCGCATTATAGGGACGTTTACAATAATAATTGGGAAAAACAGACTGCTTTGTCGGTGCGTATCGACGGACGCGACAGCTGCGACCGGCGGTGACGACCGGCAACGGCAGCGGCCTGTTGGCGGGCGGACACTGCGGGTTGTGGGGGCCGGGGGTCAGGTGTATGTAACATTGTGGTCATTTATGCATTGGCGCGCGATAAATATAATAATATCATAATGTAATCATAAGAAATAATAATAATGAAAAATAATATGCTCAGGGGAACTATAATAATATTAAGTAAGGCCTAAAATTCTGGGACGTTACAAAGTTTATATTATATTTCTTCAGATGTTCATATTAAATATTTCCATAATATTAAAAATGGCCTCAATATAGTTTATAGAAACGATTAAAAATAAATATATTCAAAATAGCAGAGATGAATAATATTATACTTTTTAAAAGTTCAAAACTAATGCGTTATTATAATTATTTATAATGTACAAACATCACAAATTTTAATGTTTAATTATAATTTTTGTTTAAAATAAACTGAATTATACCCTAACTCTATTATTGATTCAATTGTTTTTTGTTATTACTTATTCCATATCTTATTTCAACCGAAATGTTTTTCTAAAAATAAGAGATTTAAGACTTCCGTATTTTTTTACATCATAAAATATGTCATATAGATGTATATAATATTAAGTGTGTTATAATTGCACTTGTGGTTTTAAAAACGTGTGGCAAAGTGGATTTCTACGCGTACTCTAATCAAACTGACTATAGATATACGTTTGCCGCAAAAGCTGGAGTCTCTAGTTCAAGTTTTTTTTTTTTTGGTGGGGGAACTTCAGTTTAATTTTCATTCCATCAAAGGGCTAGCGAGACCTGTTGTTTGCCATTTGGATATGATATTAACGTGTATTTGATTTTTACGGTGGAAGGATTGTCGACTGAACTTCATATCTAAGCTAGAAAGCTTACGGAAACAGTAAGTTAAATTCATCAAAAATTAATAACAATACAAAAAAAGGTGGGCAAGTGGGTGTCGCTCTGCTGTACAGTAGGTTACAAGTGGGTCACTGTATAATGGATAGTATTAAATTTGAATTCAATGATATAATATCATTGTATAAGAAAAACGATTCTGAGCGGTGATGGTATGTCAGTCTATGTATAAGGCATATTATATACATATCTATGGTATTAAACAAAAAATTGACCTATAATAAATTCCAAATTAATCATATCACAATATCCATTAGATACTTATAACGCGTTATACATCAACAAAAACCGTGATACTATCATAGATATATAATAGTACACTTTAGAAGTTTCAAGTACCCACGAATAGTATTATTCAATCACAACAAAATAACTAAAATCGTAATTCTTGGTTTAAATATGAAATTTTGTCTAAATTTGAAATTAAAATGTCTGTAAAAAATAAGTGTGTTTATATATTTTTTAGATTTTTTGGTTACAGTATGAATTATTTAAGAGAATCTTTGTTTTAAATTTTCAACTCTTAGTTATAAAAACTGAACATTTTATAATTTTTTAATTCCAACGATTGATAATTTTTGAGATTTTGATAAATTTTGTCAAAATTCCAACTTTAAATGCTTATAAAAAAAAATCGTGCCTATGTATTTTTAATATTTTTCAACTGATATTGTAACAATATATCAGGAGCCTTGTATTAAATTTTTACACTTTTTGGCCCAACAAATAAAACTTTATTGATATTTATAGAAAAAAAAACTAAAAAAAATTGAAAGCTGTAAATGTCCATAAACAGCTCAAAAAGAGTCAAAATATTTTCAAAATTGTATGGTGTATAGGAAATGCTAATATAAACATTCAGTGAAATTTTCATGTATCTACAGTTATTCGTTTTTGAATTACAACAAAATAAGGAAATCGCTACATGAGAAATCGAGTGAACATCCAATGTTGTAAAAATTTGAATTTCAAACGCTCATAAAAATTTAATTTGACATTCCGGTAGAGATTTTTTTATTGATAAAGGTAGACAAACTTATGAGTAATCTTATATTACATTTTCAAATCTTAGATTTAAAAAGAAAAATTTTTACGAATTCTTAACTCAAAATAATTTGCTAATTTTCGTGATTTTTCCATATTTTGTCAATTTTTGAACTTTAAATGCTTATAAAAAAAAATTGTGACTAAGGATTTTTAATATTTTTCATATGCCTTTGAAACAACATATTAGGGGCCTTCTATTAAATTTTCAAGCTTTCGCAACCAACAAATAAAATTTTATTGATATTTCTAGAAAAAAAACTAAAAAAAAATGAAAAATGAAAATGTCCCTAAACAGTTCAAAATAAATCAAAATATTTTGTAAATGTTATCGTGTATAGAAAATGCAAATATAAACAACCAGTGAAAATTTTATGTATCTACGGTCATTTGTTGTAAAGTTACACCAAAAACCAAATTCAATTTTTTGGAAAATCGATTTTGCGTAAAAATTCCCGTTTTTCCTTAATTTTTATGTTGTTTTTCCCGGCGCTTGTGAAAACTACTGGAAAATGTTTACTTTTGACCCCCCAAAGTACCAACTAGATTCACTTTCCTATCAGAAAAGGTACTATTGAAGAAAATCGAAGCACTTTTACTGTCCCAAAACGTGATGACAGACACAAAAATATAAAAATATAAAAATATAAAAATATAAAAATATAAAAAAAAACATACATCATTGTAAAACCAATACATTCATCGCTCCGCTCAGAATCTAAAAGGTGGGCAAGTGGGTGTCGCTCTGCTGTACAGTAGGTTACAAGTGGGTCACTGTATAATGGATGGTATTAAATTTGAATTCAATGATATAATATCATTGTATAAGAAAAACGATTCTGAGCGGTGACGGTATGTCAGTCTATGTATAAGACATATTATATACATATCTATGGTATTAAACAAAAAATTGACCTATAATAAATTCCAAATTAATCATATCACAATATCCATTAGATACTTATAACAGTTATAACGCGTTATACATCAACAAAAACCGTGATACTGTCATAGATATATAATAGTACACTTTAGAAGTTTCAAGTACCCACGAATAATATTATTCAATCACAACAAAATAACTAAAATCGTAATTCTTGGTTTAAATATGAAATTTTGTCTAAATTTGAAATTAAAATGTCTGTAAAAATAAGTGTGTTTATATATTTTTTAGATTTTTTGGTTACAGTATGAATTATTTAAGAGAATCTTTGTTTTAAATTTTCAACTCTTAGTTATAAAAACTGAACATTTTATAATTTTTTAATTCCAACGATTGATAATTTTTGAGATTTTGATAAATTTTGTCAAAATTCCAACTTTAAATGCTTATAAAAAAAAATCGTGCCTATGTATTTTTAATATTTTTCAACTGATATTGTAACAATATATCAGGAGCCTTGTATTAAATTTTTACACTTTTTGGCCCAACAGATAAAACTTTATTGATATTTATAGAAAAAAAAACTAAAAAAATTGAAAGCTGTAAATGTCCATAAACAGCTCAAAAAGAGTCAAAATATTTTCAAAATTGTATGGTGTATAGGAAATGCTAATATAAACATTCAGTGAAATTTTCATGTATCTACAGTTATTCGTTTTTGAATTACAACAAAATAAGGAAATCGCTACATGAGAAATCGAGTGAAAATCCAATGTTGTAAAAATTTGAATTTCAAACGCTCATAAAAATTTAATTTGACTGTCCGGTAGAGATTTTTTTATTGATAAAGGTAGATAATCTTATAAGGAATCTTGTGTTTCATTTTCAAATCTTAGATTTAAAAAGAAAAATTTTTACGAATTCTTAACTCAAAATAATTTGCTAATTTTCGTGATTTTTCCATATTTTGTCAATTTTTGAACTTTAAATGCTTATAAAAAAAAATTGTGACTAAGGATTTTTAATATTTTTCATCTGCCTTTGAAACAACATATTAGGAGCCTTCTATTAAATTTTCAAGCATTCGCAACGAACAAATAAAATTTTATTGATATTTCTAGAAAAAAAACTAAAAAAAAATGAAAAATGAAAATGTCCCTAAACAGTTCAAAATAAATCAAAATATTTTGAAAATGTTATCGTGTATAGAAAATGCAAATATAAACAACCAGTGAAAATTTCATGTATCTACGGTCATTTGTTTTAAAGTTACACCAATAACCAAATTCGATTTTTTGGAAAATCGATTTTGCGTAAAAATTCCCGTTTTTCCTTAATTTTTATGTTGTTTTTCTCGGCGCTTGTGAAAACTACTGGAAAATGTTTACTTTTGACCCCCCAAAGTACCAACTAGATTCACTTTCCTATCAGAAAAGGTACTATTGAAGAAAATCGAAGCACTTTTACTGTCCTAAAACGTGATGACAGACACAAAAATATAAAAATATAAATAAAAATATAAAAAGGTGGGCAAGTGGGTGTCGCTCTGCTGTACAGTAGGTTACAAGTGGGTCACTGTATAATGGATGGTATTAAATTTGAATTCAATGATATAATATCATTGTATAAGAAAAACGATTCTGAGCGGTGACGGTATGTCAGTCTATGTATAAGACATATTATATACATATCTATGGTATTAAACAAAAAATTGACCTATAATAAATTCCAAATTAATCATATCACAATATCCATTAGATACTTATATCAGTTATAACGCGTTATACATCAACAAAAACCGTGATACTGTCATAGATATATAATAGTACACTTTAGAAGTTTCAAGTACCCCCGAATAATATTATTCAATCACAACAAAATAACTAAAATCGTAATTCTTGGTTTAAATATGAAATTTTGTCTAAATTTGAAATTAAAATGTCTGTAAAAATAAGTGTGTTTATATATTTTTTAGATTTTTTGGTTACAGTATGAATTATTTAAGAGAATCTTTGTTTTAAATTTTCAACTCTTAGTTATAAAAACTGAACATTTTATAATTTTTTAATTCCAACGATTGATAATTTTTGAGATTTTGATAAATTTTGTCAAAATTCCAACTTTAAATGCTTATAAAAAAAAATCGTGCCTATGTATTTTTAATATTTTTCAACTGATATTGTAACAATATATCAGGAGCCTTGTATTAAATTTTTACACTTTTTGGCCCAACAGATAAAACTTTATTGATATTTATAGAAAAAAAAACTAAAAAAAATTGAAAGCTGTAAATGTCCATAAACAGCTCAAAAAGAGTCAAAATATTTTCAAAATTGTATGGTGTATAGGAAATGCTAATATAAACATTCAGTGAAATTTTCATGTATCTACAGTTATTCGTTTTTGAATTACAACAAAATAAGGAAATCGCTACATGAGAAATCGAGTGAAAATCCAATGTTGTAAAAATTTGAATTTCAAACGCTCATAAAAATTTAATTTGACTGTCCGGTAGAGATTTTTTTATTGATAAAGGTAGATAATCTTATAAGGAATCTTGTGTTTCATTTTCAAATCTTAGATTTAAAAAGAAAAATTTTTACGAATTCTTAACTCAAAATAATTTGCTAATTTTCGTGATTTTTCCATATTTTGTCAATTTTTGAACTTTAAATGCTTATAAAAAAAAATTGTGACTAACGATTTTTAATATTTTTCATCTGCCTTTGAAACAACATATTAGGAGCCTTCTATTAAATTTTCAAGCTTTCGCAACGAACAAATAAAATTTTATTGATATTTCTAGAAAAAAAACTAAAAAAAAATGAAAAATGAAAATGTCCCTAAACAGTTCAAAATAAATCAAAATATTTTGAAAATGTTATCGTGTATAGAAAATGCAAATATAAACAACCAGTGAAAATTTCATGTATATACGTTCATTTGTTTTAGAGTTACACCAAAAACCAAATTCGATTTTTTGGAAAATCGATTTTGCGTAAAAATTCCCGTTTTTCCTTAATTTTTATGTTGTTTTTCCCGGCGCTTGTGAAAACTACTGGGAAATGTTTACTTTTGACCCCCCAAAGTACCAACTAGATTCACTTTCCTATCAGAAAAGGTACTATTGAAGAAAATCGAAGCACTTTTACTGTCCTAAAACGTGATGACAGACACAAAAATATATATAAATAAAAATATAAATAAAAAAAAACATACATCATTGTAAAACCAATACATTCATCGCTCCGCTCAGAATCTAAAATATAAAAACATACATCATTGTAAAACCAATACATTCATCGCTCCGCTCAGAATCTAATATGATATAATAAATATTATAATAGTATAATAAATGCAATGTTTTGTACAAATATTAAATTGACCAATGTAATATTACTATGAAATAAACTAACAATTTCAAAAGGTAATGAAAGAAATGAGTCTTATCAATATCGGGCCTTATCACACACTAGTAAAATAAATTACTTCAGTGTACTATTTATGGAGTTCATACGCCCATACTGTGGGTTATACTTATTGGTGCTTATGATCATGTTTACGATTTAATTGTACTTGAAATGCAAAGGAACTATTTTTGATCGTGGCTCATTTGGTCTACACAATATAAATAACATATTATGTAAATAAAGATAAACATAACGAATGTTACACATTATTACATTAACAATAACGCATATACATTTTAGTAGTGATAATACTTTTGAGTTAGTAAATATTTAATTTTAAGAGGGAGTAAATCATTTTGGAATAAATATGAGTGCGGAGCCTCTGTTAGTCGTCAATGTTTTCGAGTCCGATCGATGATCGCTGTCGTCTCCATTCTTGTTGACATTGCAGTTTTCTGTTACAAATACATAAAGTCATTTTTATAAGTAAGTTATTGCAATACTTTTTTATTAGTTTGGGAGCATATATTTGTATATTAATTATGTAGCTACCAGGCTACCTATATTATTAAATTGATTATAATTTACTTTTTCATTGTTCATGGCCAACATCATAATAATATTATATGTTAGTATGATATTAACAATTGATCTGGATTTTTATTTTTTATTAATAATCTTATGCTTTGACAGCATTATATTTTCTTATTATATTTTACAAGCATACCTAGGGATAGTTAAACGACATAATATTTTCTTGTGTGCCGAGTTCACCCATCATATATTTTTATGTTTCACTGTCAGTTTCACATTAAGTGTATTTTATTGGTTGGTTTTTCATGAGATATTATATAGGCACCTATATTTTTAAGTCTAGTGTGGAATCCATCACATAAAGTAGTACAAAAACATTAAAAATTTGATAAAATTTTCTTTGATCATATTTAAAAGAAATCAGAATAGGAATAAGTTCATAATTAAAAGAAAAAATGTTGGTTCTTTTAAAAAAAATATTTTACATTTTACATTCTGTGCTTGATAGTTAAGATTTTTACTATGTGTGGTACCCAAGATTAATAATTATGATTTTGATTTTGAAGACTTAATATGGGTACACTCTTTAAATTATTATACTTTTAAATTTATATTTTATTTTATCTTACACCAAAACGAACAGAATATAGAAATTTCAATCAATGGGCAATCTATTGGAAATATATTGTCATATTCCTAATTTTATTATTAATATAGTATATATTATTATATATTTAGATATTTACATTGATCTAATTACATATTATGTACATAAACATTCTGCTTACTATATTAAATTTACTTTTATTTTATCAAGTCACAAGTTTTATAATATTGTGTAATACATTTTTATTATTTTTATTTTTCATAACTTAAAAATAAATTAACAATCTAATATATTATATCTACATTATTACAAATAGTGATTTTCAATTGTTTCAGAGATGAATCGCCCAACCGCTGAGGAGGCTAATAAAACAAATCAATGTAATAAAGATCACTCTAAAACTGGTCCGGGGAGACCACATGGCTACCAGGGAAAGGGTGACAAAGCCGACCTGGACCTCCATGCGCGACAGAAGGATCCTAACTTCGACGCTAGCGGTAAAAAAAAATGAAGAGTCGCATACAACGGATTCATAAAAATTTATTTTATGATTAAAAATAAATCAACAATCATTATACATTTATTTTTAACATTTTTTTTCCTTTCATATTTCTGAACGATCTTCTTTAACATAGTCTATATGGTCCATGGATTATGGTACTTCGTATTATACTTCGTAATGTTTAATACAAGTAAGATGTATATACCTAGGTGTAATTTTTTTTTATTATTACACCGGTGGCAAGAGAAGCAGTGTTTAGCCACAATATTTGTCTATCAAGTCCTTAAACTCCAGAACGATGTTACTTATGTAACATGATATCATATATTTTGGTTCTAGGAATTAAAATCATAAATTATTATTTAATTATTAATGTATACTAAAAAGGTCGATAATATTGTATATTTATTTAGTGACATGTTAGTAGTTAGTTCTTTACAAAAATAAATAGCTGGGCTTTAAAATTGAATGTATTTTGTCGAAGTATTATGTTTGTAGGTATATAAAATGCAATGGACCGAAATAAAAAATTCACATCAGCAGTGTTCAGCCACAACATTTGTTTATTAATAGAAAATTCAAAAATGCCGTTAATATTTAATATTATACTCACTTTTAAAATTGTAATTTAAATATTAATCATTGTGTGGTATACATTTTTGTTCTAGGAAATAAAATCATAAATTATAATTTAATTTAATAGCAGTGTATATAATGAATAGGTCTTTATAGTATTATATTTCTTTAGTGAAATGATGGTAGTCATGTACAAAAGTAATTGCCTTAAAACAGAATTTATGTAGTTCAGTAGTTGTATGTATCGATGTTTCAGATTTGTAGGTATATCTATATAATTTAACTGACATAAATCAAGTTAGGAAAGTTCACTCTGCAAGCATTCTAAATTCCCTTTTGCTAAACGTATTTTAATAAAAATCAATTAACTATAATTTGAAAATGATATACAATTTAGAAAGAGTTTGATAACAATAATATTTTGAATAGACTAAATCTATTTGAAATACTTCTAACATAAGCGAACTTGAAACGTATAACTGTGTATGCAAAGTATTATTATAATTAATGGCGAAAACAAGTTAAAAGTAATAAAAAAAATCATTTTCAACAATTTATGGCATTTAATGCATTATCTTATTTACACGACTAATGAACGACTAGAAATCTGAAATAAATATTGCTACTAGTAAAATGTAAATTTAGTAGGTGCTAGGAACACTATAAACAAACAACTATATAATACTGGAGTACGGAATTAATTTACCACTCAATAGTACGTGGCATAAACAGTTCCTGTAAAAATCATGGTAACAACGGTTTTAAGCACTGGTTTTATCGAAGTTCTCTTCAAATAATAAAAATATTATTATTGGAATACAATAAAAAACCATGTCCACCGACGTCGGTTCGTAACATTTTGGTCTAAAATAACCGTTGCAATCTTCAGACAATAATTTATTATATTTTACACAATAATACGTATTATGCTGATAATGTCTGTATAAACGTATAATCATACTGTATTTGCACAAACAGAAATTATCCCGCAACGGGATAATGAACCGTTCCAATGATAACATCCTGGAGCTTTTTTTTTCACACCAGTTTGACAGGTAAATAATATTATTATATATACATTTAAAATTAGTTATAAAATAAAAACGGTATACGGCCATTGACAAAAAAATCATACTCGTGACTCTGAAGCCGTCTCACAATTCCGGCAAATAATAATATACAGAAGACAAAGTAATATTATTATTGTGTTATATAATTTAAACACATAGTGGATTTCTTAGAATGTTTTCGTTTCTTATACAGCTAGGTGGATTCTCCAATCCACTCTGGTACCTACGATTTGCATCATTGTACCGGTGGAAGGTATATACAACACAGTTTCTAGACTAACTATTGACTATTATAAATTATAATCAAACACGCAATAGATTATATTTTAAAGAGCTGTACAAATAAAAAAAAATCTGATATATTTTTAAAGTGTGAAAATATTATAGAGTTTTGAACAAATTATTTGTGTGGTCTAAAAATTGTTGACGGATTACTTCCGTATTTAAATCTAATCCGTGTTTTACGCGTGACGTCATAAAATTGCACCTTCCCGGTTGGATGTATCTAAAATACACGCGTGGTAGTAAAATTCACTTGGTACGATTAAAATAAAATTATACGACAAATAATAATTTATTATTTTACGTTTAACCTAAAAAAGTACGTTTCTAAAAAGTTTCTAATGATAATAATATGTTCCTATTATTTATTTTCAAAATATTAGCTAAATATTGTTTCATAGTAGTTTGTAGGGACGATTAAAAATAAATAATATATACAAAATAGCAAAGATAAAAATATTATGATACTTTGCAATTTAAAGTTTGAAACTAATTCGTTATTATAATTTACTAAGTAAAACATCACATAACTTTATGTTTAAACTTTAATTTGTGTTTCCTGAAACAATTGCATAGGGCCGCTTTATTGTCACTGGTGTATAAAATACACCGGGGTACTGCAGAAGGCATTACTATTATTTCCTAATCTATTATGGATTCAATTGTTTTTTTGTTATTGCGTATAGGCTTTCAAGCGAAATGTTTTCGTATAAATAAGGGATTTAGGGCTTGAGTGTTTTACATAATAAAATATGTCGTATAGAATATAGATGGATATAATATTAAGTGTATTACTATACGGACACGTACCTTCACATTAAATATTATAATTTTATTTTAAAAAATATGATTTGTGCACGTGTGCTTTAAAAAACGTGTGGGAAATCCGAAAATTGGGTTGACTACGTACTCAGATCGAACGGACTAGAGGCGTTTGCCGGGAAAGCCGAACCTATAGTACAAGTTTGTGTGTGTGTGTATGTGGAGGGGGTAGGGACTTAACGTATATCGTATAAATGTATAATACACAGTAAGTATAATATAAAGTATAAAATATGTATAATAGGCTTTGATTGTATCTACCGTTGGTATTATGCTATTTTTTTTGTCATTTAGGTGTTTTACAGCCACGCGTTTCAAATTTAGATTTACATTAAATTTAGGCTGTTTTCACAGGCACGCTTGAGCGCATCTTTCGTTTTACATTATTTAATTAGATTACCTACACGCTAAGCGATTAATTACACAATATAAAGTACGTGTATTTATATAGGTCCATTTTCACTACCAACTACTATGCATTTATGCTCAACATTTTTTTAAAATTTCCATTAGCAACAATTTACGAGGAACCTTGCATTACATTTTCAAGTATTTTGAAACATCTTTTATCGACAGTATTTTAAACAAACTAATAACAATCAAAATTGTATATGCCAAAATATTTTGAAATTTAATGATGTGTAGAAAATGGTATTATTGTGAAAATGTGAAGTATCATCTATGGTTATTAGTTATTCAGTTACACCAAAATAGCTAATCAATTTGATCAAAAACTTGTTTTGCGTAAAAATTCCTTAATATCCTTAATTTTTTTTTTACTTTTGAAAACTCCTGGAAATTTTCCTATAGACAAAAAATGAAAATTTATTAAAATTGTTTGGTAACCAGCTTGGTTATACCACGGAATAGATTAAATATCTATTCTGTGTTTATACCGTCCTCACTTGGATTGTATTTGATTAATTAACATTTTTCTTTTTTCTATAAACGTCAATAAAAAAATATTCATAAGATCAAAAAGCTTAAAAATGTAATACGTAAGTTTTTATTATAGCTAAAATATTAAAGATACATAGGCATCATTGTTTTTTTTTATAAGAATTTAAAGTTCAAATTTCATTAAAACCACAGTTAATTTGTAGTTCAAAACTTATAAAATTTTTAAATTTGTATAAGCTAAGACTAGAAAATTTAATACAAGGTCTTTCATACAAGTAGTTCATACTTCTACCGAAAAATTACAGATAATTTTAGGAAAATTGGTATGCAAATACAATGTTTTTTCAAAAATGAATTCATTCTGGTAAGACGTATATGAAATTTATGTCTTACTTATTATAGTTGACAGTTTAAACTTGAGAAATATTTTATTTTTATATAATACGGACAGTGTGGGGGGGGGGCTTCAGCCCGTTAGTCTCCCCCCCTGCGGACGCCACTGAACCGTAACGTTGTGAATTATATACACATCATAATAATAAAGAACTTCACGTCCCTCATACCTTGCCCCTGGGTCGCCTAGTGCCGATGTTTTTAGAAATGGATAGCCAATACATGACGTGCCGTTGTCCATAATAATATTATGACGGGACCTAAAGTATTTGATGATATCTTTTTATAAAAAAATGTGTTTTACTGTTGTCTCTGTTGTTAAACTTCTTTCTTCCTTTCTCTTTCATCGGGTATACACGATATACACGCCGTATAGTCGAACTAAGTTGTATCCATATTTTTCTGACAGCGTTGGCCCTAGCTCCCCCCCCTCACCTTCTCTATTACTCCACCATCACCTATCCATCTCTATCTCTCTCTGCTACCAGTCCATTTTTTTATAATATGTTTGTAGTGTAAACGGTGAAAATTGTAGTATGAATCGTCGCGTACTGATATCCGTGGCTGTTACTATTTTTTATTGCTCTTACAACCTCGGTTTATTACTCTGTTTTCGTTCGTTTATTTTTGTTTGAAAATAATATTATTTATTCCACAATAGAAAATATTAGAAATTCAATTATTTCTAGAGCTGAAACAAATAAAATTCATTGTAATTGGCGACAATAATTCCACCGTTTTATGACAACAACTGGTAGTGACACGCGGTTAGGCGATAAAAAAAAAACCAAATACACAATCAACATTTTAATTGTAGTAGTTATGTATTTACCATGGTATTTACATTATATTATTATATTCGGAACCGACAGTAACATGCTAGACGAAGCCAGATAAATATAATGAATGATTTTAGTTTTTGTAAAAATGTAAAAATATAATGTTATCAATGCCCGGACTTGGTGTTGACGACTAAAAATAAAAATAATACGACCAACAACCATAACAATAATGTACCATACTATTGGTTCAAAATTACCAATAAATTTATATATTTTATCGGCGAGGTGTTGAAATATTTCTCATATAATAGAAACTTCTATTAACTTCTATTAGAATAATATTGTTATTATTGTAGATCCTGCATAACGCAGTTACGTATATAGTATATTTGTGTGAGATGTCTTATTAAGTTTTAAGAGTTTTCGACAAAATATTTGCCAAAGCGATCGTGTTATATCATGAAAAATGATCCGTCTCTGAAATCCTTGTACCTACAAGGTACTTAGGTAGTACGTTTGTAAATTGTTCTGAAAATGATTGCAATTCTTTAGCTATAGCAATTTTCACTTATTAGCACATCTGTACTTTCACGATATCTCATCAATGTACACGGCACTGTGTGACATTGAAGTAATAATTGCCAGGTTAAAATATTCAGCACGTCACACGACGAAAACTTACTACTACAATAGTACATTGTGTGACAAGGGCGGAAAATGAGCTAATTCAATTTTCAGTCGTGGGTGTTATTTCAGATAACCGAGATTTCACCCAAGACTAAAATAGTAAAATATTATTTCCTTCCTGCACGAGCCACTATATTTTGTCAAGCATCTGCTGTCTCCGAACAGGTGGAACAGCACGGGAAGGGAAAGTAACCTATCAACCAGCAGCTGGTGTATTAGACAAGGGTTAGTTCCCGATCAGGTGCAGCACATATTTCTATTTTCTTGATTATTGTCTGTTAATACGTTTTATTTTGAAGAACATTTAAACAATTTTTCAGCCAATGGGTATATTGCATATTTATCAACACCAAAAATAAAAAACAAGTATTTAAGCTGAAAATGCTATTAAGTAATTTTCAAATACTCATTAGTCAATACACCTAATTTATAAACTTTTAATACTAAAATCTGCGTTCTCTTTCATTGTTCATAGTTTTGAGTTCATCAATTACTTCTTCAACCTGAATATTCATTACTACATTTTCTTGTTCAACAAAAAATAATACAAGGGATTCCAGTCTTCCTTGAAACGTTGTACTTCGAAGTTTTGATTTTACAATAGGTAATTTAGAAAATATCCTCTCACAGCTTGTATCAGATATAGTAGCAAAATCTATTAAAACATTTTCTCTTTTTGTTTTCCTGGAAAAAAAACACTACATGGAGGCCGTACTGCTGTTGCATTGCTTAGCCCCCATGCAGTATTGTTTATTTAATGTACATTTTTACACATGAGTTTCGGCTCACATGGGGAAGTGGCATACTTTCCTTAGCGATCACTAGTATATGTATCCGTATAATCCTACCCCACAAATCTTTACATTGGCTTAGCCACATGGGGATAGCCAGGACAGGCCCCGGTCCATCCCTTCGCATATAATTTATTTGATTGTTCAACATAGTTCGATGTCTTCGCAGGGCAACCCAAGTCCTCCGCCCTAGACATCTCGTTCGGGGATCCTCTCGGTTTGTAGACATCCCAACTCATTGATTACGGCTCACATGGGCCTTAGCATACCTGCATACCATAGCACACCATAACGATTGCTGGTATATATCCGTATGCTACGAACTCCGTGATGCGGCCTTGAAAATACCTAAAACATATAACACAACAAATTAAGGGGACGATACAGTGACATTTGTTGTCTCCGTCTTATAAGTGCGTAACATAGCAAATTTTACGATCAGAAAAAGACGTTTATCTTCCGTTAGTTTAAAAATTAGAGCAAATTCACCTCTTATAAAATTTAAAGGTACGATTATTATATAGACAATGGCATAGGCTTTTTATTATAATTTAATTTTAAAGCGAGTTGTGTGTATTTTAAAATTGTAAGTTATTTGTAAATCTTAAAATACTCATAACTCGCTTTAAAATTAAAATATAATAAAAAGCCTATGTCATTGTCTAGACTCTAGATAAACATCTTACTTTTAAATTTTATAAGAGGTCAATTAGCTTTAATTTTTAAACCAACGGGAGATAAACGTGTTTTGCTGAGCGTAACATTTGCTATGTTACGCACTTGTGAGACAGAGAAAACGAATGTAACTGTAACGGCCTCTTAACAATTAGGATTAATTCACAATTTCTTAGTATTAAGTAGGTATGTAAATAAATAATACTTTAATCTAACACTAACTACAGTCTACAGATATAATAAACATAAATCTAATTTTAAAACTAATATTTTAATACCCGTACTTGTGTTGTCTTCTTGCAAATTCAAAGTTGACGAAGACTCAAATAAATATTTTTTTTTAGCATACAATTTAGTATTTATACACAATACCTATATTATACTATTTGATAATTTATTAATATAATATTGGTCATTAGACGAAACGTATCGACTATCGGTACACCTTCATGATGTGAATTAATCCAATTTTGATAATAATTCTCACGATCGCCGTCTGCCTGCCCAAAAATACTTCACCGTTCGCTGGATATAAAAAGGCCATTTTCTAACTTGTAGGAAGGAAAATTAATCTGAAGCCCGAGTGTGACAAAATCAATATTACACCATTGCGACGTAAGCACGGAAAGCGTTATTTATATAATTCTGAGTGCAACGAAAAGGACATATAATTATTGATAAATATTCAATAGAAATACATCATAGTTTGGTGCAATCGTTTGTGATTCATCCCGCACCCAATGCGCAGTTTATAAAAAAGCTACCAGAATGCTCCACAATAGCAATTACATCAATACAATAATAGGTTCAATATATATAATACAGACGACAGCTGAAAAGGACTGTTATTCCCACGACGATCTTTCTAATTTTGTGTCTTATTTTATTCTATAATTCACCGAAGTTGTGACTCGTATAATATTTAATGTTTTATGTTACACAACGAACTATTGAGATCATCATGAAGGCTTAGAGTTTATTTAAATAGGTATGGTATTTCGGTCCCGTCATCTAAATTACGATAAGACCACGATTAAAACTTTGCATAATTTAATAATAATACCTATACATTATACACGTCATAATAATATTATAATCGATGATTGACGGGTTTATTATTATTTGTGGATTTTCGTAACGGTTTATCACAATATTATTATATTCACGTCGAATTCGATAGGAACTTATATTCCGACTAATAATACAAATATATAATATTGTACTATACAGACGCGTCCATCAACAGTGTATAACATTTTTATGTAAAAAATCGAAAATAACCTGCAAAGTCTCTACGGTTTATCATGACGTATCCCACTATTATGCTACTATATACATTTAATATTATTATGGTTAGTAAAATATAAAACAATATATTTTTATATAAACAAACGCATCGCCGGACGGCACGTCATTCGATGAAAAACTATACACGCCTGATTATCAACCTAGTTGGTAAAACATTATACCCATAAAGTAATGTTTATTTAAAATAAAACTTTGTTGGATTTTGGTTTTTACTTTTTATACTTTTCAAAACAACGAAAGATCTACGAACTGAACGAAGTATTTTGAATAATTTTTATCTATAATAATGCCTGTAACATTTTTAAATGATTTGTCAACCATTTAAATCCGAAATTCAGAATTTTCTAATAACATAATTTAATATTGTACTCTTTGACTTTTTTCATCGTTATCGTTAGCCCTGATTAATATGTCTTGTCGTAATTATTATAAAATGATTCAGTGTTGACAACTTTAATTTACATTAACTAGTTAATAGTTAACTAGCCAATATATCGGCACGTGAATAATAAATAATTAAATATACATAATAGTACATTTCGTACAGCCACCCATGTGCACAAATAATAATAATTACTATTCTCCAAGTACTCACGCTGGCAAATGAAGGAAACGACATGGGTAGGTATATTTTTTTTTGTATTATCTTAACGTTATTGAAATGTTTCGGCCGTTATGTGACTAACAAATGCAACAGACAACAGTGATAATATTGATCATTATATATTATATTACATATTTTTGTCCATATAATAAATACCTATATAATATATCGATTGAGTATGCATGAAAAATTTATTATAACGCATATACATATTATAATATACTAATAATAATAATACTCAGTCAATAAATGTTTGATTTAAGAGATGGTTTTAAAGTTTAACCCTAACCCTGTTAAATAGTCAATTTTTCAGAATCGATCATTCATGTGTCGTCTCCACTATAGTCCACTCTTGTTGAAATTGCAGTTTCCTGTGTTGTTTGTCTCATCGTTTGCTACTCACATAAAGTCCTGTTGGTAATAAGTTATTGAAAATTCAATTTTTTTTTTTATTCGTTTGGTAATAGTTTACACTGTTTACAGTTTTTAGTTATTTTTGTAATTATGTATTGGTACCTATACCCATTAGATTGATGTTAATTTAGTTTTTATTGTTGATGGCCGATCATGATAATATATTGATATTAATAATATGACAGTCTTAATTATTTTTTAGATTCTGAGCTTAGCGAGTACTTGGTATATTTACAGGGTATTGGTTTTACAAATAATTAAACCCAACATATTTTCAAATTATTTTTATTACCAATTTTTCAGTAACTTCAGTGTATTTTGTATTTCAGTTTGTCATTATAAGTAGAAAAATATCTCAAGAACGAGTTGCCCATGAATGTAACCCCAGAAATCAAATGGATGACCCCCCACCGGTCACAGAGATACGAAAAGCATAGCTTAAACAATCACGAAATTCAAACAAACAAGTATAATCCGAATCATGAAATAAAAAAATGAAATTGTTTTTTTGAATGATAAATAAACAATCCTTTATATGAGTAATATATTTTATAATCTTTTTAGATTCTGAGTAAAACGATGAATGTATTGATTTTACAATGATGTGTGGTTTTTAATTTTTTAATTTTTATTTTTGTGTGCTGTGTACACGATAAGTAGTCGTAAATAATGCTTTGATTTTAAACTTCAGTATCTTGTTCGATTGGAAAGTGAATATCGTTGGGGGGTCAGAATTTAAAATTCCCAGTAATTTTCAAAAGCGCCAAGAAAAACAAAGAAAAATTAAGGAAAAACGGGAATTTTTACGCAAAATCGATTTTTCACAAAATTGAATTTGATTTTTGGTGTAACTTAAAAACAAATGACCGTAGATACATGAAATTTTCACTGGTTGTTTATATTTTCATTTTCTATACACGATAACATTTTCAAAATATTTTGATTTATTTTGAACTGTTTATAGGGACATTTTCATTTTCCATTTTTTTTTAGTTTTTTTTTTTCTAAAAATATCAATAAAATTTTATTTGTTGGTTAAAAAAGCTTGAAAATTTAATAGAAGGCTCCTAGTATATTGTTTCAAAGGCAGATGAAAAATATTAAAAATCCTTAGTCACAGTTTTTTTTATAAGCATTTAAAATTTCAATTTGTATTATAGCTTAAGATCAAACATTTAAAACAAGGTTTCTCCTATAGTAATTAATATTGTATCCAAAAAATCTATAATATAATACATATCACAGTTATTTTTTTGTATTGCACTACAATAATTTAGATCTAAATTCAAAAATAATATTATACAAATGAAACATATTAAAATAATAATAAAAATAAATTTGGACAATACGTAATCTAACACATTGGCGTGTGTACTACACTATACAAACATATCACGCAACTAATTAAAAATAATATTTTTGTATTATTACATAAAAGAAAAATACGCATTATAGTATTAAACTATACACCGTTTGTGAACACTGTTGGAGAAGCTATAATTTTTACTACTTTTTGTTGAAAACAGATTTATGAAAATAGTATTAAAAAGCGAACATTAACCATATTATCAAAAAAGTGTTTTGAGAAATTTAACTTGGGTATAATTTCGAAAAAAAATAAATACAATTTAAAATATCTGACAAAATATAGTAAAAATTATCACCTTTCAAACAGTGTGTTATTATCAATTATGATTTATGATCATTAATGAGTTCGTGGAGCACTTGACATAGCAATGCATTATTTTGATTCAAAATGACAGGTGTGGCTCTTGCTCACACTGATTACGAATCACATACTTAGTGGTACACTCATAATAAACAAAATACAAATGACATACAATACACATTATACATAAACAAAGACAAAAACGAACGAATGCTATACATCAACAATGACGTGTAAACATATAGCAATGATGAGTCAATAAATATTTCATTTTGAGAGGGAGTAAGTTATATTGATTAAATAGCAATGCGGAGAGTCTGTTAATCGTCAATGCTTCCGAGTCCGGTTGAACATCGTTTTCGTCTCCACTCCTGTTGAAATTGTAGTTAATCTCGGTTTTCAGTCTCACGTTACAAAGTCACGTCTAGTATTTTTCGTAAGTAAGTTATTGCAATACTTTTTTCATTAGTTCGGTACCAGTTTACACTGTTTACAGTTTTTAGCTGTTTTAGCGACCATTATGTTGGTTGATTTGAGATGTTTGTTTTTAAGTCTCGTGGATTCTCAATAATTATTGGTTTATTATTATTTTTGTTTTATTAGAATGATTTTCTGATGTTTTAAATTTATTGTTGCCAGGATTTTATATTTTATTTATCCCGATTGAGTGTTCTGGGCTGACTAGTGCTTTTATATCTTCGCCAGATATTGTATGAGGGTATTATCATTGCATTGTATTTTGGTTTAATTATATCAATAGGTACTATCAGATACTGCTTCATGTTAGATGTATTCAATACTGTTTGAATAAATCCTACACACTTTCTATGTATTTTTCAGTATCTCGTGTCCTGGATTTGATTTATAAGATTAAAAGAATTAGGGTAAAAATTAACAAATAACAATCTGGTTTTCTAGTTACCGTATTTACGCTTTGTTAGTATTGGAATCGGTTTTATAATAATATAAAATCATTACCTTTAATGTATAAAAAATACTTTTAATATTACATCTAAAATCAATGGTATAGGTAATATTGAGCGATTATTGGTTTTAAAAATAATTAAAACCACCATTATTTTTATGAAATTTATTGACTAAACCAGTTTTGTTGTAATAATAATATATTTTGTACTTCAGATTTATTATGGATCACAGAACATCATCTCAAGATAAATTTGCGGACATGTTTGATCCTATTATTTCGAAGAGTGGTTTTGCAGACATGCGCAATCCTCAAATTTCGGAAAGTGGTTTTGCGGACATGCGCAATCCTCAAATTTCGAAGAATGCTTTTGTGGACATGCGTAATCCTCAAATTTCGAAGAATGGTTTTGCGGACATGCGCAATCCTCAAATTTCGAAGAATGCTTTTGTGGACATGCGCAATACTCATATTTCGAAAAATAGAGTTGGAAATCCACCCTCATATCAGGAAGGAAAGGAAAAGCATGTTGTGAAAAATCATTCTGATCAGGAAAACAAAAAATAAGTGGACATTTTTACCAAAACCATAACATTATTTTTTTTTTTTCCAACAATGAATAAACTTTTTCACATCTACGTATTTTTTTGATCAACAATAGATTAAATGTGTTAGTATTTATTTGAAATACAACGGACGTAAAATTGTAATGATACCTATTTCAAACAATCCAGCAAGATTTACAGGTCTTAAAATTAGTTTTAGTACATCTTAGTAAATATTAAATGTGAATAATCTTTCTATCTCTCTCGTATTAAACTGTAGTTGTTTAGTTCTCTGACATTGTGATAAGTTTGAAAATCAACTAGACGTCTACAAAAGCATATATTTAGCATATAACAACTAAATTAAAAAAACCTTCACGGCTAGCAGTCGATTTTCATTTGCACTGAAAAGGAATATTTGAAGGACTACTAAAGAAAGCTTAAATGTAATTTATTTAAATGTGTGTAAGTTCTAAGTTCTGTGGTGGATTAAAGCGGGAAACTAACGTGTTCAGAAGTAATGAATTTAACCTTGATTAGGGTATTTTCAAAAACATTAAACGTAAATAATAAATAAACCAATTCGCCATTATTATTTATTTTTGTTATTTTTCTTGTTTTCCATATTTTTGTAAAAAAAATCAAATCAAATAAACTATCCAAAACTATATAACATTGTATTACATTCATTATTTTAATTTTAATTTGTTTGCTGTGATAAAATAAATTGATGGTACACTTAAATAAGTATTACAACTTAAATATTCTTACACAACCATACAGTTCGCATTGAACAAGTTAGTTTAAACCTTCTTCCTCGTGTCACTATTTAGTGTATTTACAAACATGTATACTATGTACATTGTACACATTATTATCTCCGATTACAAGATATAACAGACAAAAATGCAAAGTTATGCAAGCTTTTGGCCAAGATATGCAAATCTATGCAAAATAAAATCACACCATTTCATTTGTAAACTGTAAACTGTATATATTACTAAATACTTATTAATACTGTTTTTGACCGAAAAGCGTATTACATGATATACTGATAACCATAATATACATAAATCTTAAAATTGTTGATGACTTGAGACTGGTCATTTATGTAAAGAAATGTAAAATATAAAGAATATGATGTTTTTATTCTCTAAAAATCCATATAAATACTTTATTTTTATGAGCATTATGACGTATCAGAAATAAAAATAAAAAATGTTGGTAAAACAAAATATTTAATAATTTATTTAGTGTAATAGTATATTTGAAAGATGTATTACAAAATATATTTTTCCTTAATATCAAAATAAATACATTATGAGTGTAAACGCATTGATACTTTTGTTCTAACTTATGATGTCCATTGGTTCAATAAAAACTTTTAAGTTAAACATATTTTGGGCAAATTAAATTTATATTAATAACTTTACTAACTATAGACTTATTATTAAAGGATTAAACTAAATAAAATTTAATTAAATAAGTAAATTTTTACAAATTTATATAGTTTGTATTGTTTGTAAATTGTAAATAATCACATTGAACAGTAAACTAACAGTACAATAGTTAAATATTATTGTTACCCATATTATTATATGTTATGGAAACTTTCTACAGACGGAACTGTCACTAATTTGTGGCTTATTTTGTCAAGCTATTTACATACATTAATTTCACTCAACTCATACACTTATTGTACCTACAGGTACAGACTGTGTGTATACAATAAAGGGCTCTAAAGGTCGTCTATACGTATTGCCGTATTGGAGTTAAAATGTTTCCTACCACAGATCTCAAGACAAATTAAGATACCTACGTCCTACACCTTAGATAAATGGTAGGTACTTAATTCGTACCACAAAATTCACGTTTACCTAACACCAAATACCCACAAATTTGTGTTTATTTAATTTTTAATGATTTTTTCAAAAATTATTTTAGTTACCTATGAAAATAATAAATTATGTTTTCTTATAACACAGATTAGTACAAAATGTTCTTTAATATCAAAATATGTATTTAAATGCAGTAAAATATGCTATAGGTTCAATCAATATTTTATCGAATAAAGACATATAAAGGATAGCTTACCCAAATAAAGATGCAATATTTAACTCAGAAAAAAACTTAAAAATCTAGTCACAGTTAAAAACTAAAATCAAAATTTGCATTAGCCTTGAGAAAGACGCTTAGTTATGGAATAGTCGTTGCTAATATTAAAAAAAAAATAACATGACTTTACACAAAATATATAGTTACTGAAAATTACATCAAATGATACTAGTTTATGTTATCATTGATTAAAATGCTCTTGAAAATTTGCTTCATTTTAAGTTTTTATATTTATTTTATAGGCCAAACGTATCTAATTATTTAAAAAAAAAATACAATTAAAGGTATATTAAAATATAATAGATCATTTTGATTATTCATACTTATTGATGTGTTATAAATATAATTAAAAAAATATGTAAAACATGTTAAATGAGATGACTAGTTAAGCTACGAACAGTACGAATAATATGAAGTTCAATTGAACCTTACCCAACTTGATTTCATTGATGAAGTCAATAATTTTCTTGAACTTCAAAAAATTAACCTTATAGAGAACTATTTAAAATGTAGTTGATGCACTAAAAGAATTTATGTCATCATTGTATGTACATAAAAATTGTATGCCATTAAAACGCACTTAACTTTAAATGTTAAAACAACAAGTACTAGGTCTAGACATAGGGGCCTCCTGATGCATTCGATTATTAAAAACTTTATAAAACGCTATATATTATTATTTATTGTTATTGCCCCTATTGATGATAAATAATAATTGTCGGCTGTAAAGTTTTTGAGAAATGGTTGATTTTGTAAACTACACCACAATAATACAGTATGTAACCAAACCCGTTATCATCTATTACATTATGTACACAATATAATATAATAATATAATGTATTGCCTTTTAAAAGTTTGTTTATTTATAACATTTTTTAGCAGGAACTTTTTGTTTTGTAAAAGCGCGACGATAAGAAATATAGTTACCACGTTATTTCACAGTATAATAAATTGTAATAGTTACAAGTTGTTACATTGATACTACTAGGCAAGTATACAGGAAATAAATTAAGATAAACCTACAAACAGTTATTTAAAAAAAAATCAAATTAATTAACGAAGTAATACTTAATTAATATTTGACATATATTTTAGTTAAAGAAAAACGACCAAAAAGAGATACAACTACCATAAAATAATTTGAAAATATTTTTTGTTGGTGTCTAAAATTGTTCTTCGACGTTTTACATATTTTCAAAAAATATCAGAGGCATTTCTGGACCCCAAAGACTTCTCCTTGGATATGACCTTTATTATACTTTTTTTTGTAATTTATTATACATTCACAACCTGTAAAAATTAGAATCACTCGAAAGAGTTTTCCTATATAATTTCGAGATTATTAATCAACGACCAATTGTATTTAAAATTATGTTGAAAATATTTTTAAATCCATACTAATATACAAAGCTGTAGAGTTTGTTTGTTTGAACGCTCTAATCTAAGAAACTACTGGTTCGAATTGAAAAATAATGTTTTTGTTGGATAGTCCATTCATCGAGGAAGGCTATGGGCTATATAACATCACGCTAAAAGAAACCTGGCGAAGTGCTCAAACAGGGATTTTGAGATTTACGATAGAAATATTTGTTTATAAATGGTTGCTATTGGTTATAGGAGAAATAATTAATAGAAATAGTATTTATTTGTTATTTGTTAATCGGGCAGATCAGGTACAAGCATGGTCAAATCGAATTTTCGTACATTGCCTACCAGGGTGGCTGAGTTGCACTTACTGCAGTGAGTTAAACCAAAAGGAGTTGAACAATTACAATTTTTTTTTAAGCATTGTCATTTTTTACGGTCCATATTATATATAAATGAATGTTTGTCTGCAGATCTCTGGGAAGAAGATAGGCTAATTTAAAAAGAGTTAAATTTGGATTTTTTATTCATCGGATTTTAGTACGGCTAGGTTAGGTTATTATTATGTATTAATTGATTACATTAATCCACCGTATTATATCAAAATAAACTTGGTATAACTTTGATACTTTAGAGTTAAATCATACCCATACGTACAAAGTACAAACAGCACTGGGTCCGCGATCCACCGCAGGTAGATTGCCTACCTGATAATATATTGCTGTGAAACAGAATTTTTATTCAAAGCAACAGAAAAGACCCATTCAGTCCCCTTGTACACGCATTTTTATATAAATGCATAGTAGTATTATTATTTTATATTATCACTGTATACAATGTACATTCTTCATAAAAGTTATAATTTTAAAATAAAATCAATTGACAAATATTAGACAGTTACAATTGTAGAAAGTTGAACTATTATACATTCATGAATTTTCTTTAAAAATTGCTTTCCAATAAAACAATTTGAACAGTTTAATAGCAATAAGGAAATAAAATGTTATCAAAGACAATACATATTGATATCATAAAGGCATAATGGCATAGTCGTTAAAGAGTTTCGATCAAAAGTGCGGGGAAGCTGTTCTAAGTTTATTATATAATACTGCAGTTGCAGTATACAAATTCTAAGTCAAACTATTAATAAAATAGTTTACTTTTTTGACTGGAATGGATTCTTTTAAAATTATAAGGAGGCGTGTTTCAAAAGTCAGATCTTTATTGTTCAAACGACAAATACTATAACAGCATAAGATTTTCCGGCATTTTAAAAAACGACGATACCGTACGAGGATGGTAATAAAAATCTATACTATATAGTTGACTTTTTTAAGATTAGCTAGTATACACTAAATACATCTATAAATCAAACTCTTGGGTATTTTTAATGAGTTTCTCGAAAAGTATAGATAAATACAGTTTTCTAGTTAAGTTTCTTTTGCCTTCACATAGCTCACATCAGTAGCACTGTGCACGTATTTTCTAGTTATATACCATAGTGGTGCACTGCTCGCAGGTTGCAAGTGAAAACCACTTTCACTCCTACGTGTATCACATATAAATGTTTAAGTTAGGTGCCTACTATGTTACTAAATATTATAATTTTTAACTGTATCCAATTAACATATATAATATATATTATATATGGGTCAATGATATGGTATACTAATATTATAGGGTTTTCCATCAATTTCGATTGACATGTTTTAATGTTTGTCAATTTGTCATCATTGTTATCTGTATATCCCTATTCTTACCCCTAATATTTATAAAAGAACAGCTATTTTTTGTGTATCACTTTCTAACGACACTGTCGAACTTGTTTCGATTTTTTTTTCTCGACGTTTTTCCAAATTCTCTTTTTAGTGTTCCTGTGGTGCTCATTTTTCCATTTGTGTCTAGGAAAGGATGGGTATTACACACATTGTATTTCTATTTTTGGCAAGTCATTTGAATAATTCCCCCTTTTTATACAGGGTCGTTGAAAATACCTCTATGGAAGCTATATAGTGCCCCTTTAGTGTAATATTTGTTCCCATTTTTGGCCTGTAAATAGGAGGGCTGTGCTCTTTGCATATTGTATTTCGTTTTTCAAAGTTTACAAAGAAACTATTGACTAATTTAAACTTTTTTTACAAAGTTGCTTAAAATACTGCTCCCCCCTCCTCCCAACATACACAAAAGACGTCATTTCATAACTATGTTTCTCATTGTTTCCAGTGTACAGTGGGAAGGCACATAACCGTATTTTAATGCATTGTTTTTTAGATGATTCACAAGTAAAATGCAATATAAAACCACAAATTGTAATTCCATGCAATTACTTCAACAACAATATTCAGCATAAGAAAACAAGGCTTAAAAATAAAACATGAATGCTAACAGCGTTAGGGCTAAGTGCTAACTGTGTGATATTCCGATGTCTAAGCTGGATTATAATTCGATAATTATTATGAAATATAATGGTTATATTCAAATTGTATTGCAAGAGTAAAAATATATTATTGTTTGTGAGAAGTAAAAAATAAATCTAAAAATTAATAAATATACACAAATCGTTATAGTATATACAATATTGTATTTAATCAAACTGTTATATTCTCAATATAGGTACCTAAGTCAATATAAATTCTATTTCAATAACAAAAATTGATGAAAACAATTAAAAGTAATGTATGTTTCACATGAATATAACTATAATTATAAATTCTCATTTTAATTTGATATTAAAAAATAAATGAATTAAAAAATAAATGTATAAAACGACGTATAATTTACATGCTTTATTTTTAATTGTTACTATATCAGCATTTATTATTTTAATATTACTAAATTAAAGTAAGAAATGCAATTTAACTTATCACTTAATAACCATGTAACGCTTTAACCTTTAACATTTAATAACGTGATTTATTTGGTAGTAAACAAACTCCAATCGAAAAGTTTTTCCAATACTTTGGTTCATTGTCATTGTCATTAGGAAGGTACTTTAAAAGTTGAAATTAAAATACACCATTTGTCCAACCAAAAATAATAACATTCTCCACGGGTGAGAAACTTTAAAGTTTAAATGCATTTTAAACTTACATAGACAGTTGAAACAGTTTATTTTTTTCGACACAATCAATAACAAAAAAAAAAAAATATTAACGGCTTCAATTATCCTAGAGATTAAAACCAGTGTTGGGTAACTAACGTAAAGAAAGTAAAGCGTTACTTTGTTTGTAACGCGTTATGAAATTGCATTAGAATTATTTCCAAACGGTACTTTTGAAAATTAATTTCTATAAAAAAACTCGTTACAGTTTCGAATTATTAAGTACCTACCTGCCTATTGCGAATCGAGAAAAAATATATGTACAGGGTGGGCCACGGGAATAGGGACAAAAATAGACAGGTTTTTCTCAACGTTGAATGAGAGTAGAAAGCTGAAAGGTCTAGATAAGCTCATTCGATCCGTTAGATAATGTCATTTCGTTGTCACTATGCCGCAGTGGAGTGTAGTTCACCGTGCGTGTTTGCGTACGACACGTTTGTGAAAATCAATGAATCGGTAGTAAAGGTGCAGCGACTTCACGTCAGCGTCGGAAGTCGAGGTGCTGCTCTCAATGGGAAAACAATTATAAGGTGGGTGGATAGCCTTCGAACGGGGACAGTTCATAAAAAAAATCAAATGGTCCCGAACGTACTGTAACAACTCCCGAGAATACGGAGTCTTGCCGTCTAAATGCGCGCTGCACCTTAACTACCGATTCATTGTTTTTCACAAATGGGTCGTACGCAAACACGGTGAACTACACTCCACTGCGCCATAGTGATAACTATGGTTTAAATATACAAGGTTATTGTCACTTATTGCACATAGCCCATATTGTTATCAAACAAAAATAAAATGGCAGCGTAAGGGTAAGGTCCATATTATAGCATATAATATCATAGTATAGCCTGCAGTATACGTGGTTCCCTTACTCTGCAATTTTAATTCCTTAACGTGATAAAATGGCAAATGGCCAAATGGCATGTGACGGATCAAATGAGCTTATCCAGACCTTCCTACTCACATTCAACGTTGAGAAAAACCCGTCTATTTTTATCCCTTTTCCCGTGGCCCACCCTGTATAATGCGGGTATTATTATGTTTACCAATCTAATATGTATATATATTTAATTTTAACCCGGCACAATTCAGTTTTCAATGGTTTTGACATTTGGAATGTCTAATTGCACCGTGAATCACGAGAACAGTTAATTAAATTTTATTATTTAATTTGATTCCTTTAAATAGGTTTCCTATGAATCTAGCTTGTGTGGAAGACTAAATTTAATATTATCCTATTAACTATACAGGTTTTATAAAGATTTTGCTTGTTCAATTTGCCTCTAGAAGATAATTGCCAAGAAATTAAAAATAATTTTTATTTTTATAACGAGAAAGTAATGAGTTACCTTTCTGTTTGAAAAGAATAGTAATTTCATTACAATAATTTTATTTGAGTAACGATTAAAGTAATTTAAATAATTTTTAAAAGTAACTTATCCAACACTGATTAAAACCAATACTTTCGACCATAAAAAAGGTGGGTAAGTGGATGTCGCTCTGCTGTACAGTAGGTTACAATAGTGGGTCACTGTATAATGGATAGTATTCAATTTGAATTCAATGATACAATATCATTGTATAAGAAAAACGATTCTGAGCGAAGACGGTATGTCAGTCTAGGTTTAAGACATATTATATAAATATATGAGTATATGGTATTAAAAAAAAATTGACCTATAATAAATTCCAAATTAACCATGTCAAAATATCCATTAGGTACTTATAACACGTTATACATCAATAACAAACCCTGATACTATCATAGATATATAATATAGTGTACTTTAGAAGGTTCAAGTACCCACGAATAGTATTATACACTCACAACAAAATAACTAAAATAGGTATGATACGTTTTTTAATATGTAATTTCGTCCCAAATTTGAACTTAAAATGACCATAAAAATAAACTGTGCTTGTGTATTTTTTAGTTTTTTTTAACAGAATTAACTACTTACGTGGAATCTTGTTTTAAATTTTCAATCCTTAGCTATAAAAACTGAACATTTTATAATTTATTAATTACGATGATTGATAATTTTCCAGATTTTGAAAAATTCTGTCAAAATTCGATCTTTAAATGCTTATAAAAAAAAATTGTATATGTATTTTTAATATTTTTCAACTGATATTGTAACAATATATCAGAAGCCTTGTATTAAATTTTTACACTTTTTGGCCCAACAGATAAAACTTTATTGATATTCATAGAAAAAAAGGTGGGCAAGTGGGTGTCGCTCTGCTGTACAGTAGGTTACAAGTGGGTCACTGTATAATGGATGATATTAAATTTGAATTCAACGATATAATATCATTGTATAAGAAAAACGATTCTGAGCGGAGACGGTATGTCAATCTAGGTATAAGACATATTATATACATGTCTATGGTATTAAAAAAAATTGACCTATAATAGTTGGTACCTATAATAAATTCCAAATTAATCATATCACAATATCCATTAGGTACTTATAAGCGTTATACATCAACAAAAACCTTGATACTATCATAGATATTATATAATAGTACACAGTACACTTTAGAAGTTTCAAGTACCCACGAATAATATTATTCAATCACAACAAAATAACTAAAATAATTATTCTAGGTTTTTTATTATGTAATTTTGTCCAAATTTGAATTTAAAATGTCTGTAAAAAATAACTGTGTTCATATATTTTTTAGATTTTTTGGTTACAGTATGAACTATTTACGAGAACCTTTGTGTTGAATTTGCAATCCTTAGCTATAAAAACTGAACATTTTATAATTTATTAATTACAATGATTGATAATTTTCGAGATTTTGATAAATTTTGTCAAAATTTGATCTTTAAATGCTTATAAAAAAAAAAAACTGTGCCTATGTATTTTTAATATTTTTCAACTGATATTGTAACAATATATCAGGAGCCTTGTATTAAATTTTTACACTTTTGACTTTTGGCCCAACAGATAAAACTTTATTGATATTTATAGAAAAAAAAAACTAAAAAAAATTGAAAGCTGTAAATGTCCATAAACAGCTCAAAAAGAGTCAAAATATTTTCAAAATTGTATAGTGTATAGGAAATACTAATATAAACATTCAGTGAAATTTTCATGTATCTATAGTAAGTTATTCGTTTATGAATTACAACAAAATAAGGAAATCGCTATATGAGAAATCGAGTGAATATCCAATGTTGTAAAAATTTGAATTTCAAACGCTCATCAAAATTTAATTTGACTGTCCGGTAGAGATTTTTTTATTGATAAAGGTAGACAAACTTATGAGTAATCTTGTATTACATTATCAAATCTTAGATTTAAAATGAAAAATTTTTACGAATTCTTAACTCAAAATAATTTGCTATTTTTCGTGATTTTTCCATATTTTGTCAAATTTTGAACTTGAAATGCTTATAAAAAAAAACTGTGAATAAGGATTTTTAATGTTTTTCATCTGCCTTTGAAACAATATACTAGGAGCCTCCTATTAAATTTTCAAGCTTTTTAAACCAATAAATAAAATGTTATTGATATTTTTAGAAAAAATACTAAAAAAAAAATGGAAAATGAAAATGTTCGTAAAGAGCTCAAAATAAGTCAAAATATTTGGAAAATTTTGTGGTGTATAGAAAATGCTAATATAAACATTCAGTCAAAATTGCATGTACCTACGGTCATTTGTTTAAGAGTTGCATGAAAAACCAAAATCGAATTTCTCGAAAACAGATTTTCCGTAAAAATTCCCATTTTTCCTTAATTTTTATGTTGTTTCTCCCGGTGCTTGTGAAAAGTACTGGGAATTTTGACCTCCCCAATGCACCAACGATATTCATTTTCCAATCGAACAAGATACTGAAGTCGAAAATCAAAGAATTATTTCGACTACTTATCGTGTACACAGACACAAAAATTAAAAAATTAAAAAATTAAAAAATATAAAAACACACATCATTGTAAAATCAATACATTCATCGTTTCACTCAGAATCTAAAATGTACGTATAAGTTTTAGGAACCTCTGCAGTAAAGAGTTCTTGGTATAATAAACTATTCAGTATCAGCTGATAGGTAGAATATAATATAATAATAAACAATACAAATTTATTGACTTTATGAATGTTCAATATATTCTATATCTAAGAAAAAAATATTGGATTTTTTTGAAAACGAAAAATGGGCAAGTTTAAAACTTATGTTTTGCCTTTAAAATTTAATTTATAATTGAAATTTAAAAGCATTGTATGTCCACATCAATTTAGCAGTAGGCAGTAGGCTTAAGAAGTTCACAACCCTATTAGAACTATAGAAGCCTATATTTTCAAGTTCTTAAAAAAATTAATTTAATCTGCAATTGTGTTTGAATACCACTATTAATATATAGGCACAGCCTTAATACCTTAGCACGGAATATAAGAACGACATTAACACAAGACATTTAGCGACTATTCATACTGAGAAGGATACTTAATGTTTTATAAAAACGAAGGTAAAGGTGTTTTATTGAAACAGATAAAACAATTATTTTTTAAAAACCTATTTTTTTCATAGCTCTATAACAAAGTCTTCACAAAGTATAAGAATTAAGTACAATATATTTCTCTAGTAATGAATTCATTCCTTATATTTTTAATATACTACATTTTTAATTTCACACAGTACATTATGTATTATGTATTCAGTTTAATACTAGGTATTATTTTATTCTTATTTTATATCTTCTAGTTTATTTTCACAGTTTCAATTTTAATATTAATACGTTTTTTGAAGTCTTCGTAGAACCTTACTGTTGTTCAATAAATAACTCAATTTGGACAAATAGTCGTGAGTATATACTTTGTAACAATCGCTATTAAAATATGATTCATGACAATAGGTACGTACTTATTTTTTTTATCAAAAATGAATTTAACAATTCAAAAATTTAATTTATAAACCTCGCTGGTTGTATACAAATATAGGATAAATATTTTACTAATTTTAGACAAATCGCTAAAAAAAAATGCCTATTTTACAATTTTTTTATGGGTATTATTTTTTAGTTTTTCTTGGGTAAGGTGTATTTTTCATATGTTGTATTTTTTTGATTTCCATGTTTATCTAAATTAGCTTTTGATACATCTCTCTGATAAGTACTTTGATGTTCTGGTTCAGCTGTTTTGTGACAAGAATTACACTGATTAGTACAGTTCTTCGTTTTTTCACTCTTTTCCATTCTGAAACAGGTGTTTTTTTCGATTAATTATGAAAGCTGATTTTCAAAATAAAAACTGTACAACGGTCTTATCAATACATATTACATATAATGTATTATCATTTAATATAACTATGAATATATCATTTAAAATAAATAGTATTATATATTTACTTATTTATATATTTAAACAGAATTAAAACCTTAATAACAATTTTAATTTAAGTTTATAACATAGTATGAATCCAAATATAGAAAGCAGTAAGCACAATAACAAAATACTAATTTATTAAAAAATACTGTTAATATTATAGCTATAAAAAGAATCTATAAAGTAAAAATTAGATAAATTAACTTTGACGTCATCGGTTAATCTCATTTCCGGTTCTATTATAACAGATATTGAAGAGCATTAATTAGTTTTGTGGAATGAGTTATAAAAAGTGTTTTATATCTAATTCGACAGTAAGGGACTTAAAAATTAAAGCAGCTTAGTATATCTGGACAGTTTATATTATAGGCATTAACCATTATCTTAAATAATATGAAAATTTCAAACCATTAATGTTTCTCCTGACAGTTAGACTCATATTGAGTGGGGCGAATTTTTTTTTGTTGGGCGGGGGGGACTTAATCCCCCCAATTTATCTGCTAGTCTCCCCAATTCAAAAGTCAGTACTTAGTACTAAGCATAATAAATCATTTTTAGAAAATATTATAAGAGGGGAGAAGGCTTTAGCCCCCCCCCCCAAAAAAAAAAATTGGGCTGTTTGCGTCTATGCTCATATTTAATGTATCTAACAATGGCTTACATTGTAAATAAGGTTGACGGGAATACCATATTTGTAGGATATAAAACAATGGAAACGCTTTTGGGTATTTTCGAGACTTCGTATATGATTACATGAATAAAAGGTGACCCTGCAACTATTTGGTTGTATTCCGGAGTAGAACACGCTAGTGAAAAATACAATAAATACCAGGGCTAATAAAATTCTTACAGGATTATGATTATGATTTTTGAGAAATGTTTAAATATATTTGTTGAAAAAGAGAGGAATGACAAACTTAACACCTGAATCATGATTTTCAACAGTGTGCACAATACTACCTTTATTATATTCATAAAGAATCGGAAAACGAGACCCTGGAAATTTAGTGATTTTGAACTTTTTGATGTTTAAGTGTAAATTATTTAGATCATACGAAGTATACTTTAAAGATAAAAATATTTTTTTATTTTTTTTTGTTTTTTCAACTATGAAATCTAAGTCCATGTACCTATTAATGTTAAATGAAGATAATTTTACAAGCACTAATATCAGACAATCCGTAAAGGTGGAAGTTTAATAAAAACAAAAACCTACAGAAAGAAGTTAAGAACCCTATGCAACGATGCGTAATTGCCAATTATACAGTATATATTATATATAGGTAACATATTATGACTATGTAGAACTTGAACATTTTCTATACAGACATAGGTAGGCACAGTGTGATGTATACATTATGTATTGAATAATAAATTCTAAACAATATAATATTATTGTGGTTTAAAAACTACACAGTATACATTTATGATGCGTTGTTACTATTACAGATTATTCGAAAAATAAGAACACAGTTTTTTAATTTAATTTTTTGTTTTATTTTAAATCACGTACCATTAACCAAACAATATGTTACGACCACACAAAACATAGCTCAGCGTGCCACGAAAATGCACATTTAAAAATATTGTATTCGATCGACCTCGGATCAGAGCTTTCGGCATGCTGCGAGTAACAATATTTATCGATTTAGTTCGCGCGGTGTGACTCGATCGTTTCAAACTTTCAGCCACGTCAGGCACTCTATGGCACTCTATCGGCGAGTGGTCCGCAGTCCGCACACCGCATATAATTAATAATTTAATTTCGTACACGAATTTTCAATCATCGTATGTTTATGTATGATATTATTACCATGCCGATGCGAAATGTCAATATTATGCGCTATCGTGGTGCCGAAACAACTGCACCCACCAACAAAATAACTACCCGCAAACGTAATCCTGATTACGGTTAACTGCAATTTTATATAATATCAGTCAACCAATAATATTTTTGTGGACTCGTTTCAATATTATAATAATATTAGATACATATTATTGTGTATACGTCTAACGTAGTAGAATATGTACGGGAGCTCGTATGTAAGATTAAATAGGTATTCAGCTGTAAGAGAGTACAGCAGTATCGTGATTTATTAAAAACGATATTTCGATTTAGTTTCAATAACGCATGTTGTGATAAAAATACCTCGTACAGATCTATTGAAAAATTAACAAATAGGAAAAAGTACGTTTTGCATTTCAACCTCTCGATTATAACAAAATATATTATTAACAATTTATTATAGTATAGTTTGAGATTCTGACTAAAATAATAATTTTTCAAACGAAAAAATAATAATTATAATTTATAGGTACTATAAACCGTACTTTGAAGTTATCGTTACTCTCAAAAAATGTTATCATAGGATACGCTGTAAAGTGTACCAAATATTATCACAGTATCACACTGTTTTGAAAAAAAAACTCCACCAGCACGGCAGCACGGTTTTAACCAAGTTCCGTTTATAATATCATTACTTTCTGAATGTGGTGGTAGTTCATCATTATTTGCTGAGCTAAGCGAAGCGAGAGTAGCACCCTATACACTCCGTCATTGTATTCTGTCAGTTAGCCACTTGAAATAATTAAAATATATTTTAATGCACTTCATATTTTCTGAAATAAAATGTAAAACCATAATATAAGTACTAAGTAGTGTCGTATATTGTAGACAGTCGTCAAGATATTATTATTTAATATATATGTAATAGAGGTGGGAACATTTTAAATTGTAAACTATCGACATAGGTCAGTGAAGCAATATGTGCTGAGACAGCAATAAGATTTTACTATATAAAACCGCCGTACGCGCAGGCACGAGGAGTCCCGTTGTCGCTGAGTGAATCGGCGAGGACGTAGGTACTGTGGTCGTACGTGTGAAACGTCGATCGTAGTACGGGCTAGGCAATCCGGATTTGCTAAGTGTTTCATTTATGTCTGTTTTAATATAATAAAAGTGTTTCCTACCTAAAAACCCGAGTTGAGTTTTATTTTCAAAGTCTTCTTCGTTCTTACCTTTAATATTGGAACAGTGCTCAGACCCACACACCTATAGTCAATGAGGTTTATTACAAACTGAACAGTGCTCTGGTTGTGGCGTCCTAATAGTCATTCCAATTTAGGAAACGAACGAAGAACTGACAAAACGCTACCATCGTACCTCAAAGGTTAACAGTGCTAATCTGAATTTATTCTAGAGACAGTCATTAGCCTAGAGGGTACGAGGGTAAGGTATAAAGTTGGTTTATAGCGTATTATCCAATACGGGTGATACCACAGTAGTCATGATTTATATTAATAATTGTGCGTTTTCCCAATTCTATCCATGTATAAGTCGTTTGGAAATAAACAAGTCTTGTTCAGAAACTATTAAACATAAAAGATAATTTTAAAGTCATATAGTGTCCTAAATATTTAAATTCTATAAATATTTAAAAATAACTGTTATACACAACATTATCCGACAAACATTTATTCCCTTCCTCTAATTAAATACCATGCTGAAGATTTACTTACTTAAATAAATGTGTTGCAGCACCGTTGGTAAAATTACAAATGTTTTATGACTGATCAAAGCTCTTCAATGCATTCGTATTTTATAAAATGAAACATAACTTCATCAATTCATTTGTAGAGTAAAAAAAAATATTTTAAACCATAAATAATATTTGTTGTTATCATAATCCTCTATAAACTAACTTTATTTAAGTGTACACAATGCAATTGCACCGTACCTACTTCACATTTAATTTAATTAAAAAAAAAAAAATACTTTGTGTTACCTATATTATGTTATAGCTAATAACTTAACTATAAATTAATTTTGATAATATAGTATTTGCATTTTTTTAATGATAATCCCAGCTATGTATATTGTATAATCTAAAGTACCTATATGTAGATAGTTATACCTACTAATGAAATTTAATTGACATTATAAATAGACTTATGTATTGAAGTTGTTGATTAATATTAATTAAAATATGGCTTGAATATAAACCTTTGTTTAAAATTCCGAATAGGTATTATTTTCAAAAGTTAATATAGATTGTACATCGAGTATAAGCCATACATATACTGAATACCCACTCCATTTTATTTCTCAATATTTTACAACCATTTACAAGGTAATATATAAAATAATAAAATAAATATTCACCCCGATATAACTAGTGTTTTTGAACAGGCAGTATTTTCATAACCGTAAAAAACTGACGAAAATAATGGACGTTTCGTAATTTTAATATATTTTGTACACATTGTAAAATATACAATAATAATATAAGATATAAGAGACACTATGCGTCCAATCGAATGACGACAATAAACTTAAAACAATTAGAGCACATATAACGGCATACAAATATTATCAAAGTAAGAAACATTGAAAAAAAAGGGCCTTGAAAAGAAAGTATCAATAAAACTGGCAAATACATATTTCCATCTGGAGTAGGTACAAAGAATACAATATTTAATATTGAATATTATAGCGCTTCTTATATAATATTGAATAAATATGATATTATACGATAACTTAAATACATAATACAATTATATTTATGGCTTATATGATGTGTATTTATGAATAATACCTTAAAACTGTAATATTTTTTTTACATAATAATCAATGTTAAAACTGTTAAAAGCCTTCAGCTTTAGAAATATTTTTCAAAAGTCACTATGAAAAATCTTAAATGAAAAAAATGTAATTTCCCCACACTCGTTTTTATAAAGTAGAAAGTTTTAACTTTAGCTTTGGAAATATACCGACCTCCTTATCATATTTTGAAAGAACATTTATGACTTAAATCAAATTTTAAATGATTTTACTATTAGTGAATATAAAAATAAATCAAAATTGAAATTGAAACTTTCCTACTACATAAAATCAGGCATTCACAGAAAATAAAACGGGGTGGTGATTTCTGAGGTAAAACGTTAGTTTTATAAACAGTTTCAATAATAATTATTTCCTAAAATGTAATTATTTATTATTTTTAAATTTATAAATCCCTTCAGAAGTTTATTTATTAAATGCTTGTCGCCATGAATACTAATAATACAATTTTATTGATAAGACCACTAGTACGTTCAATGATTGTGTCCTATTCTCACACGAGTGGTTATTACTTGATTTGGTATTCTATGATAACTTTTGGAATAGTTACTTTATGTCTTTATCGATACCTATTAAAATTAAGGTGAATTAAATTATTACAAATATCCTACTTCAATCTAGAAAACATTACAGTATTATGTATTTTTATTAAGTAGGTAGTAGGTACAATATGTTCTATTCTGTCTTACAAACCACTAATTACTAAAGAAAATGCTCGCTCACTTTTAAAAAATCCAAGAATATAACTATGAGGCATGAGCATTCCAAATCAGTGACTTTATTACTTACGAGTATAATATAATATTTTCAAACTAGTGTGATTGATTAGCTCGGCCGAAGTCTGATGTTAAAACAAATCATTTGTACTCAATCAGGAATATGTATTAAATAATATAATAGTAATATAATATAATACTATTTATGGTGTATAATAACACAGCTGATACTGTATTTTAGATTCTGAGTGGAGCGAGGAAGCTATTGGTTTTACGATGGTGTTTATTTTTTTTATATTTTTATATTTTTTTATATTCTGTATACAAAATATCTACCAGAATGAGTTCTTTGATTTCAACATATAGTACCTTATCTTTTAGCAAATTGGATCAAGATGGTACTTTAGACAGGTCATTTTTCGATTTTCTCAATATTTATTTAATTGCACAGGAAAAACCACCCACAAATTACGAAAAACCGCTAAAAATGGGATCATAATTTCTAACTCTTTGTTTATTACCATAGAAACGAAAAAAATATAATAATACCTATTATAATATAAATTCAACTTATACAGGATATAATAAATAATAACAATATAAAATATCCAGACTGACAAACCGTCCCCTCTCAGAATCGTTTTTCTTATACAATGATATTATATCATTGAATTCAAGTTTAATACAATTTATTATACACTGACCCAATTGTAACCTACTGTACAACAGAGTGACATCCACTTTTTAATATTTAATATAAAATAGATTTAGTAAATACTAAATAGCGCCATCAGTACATAATCAGGAATATATTTTATTAAATAATAATATTAATGTTGCATTTTATGGTGTCTAATAGTAGAGCTTTGTATTTTAGTATTAAATATTGTATAGGTTTAGTAAATAGGGTAAAATTTTTTTACACCACTAAGTAATTTTTCAACGCATTTTATTTTTTGCTTATGTATTATGATAAATGGTTGATTACGTCAGGGCGAAATATTTTACAACGGCGTTTAGTGTAGACAAATTAAATACGCTTTATGGAGGATGAATTTATCTTTCAATAGACAATAATATAATCCCAGAGATATAATAATATTTTGTTTTATTTTTAAATTTAAATTATCATAATATATATTTCTCTCAATTTTTGAGACGTTTGATATTTATAATTTTAACATCTTTTCAAACTCAACGTCCAAATATAATATAACTAGCTGATCCTGTGCACTTCGTTGCCTGTTAAATGTACCAGCTCTAAATTACTCAAACTGTGTTTAATTCGTTATTTAATATTCGGTGTATGGTGTTCAAAATTTATCTTAATAACACTAATAACACATTAATTATTGCATTCAAATTTGAGCTAAAACTGTAAAAGTTAATGCTTTTTGTTTGAATATTTTTAGTTTTTAAATAGCACATACGTGTATTTAAATTTTGTTTGCAAAATAATTAAATATCAAAGAATTACATTTCAAGAATTCCACAGGCCAAGTGACAAACAAGTGCAGTTTGTTCAGACATATTATAATAAATAATAATTAATAAGTGTTAAAGCAATTTGTTGTTGTTGAACAAGTTATTTGAGACGATGAATAGCTGTCATTACATAGGTCTCATTTAAGATTAGAGGGAAGTAATAATTACAATTAATTGGTAAAAAGGTAAAAGAAACCTTTATGCTGTACATACCAAATAGCTATAGCCTATAGGTAACACAAATAATTACATTCAATATTGATACAACCCGCATTGTTTTCTGGTATTTAAGTATTTTAATTATAAAATATAGTTCACAATGAGTATTTATTGTAGTTTCGATTATTATTTTGCTTATCAATATAAAAAGATTTTTTATTAAATTTTTTTTTTTGAGACTGATTCTTTGGCCTTTGGTTGCAGGTTTTTTGTACCTAGTATTTATTTCTCATTTTAAATACATTTAAATTCCTAAAATAGTAATTATACAAAATATATTTTATTGTATATTAGGTATGTATATAGGTACCTAATATCACATTATACATAGTATTCAATACAAAATGTTTCACTTATATAATTTATATTTTATACAATTATCATATTACTACACCAGTTGAACGAATAATTTATTAAGCGAAAATGTATTCATTATATAAATGTATTTGATCAATTTTTTTTTGTAAGTTTAATTTTTCCCGGTTTTATTACGGAACTCGTTTTACTGAACTTATTCATCGAAATAATATTTTTTCACATATCTAGATAAAAATTTAACTTAATTATTTTAATACAGTTTATACACTTTTGAGTTCTTAAATTTACAAGAAGGAATTATTTTGTGATTATTACTGAACCCTGAAAGACTACGAAATAACTAGGCGTCACGTTCTTATTAGCATTTATGTCATCGGTTTCTTGACATTATGAAGTACTGGTATGATAATCATGTTATGAATAAGCATAAGTTACTTAGTGAATTATATAAAATAATTCATAAATAGATTATAAATATTATGCAATACGATAATATTTAATTAAAAATTAAAATATATTAATATCACGAATCAAAATATTTATTCAGGAAACTATCGGTGATTTAAACTTTATTAGATAAATTTATTTACGTATACCACACACTTCACACAAACTATTTATATAATAATTTAATGTAATATTTAATATTATAATTGTTTATTACCTAATATGAGGTCAAGTTAGAACAAGTATAGGTACTTACCTGGTAAATGTATAATAGTTAATATCAATGTGTAGGTGCTTAAAGTATATACAGTTTTATTTATATAGGTATCTACTTTAAGTGTATATAGTTTGATGTAAAGCAGACTGTGTGCAATAGGTAGTGGACATGGATACCTTCAAAACGTATAGGTATGGAGAGATATCTAGTATACGATACTATTTCATCACATGTTATCGACACGAGTTTTAATTAATATTTTAAGTAGAATCCTGGTTCAATTTGGATGTGGTTTGCAAGCAGGATTATCATAAATAGTATATACCTGCTCGGAGATAAATGAGTCACTCATAAGTATTCGGTTTGAGTGAGAATTTGGATTGAAATGTTTCATACGCTCTTACAACGCTAAATAGTTGATTTTGAAGTTTTTTCGTTAAAATCTTTATATGGGTTATTGAATATTGATGGTGACGTTCAGGGGATCAAAAGTTATAAGCTCTAAGTGTAGACTAAGTACAGATTTGAACCTTTTGGATAGCTGTATTTAATGGCATTGAATGTTTAACAATGAAGTACATATTTAGAATCCAGAATTTATACGCAGAATATATTTCTGACCTAAATTTCGCTTAATTTTTTAACTGTCATGTGTGTTTCAATTTGTAGTTGATAATACAATACATAATACTACTATATTAGTATGTAATTCTGTTTGGTTTTAGTGACTCTATTTTAATACATATAGACTAAAAACATAACAAAACTTCTGAACAAATTACTTATAAGGCACAATTATTAAGAGTTATTATTGTTTAATACATTTTTAATACTCTCAATTTTCGTTACCTCGAATAACATATTATGAATACTAGCTGATCCCGTGCACTTCGTTGCCCGTTAAATGTACCAACTCTATATGACTTAAACTTTATTCAGTTGGTTATTTAACTCTTAACTTTTCTGTTTCCGGAATAAAAATTCTGATTTGCAGCAGTACCTATATTATCTGGTAAGAAATATCCGTAACCTTATATTCTGCGGTAGATCGCGGACCCCGTGATATTTGTACGTAACTTTATAATTCAACTCTAAAGTATCAAATTTATACCATGTATGTTACTGAACTCCTCCTAAACGGTTGGACTAATTGTGAATGCCGAGTCTGTCGACCAATATTTCCTCCTCGTCCACGAATACGTGGAATCGTGATTGTTTTATGTACTATGTACGTAACTTATATGTGAGTATAATATGCTCAATATGTACGTAATTTTGATACATAACACAGCGTACAAAAAAATTAAATGTATTTAATGAATACACTTATTTCACAGCAACCAATAATAGTTTATAATAGTTTTAAAACCCATGGAAACCATTTATAAACAAAAATTTCCATCGTAAATCTCTAAATCCCCGTTTGAACACATCCCCTGGTTAGACCTAGGGTGATGATTTGTAGCCTATGTGTTATTTTGATGTATAAACTATATTATTGTAAAGTTTCATTACAATCCATTCAGTAGTTTTTACGTGAAAGAGTAACAAAGTCACAGACTTTCGCGTTTGTAATATTAATAGGATATATTGACAAAAGATAATAATATAAATCAACAAACATGCCCGATTAACCAATAGCAACCAATATATTATATAACCCGTAGATTTTCCTAAATTTTTCTTTCATATAAACCTTCTACGTGAAATAACATTTTGTTTAAAAAAAAATCAAGAAGATCTAATAAGTACCAGAGTTTAGCCTATACAGAGATTTTAATTTCACATTTATTTAGTTAGATAATATTTAGTTGGTGAGGTTATTTATTTAATACGCTTATACATTTTTAAAAATTAAGACCCGGCATTGATCCTTATTCCTTGATAATTGTTTTATGGGATTTTTGAATATACATTTTACAAGTCTGCCTATCGATCGTTTCTTAGTTTACGTACAGTGCCGCATTTGGAAATTTCGCACCCTGAGGCACACACTCACCGATTCGAATCCGAACTCGACTTCATTTTTTTTTATCGAAACAAGTTTGTGAACCCATTCCTATAAATAACTATTTTGTCTGTTGAACAATGAAAGTAAATCGTAAACAAGAGAAACGTCTTCTGAGTTCTAATGGCTACAATTAATGGAATTTAATGCATATCACTGTCATAAGGAGGTACAGTATTTTAGATTCTGAGTGGAACCATGAATGTATTGATTTTACAATGATGTGTGTTTTTTTATTTTTATTTTTTAATTTTTAATTTTTTTTGTGTCTGTCATCACCGTTTAGGAGAGTAAAAGTGCTTAGATTTTCTTCAACAGTATCTTTTCTGAAAGCAAAGTGAATCTAGTGACTCTTGGGGAGAAAAAAGTAAAAATTTCCCAGTAGTTTTCAAATGCGCTGTGAAAAACAAAAAAAAAATTAAGGAAAAAGGGGAATTTTTAGGCAAAATCGGTTTTCGAAAAAATCGATTTTGGCTTTTGGTGCAACTCTTAAACAAATTACCTTAGGTACATGATATTTTGACTGCATGTTTATATTAGAATTTTCTATAGATGATAAAAGTTTCAAAATATTTTGATATGTTTTGAACTGTTTAGGGACATTTTCAGTTTCCCATTTTATTAGTTCTATGAATGTCAATAAAACTTTATTTGTTGAATAAAAATACTTGAAAATTTAATACAATGATCCTACTATATTTTTACAATGTCATTCGAAAAATATTAAAAATCCTAAGTCACAGTTTTATGTTTTTACAACATTTTATATTCTCACTCGATTTCTCATGTCGTGGTTTTGTTATTTTATTGTTATTCAAAAACGAAGAACTAGCTGTAGATACATTAAAATTTTACTGAATGTTTATATTTTCATTTTATATACAGAATACAATTTTGAAAATATTTTGACTTGTTTTGAACTGTTTACGGTCATTTTCAGTTTTCAATTTTTTTAGTTTTTTAGTTCTTTGTTTAATAAATATCAATGAAATTGTATATTTTGTTGGGTAAAAAAGCTTGTAAATTTAATGCAACACTCTTGATATATTGTTACAATAGCAGTTGAAAAATATTGGGAATACATAGGCACAATTTTTTTTTTAAAGAATTTTAATTTAAATTTATTACAAAATGTATCACATTTAAAATTTAATAATAATTTTGTAGTTAAAAATTTATAAGATGTTCAATTTTTCTTAGCTAAGGATTGAAAATTCAAAACAAGATTCCACATATTAAATAGGTTATATATAAATAAGTAATAACTTTATTTACTTTAATATCATCAAATATACTTCCTAATATCATAGGCTCACTGACCGTTTTCGCTCAGAATCGTTTTTCTTATACAATGATATTATATCATTGAACTCAAATTTAACACCATCCATTACACATTACAGTGACCCACTTGTAACCTACTGTACAGCAGAGCGACATCTACTTGTCCACCTTTTAAAAAAAATGTAATTTAAATTATTAATAATTCACAATATTCCCTAAAATATTTTTTAACAAATGTGCAAATATCTTATATATTTAACACCCCTAACAGCCTGAGGCGTTGTTCCCATCGCTCTACCCAAAATGTACCCATGTTTATGTAGTATCTATACACTATACATGTCATTAAAATATAATAGAATAATTAATACATTAATTTGTTTCACGAGATATTTTTCCACGTTCACCGTATAGTTATTATTTTTGAAATTGTTATTTATAAATTTATATGAATTTCAGTCTCAAGTAAATATTTGAACCTTAACTGTAGTGTCATATATTATATTATTTTGTATGAAACGTCGTATTTAATAATGTAATTTACGTGAACAATAAACAGGGTACTGTTCCTTATACATCTCCTTGGGTAACAATCAACACTTGACAAAGGGTATGTATAAGCCATGTACAACATCATATTATCATGTTCTTGGAAAGGTCATGTACCTAAATTAGGTACCAAGTAGATTTATAAGTTATTTTCCAGACTTTAAATTTCACATTATTAAATTACATTAGAGAATTGTGACCGATTAAAAATACATTTCTAAATCAGAAAGTCTATGACTGAAATTTGTATAAATAAATGTTTAATGTTTTCCAACACAATATACTAGGTACCCAGTTTAGAGATGCATGATGTTATTTTATGTTTGACATTTTAAATATTTATTTAATTTTTCAACTAGGTGAATCATTCAATTATAACTAATAAAACATTTTAATCGATCAAAACCGTTTTCTTATTGATTGTGTTATTTTAAATGAATAATTTCTTATGTTTATGACTTAAAACCTTACAGTTTCTTACTAAAATATTAAGTAAACTAAGTAAAACTATTTTTAGTCTGTGTTTTAAATTATGTATGGAACGGGAAAGCTAGGTATGTATATGGTATGTATTTTTCTCTAAAACTACTTATGGGGCATCAAACGAATTTAAAAGTTATTTAGCCTCATATCTATCGATTGTAAAGTGAACATTGCAAATACATATAGTACTTACGATGGCGCCATAATGTCACATCTTGGTTTTTTTACTAAAAAATAAATCGTTTTGAGGGGGAAATAACCCCGAAGGGCCAAAGACCACCAGTCTTAGTTTAGAAACCAAACACTGACTCCAGACTTCCAGAGGCGGTTTTGAAGTATTATAAATAGTGATGCAAGACACATAACAGTAACTGAAGACTGACAATTGAATACGTTTTAAAAACGATTATGATTGGTAAAGGTAATAATTTATAAACAATTTAAATTTCCCAAAATACCCCACTCTCTAATATGTTGGTGGTGTAATGTACCAACAATTATTACCTCGAACCACCTCTTATAATATATTGACTTGAGGTATTAAGAAATGTATCGGTAAGATGCCGGTTCATTAAAAAAAATAATATTTTTTTAGTTGTAAAAAAGTTAATAATTTTTAAAACCTTACACCAACTGATTCTTTTTATACTGCAGCGTGTAAACTCCAATTGAGTCTATCTTTTGCATTGAGCCCTGCAAGTTTAATTCTGATTTCTTGTTGGTTGTTATGACATAAAAATACACCTTTTTATAGTCTTTGGATTTTTTTTAACTTAATTAGACCTGCGCACGCGCAGTACAACTTTTTTTTCTTAAATCCAAACCATCTATTTTAACCACTAGTTATTTTTTTGCCTAATATTTTAATGCATTTTGGTGGTTTAACCAACATTCTAAGTCCAAATTTGACCAAGTTACAGCCAATCAACCAAAATACTGCAAAATACGCCAAATTTTTAAATTTTTTACTGTAATTCTGAAAATAATTATTCTAAGATAGTTTAAGCCTAACATTTTCACTCCTAATTATTTAGGTGATATTTATGTGATACATACATAAATATTTTGTTTATTATGTTACACGTAATGGATCTATTGGAATTTATTGATAGTTTAATGTATGCCGACCCTCCTATAAATTTAAAAGATATAATAACAGCAACATGCAATCAACTGACTGAAGAACAAATTATTAATAAATTCTAATAGATCCATTTATTTATGTATCACTTAAATATGACCTAAATAATAAGGAGTGAAAATGTTAAGCCTAAACAATTCTAGAATAATTATTTTCAGAATTACAGTAAAAAGTTTAAAAATTTGAAGTATTTTGCAGTATTTTTGTAAATAACAGGGGTCTTCAACCCGCGGCCCGTACTGTCATAATATGCGGCCCGTGATCACATTTTAAATTTAGCATGTTCATTTTCTAGTTCAATAAAATTATAACAGTTAAGCCATCGCTATCGGAAATATGCGATAAGATAAATTCAATTACCTACCAAGATATAATTATTATTGTCTGTTAGTTCGTAATCGATTGAGGAACGAGCACAATATTCTCGTTTATGTGTAAAAGTTTCAATTTCATACTTTTTCTTCGTAATATTTGTAATATGTTGGTGAGTAAAAAACGTAAAATCTCGGATGAAAGTCGCGTTTTTCAAGAAAAATGGTCAATTAGCTTTTTTTTTTTGTTCAAGTTAAAGAAAAGGTTATAATGATTTGTAATTTTAAATGTACCTACCTAATCTTAAAAATTGTAATAATAAAACTGAAATTTTATATAAAATACATGTTTTTACTACGAATGCGTACCGCTGCATAAAAAGGTTGAAGATCCCCTGGTTTATAATAATATGATGTAATCGTATTAAGAGGACGTCCTACGACGCATACGTTGTGTCCGTCTTATAATTTTACAAACGCAAATAGTACATTCTGAATAATTAATTTAACTTTGTTATGTTTAATTTCAGAGAGAATTAACCTATCACAAAATTTTTAAGTAAGCATATTATCTAGTCGATGACATAGGTTGTTTTATATTTTAATTTTAAAGCGAGTTATGATAATTTTAAAATGCATAGGTAAACAATTTATCAAGCCTGCGCAAGTTAATGATAATTTTTAACTAAGTTAAGTTAAGTTAATGGAAAACATTTTAAAAAGTTTAAAGTTAACAGTTAACCTATTTTTTTTTTTATTCAGTTGAGTTAAAAGTTATTTGAAAATTTTCCATTAACTTATTGAGTTAAGTTAAGTTAAGTTATTTTTTTTTATAATATCTATATAAATGCTCAGTAGTATGGTTTAAAATAATAAATATCATAAATATTATTGAACACAGGAAACAGTCAATAGCTTTTCTAAACATAGGTACTGAATTACATAATAGAATTATGTAGTAGGTACCTACGAAAAGCATACAAAATTGAAAATGCCTTAACAAATACAATATTTTGATTTACTATTACAGATAAGTGTTATACATATTACACAGACCAAGTATCCAGTTAGTGTAGACTGAATGTATTGAGAGAATTAAAAATTAAAAATTCTATAATTTAATCAAAAAAAAAATAAATAAACTTATTTCACTGGACACTGATAATCACATCATAGTTACACAAAAACTGAAACACGGTATTGTGAATCTTGCGTGCTGAGAGAGCAGAAAACGAAAAGTGAACCCATGTGGGCTATGACTACTTTGTCTACTGACAATATTGACTGTTTATAAATATAAACATTTGAAATAAATAACCTAACCTATTTATGCCGAAAATATATTTTATAATATGTTCTTGAGAATTGTACATTTTTGATTCATATCTATATCAGTAAAATTAAATAATATCAAACCTATTACTTATTATTTATTAGTATTTATTAATTATTATTATTATTCATTACAATATGCCCGTGTGCCATGGTATGGTATATATCCTTATATATACGATACACCTATTTGTTATAATATAATTGACTAATGCAATATGAGTTATTTTTCTTGAAGAATTCTGGTTAATGGAACAAGAAATTAATTTAACTTTATTTGTAATTCCCTATTCTTGTAAATGGTTATGTAATATCAATAATTATTTTTATTTTTATTATATTTATTATTTAATTATTTATAAATTAACTTAACTTGAATCTTATTAAACGTAACTCGTTATTTATTAAGTTTATATAAATTAAAATAAGTTAAGTTAAAAATTAAGTTACCGAAAATTAAATTTAAAAAAGTTAAGTTAAAATTAACTTAACTTTTAACTTTTTAACGCGTTTATGCCCAGGCTTGCAATTTTATACTATTTTAAAACGATCATAACTTGCTTAAAAATTAAAATATAAAAAAAAACGTAAGTCAATGACTATACTTTAATACACTTATTCAGAATATACTATTTTGGTATGTCATATTATCATGGGTCTGCAAGATAGAGACAACGCTTTCGGGCGTGGTGTCCTCTTGAGCACAATATTAACGATTTAATTCAGACATTTTGAATAATTATCATTCACAACGTGCAAGGAATCGATTTCATAACTATAATATAACTTTACAATTGTTCATATTAATATATTATAGTAACATAAGACGTAAATATTATTTTAACGGCGATGACATATTATCTATATTCTAAAGTGTATGTACCTCGAGTACAATAATTATTGCTATAACACATTCATGGGACCCATAGACCTTATACTCAGAGTATAAGGTCTATGATGGTACCTCGTTTAATATAACTAATATATATATTTTAAACATGTTTTGGTTGTGTAGTTTAATAACTCAGTAAACTTGTTTTTTTTTTTTTTATGTCTAAAAATTTCGTAAAAATTTCGTAAAAATCGTTAAAACCAGATGCTTTAATAAATGAATAAATAAATAAAAATGTTCGGTTTTTTGTAAGGATCGTTCACTTTTTGCGCCTACCCGCAGGTTTTCAAAGTCTGAATGGTAAAACCACGGAGGGTCGGCGGCGTTTGAGGCGATTGCTGCGCCTGCGCCCTCAAGGCCGCGGGGGGCGCGAAATGCATCGCCGTGGTACGCCGACCGAGCATCGTGTGCCAAGCGGCTTTTCAGTTGTCCCCACACATCGCGGCACGGAAAATGTTCGCGGAAAGCGCACCGTAATCGCTACGCACATCCGATTCGCGCCGTCCGCACGTTGAACGTCTCGTTTTCGACCAGATAACGGTACCTATTCAAGAGCCTCGACCCATCGCACCCCCCTGTGAGTATAATATACGTTTTATGAGTAAACACCGAATTATGTCTTGTATACTTTAGAAATTGTCGTGACATTTAATATATTATATTTTATTTACCCATGTATTGGTGTCCGTAATTCGATTGGTGGTCAGTCTTCGCTATCTGTCTGTCGGTGCTTTTTCCGCGCTCCGCCAACGTATAGTACCTTAGTTGTAGGTATTGGATAAAAGATTAGACAGTAAAAACATACATATATTTTTTTTTAAACTCAATTTTTTACTTTTACTTCGCGAGTGCATCGTTCAATGCACCTGCAAGGGTTACTCGAGTCTCGAGTTTATCTCGAGACTTTAGATACCTACGCGGTCGTATACGGTTTAATACGAAAGGTGCTGCAGCTAAGAGCCTCCCGTAGATGTACAAATGACTCATTACAATCTCTTTATTAGTGAAATACATTAAAAGTAATATTTAATTCGATAATATTATTGATACTGATACTATGTAGACTATATTCGTGGATTATGGATAGCGAACGTATTAAAAATTCAACGACAAAAAAATGTAGAACTAGGCTTACTAGCATAATATGATTACTAATTATTAGCATTTTTATAAACAATCTTTTTCATATTATTATACATCCAATTAATACACTATATACATATGCGAACAATTCTCAATTGTTGAACCTAGGTCTGTGTTACAATGATTTGTTATTTTAGTTATATGTATTAAAATGTGCAATGTAAGTATTCGATAGTTGGTTATTATGAATACAACATGTATTGTAAGTGTGTGTTATGTTTAATATGTATACATTGAAATCTGTTTTCGAGGAGTAAAGTCAATCTTCATAATAAAACAAAAGTTAATGTGCAGTATTATGGTTATATGCATTAAGGGTTTTTGGAAACTTTCGTTTAAAACTATTATGTGTTGCTCCCTCTCAAAATTGATTGTTCTAAATTTAAATCACTTTGGAAGTTTGTTTAGAATTTGCAAATGTAGTTTAATTTAATATAGATCTTCGTCGAAGATAAATAAAAATAATCGTATAAAAATTTCACGAGAATCTACATTATTCCTTTTTTATAAATTTATATAAATAATTTTTATTAAAGTTATATTTTTAAAATTATGTCTAGTATTATACGAATAACTCATGATAAAAAAGTAATTTGTAAATAAGTATATCAAATGTATTCTACTCAAATAATTTTATTAAGTTACGTTGAACAATTGTATGGTAAGACTTTGGAAAAATATTATATATTGTTATTTTTTCAACATTAAATAAGCACCAGGATACTATCCTACTATTCACAACACATGTATTTCATATGAACACAGAAAGGGTGGAAGTTTTGATAACTTTATTTAAATCAACATATAATATATAAGAAATTAAGTTCAATTATCATTAAAATAATTTGTACAAAAATAAACAAAGAAATTACTTTAAACTTATATCTTAAACTTTTTATATCTAACTAAACTAACAAAACTTTCAAATTGATTCAAAATTTATAAATTATGTTGTGTTGGTCAGTTACTAATATATTATCTAGCGTACCTATCTACCCTAAAAGAAGATAGTGAAGTTTGAAGTCTGCAAATTGATTCAATGCATTAAATATTTATTATTAATCATAAAATCCACTATATTCACACTGAATTACCATTGTATGCACATTATATTTAATACAATGTATATTAAAATCAAACAAAACAATTCATCATAAAAAGCAAAAAAAATTGACATGCCTGATGCCTACTAAAATAGTTTAAAAGTTTTTCAAATTTATTTCAATGGTTAATGAATAAAATATTTATATATATATATATATGTATATATGATTTGTATACAGGGTTAAAAATATAACTTGAAATGTGAAAATATAAAATATATAACACGATCATCACAAATACATTCATAATTTGATAAGTTTTATTTTTCAACTCCAAACTTATAAACTATAGAGCGTAATTTAAAAACAGTTTTGATTATTTTAGTTATCAGGTGTAATAATAGTTATTACAGCTCGGTAATCAATGGTTGAAGAATAAAATATAGGCAGGTGCGACAAAGTTATGTTTTCTCTATTGTCGTCTAGAAACTAGTAAATAGTGATTAAATTATGCTTTATGTAAAATATTTTATATTTAAAATGAGAATCAGCCACAAATTCCGTTTAAATCATTTCGACATAATTTTTTAAAAATATTTTGATCGATAATAATTTTTCAAAAAAAATGTATATTATGATTAGTGTTTGAAAATTTCATGAAATTTAAAAAAATGAAATATTTCGTGAAATATTTCATGAAATATTTCAAAATATGTGAAATATTTCAGTATTTTAATATATTTTGTTTTATTTTTAAATAAGTTTTATATTTACATATAATTGGCATAAATTACCTTCATCACTATATGGTAACTGTATGGTCTGTATGTATACCTAACCTTTGGTATTATACATTTAAATTGGTATTCAAAATTTTTAAATATTTTAATGTTTAAATGATACAAGTAGGTATACAATATTATACATGTATATTGTATACTTACTGAATTCTGACATTAGAATTTAGAACACTGAGCATTGTGTCAAAAAAATAAATAAATTGTGTTTTTATTTGTGTTAAAAAAAATTTCAATGTTTCACGTTTTTGTGAAATATTTCACAACTTAGTGAAATATTTCAAAATGAAATATTTCATTTGAAATATTTCATGAAATATTTCTCATACTTCAAACACTAATTATGATGTACCTACTTATAGAAATCCGTTTCACTTGATTTTTTAATTTGACGTTTGTTGTGAGTTGATACAATATTATATTATATACCTACACGTTAGCGTCCGCTCATCACAAAGCTGGTCGATGCAGGGGATTAATAACACACATGATTGCAACGAGGGTAGGTGTGTGTGTGTGTGTATATTCCCCTTTGGCGTATCTCTTAGCTTATCCAAACATTTTATATAGTGACGTATACCAACTGCTGTTCAATATCTCGAGTTAACGAGATGACGGTAAAGAAAATAAATCTCAGTAATATCATGTGAGAGTGTGAGACCGTGTACGTTTATTTTCACGTTTAACGAAAAACACCGGATTACCAGAAACGCATCAGGTGCTTTTGAATTGACTGTTTAAGATTTTTATTCACCTCCTCTCGTTTGTCCCCTAAATTAATTTAATTTAATTTTAGCTCAAAAGCATATAATATACAATAATAATAATATTATGGTCAGATTATTAGCTCGAATAATGCACACGCCTATGCCGGTTTATAGGTAACCATTTATATATATATATCTTGTATCTAAAAATACACGCATGAATGAGTGTCTTCGGTCACGTGTTTAACGAATGTAGGTGTAAAAATAAGATGTACATTTTGTAACGTCCTTATTAAAACGATGCCTACGTATTTATGTGTAGAAGGTATTATAACGGTATATAAACTATACATACATGTATGATGTTTTATACACGTACACCGAAAGTTTGTATCCAATTAAGTTATGAATTTAATATGACACGTTCGGCGTACTATTAAAAAGAGCCTAGTCACCGTTTTTCTTGTTATGTTCAAATTTGAATAATAATATTATGCACTATGCGGTTATTATAATCTTGAGTACCACATCTTATGTAGGTAGGTACCATGTATAAATGTGTGGCCAATTTATAACGTAAAGTTTAAGTTGTCGCTACGTTTTATTATTACCATCACGACGCAAGAGAACCAACATTTTGTGAAACAAATTTCGAGAAGTTCTATCAACTTATAATAAATTGAGAAAACGGCGGTTCAATAACATAATAACTTAAAAACATCTTTATACTAATACATTGTAAGAACATTATTAAATTTGACAAAACTCTGTACTTAAAACGGAAGTAAAAATGTGTGTATTTTTGATAATCTATTATAGAATTCATTTCCATGATTATTATATTATGTTATTTTTGACGCTCAGGTTTGGAATTAGTAAGAAAAGTACAGTTTCGCATTTAAATTTAACTGCGATGTCGAAAGTACCCACTCAAAACTCTTTCTAAACTCTAAAGTACTTTTCAACCAGTAAGTAGTCTATTTAATTCAATATTCATCACGTTCAATGCAATTCAAACAAGTCTTCAACTTAATTGCAAGGTTTTAGAAGGAGTAATCTTATTCTTAATAAATGTAGGTACCAGCTATAGTCATCGAATTATGGTTTCTCAAAATGTTACATAAAATATTTGTTGTACCACTCAACTATTCCATCAGTCTGGATTAAAAATCTATAAAACTAATTGTTTTTCTAAATAATTCACTTTGTATATTGTAAAATTATAATTGTCGAGTCCGATGATTTTGTACCAAGTTTCCATAAATAATAACAAAAATAAATAAATATTTGTTGCATCGCAGTTACAAAATTCAAGCATAAAATAATATTACAATTTATATATAGTTGCTTAGAATTATAGGTCTATGGCGTCTATATATATATGAATAAAAATTATTCTAAACTGTATTTCAAAATATATATATATTATCATACGTATTGTGTTTTAAACAGAAATAAGATAACCTTATAGATTGTGTTTATATTTAAATGACTAGTAATCATCTAGCATTAAAAATAATATTTTGCTTACTTTCAAATAGTTTCAATATTAATAGTAAATAAAAAAAAGTATTCATACATTGTTAGAATATTAATTTAGAATCATATTTTCAAAATTATTTTTTCTTTACCTACCATAAATGATGCGGAGCTATTACAAATATTAATAAATGAAAAATTTCATTTTTAGATACTTTGGTAACACTGTAACAGGTAGGATTTCAAAACTTGATTGCAATATGTCATATCGATGTATACCAAACATATTATTAAACTTTGAAATGTTCATAGATGCTTACTGACAGCAAAATGTATTAAACTTAAAAATTATTTAACTCTATTTAATAACTAACCAATAGGCAAATAAAATAAAAATAAATGTCTAAGTTCTGATGTAGATGTATTTTGTGTGTTGCAAGATTAAATCCTTTATACTTTTTCTTCGATGGCTCGAATATGACATACCATTATACATTTATAATTAGGTAACTTAAATGCACTTAAAACAAATATAACAATATGTATGGTTTATTTTAAAATTTATTATGACAATGCAAACAGTATAATATAATCTTCTCGTTCCCGATGCGCAAATAATGTCTGAGTTTTTCAAAATGAAATAATAAAGAAACATAATTTGTTTGGATGGTTTCTACTTTTTAAAAAAGTAATACCTAAATGAATAAATTATCCGTAAATCCTCGTTAAGTGAAAATATAAAATTAACTTCAATTTTAGTGGACATATTGATTATATAAACCACTTAGATGCAAGTAATATATTTTTTTTATCATTTGATATAGTATTTAAATTGTACGTTAGTGAGCAATACTAATCAAACAATGTACTATTATACTATATTATATGAATATAATATTATCAACATGACTTCAAGCTCATTTAATTTTTGGTATTTATATTTTCAATATGTAAGCTAGTAACAAACCATAACTTTTCAAGTTAAATTTTGTTAGTAGGTAGTAAAATAAATAAATATGTTACAAAGCATAAATATATTTCAAAAAAACAAATTAAACTTCAATCAATAATTTATAGAATATACCTATATGCAAGTGTATTTTTTTTTATAAACTTTTTAATCTAAACAAAATTATCTTATTCTTTTGAGAGTTGGATTATAAACTCTAAAGTCATAAAAAAATGTCTCAAAAACAAAGAAAAATGTAACAATTTATTTTTACTTGTTTCATGGGATAGAATATTATTTTAAAAAATGTACATAGTATAATATCTATTTTCTATTTTATTCTACCTCCATGGTTAGGTTAGGTAAGGTGAAGTACCTCACGTTAAGTAAATTACAAATCATGGCCAATTTAGTCGAGTGTCTGGGTTTTGCAATTGAATTAATGGTTAAAATACATCAAACCAATATCACAATAATAATATTATGATAGGCAATAAAAAGAGTTCATAACAGTCATGTAGCTAAATAGCCTACCCAGGACGCCATGTTATAAAATATATTTCATTATAATCGAAAAAATCTACAAAATATGCATCGCATAGGCCATAGGCGCAACTAGGGATATTTTTGTGAGGTGGGGGGCTAAAATAGTATCAGCAGCATAAACCCTGATAATTAATATTTCAAACTAAAACTCGGGGTGGGGCTTAGCCACCCCACCCCCCAAGTCTCCCTAATTGCTCCCATTAATACATATAAAAAAACAAAATAAATATAAAAACCTACAAAATATCAAATACATTCTATAAGACGTAGTTTGTTTATTTACTAAATAATAAACATAATATTATAAAGACTCTTTTGTAGATAAACACTCTCGTGAACCAGACGTATTATAATATAACTTTAATATTTTACGTAAAATTAAACATGTCTGCCACATTGTAATGCGATGGCTACACGTGAAAATAATTTAGTGTATTTTATATACGAAGTAAATCAAGACATATAATGGAAAAAGTCTAGAAAAACGATTTTTCAATATGACATGTTTTTTCTTTTATAATTATTATTATTATCATCGACATCGGATCGTATTTATTTCTATTTACTGTACAAAAGCAGACAAGTGTTCCGGCTCTAATTGTAGCCACCGACGTTGAAAAATTACTATTCGTTACAATAAGTCGCTGAGCTCACAATTATGTTAGACTGTTAGAGTGGTCGTGATTTCAATCGGGGCAGTTGGGGGGTGAGGAGATGGTAGCACGTGTGCGACGAGTTCGTAACAATCGGGCGTTGTTAGCACGCGAAAGAGGTGAAAAACGATGACAAAAAAAAAAAAATCGCGTGAGCACGTTTTTCACAAGGGTTGGTGGGTGACGGGTCAATTTCAAAAAAAAAAATATTTCAATTTTAGAGGCACCTTTTAATTATTTCATTGCACAAAAAAAACCGTAAAAATGTAATCGATTTAAAATATTCCTATAGCCGTTTATTGAGTATTACATAAATATTTATTTTTAAGTTTACACAACTACTGACAGGATTTTTAGAAATATAGCTTAATCATACTGTTATTGTTAATAATAACTTATTATTAATAATGCATTGTAAATTGTAGTTTAAAATGAAATTGATTTTATTAATCAATGTTTCTTAATAAGAAAAGGTTATTCATTTCTAATTAATTTTTTTTTAATGTTATCTATTAATTATCCTAGTGATTTAATTAATATATTAACAAAGCAACACTTAATAATATGGTATTAATCAAAAACATTCATGTCACGAAATTACATTTTGTCGACTAAATATCGCCGGGATAAAACTGATTCATAAAAATTAAAAGACCACCGGGGGAGTGGGGGTGTATTTCATCCACTATATTATCCTCACCGTGCAGTTCCTCTCCCCTCTATGGACACACTCCACCGAGTGCTGGTCCAGAGTAGACGAGACTGTTCACAGCAGTATATTGAACAACAACATTTAACCATATTATAATATCATGCTCCTACCGGGTGGTGGTAGTTATGAACACACACATACGCTCAAAGTGTGCAATAAAATAGGACCGATGTGAGGAAGTGTTCGGCACATAGGACAAAAAATTATAACCGAATGCCCCCCGAGGACCCGTATAATATCAGTCGTATAAATTCAGGCACACACACACACACACACACACACACACACACACACACACACACACACACACACACACACACACACACACAACAAGCACCCACGCGTATACAGCACTTACGCACGCGCAAGATCGGCCTCTCATTATTCAACATTTAGGCCTTCTTGTGTTTATTAAATTTCGTTATGACCTAAAAAACTTGTTGTTCTACTGGCGCGTGACCCGTCCCCGTTAGAATTGCTCCAGTTCCGTTTACGTCCAACGAAACCCTCGACTATCATGGTATAGGCACATTTTTTGACGCCACGCCTATTCACCGGTCGCCCGCCAAATTAGAAAATAAAACTCGTATTATAATACTCTCGTTTTTTCCGAACGTCCTTCCTGCCTTTTCCTTCCGCGTATTTTAGCAACGCCCAAACATAATTACGACGATTTTTCTTTTTTTTCCATAGACGTTTATTGCGAATAAAAAATATTAAATTAGGAAAGTGAAATTTTTTTTTAAATAACGCACATCATTTGGCTTAACATAAATATTAGGTATACCAAAAAAATTATTTAGAGAACCGCATCTTAAGATAAAAGATACTGCGGTTAAGGCAGAGATTAAGTGTAGTATTATAATAAATGTCAAGTTACCTATTTAATATTTAGTTTTAATTCGAATTCAGACACCATTTATCTTGGTGTACAGATTTTCCATCTTATTTAGGTACTAAGGGGGTCGTATTTTTTATGGTTAAATCTCATGATACCACTAAATAATAATTATAACTTATAAGTAACGAGTAAAAAACGGTGATGGTTGACTGTGAAGTAACTAATATCGTGAAATTATTCCCTTGCTTATTCGTTTTAACCTTGGGAAAAACTTTTGTATTACATTTTTGAATTGTTTTTTGTTTACAAAAAGTATTGTAAACAATGAGTGTAGTATTATAGTATAAGGCTAGCGTGTGCAATAAAAATAAGATATTTGTGTTAGTTTAGAGTTCATAATTTATAAACTATTAATAAAAGCCTGTTATATACTATTATGCTTATGGGGAAAAATATAACTACCATCCTTGATAATTAATGTATGTGTTATCTATTGAATTTAATCAATAATGCACACAATTATTTTGGCTAATAGTATAGCATAATATATTGATCCAAATTTTCGATTTAAAAAATAAAAATATTAGTTGTGGATTTGCTTTACTTATACACAATTTAAATTCACTAACAATAACAATGGACTTATATTCACAAAATACAACGAGAGCTCAATAGAACCATTTATTTATATACATCAGTGGTGAAAATTTCATGTATCTATGTTTTTCTTGGCACTTTAGAAAATTACTGGGAATTTTAAATTTTGACCTCCCCAATGCACCAACGATATTCACTTTCCAATCAAACAAGATATTGTAGTTGAAAATTGAAGCATTATTTTGACTACTTATCGTGTACACATAAAAAATAAAACACACAACATTGTAAAATCAATACATTCATCGTTTCACTCAGAATCTAAAATAAAAATGTTCAAAATATAAGTACATTTGTGTTTGAATTACTCGATATTTAATAAAAGTGTCATTCTATTCGTATGATAAAAACTAATTTTAAAAAACGATTAAAAAATTATTGATATATTTTCTTTGTCATCATCAAATATTGTAACATTGAACGTATTATTTAACAAGACAACAATCGGCAACTAAGTATTCTGTGTTCCAAAATGTTTTTAATTTAATAGCGTTTAAGCAATATTTCTTGTTGAAAACTCTTAAAGGCTAAAGTAAAGCTTATTTTAAAATTTAATTTTGATGATAGTGTTATAGTCATTCAACTGAGGCTCGGAAATTCCACTGATATTTAATACTTACAGGGAATTTTGACGGAATTTATGATTATTATTATTATTATTTTTTATATTAAATTCGATTTAACCATAAATTTGGACTTTTGTAGTGATCACCGAGTTTTTTGTGTAAGTCATAAATATTCTATAGCATAGAATATGATAGCAGAAGATATAATATATGAACGATTAACAAGTCGATTATAGGTATCATGGTGAAATCAAGTACGGGAATTATTGTTTTATATCATAAGTTTGAACGAGAGGTGGGTAATATGACTCATCGGGAACAATGAAAAAAAAACCCTACAAAATATTTAAATAAATTCTGGATAATCGTTTAGACCTAATAATATTATGCAACATATTTAAATATTGAAATCGTTATATTAATGTAACCGATGAATGACAAAAGACAAAAATTATAATATTTCGAACCGCCATTAGAAAACGTCATAATATCAACTACTACAACAGGCTTAGAACATAAATAGACATTTTTGATTGGACAGAATGGGTTAAGTTATGTCAGATCCTGAATTATTTACCCAATTTTTTTTAATTAGCTGATAATAATTGTTAATTATAATATATGATGATGTAATATTATGTGTGCTATAGATAACCAGTTGGCATGTGCACATTGTACACACACAACACACATACAAATAGTTACATACCGATTACAATCAATAGTGTTTTTATTGTACTTTGTGGAGTACAATTCGAGGTGAATGGTAGTCGTGCGACGGACATATTATACCTGTGCTACGATCACACTTAAACATCCTTTGATGTTCGTCAGAATACCGATAACGATCGAATGGCTCGTATAACATAAAGGAACGCTTCCGCATTATCTACAGTCATAATATAACTTTATGTGCATATATTATGTGTAGCCGACTTATAAACGAACCGGCAATAATGCACGATAATACTATACTCGACATTGATATAAATATATGTATAATATTATACTATATAATAATATAGTGTTTTGCAAACAATCGTCACCCAGCGTGTTCTGCGGTTATTTTACGGAAGTTTTTCTCTTACTTTTCAAACCCACCCTTCAGTATATTTAAATTCGATAAATATTTGGCTATTGATAAAAAAAAAAACAGTCTTACAAGTGTATGTAATGGTTTATTCTTAGAATGGACCCGTGAGTAATAATATATAGGTTAACACTGATCATCCTGTTCCCCTCCCCATCCCATAATGCTCAAAAAACGAGTGACATTAGTGACAGGCATACACTTACACGACAATCACACTTAAACATTCTTTGATGTTCATTAAAATACTGATAACGATCGGATGCCTCGTGTAACATAAAGGCACGCTTGAACATTACCTATTTATACAGTTATATTACACCGAAATATGCATATTATATTATATGTCACCATTCACCGACTTATAGACGAATCGAAAATAATGCACCATAATACAATACCCGACATTTAAATATTTTATTCTATATAGCGTGTTTTACTAAAAATCGACACCCAGCGTGAAATCGGCTGGAGTCCGACCAACAGAGAGTAAAACGGTTTTCTGGTCGTCATGAGTATACCGACCGTAAACAATATGGTAAGCGATCGCCTAGGCCATGTTTACCGCCGTAGTTGCGGGATGCGTGGATTTAGAACTTTTTCGTACGGTGAATTTCACCACTAATAAATGTTAAATGTGTTGGCAACTTTCCGAATGTTTCTGTCTGCGAGTATTTCAAATGCAGACTCTATAGTCTATATAACCGACAACCGTGGTCTTAAGCAGGCCAAGGCGACTACCGTCCATATCATTTTGTACACGGTTTACAATGTATATTTACAATGTATATTGAATAAACTATAAAGAATGTATATAATATAAGCTCACGACGAACCGGGGTAACCGGAATCTTTTCGGTTGTGATAGGACTGCGCGTCCGCAAGTGCATATTAAATACTGTTATATGTAAGTGCGAAGAAATGTTAGACAAATGAGTTTTCGACAAACCTCCATAATATTATCTGCACCGCTGGTCCGACGAAACACATCGGCAGTTTAGTGGATTTTACGAGCGGTTCAACTCGTTAAGGTTGGATGCATATCAGTCACCTATATATTATTCACAGCCCACAGGCTCCGTTGTAGAAATAGTGACAATTTAATATGTCTCTGCGACGATTATTTTGAATTTATCGTATATTATAATGTGTACGTATATATTCGTATCGTATAAGTTCGATAAATCCAGGTAAACCTTCGGGGTAAAATAGTCGCACGGCATATTATAAATATTAAATATTATCTTGCATTAGCGTCGCTTTGTATTATAATATTATTATCAATATGAATCGCATACTATATTATATAAGTCACGAACATTAGATCTTCTCATAACCGTAATTTTATTATTCTTGCCGATAATTAGTTCGATAGTGAGCGAAAGTCAAAAACGCCCTAAATTACGTATAATATTGGTCTTCAGATATATTACGGTATATGACACCTAACCAATTGTGGATAGTATAATATTATATGATTTAGACAAGTAGTACTGATCGAAGTATATACTTGGCTCTTAAAAAATAATATTAATAGTAGTAAAATTATTTTGACGAGTGTGTCTTACTGCTCGACATAAACACTGCATATCAATTCTGTTTGACGATAGGAATTATAATATTATAATATAAAGAAACATATGAATCCAATAGTTCATTGAATAGGCATTCATTAGAAATTAATAATTTCTTAAAAAAATTATAAATCGCATATGTATACGTATTCGATCCATACGTGATAGCAACTAATAATAATTTATTCACTCGTCAGTCGTCTTAAATGTTTTTTTTTTTTATATACAAAAGCCAATATTATATTTCGATAGTCTACACCATTAATAATGATAAATAAAAATGAATACTTCAGAAGAAACAATTAATTCCGGTATGAAAAGAAAGTTACAATACAGAATAAAATTCATGGCTGAAAATATAAAGTGAATTTATATTCATATTTTTTTTTTACTCGAGCAAGCGTTTGCAATATTAGTTATTATTATGTACCCTATATTATAAACTTCGATTCCATTAAGCTATAGTATTGTCCCTTGAATAATGCGGTAAAATGTTAAATATCTATATCATAATATTTTATTCCATTATATTTAGAACTAAAAATCAAACAAATAACATTAACAATGTTAGTAAAAAGAAAGAAAAAATCAATGTTTAAAAAAAAAGTCCCATCCTATTCAGGGGTTTATTGTTCTGATTTAAATGGTTACCAAGCGGTGTTAAATCGAATTATTTTTTATAAATCTTAATTTTTACTGAAAAATAATAAATGAGCCCTAAACTAGGTACCTATATAGTTTAATAATTGAATGTCGTTTATTAATTTAACATTTTTAATTTATTGAATGATCTTTTAATAACTAGTAAACTTAATTTAACCCAAATAGTATAATATTATTACAATATTTTTCTATTTCTGAAGTACTAAATTACACTATATTCGCAAACAGTCGTATTGAACTAATTTTCCCATTGTTGACTCTTTATATAGATTATTATTATTTTATATTATAATCACGAGAGATATTAATTGGTTTTGAAATTCTCCGAAGTTATTTACAATTAGTACGCCATGATGAGCGAGTTATTATTACACAATATGCAGTTAATAATAACACCATAACGGTTGTGGTTTTGAATTAGGTTATTTGGTTTAAAATCAGTGCTTAAGCTGTTACAGTTTGATAATTTTCTCTATTCAGGTTAATAGGGTAGATGCTATACCTGATTTAGGGCGCTGTTATCGTTCTGTTTGTTATCGTTATTGATTCAACTTGTTTCCAGGGTAATCAATTAGATTTCTATTTTTTTTTTTTTATTTAAAATTGAAGATGACGGAACAAAATATTAAATGCCGTTATGGACTGAAACATAATACATTTAGTTTAAAGTTTATAATACACACAAGTATTGAAAATCTTGTTTTATTAATGAATTAATATATTTATTAATATAATAATGGAAGTTTGTACACTGTACGTGTTTATCAAAACATACGTATCATAATATTATTATGTCAGTATATAGTACTATATACGAATAAATTGAATTACTAATTGTAAAATATTCATATTCATAATAATGTTAAATCCCATAAATTGTGTTTCATTAAAAAAACATCTTATTTGATTTAAATATTTTTAATTTAATTCAAATAATGAGAATTTATTTTATAAGCTTAACGCGTATTTTAATAATAACTTGTGTTAAATTGCAATAAGTTAAATTACTTTCTTGATTTTTAATCAAGTAAATATGGTAATTGAAATGAAAAAAGTCTGCATTTTGAAAACTTCAAGAATTTTTGTTAAATAGGAAAAAAATAAAAATGTAACTCATTAATGATGAGTTGGTACCATTTTAGCTAGCTTTAATATTAAATATTAATGAGAGATATTTGATATCACACCCAAGCGGTATAACCACTTGAATCCATAAAAACGTCGGCGTGAACAGTCCCAGCATTTCTATTAATTAACTTTTCTCCTAAACTATGATAACTCATTAAAAAGGAATTGCCAAGTAGATACTAAATGTGGAATTAATATTTTTTTTTTTAAATTATTTAATTTTTCACAGATAAAAAAAGATATATTTTTGTTAGATTTTCATTTAGTGAGGTACATTTCCGAAACTGGAGAACAGATTTTGTTGTTTGCGGTCTTGTAAGATTGACAATGGTTAGGAGAAGTGCAGTGAAGATTTTCAGAACTTTATCTCCAATCGTTAATTCACTACAAAGCTGTAAAGCTGAAAAACATAAAAAAAAAACGCCCAATAAAATTTGTTTTAATTTTTTTATGTTCTGTTGTGAATTAACTATTAAAGATAAAGTTCTGAAAATCTTCACTGCACTTCTCCTAACCAATGTGAATCTAACAAGACCCCAAACAACGAAATTCGCTCTCCGGTTTCGAAGATCTATCTCACTAAATGAAAATGAAAATGATTTTTTGTTTGGCTGTTCACACCGACATTTTTCTGGATTCAAATTTTTATATCACTGGGGTGTGATATCAGTTAATAAATTACTAAAAATTAAAAATCAAGGAAGTTCAAATGGCGATCTCTGACTTGGCAAGCGTTTTTAAATTGTGAATAAATAATCTCACCTGGGAATTTTTTTCTGAGTTATTAACTTAAAGAAACTTCTATCTTGTTATCTGTTTAAATCAGTTTACAAAGAATACACATAAACAGAACTAACTGTAACATAATATTATACTATTTAAAATCGATTTCTTAATGACAAATAATTTAAAGTCAAGTGAATAATTGTCAATCGAAATGATTAAATTTGTAATTTAAAATATTAGTGCCTACTTCACACGAAAAATGTTATTTATAATTTGTAAATATGTTATCTAAATGCCTACTTAATTATTAACCACTGCAGTTTTTACTTAATACGTAGATTATTATAATTTATTATGAAATAATGAAATCTCAAGGTAACTGGTATGGAAAAATTTTGTTTAAATTTTAAAATGTTTTAATATTTCGTTACATAGATAAAAAAAACTTCATAATTTATGATACCATAGTACAATTTGAAAGATTAATGTACCTATACAAAATTAGTATATTATACTAATGGATGAAATAGTTTTTTGAATACCAAGTGTATTATAATACATTAATCACAAAAATATTTTTTAATTATTATTTTTTTGTTTTAAATGAGTTACATCTACATTTGTATTGGTCATGTATTTCAGATTATATGAGTAACGATGGGGAATAATGGTATTACAATGACGTGTTTTGTTACAATTTTTATTTTTCATAACAAAATTTTTCGAGCAACAAAAGTGGATATAAAGTTTCATTAGATACATTTTGCATTGTACTTAACACTTAACAATTCTTCAAGATGTTAAAAAGAATGTATTTAAAAAGTAAGATGAATAGTACAGAAGTTTTTAACAAATTCTTGACCATTTGTGTAAATTCTAAGGTAATCTACTGGGAAACTTTTTGGGTATTATTTCTAAAAAATGCTTGGCTTGGGATGAGAAAACTAAGACAATTGACGATTATGCTACGAGTATCTCTTATACATAAAGTAAATGTTTTTAAGTTTATTTTTGATCGATATAATTTAAATTTATTTTGGTTATAGTTAATTCCTCAGTAATTTTTCAATAAGTGGCCGTGTATCAACGTTTCCAAAATATTGTAATATAAAATATTCATAGAAAATTATTGTATTATAATAGAGGATAAATATAGTCTAACAGAAACAATGTTTAATTAGAAAACTTAAGCAATATTGAACTGAAAATATTTCTCAAGGACTATCATTAATTTTATAGTTAAAAAAAACAATTTATATGGTATATTAAATATATATTATACATTTTAAACATAATGATTTTTAACTAAACATTATTATGTAAGATCTGAGGTAATATTAGTCAAATTATTTTTGGACTTTGGTTATATGGCGTAATAAATTGTAGAATTAATAATTAATTAGCTCATTGTCTAGACCAAAGCCTGGGAATTTTATATTTATAAATGGTTTGTAATAAGTATAATTTAATAGTTTTTTTTTTTTTTATATATAGCTTGATTACTAAATTAATTTAATTTTCCAGTATAAACTATGTTTTAACTATAATTTATTAATTTATTATTAATCACCTGTTAGAAAAATAACTTAGTAATTTATGAACTTTGTATGTGTGTTTTATTGACCTAAATTTGTTTATATAATCTATTTTCAACTTTCTTTGATAAAACTAGACAACAATTCGTTTGTTTTTGATTAAGAATAAAACGAACATAAATAAAATATTAGACAAAATATTTTTGATGCATATAATTTAGGTTTTTGGGTCAAAAATAAGGTTAACCTAATAACCTTATAGTTTATAGCTTAATTCACAGGCATTTAGAATTTATTGAAGCGGTTTTGACATTTATGACATTTAAATGAACTTTAAGAATCAAGATATCATCAAAAAAAAAATTCAATGACTATTCGTTTGAAAATCATAAGTGTGATTTATAATATTATGTATTTAATTATTTATATCTTTTTGTTAAAACAATACAAGTAAAAGTAATATAAATTTGACGTTAGGTTAGATTTAACAGAACAAACAGAAATATAGCCATGAATGTCTGAAACAATGGTCGTTGTCCAAGTATTAATTTATTATATTTATGATTTTTTCGTAAATATATTGATCATTTTCCAATGATTGGTATTATAGTTAATATAATGATGCGTGTTAACAAAAAATTACATCGATAATATTGTGTTGTTGTAAAATGTTACATTTAAAATCAAGCATCATTGTCCAAATTAATTGAAATTATATTATATTTTTTCTTAGAACATATACATACTCTAGGTTTTTTCAATTTTAACAAAAATAGCCATGGTAAAAATTGTTGGAAAATAATATAAATCATTTTATTATTATAAAAATAGAAATTTTATCATCTCTACGATGTCATGCCATTATTCTAATTAACCCTTTTTAACATTTTAATTGAAGGAAACTTAATTATGTAACAATAATACTTTTTATTCATCATATATTTTTATTTAAATACTCTTGTTTTTATGAGATCATTATTAACAGATGATCGTATATCATTTGAACATTTTAATTACCATAACACTATTTTATACTATTTTTATCAACAATATTTTAATAATAAGTATAATATACATTTCCATAACGCCCAATCACAAAGAATATCCAATTAATGGTATATTTAAAGTATAAAAAATATCTTGAAATGTGAGATGGTTCAATTAAAAATAATGATAATAATAATAGTTAATACAACCTTAACTTTAACAAGCATGGAAAAATCTATATAAAACTGTATTTTAAGATCTAAGATTATTTTTATTCGTGATGTATTGCACGATGATGAATTTTGTTAATATTTTCTTGGTTTTAGGATACATTAAAAATAGGTACAATTATAGAGGTGCCGCAGTGGGTATATATTTTATAAATACAATTCAATTAGTTTCTAAAACAATACAAAACAATTCAATGTATTTGATTATTAAATTTATACTTTTCTAGTATATAGAATAATATGGTATATTACTTTAATTAGTACAAATTTATAATAGCTAAGTAAAATAAAATGTAGGTTTTGTTTAGTTGTGGTTAATGTAATAGAGCTAATAATTTAATTTATTCATTCAAAAAAGTAATCTAATTCTATATTTTTTTTTCTTTCATATATATTTTATATGAATTTGTTTATAATATTTTAAACAAGAAACAATTCATTTTATTTGGAAATCGAGTAAAAAATTATTGATTTTAAAACAACACAAAAATTTCAGAAACTAATGAATACAATTTTTTTTAATAAATACAATATAAGGTAATGGCTTTCCCACTGAATTAGCCTGAGTATCATTTGTGATTTATATTATAATTTTGTACTTCTGTAAAAATCTCGCCAGGTACAGCTGTAACAAAATAATATTTTCGCAGTGATTTTATACTATTAAGTACGGATATTTTTAAAGAAATAAGATTGAACTAAAATAAAATTCTTTAAAAAAATCATAATCGATTCTTTTCACTGACACCAAATAAAGTAGGTGAACATACTTTTTTAAATAAATTTGAGCGTTAAAACGATCACTGACGAAAAATGGTGACGCACATTACTTGCCATTGAAAAGTCTTAGATGTATTATGCTATGCTAATAATTTCTGATATTTTTATGTACCCTTTTCCATAAGAATGTACATGAAGACAATGAGCAATATGTTACAACTAGTTACGTACTTTCCAACTCATTCATCACAGTAATACATTAATTTAAATAAACAATAGGGATGTTATATTAATAGCTATCCATTTTCTTTCGCATTTGTGGTATCATTTTAATATGATCATTTTTCTTTAAATATTTATATTATGATGCATGTGCAAAGAATTAATGAAATGGGTTGGCTCTGGTATTTTTTTCGTTTTAAATTATACATTTTTATATTTATCTTCCAACGATTTTATAAATTGACCTCATTCTACCTAAATAAATTATATAACAAAAGTATTTATTACGATTTTTTTTTTAACTTGTTGGAAACAAAAATTGAGACTTTTTATGAATAGTTAATATTTAACTTCATGTCCATTGAATTGTTGACTACAACTTTTTGATATTTTTGCTGTTCAAAATTTGTTTCTAGAAGAAAAACGTTTAAAGAAAAAAGTAATATTGTTCTCTAAGTTTTTAGGAGGAGATAGAATCGAAAATCGGGTATATGACTCGCCAAGTGTTTAATACTTATTTGTGATTAAACTAAAATCAAAAATTGATCAAGTTTGTACATTATCGTATATTAAAATATAGCATATAACATTTAGCTACTGAAAAAATAATGAACACTACTAGATTATAGTTTTTAACGACTATGAAAATACTGCTGATAATGGATTGTGCAAATTTAATTCATTAAAAAAAATTAACTTTAATCGGGAATAAATCAAAATTAATAGCCAGACATATTTTTTATTATACTTAAACCAAAAATATTATTTTTTTCATAAATGATGATACATTTTTCTTTATGTTTATATATTTTGTATTGAATGAAAAATAAATATATTATCTTCTAGTAAATACGCGTTACACATGAGTAAACAATTAATTAACTTTTCAATCAATTACATTGTTAAATAAATTGTACAGTTACATTTTGGATGAATAAAATTAATGAGTGGAATAACAGGCGACACCAAATTAAAACAGCTTATATAAAGTAATTACTCGGAAAATTGTATATTACATAATATATTAAACAATAGTTATCATCAAATGTACGTACTGAACATCATTTTGAAAATTGATCGAAGGTACTTTATTACTTGGCATATATAAAATATAATATAAATGCAAAGTTTGTGACAAAAGATTGAAGCATGAATATCTGAATTTCCATTAATCGAAAATGTATAGTATATTTAATAAGATAATTTCAGTTATATTATTCTTCATTAAAAATCATGGGAAAATGTAGTGAAATTGCATATACAAGACGCCGTGTTATATAAAAAAAATATAGATATTTCGATTCGCCAACGTATTATGTTAGTAGTCCTTCTAAATTAAATAAAGATAAAAAAAAAACAATATATACGCCTATAGTGATTCAAAGTCGTTTTCAATTTTTATCAATATAAATAACATAATTTAAACTCATATTAAACCTTAAACAAGTCTAATTAGTCTGTCTCATTTTTCATGTTATACACTCCGAAATGTTATCTGCCATATTATATTATAATATTTCGCCCACTTTTATAATCTAGAAATTCATAAAATTGAATCAAATATTTCTCTAACATTTAATTACTTGAAAATGAAATATACCTATACATTATAATATATACATGTGCAGTAAAGATTTTCTAGTTTAATTTTGTTTTAATAAATTAAGATAATATTACACTTCTTTAAATTAAAATTTAAAAGTTTGAAAATGCTACCATTATAAGTTTTTATTTTTTCATTAACAAGTAGTTTGATATAAAATTAACAATACTTAAATTAATAATAGTTAGTAGGTATTTTAATTATTTTTTTCTAGAAATTATTAATAATGATTCTTTTCTCACAAATAACTAATACAGTCTTTTTGTGGTTGAAAATTACAATACATGTATACATGATAATATACATTTTCTAGGTAGCTTTGACCCTGTGTTTCAAACCACACGACTTTAATATGGGTAGCAGTATGACATTGGGTTTATAAAGAGTGGATTAGAGAAATATTAACGACCAACACTTGAGAAAGAAGATTGTCTTTGACTATGTAATAGAAGTTTCTGTTTTATTAGACATTTGACGTTAATGATCGAAGCTTGAAAAAATTTTAAAGACATAAAATAAATAATCATATAACACGTTCATCAGTAAATACTAAACAGCAGTTTTAACAAACTAACAGATTTTTGACAAACAAACCAAACTGGGTTAAAATATTATGTAAGTGGCGAATATAAAATAGGTATAAATTAATAACACATATTACGATAACGACGGTTGTGGAACGATGCTTTTGAATAAACATTGAAAAATGTTAACAATTAAAAACAGTAAAAAGGGAAAACTCAACCGAAAGAATGAAAAATATAATAGTTTTTAAAACGAATACCCGTCACCTGTAAAATGCCATTTGGCCGTCCGACTGCCAACGGGTGATCGCGACATTTCCGTCTTATTCTCGCACGTATTTACGCCTTTACAGAAATAAACCGAAGTAGGGTTCGATGGGTGATCTTCCACGTGAGCAGCTACCTTGCTTTTGACACAACACTACTCGTTATAATATGCGTATTTACTGTGAAGGTCATGGTGAAAACAAGAATAGGCGACAAGGGATCAATCGCGTGGGAACAAATCGCTTACATAAGGAAATCGTTATTATAATATTTTATCTCATTAAACTTTAAGAAGTATACCTGCAAACATCGATGTGGAGTGGATGAGGTAGAGGAGTCCATTGGGCATAATAATATGTACCTACTCGTATGCTTGCACGCTTCAGCAGCACGATAAATAGAATAATATCTAATGAAAATAGTAACACGACTAAAGGTGTGTGTCTATCTGTCTTATATTATAAATATATTTTAAAAGCTATTATTTCACCGTAAAGGGGAAAAAAATTTTCAAGTAAACAAATTGAATTTTGAATTTATATCAAATATACTTACTCGTATATATGCGGAACTATGAATACACACAAATTCACTAACCTACCTGGTGCATCTTCTATAGTATATAATGTGTATGATGTTATACAATACTACAATACGAAAATCGTAAGATATATTATTATATAACATGTTACATGAGTCATGATAGGTTTAAGTAAAGTAAAATGGACGCAATGCAGTAGGTACTTTTTGAAATCAACTCCTCGTAATTAAAACTTAGTGAAAAAGTGAAAAAGTGAAAATGATGTAATTTAATTTCTTTCAACTGAAATATGAAGCATTAAAATAGATATTATTAATTACATAATATCTAGAATATATTATTATGATAGTTTATAATATTTCATTATGCAATTTGAATATTCCCTGGGTTCGTTTACTGAACATTTATCGGAATTTTAGTTTTTGATTTTCGTGTTCATCAGTTCATCATCAACATTAATTATCAGTAATCATTAAACGAATAGAATCACGTCACATTGTATGTCGGCAAAATCTTATGGGTCGCAGCATGTTAAAGTATTGAGTAACGCAATAAATGCTCTGTCGATATTTATTATGTTCGACAAATGAGGAGGTCCTCGTTCGATGAAGGTTTAATGTAATGGAAAATCTAAGTGATTTTTTCTAAAGTGCCCGAAGTGTTTTCTTAAAATTCCATCTCTAAAAATATTCACCGAACAAAATAATCGATTTTTTTTTTTGGTACGAATACATTTTCCTGCAAAAGTATTTTTGAATTGTATTCTACAATAGCCGTCACGAACTTGTTCAAGTTTAGTCAAGATAAAAGGTCACTGTTAACAATTAACATTGTGTGAATACACTACGAAAAAATTAACAAAAAGCATCAAGTGTTTTTTACAACATTTTAGTACTCCTGATACGCACATAAATGAGTGGTATAAGTTTTTAATTAACATTACCACTTTCAAAAAACATTGAACTTTACAGAAATTCTTTCTTATCGGTTTGAGTTGTATTAAATTTCAAAAAATATGATTGTTATAACTATGTTTGTAATGCTTACAAAATAATATAGTTCATTATTTTAGATCCTGAGCTGGTTTTATCAAAACTGTGTTTTTTTTTTCGTCCTTGATTGCCTTTTAGAGCAAATATAATGTTTCAATTACTAACTTTGAGATGGGATGTGGCCAAGAATTGGATTTAGTTAGTACTATGGGTACTTAACATTTTAAATAGGTACTTACTTATTTTCAAAATAATCAGTAAAAACTAAAAAGTAAAAACTCAGAACAAATATGGGAAAACGGTCATGTATACGCTGATAAAATTGGTTTTACTTAGGCTATAAGTTAAACTTAGTGAAGTAGATTTAGACAAAACTATCTATATGTGTTGATGAGTGATGATATAATAGCTAGGTACGTGAGATGAATTTACTTGTTTTGTTTGTAAACTTGTAAGAGGTTAGTCAATATTGAAAAAATTAAGATTTTAATTGGGCGGTTTTTAAGAGAAAACTGGGCTTTAAGTCAAAATTTGATACTTTTCAGGAGATACAAAAATAAATTATAACTTTGTAAATTTTTAATGTTTTTAAATTCTTTATTCATAATCATGTTTAATATATAGGTATATATATATATTATATATAAGTGTTTTGTTATTTTACTATTAAATATATTTTAGTATTTATTTATTTTCTTCAAATTAGAATGACTTTTGACCTATTGCATATATACCTGTTTGACTTGAGCCCTTTCGCATCATGACTTAAAACCTATTGCATGTAATTTTTAAGACTTATGCCCTTTGTCATTAAAATAAGTTATGATAAGTGACTTAGGCCTTTTTTCATAAAAGAAAAAAATTCTGTATAATGACTTATTACCATACGCATTCTATTTTATCTCGTAAACCAAATCCCACATGGCATCTACAGTGGTACCATTCAACGCTTGAAATTTCACACAGAATTAATGTATAAACTGAAAAAGTTCAAAAATGATTTAAGCCCTTTCTCTTAAAAACCGTCCAATTAGGCATATTTTTATTTGATTAAAAGTCTATTAGAAATTATTCATATAATCCTATCCATATATTATTATTGGTTAATAGTTAATTCCATTAGGTATTAAATTAGGTTAATAAATTATTAAAAATTGTGAATATATTTAAATTTTTCTTCACACTATTTTATATAATCTATGGGACTGGAATTTTATAATAAACTTTGTATTAATTTGCGTATCGCATATTAATATTGTATTAGGTAATCAAATTTATACATTTTTAAATAGAAAAATGTTTTACTAATTCATTTTATTTGATTGAGATTCATACCATAGAGTAAATTAAAAAAGAAAATGTTATTATTTTGAACAACTTAATCCTTACTAAAGTTCACACCAACAGTTTTTTTTAATGTACAAAAGTTAAAAATTGAAGTAGGTACTATTTGTAGAAAAAAAATCATTCAATTCCGACGAAGGATTTGTGGTGATCATAATATTAATAAAAACTCAATTTCTAAGATATCTAGTTACAATATATTTTTAAGTGCCGGAACAAATAAAATGTAACACTTATATATTATTGTCCATCTCATACAAAAATTATTTGTCTTCATCCATATTAATAATATATCTCTGATAATAATATATTCTAACGAAGTTTTCAAAACAAACCAATTGTGTTTCAACAAAAATATTATGTCTGATAGTTTTTCCACACACCTAACTAATTCGGTATTATTGTTTTATTATATTAATATTTAATAATAATATTAATAGTTAATACATTTGTGTATTATAATATTTAGTGTGTAATACTATTGATATTATACAAACGCAACCGGGTAACGTATTATCATTATTTTATCTTAATCCCTATATTGAACGCAACGTAATATGTGTTGTGAACGGAGTAAATTACAACGATTGGAGTTGAAATGTAGTCCATAAACGATCGTCCTATAGACATACATATATTCACCATCGGAGCATATACATCGACAGTGGTAGGCTTTTAATGGCCCGTTTTTCATTGTTTTTCCGGAATCGAGCAGCTCCGGGTTTTGTGAACTGTGGCCTACATACAATCGGGCGTTAACGTTCTCATATAAAATTACTCGCTTATGAGAAATTCCGAAGAGTATTTGCAGTTGTTTCAAAGGCCTACCCGTTTTGGATCGCGTATATATAATATATAATATATACTTATGGTGCACAAAACGTCTGGGGTATAAATTTCGAATGCGAACCGTATAGCTGAGGGGAGGACGTTGTTTTTAAGGGTCTTAAATTTATGGGTTTATAAGTCGATACTTGTTTGTACAGATGATTTGTACGTTTAGCTGTGCGGAATGAAACGCGATAAAATATAAATAGGTACCTACTAAACTAACCGAATTGATCTGTCGTTAATATAGTTCATCCTGTAATCTAGTATAATCTATATTGAAATGAAATTGTAATATTTTAACTGCAAACGTCTATTATTTTTGAATCGGTGTTAATATGATGTAAAACAACAAATATTTATACTGAAATATTTCGTTAATATATATGCGATGATACCATAGACGTGTTTCTTTTTTTAAAATAGGATTTAGCATTTACATATTATTTTTGTTTATTACAAGTGGTTTTTTCCCACAATTTTAAACTGTTTTTATATTTTCCAAAATGTCCAAAGATGAGTTGTGGGGATATTTCTCCCAGCAGTCAGTATTATAAAAGTGGAATAAAAATATTGTATATACCTACAATATCTAAAATTAATCGTACAAAAAATAAATACCTATATAATATTATAATATTTTTTAAATGTGAACTATTCAAAAAAATACCCATATACTATATACGAATATATTACGATTAGACTCTAGTCGATATTTTCTAGTGCCCTATGATACTAAAGTATTTTTTGTAAGATTAATTGCATTCAATATGATATGAAACCTATGTAGTATTTCAAATAAATGTATGTATAAGTCATATTTGGAATAGAGCTTGACATACATTGAAGAACATAATTTTTCTTTTCAAAGCATATCTAATTAGTAATTGTGGAAATGGAAAAATCAGTACTATGTATTATCTAAGACAATATTTTTATACATATATATTATTCTATGTATTGACCATCATGAAATTATTAAATTGTATGATATGGTAAAAATTTATATAGTGCCGAATATTTGTTAATAAATCATAATATATAATATTATAATTGACAATGGTAGAATCCATCGTATAAATTCATAAATTGCTCATAAGTTTAACGTAAAATACATATATTGTAAATTGTAGTTAAAATCACCTTGAAACAATAAAAACAGGGGCAATACAATATTATTTATGATTTTTTTTCCTTGAAATAAATCTAAAATGACAACATTTAAATGTAATTCAATAAATTGTATTTATTTACATATTATTTATGTAAATATCATTTTTATGTTCACAGTTTGTAATTAATAAATCCTTATTCAAAGTCAAAGCTAATAAATATTTAATAAAGTAAAGTAAAATATTCATAAGCTAAATATTTATTTCGAATTATTATAATTACGTTAGTGATCTAAAAGACATTATAAAAAATGAATATATAATACAGGGTGACTCTCCAAGCATGCTCACTCCTATAGTCCTATATTTCATTCACTAATTATTTATTTATTCAATTTCTGATTTTTTAATTTTAAATATTATTAAAGACCACATTTTCAATGTCTTGAGATTTTTTTATACTGCTTGTGGTGGTACTCGTGTTCTGTGGTGACACACACTTATGTTTTTTATATGACAACCACAATTTTTGACTGTAAATTATTTAATGGATTATTTTTAAAACATTTTGATGTAACTTATAAAAATTTGAACTGATTATTATACTTGGACCATTTTTACAAATTTAAATGTCGATAGATTAACATTAATTACAAAAATTGTCAACCCATTGTTAAAAAACCTATAACTATTATTCTTAGTACACAACGTTAAATAACTCAAAAACTACTCTTTCAAATTGTTATTTTGATACAACCACATTTTTAGGAATACTAGCAGAATAATTCACATTTTAAAAATAGAAGTTTATGGTTCCATAGAACCCCCTTTAAGTAGTACTAAAGATCAAAATAAATTAAAAATATTGTCTTTACATATATTTGAAAATTCCTAAAATTAGATTTAGAATAATATTTCATTATTGATTTTAAAAAAATGGGGTGAGCATGTTTAATGAATCATCCTATATAATATCCTATTTATACATAAATATTACATTCATTAATCCTTTATTTTTTACTATGGTGATAAGTTCAAAGTAAAAACGGATATCTACTAATATTTTATTATTAATGAGTTATTAAAATTTGTTTTTAACATACTATTTTGCATTTCAAATACATTTTTTTTAACCACTTAAATTAAATACTACTACCTAACTATGGTTAGTACACTAGGTCAATACAAATTATTATATTACTAACAAAATATTTCAAACATGTATAAACAAATGTATATCAAAAAAAACGTACATATTTCTTTATATTTTAATACTGTATTAGTATGTTTGTTGTATTTTATAATAGTATTATCATTCCAATCCAGCTGTTTATTCTTATGTAAATAACCAACGAAAATTTAATTAGGGTACATAGATCGATATTTTATGACTTAATAATATTTCATTTATTATGATTTATAAAGTTATAACTATTAAATTTGACTTCATTACATTAAAATTAAAAAACAAGGTTTATTTATACTCTATATTAGAGTTATAACAATATGAATAGCATACTAGCACACACAAATACACAATCCCAAAAAATAATATACAGATGTCTATTACACAGACACATAGTACCTACACGTAAATTTGTGAACGAATACTAGTCACATATTATCAGTGGTCGGGACGCTACTGTTTTTTTGTAGCACGCTAACGCTACTGCTACTCCCCAAAAAAAGTAGCTCGCTATCGCTAAAGCTACTTTTTTTTAAATGTAGTGCGCTATTTCTTACGCTATTGTTTAAATGTAGCGTGCTACTTTTTAGCTACATTTTTTTTAAAATTTTTTTTTGTTTATTTAGATATTCACTTGAGTACTTGGTCATTATTTGTTAATGCCTACCACTATTTTCTTATAATTTCGGAAGGTAGGTTTATTAAGTGTAACTCATGTATTTTTGTAACAAAATTCAAAACAAATAAACGTTTTATTGAAAATTGCTAACTAGTTGAATATGACGTGGTGGCTTCAGGTTCTATCATTTTTAATTCAACTATTCAAAATATTTAAAACTTAAAAGAAACATAGAAAAGTAGAAAACGCTGAATGCCGAAAACAAAAATAATGATAATAAAATACTAATATATTAAATATTATTTATGGTTCTGTTTTCAATAATATAAAATATTACATTGTAATAATGCACTTATCAGGTCTTATCTTAGTCCGATCCGGACTAAACCTGAAAAAATCAAAAATACACTCATCTTGTCATCTTAATTAAATAAATAAATATACATCATGATATTTTAATTATCATGAAATAGGTTAGAAGTAGCGATAAAATAATGAAAATTTTCGCTACGCTAACCGTAAATTTCTAGCGCGCTATAGTATTTCTCTACATTGTATATACTGTTGCGACGCTATGTTAATCACTACAGCTAAAGTAGCGTGCTACTGTAGCGTCGCTACAATTAGCGCGCTACTCCCGACCACTGCATATTATCTACTGTCCCAGGAGAATAATATTGTTATTTTCTTTTTAATAAAATATTGTAGGAACTTTAATTTTTTACAAAAACCATTTTTTGCAATATTTGAAATTAACATTCGTTTATAAATTAATCACGAGTAACAGCGAATACCTACACTGGTGGATAGTTTGCTACAAAAAAATTCATCCGGAAGACGGTGACATTTTTGTATCTATGTTTGACTGACGTGTGATGGAATAATATTAAACTTTTACTTCACGATCATTGCACACATACGCATGTTTTGTGTGTGTTAATATACTGTTCAAAAGTACAATGTGAAATCAGATTTTTGAAGTAGTATTTTCGTCCAAGATAAAACAATAATATCCCTCGTTTCTCAGTCTCCTTGTTGCTACCCATTTCTTGAAAATTATAATTTATCTTCACTTTAATATTCTGGGAGAAACGAAAAATTAATGTATTGGTTTTACAATAAAATGTTATTTATTATTTTTCCTTTTTAAGTAAACAACCACTATTTAAGATTGGATGAGTATCACAAAAACCTCAACAACTTTCTAGAAAGTTGCATATTATTGTGATACCTTAAAGAGGGCATTGTTCAATTTTCAGAGTAATGTTTCTAAGCGTAAGAGAAAAATATGGATACCACCAAGTTTAGAATTACCGGTTATAAATAAAATCAATAATGGTTGTTTTGTCGTGATTTAGGTAATATGATTTGAGATACTAATACGTTTAAATTTACATCGATTGTTTTATTACTTAATCGTATTTAATTTAATTCAAATTTATATCCACACATAAATTTTAAAAAAAAATTCCAATTACACACAATTTATGATTCATTTTAGTTACCTAGGTAATTATAATTCATTTTATTACACAACAACATACATTATAATTTTATTCTGAGTGGATATTATTAATATATAAATAAAATATGTTACTGCATATATTTATCAGATTAGTTTGTACTCTACTATCCGTTTTTTAGTGTGCATGTACTTAAAATTGGCGATTTTATCATTATATCAGATTATAAATATCATAAAAATTCCATTTGTGTGGGCACGTACTGATCATTAACAATTCGAAAAAAATGTATAGATAACGATACAAATATTTATATTTCAAATTAAATTGAATAACTGAGTTTATTTGTTAGTTGATATAGAGTGGTGATAAAACGTGGGACGTATAATAACTATACAATATACACTAACGCCATTAGTTGTTAAAGTATTTGAGTGAAAATATCTCTATAAATCTCGATTAATTCAAAAATATTTTGTTGGAAATTTAAATCAGAATAAACACGTCAGATACTCAGATTCTATCACTTCATCTTATATCATTGTTGTTGTTTTTATGTATACTAAATAATTATGTCTTATTGGTTGTTGTGCCTTAATGCAGATATTATAAATATTTTTAAGTAAAAAAAATAATTAATAAATCATAAGATTTCATGTCGTACCAAGTATTTTAGTATATTTAATGACAACTTCTATTAATTTTTTAAGTAAATACGTTTATGTAATTTATGTGTATTATCTGTTAAGTATTACGAATTTTTTACATACTGATTGTAAAATATAATAATTATACATAATATATTATTTGTGAACAAAATCGGATCAAATATTTGTGATAGGATATATACAATTGATTATTTGATTACTACTACAAAATTTTAATATTATACTTATTATCTTACGTATACAAACAGTTTAAATGGTTATTAGAATAATTGTTTATGAGAAGGTTGTGATACTGTAATAGTATTATAATGTTATTAACACGTATTAACATATACATTAAAAAAACTTTACGAAAAAAAGTCACGATGGTTTTAAATCACCAATTGTAAACTTGAATGAATAATTGTATTAAAAAGCATTACGAACAAGTTCAAAGAAATATTTTAAAACTTAAATGCATCAGTTTAATTCCACGAAATCAGCATAAAATCAATTTGCTAGTCAATTGCTTTTTCAGTTACCTTGCATTATTTTTTGGTTAGTATTTTAAATTTTATTTTTATCAAGTACCTAGATACTATAAATAAGATAGATATGTATATACAATATACATCGCCACTTAACATTTTATTGAGATAAAATTGTCATCAGTAAATATTTGTCAATATAATTTAATATACGATTGGAGACTTTTTTACTTATTGCTTGAACAGAAAAAGTATTTATACAATTTTTTCAAAACTTTGTATCGATTGTCATTGAAGTATAATAACTTTATAAACTTTTGGATTCTTATCCAACTGAGAGTTCTTGAAAACATCACGTTTACTAACGTACTAGTTCATAACAATATCATAGTCTCGTGATTTGAAACCGATATATTGTTCTGTCAAACCAATGAACAATAGAAATGGTTCCAACTAACTTATATAATAATCGGATATAGCACAACAATAATAGACCGCTCCTCCTTCATTGAGGCGTCTGGACAGGATAAACGAATATAGAAGCATTTAGCAGTTGGTACAGTAGACATTTGTTTGTGAGAGAAAAACAATATTGTTATTATTATTGTTGTAAATAATATTATGTAGACATCATTTACCCACAAAATATGTAAATGGCTAAATCGCTAAATGGCTAATAGAGTTAAGTTAACAGAATCTGTTACAGAAGACCAGTTGAATAAAAAAAAAAAAAATTGGATATTTTGTTATATCTATTGATGTAAATACGAAAGAATTACGGATATAGATCCAGAACAAAATGTTGAAAGACAGAAAATATTATCTTAAAACTGCATCTGCCTGCCTAGTTTGTAAGTCTAATGGACCATTAGGTACACACCAAATGGAAAACATTTACCACAAGTATATATTGTAGATCACAAATATTTATACTGAACAACTAATTTCTCAAATAATAGATTAAGTAATGTGCAATACCGAATAAAAGTAATGCATACTTTTTATTTTTCTTCCTACTGCACATTTCATTGATTAAGCATAACACAATACTAAAACGGTTAAATTGTTTGTGAATCGGTTATTCAGATAATATATTTTAACAACTAATTCGTTTAAAAGTTTTGGAACTAATATAAACATTTGACAAATTCAATAAAATATAGTTCTTCAACTAACTAACCGTTTTTTTCCAATGTATAATAGTCTTCTTGTGCTTCAATTTGTTTGAGTTGAGATCTGAAGTCGTGAGGTAATACCAAGCGGACGTGTTTGGTTTGATTTACTACTCTGTTGAATAAACAGAATAAATATCACCTAAATGAATTACTTTATAGCTTAAAAACAGACGTTTCAAAGACGTTACTTTTTCCCTGTTGGTATTATGTAGTGAGTAACATGTTTACACTTTACATGCCTAATGTGATTTATATTAATGAGTAAAATACGCCTATATAGGAAATTATAACGTCATTATAAGAAATAAATTAACAGTCTTTGCTTTACACACACTTTATCAACACAGAAGCAATGATTAAAAATTAAAAATTAAAAAAATTACTATTTGATTCTTAAAATAAGATACGAATTTGATTATTCATCCATTACTGGACTAATAAATGGTTGATAGATAATTAATTTATTGATGGATAAAAGAAAACAATATTTTTGATCTATCATTAAGCTAATAAATACTTAAATATTATAGATTTTAAACTTATGTAAATTAAAATTTGTTTAAAAAAGTGTATTAAAATAAGTCAATCTAAGTATAAGAATTCGGTGGAATTATCTGGATACCATAAATAATAATGGCGACTATGGGTGGTGAATGGTGTGGATAACTGATGCTAATTGAATAAAATAGTTGAATAATTGATATTAAACCGTATAAATTAATTTTACCGAGTACCAAGGACTAAGATATAATTAACTAAAAGCGACTAGACGGTAAGGTAGGAGAAATGGTTTTTGCTAATATCTCTTCCCCTTCAAATTTCAATAGTTTCTTTAAGTTCGTTTTATAATTGGAAATATGAAACTATCAAAGTGCCTGTGATGGCGGGTAAATTTTCATACATTTAAACATATAATACTCAGTACTCTTATAAGGGTACATAAATCGTAAATTTATGTGCAATTTTTCAATTGGCTATCGGTCACATTCGTGTAATTTATTGTGTACAATTATTTTGTTAATTTTGCTTGAACTGTTTTTTAGTAGTGGTATACGAAAATAAAATCGTTGGATGTCACTGATTATCATATTATTATATTTTTTTCAAGAGCCTTCCCACATGTTTTCTTAAACCCTATTTGTGGTAAACAAATTACGTTTCTATACCAGTTGATTACATCTTATTGGCACGTGCTGAATATCAATAAACCAAAAAAACATAAATAAAAACTCTAAATAAATAATAATATTATGTTGGTTGGAATAAAATACTTTAACAGAAAGTCAAGCTGAATATTTTTAAACTTACGATGAATGTTATGTTTAAAATATTACTACTCAAAGTATGTCACATTGTTACAATGTATAAACTGTTCACATATAGAGCGTATAATAAATGCTATAATTTTTACGAATCGAATTTAAAATATAATTTTCACCGATGATAAGTGGAAAGATGATTTATGTATAAATATTAAATTACTAAAAATTCACAGTATTTATTTATAATAAATAACTGGTTGTTGATTATAAAGGATTTTATTATCTCAAGCTACAATGAATAAAAATCAATTTAATTTTGTTGATTTATTAAGTGGACAATATTTTTAATCTCGCAAACAAATACGTCACGATTTTTTGTAAATATTGCCCATTTAAATGTTTATTTTATAAATATTTTTAAAATTAAAACAAATATTATTATAAATATATTCCATTCATTAATAAAGATACAAAATTTTGCAAGTTTCATGACTGATGACTGGGGCTAGGATTTCAATGCATTTGCATCTTTTTTTTGGGATATCTTACGCGATGCTTTCCAAGCTACAAATATGTTTCAAGTACTTCGCAATCTAACCATAATAATTTTGTGGGGCATTTTTTGACGGTTTTAATGCATTATTTAATTTTTTAGGAAATTTTTGACCTATTTGTCGTATTATGACTTATTGGCAGACAACCGTCGATCATTTAAATTCCAAAACATTAAAGAAATTCTTATTGTACAATGCAATGCAAATATAATTTAATTTTTAATTTTAATTTTTTTTTGTACATTATAATATAATTTATTAATTTAGGATTTAGAATTTTTATTAGAATTTTATTTGTTCCTCATTTTTTAATAATAATTAAATTTGAATTTATTTAATAAATAATCCATTTTTTGAAACGTCATTTTTTGATGATATAAATGTCATAAATGCATTTTTTTGATATTTTTAGGGCATTTAAATCCGAGCCCTACTGATGACCAACTATAATTATTAATAACTAACGTTCCAACCAAAGCATATAGACGTAATAACTAATTAATATTATTTTTTTAATTACTACGGTTGATATGGTTTATGTCTTGAAGCTGATCATTGTTGAATTAAAATATAAATGAGTAAACTATAGTATTCTTTAGTAAAAAAAAAACATTTAACAAATATAAATAAAAAAAAAACAATATTTTTAGTGCGTTACATTTATTATTTGTTATTATGTTTCGTTTAATTTTCAAATTACATTTTCGAAACCTTGTGTGGACGGTTATACAGCTGAGTGCTTACACAGTTCTCCACTTTCTGCTGTTTCAAAATAGTGATAAATCATTTTCTAGTGGACTTTAGTTTTGATTGAAGGTCAAGACAACAGTTATATAATGTATGAGTCCTAATAAAATAATTTTAAAAAAAGCGGGTAAGTGGATGTAGCTCTGCTGTACAGTAGGTTACAAGTGGGTAAATGTATAATGGATTGTATTAAACTTGAATTCAATGATATGATATCATTGTATAAGAAAAACGATTCTGAGCGGAGACGGTTTGTCAGTCTGGATTTTTATATTGTTATTATTTATTATAGCCTGTTAGTTTAATTAATATTAAAATATTATTTTTTTTTTATCCGTTGCTATGGTGATTGGTGATAAACAAAACATTAGAAATTAAAATCCAATTTTTATCGGTTTTTCGTAATTTGTCGGTAGTTTTTCCCGTGGCATTAAATAACTATTGAGAAAATTGAAAAATGACATATTTAAAGTACCATCTTGATCCAATTTTCTAAAAGATAAGGTACTATATTTTTAAATCGAAGTTCTTCTTCTGGTAGAAGTTTTGTATACAGGATATAAAAAAAAAAAAAACACCATTGTAAAACTACAAGCTTCCTCGCTCCGCTCAGAATCTAAAAACAAAATATCGTTCTGCGTCAAAAATTATCAATACTTAATAAGGTTTTATTTTATTACCTAATATTTTCAGTAGCCATCAAAACTAACTTATTTAGTAAAAAAATGTTATTTTTAACAGTATAATAATTATATAAAAAAAAAATTTTTTTTAATAATTATTATTTCATATTATACTGACGCTACTCGTTGGAGTTTTTATCGGTGATATAAATGTAACTCGATGCCTTCTGTAATCAATACAACTATATCTTTAAACTTTATCCGATAACGTTAGTAGGTATACATTTATAATTTCTAGTTAATTTAAAGCTTAAACTTTGCCTCAATTATTATTTTTGGCATTGGCGGTAACTTATACATACATGTATTATCACAATTGAGATTTATGTGTGGATTTTGTCATCATGAAAAAAATCATTGTTATAAGTATCTGAGAAAAATCGTGATGCAGACTTAGCAGTACTTTAATAAAACGGTCGATAATTTCGGTAATTTACCATTTCATAAATAACGTATTATCAAAAATTTATGTAAAAATAGAAACGAAAAAATGTTCAAATTGATTGTTATTTATTTTTAATAAAATACATCAATTTGTGTTCAGCATCCCCTCAATGGCCGTATACTGCTTAATAAATTTTTCATTCGATGGACACGTTTGTGGAACTTTGTATTTGTATTCCATTTTTGAAGGTTAATTATCGAATTTCAATTTTACTAGAAAGTCACTTGAATCAATTATAAAATAAACGACTTAGGTACGTCCAATGTGCATGTATGTGTATAATTATTATAATTATTCAAAATTATTTTTTGTAGAAAAATGTTTAACCAATTTGTTGCACACAAATTACATTAGTTTTCTCTTGACGTGCCGGCAATTGAAATTAATTGAACGTTTTTTCTCTCGTCGTCTTTTTTCATGAAATGTTTGTCGATGATCCGCGTAAAATAACGACCCGTAAATTGTCGTACTTTCAACACCGTAGGAAATTGAGTTTGTTCAAACAATTGTAAAAACAAAATTATATTGTATTTTATAAACGAATAATATCGGAACGTCCGGAGGAAACGAAATGAAGAATCCATTAGTGGGAGAGCAAAATGCGCACGATCGTAAACAGCCTGAACTCGAAAAACAAAAACCAATTTCGGACAAACTATATAAATCACCGTCGAACGTTTTTCGGGTCGCATCCATGGGTAGGTATAGTGGACGGGAGGAGTAATTTCTGTAATCTCAAAAATCACGTGCGTCCCTTGGCACGTACTCTTTCCGACTTGACCTGATCTGATCCTAGCCGACCTAACCTGACCCCCCAGAGTAAAACCATAAAAATATAGTTTATTTTTGTTATAGAAGTCATAACGAGGTCTTTTTTAATTAATCACTGTATCCCTCCTCTGCTAGGTACTTTAAAATAAGTTAAACTCGGTTGGATGATATACCATAATACATGTTGACCTGGAATAATATACATATTATTTTAGTATAAATAATAAGTAATAACTATAGGTATAATGTGCTAAAAGATACAAGTTAATACGATACCACTATAATATTATTAGTCATTAGAGCCTCTCATCTTAATTCAACAGACAATTTGAACCCATCACTTAAAATTGGTGGGGGTCTTTTAAAAACAAAAAAACTAACTATATTGTTCTATAATAGGTATAATAGGTACCTAATATCTATAGAAAGGTGACAAATTCTGAGACTCGAATGTCTTGCACCACGAGGGCTGATCTCATATTAGCGGTTTTTCGTTATAGGTGGTTCGAAGACTGACGAGATATGACCGGTAGAAGACTGTTTACTGGACTCGCGGAAGCTCGCGTGACGGCGACGACGACTTCGGTTGGATGGTAAAATACACGAAATCCGGACAGAAACCACCGGAAATAAAAATCGAACTGACGCCGGACGCGGTACCGACTCCCTCACGGTCAGGGTGATTCGCCGGCCGGCACCGTTATGTTCAACCCACCCAAACTTCACAAACACGACTGGTTCATGACCATGGTAACCACGCTGATCGAGTCATCGGTGAAAGGCGGAGGCAGCGGTGACGACGGTGACGGTGACGACGACGACGACCACGGTTGGTCCGGTCTGTACGGCCCGAACGGCACCTTTGACGGAGGCGGCGGTAGTGGCGACGGCCCGTTCAACTTCACAGTCAAGCGGGCGCTGGACGCGATATTCGAGAACCAGCTGGACGTGGACAAGGTACTGGTGCTGTACCTGGAGGTGGCTATCGTGGTCGCGTACGGCGTGCTGTTCGTTATCGGGCTCGTGTCCAACGGGCTGGTGTGCTTCGTCGTGTTCCGGCAGTGCGGCAAGAAGAACGTGCCAAGCCAGGGGCCGTCGCCCCGCAACCTGTACATCGTCAACCTGGCGTTCGCCGACATCATCATGTGCGTGGTGTGCATGCCGTTCACGCTGTGGGCGCTCATGTCCCGCCGCTGGACGTGGGGCCTGATCATGTGCAAGACGGTGCCGGCCGCCCAAGGCGCCAACATAACCGTGTCCGCGTGCACCATAACCGCCATCGCTCTGGACAGGTAATATTTTTTGGATTATCCGATTATATTATTTTTAAGATATTGTAACCCTCCAAATTTTGCGGAATTTTGGCTTTAAACTTTGCAAATATCATTAGTGTCTTCGCGTGCGGGGTTGAGATATTATTGAGTATATTATGTATAGACTAGCATAACGTATAATCAACGTTATAAACTTAATATAACAGCCCTTATATTATGTTATAACTAATGTTTCCTATCGGTTTTGACTTTATTTGGAATCTGGTGAATCCATTGTTTTACCCGAGTCATTTACTGAAAATCGTAAAGTAAGTGACCGAAAGTAGACCGCTGGCATTAATGCTCTCCGTGTCCACCCCGCTCCACGCCTGAGACTATGGCTGAGTATAGGTGACATATTGTGTCAACTTGACAGTCGATAGTTATAGATAAATTATGAATACGTTCAAGGACAATGATACGACACGTCACTCTTTTATATCACCCTCTCGAGCTTTGTCAACCATAATATTATGGTTTCATTTGTTCTATTAAAAAATTTTTTTACCCCCATAGTATTTTGCATTCAATCGATCATCAAAGCAGTATTATCAATGTGTGTTTGTATAGCTGAACTACATCACCCATAATTAATACATAGATATAAAGTTGCTCGAGTGCATAGGCGTGCTTAGAGTTTCAGGGACAGCAAACATTTATACCAGTCCTTTTTTTCTCACACACGGTCCATAAATGACCTGGAGGTCATTGATAATGAAATTAATATTACAGTGCACCAACTGCATCTTCATCATGGGACACTTAAACTCTAATTAATTTTTAGTTTCCTGTCAGTTTTATTAGATATACGCCATATAAGTCTTTAACGAATGTTAATAATAATAATAATAATAATAATAATAATAATAATAATAATATTCTGGGGTCTGTGTTAAATATAGAAATACAAAAAGATTAGCTTCGTAAATCAATACCCTTTTTGGATCAGTAACTTACTTTTTATTCAGTATTATTTACGGTGGACCAACTTGGACAGTTGACCCTATTCACTCCCTTACAAATATAACCGAACCTTTCGGGGCAACAAGAGCACATCCCGCTGCCTCTGTGCGCACGCCTATGCTTAAGTACGTTTTTTTTTCATTGACTTAACCATCAGTCAACCAAATTGACCCAGCCAAATCTATTTACTAGTTTCATATATCTTCCGTTGTAGAAAAGCGTTCTAAGAATATCTAACTTTATTTCACCAAGGATTTCGATCTTATAAATCGTGCATCTCTTTGAAATATTTTGGGGGTATTTACAATAAATTAACTTAGATTTTTATTTTAGTTAGATTTAATCGATTTTAATAATTACTGTCGCCACCATTACTGTTATTGTTTCACCGAGAACGGATTATATTTTAATCGTCGTCATCATCATCAAAATCGTATCGTCATCTAGAGAACTCAGACGAATTGCGATCTACTTGACTGATCAAATCAACAATTCGTTGTCTAAATGCATGAGAGATTGTATTGCGTCAAGGTATAACGTTTATAATTTATTCCGTAAAGTGTTTTACGAAATAAAAAACAAAACCGAAATCAACCAATCACCACGAGCATGTTTGTTTTAGATTATCGCATTAGTATTTTTCCAATTTTTTTTCGGTCATACTGTTCGCCATAATATTCAGTTACCAATACCGTTTTATCCGTACAATATTATTACGGTGAGTAATACGGCGTTGGTACAAATTTGACAGCTGTTGTGGTTGGTGAAATAAAATATGATATGATTATTGCAGGGAGTGTTTTGTAGTAAATACCAAACAGCCGTTTCCCATAACGATAGCGTAATGCGATTTTTTTCATTTCCCTTGTCAATTTGAACACTGATACGTAATTTTTTCACCGTAACACATTTTGTTTACATTTGTTATTTAATTTGAATAGTTTTTTCAATAAAATATGTAAATTACTATACTGTATATGTACCTATTAACTTACAGTGAATTCCAATATAGAATATGTTTTATTCATATTTCATAAATAAACAAGTACACTTATGACCATGGTCTGCTTATCAATATTTTAAATAATAGCACAAGGTTCAAAATATGAAAGCAAAAACTGATATAATTTCTTATGGTATTGTTTAAAATGATTATAAATGTACTATACAAAAATATAATATACGCATCATATTATAATTAAATTGAATCATTGATGAAAATTAAATATGAACTATTTTTAAACTTCATATCTGATAGACAACAATAGATATAAGATACCTATTAATATTTATATTAAATTTCCAATGTTAGTTAAATATATTTAAAATATTTTTTAGTAAAATACATATAACTCTACAAAAATATAGTAGTTTTACATCAATAATTATAGTATGAACTATTCAATGGTGAACACATTAGGTAACAAATAATATTAGGTACAAAAATAAAATTTACTTTTACACGATTTAAATGTGGCAGGTATAAATGACTAAATGAGATACATAATCAGATAATCTGATTTTTTTATTTGAGCTCTAAAGTTTTCAGACAAGTATTTTCAACCTAAAAAGTGAACAACAGATTTTTATAAATAATTTTCAAGTATAATGTAATTACTCTGGGTCATTGTTCATACTTATATTACCAATTTGAAGTTTTTTGAATGGCTTCTCTTCTAAATTTGTATCTTTTGGTGTAAGTAACTAGAATCAACCTCCCCAAGTAACTTTCACAACTAAAGGAAAACATAAAGTATTAAAGTGACGGATGTCGAGCACGTAACTTATCTTATTAATAACCACAAATTCAAGAATCATTTTTCTTTTACTGCCTTCCACCCCCACCATGTCTTTATCTAAAGTTTTTCTCTGAAAAATAACCATTTTAAATAATTCAGTATTAGGTATTCAGTATCTGGACAGTCCTGGTGAGACCACAATGATAATCTGATATTATAATTATCTGATAAATAAAATTTCGATGACCCGTTTTTTGTCAGGAAGACTTTAAGAAAATCTCATTACGGTTTGATGTAAACCATTTTGAGTATACTCAGTGAAGAAAATGTTAACTAAAATCTTAGTCACGACTTGCATTTTAGAACTCTTCTGACAAACGAATAATAACTGATAGCTGGACATTGAATTTAATTTTTTTTTTCTTGTACGTCTGATCATATTGAATAATGTAACAAAAAAAACGACCCACGGTGCCGGTTTACTGAAGCCGATCGACTATTATTATAAACGATTATATTCATATATGGTACACACAAAATAGGTATGATGTAGAGCAAATAACCCTTCACCACTTTTGGACCTTCTAGTTTAACTTGACGAAAACCAATGGATTTTTATATATCAATATTAATTTGGTATGAAAAAATTTCGACGCCCGATTAATATTTTAATTTGTAATACCAACTCATTATAGGTACATATTGCATAGGTCCAAGAGGAGAGTGATTTTCATTTATTACAACTCATTTTTGTTATTAACTTAGCCCTTAGGCTGTATATTTTTCTACAAAACAAATATAGTTTAAATATTTTTAGGCAAAGGAATCTAAATAAATAATATAAGCAGAATTAAATTGAAAAAAAAAACCAATAAGTAGAACAGTTTAGATATAATATAATTATTGAAGCGTTAGTTGTATTTTACAATAATTAAATACCAAATTTTTAATACAAATATAAATTATTACACTTTGCATACCTACCTACCATAAACTACACATTTTTTTTTTATTTTTTTTATTCATTGTTTTAAAAAATTTTTTGATGTCTACTTTCTACAAAATATTTTTCATGCCAAACAATTTCGTTACTTTGCAATTTATAATAGCAAAAGCTTTTGTTATTTGAAGTGGTTGTTGCTTTTAACTGTAACGACAGACAAAAAAAAAGTGATGAATGAACCGTCGATACTATTGTTATAATGTTGTGATGAAATATATTAATATATACGTGATGAAAACATATTTTAAAACACATAGCATGAATGAATATAAAATAAAATGAGTTGGATGGAAATTAAAAAAAAACTTATCAACTATTACAAAGCTTAAATAAAAAATTAAGAGAATTGAAATTTTTTGATTAAACATATTAAATTTTCAAGGAAAATCATAATATATTCTTTGTGTTATTTAGAAAAAAACTATTTAAATTATCATTCGACTTATACACCAATTAACGTCAAGTATAAATATAATAAATTATCAATTCATCAGATAGTTAATATTTCGTGTGGACAAAGAAAAAAAGCGTCACATACATATTATATAGAACAAAATATTTCGTTAATATATACTTGTATGTTTGATATAATATTATTGAATAATCTCAACTGTACATAGATATTGCAAATCTTAATTGCATTATAAATATTAAAATCGAAGTTAAATAAAATCATATATTTATTATTATTTATTGCCCATGTATTAATGGGCCCTTTATAAACAATTTCATATTTAAATTACAATAATTAATATAATATATCAAAGAAATCCATATAATAGTAATAGAATAAATACGAAATTCATCGCATTAGATGAATTAGTAAAATATAATAAAATATAATAATATTAGTTTAGTAATACCTAATTTCATCAGTATTGATGAGTGGATGAATCGTTAACCAACCGCATCATACGGTCTAAAGGATTATTTCTACCATAAATATGGATATTGTATTACATAATGAATATTGCGATACAATGTTTAAGCAGCAATAAGTTACCCTGCTGAAATATGTTAATTCTATGAGAATCAAGTAAGCCAAAACTTGCCGGTTACAGTAAAATAACAATAAAACTGATTAAAAATGTAAACAGCACTTTTAAATAATTTAAAAGTTGGGAGTTTTATGCTAAACGATATACTATTATATCTTCATACATTTTACACTGATAACTCTTATTTTAAAAATCAGAATCACGTTAATCTTTGTATGTATGTTTATGATATTCTGAATATAAATATCAGAAACAAAATTATCCAACATAACTTTAGAATATATTGAATATGACAACACGTCTATAGATCCACAAACGTTTTATCTACAGACTCCCTTCCCTCACCCCACGATATATCATTATCAAGATATACTCTTCACCATAATAAAACACTGATTTTGAAAATCTGAAAGTTTTGAAATATTGACTTAAAAAATCCACGTTCATAAATTTAATAGTATGACAAAACATGATCGTAATAGCACGCATTTCGTTTTGTGGCGTTTATATTATATACTAGCGTGTACACCTACGTGTATGCTTGTAGAATCTACAGATATATGTAACTTAGTGCTTCGGTGAACACGTGTAAGGTATTGTCGTACAAAACGGTTTTGAGGAATATTAGTGTGAAATTGTGAATCTACGATAATCCGTCGGCGAACACAAAGCGCATGATTTGTTCGGTAGAATTCCCTATCGCTGAACCCCAACAAAGCTATTGCACACCTCAGTTACACTCTCCTTCCCTCGCTCTCTTGTCCATTCGTTGTTACTTTCCATCTCTCTCTCTCTCTCTCTCTCTATCTCTCTTCCTATCTCTGTTTCTCTTTATCTCCTTCTCCTTCACTATATCTTTCGCTCTATAACTACTATAACTCTATATATTCCCCGAGACACATTACGTACTCGATCGGCCGGACGAATGGCGAGACGAAACCACCTAAACCGTCGGTTCCACCACTTTGGAAAGTGACGAGTGTTCCACTCACGTTTCATGTGTATATGATCATCCGGCCGACGACAAAATTCGACGACTGGAGTGTTTGTAAAGTATAATTGAATACGTCCGACACCAGCAGAACACGTGTTAAATGTTAAAATTATGAGGACTCACAACGGCATGTACAACTATGCCTGGACAATTGAATTTGAGAACACATTTCTAGAAATGTCATACGCAGTCAATCGCTTATTTATTTGAATTTTAAAAAAGTCAATGTGGCCTTGTGTTCAAAAAAACTAGTGTTAAAGCTATAACTACATTCCGTCCATTCCGAGACACAAATAACGATAGTTCCGAATTTTTACGATTAGGTACGAAAAGTAAAACAATAAATGCACATTCGCAATAAATTTTAAATCCTTAGATAATGTTTGCTTTGCACATTTGTAGACGGAAAATTAATCAACTTGACGTAACAACTGAGATATATGAGCATCGTCACATCCGTTAAACATACATTTGTGTATTTTAATCAACTTTAAGGATTTCAAAATTGATATGAAGAACTAATTTACAACAATAACTAATACATATTATAATATTTACCGTACAAAGTAATATTCGTGATGGAAGGAAGTTGTGTATAAAACTGTGCAGTTATTAATAAATATATGTCATATTTATGAAAGGACAAATGGGACATTTACACTGGGCCCACTCAAAAGAGGAGCCCACCGACTTCAGGCAAACCAAATATTTATTTTATATTTTACCGTTTTACCATACTCTGGAAAAACAAAATATATTTGGATTTTACTTGGATATTTTGGTGGGTTATTAAGTATAATGAATTTTCCCTGTAAACGACGACTTTGCCGATAGCAAAATCTAATTGCCGTTACAATCGTAATATCGTCGTAATATTACTATTGACGTTTTTGTCTATTGCGTTGTTACGTGATATACGTCAGTCGTATTTATTGTATAATATCTATTCGTCATTTGATTATTTTTTAATAAATTTAAATTTACAAAATACTTCATTGGTTCAATGAATAGAAAATTAAAGATGAAGAAACAAAAATAATGACATGGTAGTTTAAATAAATGTACGTTTAGAACTAGTTTATCTACAATATAACGCACAATCGAAATGTTTGTAAAGGCTGATTAGCTGAAATCAAATTTGACTTAAAAAACTAAACTTAAAAATGTTTACTTTGATATATAAGTTTAATAATCAAATATATATATTTTAATTTGTATACTTACTTGAATAAATATTAAACATTAATTATAGATGCATTGAAAGTGTTCTTGTATATTAAATAATCAAATTTTTAACAATACAATTTTATTCTATGATCCAACTAATCATGTATATGCAACTAATTTAAAAATAAAATATGCATAAATTATATTTTAGCATTGAAGAAAGTATAGAGATGGACAATTTGGGGCCCAAAATTGAAAATTGTACTGGGCCCATACATTGGTAAATCAGGCCCTGATGGTATGTGTGAGCGGAAAGCATAAAATATATACAGCAAATCATCGAATTTATTTATTTTATTTTTACAAGCTTTCACTCTTATATCAATAATGATGCTTCAGACACCTAATCAACGATTAAAATCTAGGAGCCCACCAGTTGAGCAAGCCTGATAAAATTAGGGGTTGATAGCGCTGTAGAATGGCGAAAAGAATGGGCAAGCTTTACAGCACCAAACAGGAAACTACTATGTGACCCTAATATTGGAGTTTTAGGAATGAATCTTCCTCGTTGTAATAAAATAGACTGTGAACAGGACATGATCCGTGTGGTTACCTCCTACATAAGTGGAGGTTCCAAGACAACCCAGTATGTGACTGCGGAATTGGGGAACAAACAATAAAACATATAGTAGTATATTGCCAAAGTTTACCATTCAATCAATGTTTTGAAGGCCTGCATGCAGTGACTCCAAAAGCAATCACTTGGATTACGAACCTCGACATCTGTTTATGAACCCACATCGCAAGAACGACTCACCTTTAATATTTGTGATTTTTGACTAATTATAGTTCTATTTAAAGTTATACAATTATATGTTTATATCTAAATCATGTTATGTATTGTTTTAGTTAGAGTTTGATAGTTAAGTTGATTTATGTTAAAAGCCACACGAAATAAATAAATAACGGGCATTACGATACGGGGCGAAATATAATAAGTGTTAAAAAATATCACGCTAAATACTCCGACGGTGTGAAACCGATGATTGTTTACGTACCTAATTTACCGGAACACTAACGAATAATATTATATCTGTAACACAATACGTCAAAGGATGCTCTAAAGCTTAAGTATCGCACAGAGTCCGTCCTCTTGAAAATGCGACGACAAAAATAAATGGCATTAATTTCAACAGTGTCTACCATAGGTGGGTGCACCAATCTGTAATCGTGTATGGAAGCGTCAACCGACAGCGGTTCTAAGAACGGTAATAACCGTGATGCGCCATTTGATGTCATTAATCCGGTACAGACAATATTGTATTTATTTAATAGTGTCGTGTCTGGGGATCGTTGAAATGTTAAGACGAAAAACGTGATCCTCTAAAAAGCATTTTTTTCGCCGAATTCTAAAGTTAGGTTTGGAGAGACGAAGTCTTATTTTTATTATATACGCGAGGGTGTGTCGTGTGAACACAATAAGTATACTTACGTAATATTTTTCCGACCACGTGATCACGACACTGGAGTTGGCTCGCGGTGTTCAAAAAAATAATCATAAAAATGAGACCAAATGTAAACATTGCGGTTAGATATTACTATAAATGCTCACTCACTGGAGAACTTTGTGGTATATCGTGAGTCGTGACTATCCGTAATTGAAAAACAGACACGCTTTGAATTTTTATTATCACCCCTCCCCCTCATTTTCACTCTTCTCTTTGTAGGCCCGTTTCACTTGTTTCAAAAATATTCCATTTTTTACAACTACCACTCTGGCGAACGATTCTATGAGGAGCATACAGAGTTTTGTGTCCACTGATAATTAGCGTGGTGGTTGGGGGAGGGGAAATAACACTGAAAGTCTCAAAACACGAACTTGGTCTACGAATTCGAGTTGTTGGTCATATTTTGAGTAGTTAGCAGAGTTGCAACAATATGCTTATTCTACTTGAAAATACTTACATTTTGGTGCTATTGAAATTGTTTTGTCGTTGAGCAGCACAGACACCGCAGGGACGTCGCCGTCTATGGCCGTAAATGATATTTTTCTGTCTTCCAGTTGAAGCAATAATATTATAATGTAAGCAACTACACACGCTCATGCTGAAGTCATATCTTTGAAATTCATAAAAAAAAAAACAACATCCAGCGAACTGTAAATACTTGTTTTGCTTTTAATTTATAATATTATGAAAATCTCTGTATGAGTATCGTTCAAAAATCACCATTAGGCATTCGAATACCTAATGAAATATACATTTTTGAATAATAACATGGTGATAATACTTAGAATAGTAAACATAAATGTAAATATTTAAAATAATAATTTAATTTCGGTACATAACATAATATTTATTAACATCCAATTCATTGTACTAAAATGATTTAAATAAAAATATATTAATTAATTAGTTGATCGACTAGAAATTTTAATTTTTTATCATATATTTTTTTTATTTGGTAAAAACCCATATGATGGTATTTAATTTTACAATTGTTTTGAAAATAATTAAATTACAACATATTATTATAATATTATATACCACATATTTTGACAGTATATTCATAAAAAAAAAAACACTCATTAAGCTTATTGTAAAAAATTGTTTTATCAATATAACTATTAAAATTTTTTTTTTATACCGAACAATGATAATAATGTATACTCGATATGTATGCACTCTAAAATAAATAAAGGTGGGCAAGTGGGTGTCGCTCTGCTGTACAGTAGGTTACAAGTGGGTCACTGTATAATGGATGATATTAAATTTGAATTCAACGATATATTATCATTGTATAAGAAAAACGATTCTGAGTGGAGACGGTATATCAGTCTAGCTATAAAACATATTATATACTTATCTATGGTATTAAAAAAATTCACCTATAATAGGTATACCTATAATAAATTCCAAATTAATCATATCACAATATCCATTAGGTACTTATAACGCGTTATACATCAACAAAAACCGTGATACTATCATAGATATATAATAGTACACTTTAGAAGTTTCAAGTACTCACGAACAACATTATTCAATCACAACAAAATAACTAAAATACTTATTCTAGGTTTTTTTTATATGTAATTTCGTCCAAATTTGAATTTAAAATGTCTGTAAAAAATAACTGTGTTCATATATTTTTTAGATTTTTTTAGTTACAGTATGAACTATTTATGAGAACCTTTTTTTTAAATTTGCAATCCTTAGCTATAAAAACTGAACATTTTATAATTTATTAATTACAATGATTGATAATTTTCGAGATTTTGATAAATGTTGTCAAAATTCGATCTTTAAATACTTATAAAAAAAAACTGTGCCTATGTATTTTTAATATTTTTCAACTGATATTGTAACAATATATCAGGATCCTTGTATTAAATTTGTACACTTTTTGGCCAACAGATAAAACTTTATTGATATTTATAGAAAAAAAAACTAAAAAAATTGAAAACTTAAAATGTCCGTAAACAGCTCAAAAAGAGTCAAAATATTTTCAAAATTGTATGGTATATAGAAAATGCTAATATAAACATTCAGTGAAATTTTCATGTATCTACAGTTATTCGTTTTTGAATTACAACAAAATAAGAAAATCGCTACATGAGAAATCGAGTGAATATCCAATGTTGTAAAAATTTAAATTTCAAACGCTCATAAAAATTTAATGTGACTTTCCTGTAGAGATTTTTTTATTGATAAAGGTAGACAAACTTATGAGTAATCTTGTATTAAATTTTCAAATCTTAGATTTAAAAAGAAAAATTTTTACGAATTCTTAACTCAAAATAATTTGCTAATTTTCGTGATTTTTCCATATTTTGTCAATTTTTGAACTTTAAATGCTTATAAAAAGGATGCTAATACTAAGGATTTTTAATATTTTTCATCTGCCTTTGAAACAATATACTAGGAGCCTTCTATTAAATTTTCAAGCTTTTTTAATCAAACAAGATATTGAAGTTGAAAATCTAAGCATTATTTCGACTACTTATCGTGTACACACAAAAAAAAAAAAAAAAAACACATCATTGTAAAATCAATACATTCATCGTTCCACTCAGAATCTAAAATATTAAAATTTATACTACTATCTATTAATGATGAACAAGCCATGGGAATTGAAAACGATGATTCATCATAATATATATTATGTTATATTCCAATATAATATATTAACATATTAATTTTCGTCACAATGTATAAAACGTCAAAATTAATATCCAACACATCAAGAGTTAGGGAACATTTTAGAAAATGTATGCTCGAAGTGTATTTGTCGAAAATTGGTAGGCACCGGAATACTCGTGTATAATATAACATTATCTTTATACATTTTGTTTTATGTTTATTTGACATGTTTAATCTGACATGTGATACCCGAGTACGATATAGTCATATAGATAAAAACTGGCGCAAGAGGGTGTCCGCTTTCGTAGATATTGCTCGAGACCACAAAAGTTAAGATGAACAATAAACTGGGTCACGTAAGTGATTGTAATTTATTGACTTTGGTCATGATACTCCGAGGGGCTTAAAATCATTTTTCGAGGGCATAAGGAAAATTGCAGTTCTTATTTCATAAGACGTAATCGGTATAGCCGTAGGCCGTATATATATATAATATCGTGGTTAATAATGAACAAGGCTGGGCAAGTTAACTATTTTTTTTAACTCGTTAAGTTAAGTTAATATAGAAAAATGTAAGTTAAGTTTAAAGTTAAAAGTTAACTTCATTTTTTTTTAACTTGTAAAAGTTACAAGTTAATTAGAAAATAAAAGTAACTTAACTTAGTTAAAAATAAGTTACTTTTTTTTTTTAAATAAAATTAACAATTATACCTACCTACCTTTTTTAAAGCTAACAAATAACATAATAATTCAATAAATCAAAAAATGTCTTACAATATTTTGAATAAATGTTTGTAATAAAATTAGTTACTGTAGGTACTTAGTTATATTAATTTTGTGTATTATACTTTAATTAGGTAAATAGTAAATACCACGCTACTACGGGCATTATTTACATCGACGGGCCAAGTTATCACCGTAATTCTATGAATGAATAAAAATATAATAATAAGTAATGATATTAATAATGATTAGGTATAGGTTAGGTGATATGTCGTGTATGGGATAGGTACTGAGTAAATTGTTATATTTTTCTTTGACGCGGTTACCCCTATGATATTTCCCTCTATAATATAGTAATATTTTCTGTGAATATGCAATATAAAAACTTACTATGATTATAAATTATTATTTAATAAAATATATTTAATATTTCGGGTTTTTTTTTAATGTAATTAATTTTACAAAATTGAATTAATTTTAAATAATATGTGGTTTGGGAAAAAATTAACTTAACGTGCCAATAAAATTAATTAACTCGTTAAGTTACTGAATAACATGGGGGAAAATGTAAATCGTTAAGTTAGAAGTTACTTCTAAAAAAAAAAGTAACTCGTTAATTAACTTAGTTAAAAGTAACTTAACTTTTTAACTTAACTTTAACTTATTAACTCGTTAATGCCCAGCCTTGATAATGAAGGCTATAATAGTGCTCTAGAATAAGTTTTTACATCTTATTTAACTTTTCTATTGAAATGCTATAAGCATAACGAATATTTATAGCATTTGACATTTATAATATTTTACTCGCTTGTTGTTAAAACTTAAAACTTATAAATTTTAATGATCACGATTCGTTTTAGTTTGTTGATAATAAGTAAAATGGAAACCATTAGATAATTTATGGCTCGATGATTAACAGCGAGTTTCATTTAAGGATACAACACTATGCATAACTTGAGATCCAATATTACATAATAATTATTATATTATGGTGGACTGATACCAAATAATTTGTTAATTTATTTTTAATAAGACCTATAAACAGCATATTATGTTATCATCCGATACACAGATTTTTTATCAATGCGTTAAAAATGGTCTTAAAAAAATAGATTTATACTCTTATAGTGAATGTAGAAATCAAAAGCATAAAATATATAATATATAATTTACAATTAATTATTTACTTACTGCACTATATTCGGCCTAATTTATCTATATACATTTTTTATACAACTCTATTTTAATTAATTGAATCAAGTAATTGTTTTATATTTTTATTCGTTATTTTATTTAATGTTCTTACTGAATATGTTGATTCAATATATACTGTACATAAACGTGAATGTGTATTTATTTATTCATTCTATACATTGATCTGGAGAAAGTTCGTTATTTACTGTTATTAGAGTATAAGAAGAAAATGTACAAGAATACGTCAAGATATTTTCCATTGGAATTTTTGTAATTTTCAACTGCAAAAGGGTATGCATTTCAAAACTAAATAGGAAATAGAGTGAAATACTTGGAAGTGATTTACTTTATAAAAATAAACTGTTATATACAAATGTCACAAAAGAAAATTTATGGGTATTAAATATGAAATGTTTGCTCATTTATTATATACAATTAAACAAATATAAAACCGAAAGATACTCATACTATTTTAAACTATTGAACGTTGAATTCGAAAACGTCAAATATTATTGAAAATGCATAACACTCATCTAATAATGGATTGGGAACACATACGTCTTAGACTTGTATAAAAAGCAAAGCTGTGCAAGTTAACCAATTTTTTTAACTAGTTAAAGTTAAGTTAAACTTAAAATAAAAATGACTAAGTTAAGTTAAAGTTAGTTTTAAAAGTTACAGTATTTGAGTAACTAAGTAAGTTACAAATTTTCATGCAAATAATAGCTAAGTTAAGTTAAAAGTTAAGTTACTTTTTGTTTTAAATACTTTTAACTTACTCATAAACGTTTTTTTATCTCATCGAAGGAAAATAACTTCTTTTGGTATAAAGTAAAAGAAATTGACTACAAATAATTCTCATATATTATTTTGTTTATATACCAATATAATATTATAGGAAAGTAGAGTGTAGTTTGTAGAAAACACGACATAAGTATCACAGTATCAGAATTTACTAATTAGGTCCGTTCTTGAAATTTTATTATGACCTACCAATCAATGTACACAGTAGACTAGTAACAATGTAACAATAACATCTTAACTGTCGGCATTTCATAGAAAATATTAACTTCCTAGTTACATTTCAAATAAGTAATAAATAAATAATAATAATCACTATTCACTATAATATTACTAATTAGTAGGGCTAGGATTTTGTAGCATTTGCATTTTCTTACAGGACATAGCTAATCAAAAACAAAATTCGATTCATTCATCACAGAGTTCAAATATGCAATTTTGTTTTTGCTTTTTTTGATTTTTCTTGTGATATTCGTAAATAAATGCTTTATTGGTACTTTTTTGTCAGTTTATTAGCTTTTTAATTGGTTTTTGTTAATTATACACATATTTTTTAACATTTACGTACATATTTATCTAAATTATTATTTTTTCATTTATTTTAATTGTATAATTATATATATTTTGTGAATTCGTAGTGAAATATTATCGCCTTATCGGAAAAATTATTTTCAAAATATTACAAAATATCAAAGAAATTTAAAATATCTTATAGTCTTTTTTAATATTTATATAATAAACAGGTACCTAAAATATAATAAAACAGTTTTTAATTTTTTTTTTTTTTTTTCAATATTTATAAATTGTACTTAGTTGTTAAAAATATTTTTCAGCTAAACTTAAAAATGTTTAAGTCTTTTTTAGTTGCATTTTCCTGGTTAAATTGATTTTTTTGTAGCATTATTGGCAATTTTTTAATTCCTTTATTGTAGGTTTTTAGTGCTTCATTTTCCTAGCCCTACTAATTAGTTATAACTATATGTTTATATTATAGTATATTATAGTAAATAGTAATAAATATAATAATATACATATTACATACCTACAATCGTCGGTAGATATACCTCCGTCCTGGCGGTTCACAAAAATATCAATGCAAATAATATACAGTTCATAAATCATAATAGGAAAATTTTTGTAAATAACTTTTTACAAATAACTTTTATTTTAACAAAATAACTAAGTTAAGTTACAATTAATTATAGCAAGAAATAACTTAGTTACTAACTAAGTTATTTTCTACATTATATTTTTTTTTTAACTAGTTAAGTTAAAAGTTATCAAAAAAAGTAACTTTTAACTTTTTAACTAGTTACTGTCCAGCTTTGATAAAAGGTTTCTGTTCTTTGCCTCTTCTTTAGTCACACCAGCTATCATGTCAATCTTTACTATTTTCTCAAGTTTAAAAAATATATATTTTATTCAATCCTTTTATTCGTTTTAGATTTATAATTTTGATAGAATTTATATTTTTAATATTTATGTAAATTGACATTTTATTCCAAATTTACTTCTACCTAGTACTAAACTACTAAAATATATTACCATGTTTTATTAACTTCATTCATTGTTAATTAACAATATAATTATCCATTGTTTTTTTCTTTATGAGCTCTAGTTATTAAAAAAAAAAACTGAATACACATTTAATTTTTTAAATTATGATTTTATTATTATATAACATTGGATTGCGAGTATGCCAGGTGAGTGCCCTTATTATAATATACACAAGTTCATGTTCATAATTTTTAATCATGATTATTATTCCCAATTTGCACAACAATTTCATTGTTTTAAATCAATGTAATAAAATGTTATAATTTAAAAAACATTTTGTGTTGGAATAAATGAGGAAACTTTTGTAGAAATGGATGTGACTTTTATATACTTTACTGTATCATTTTAGTGTGAGGGAATGTGTTTATGGAATATGGGATTATGAGTCCAAGTGAAATTCGTAATAATTCATTGTTCTAAATTGAAGTACAGAATGCAAATTGTTGACCTACTTCAATGAACTGTTTTCCGAAATGGCTGTATGTAATAGGTAATATATAAAAAAAAAGAATTTATATATTTTTTTAATTGTATTGAGTAACACAAATATAATTACAAACCAGAATTGTTTTAAAAAATAAATTAGTTTAGTAATCATGGTCTTTTTCAAATTACGTTTATCGTTTATATAATAAAACATTTTTCTCTTAAAATATTAAATTCGGTTTAAAATTGTTAAATTCTGGATTTTTTTTTCAATTTATGAAAATTAAAATTAAACTAAAATTATTTATTTATACATAATTATGATATTATATTAAGTTCTTTCAATAAGGTGAAATTATAAGTCACCAATAAGATACCAAACAACTAAATTAAATTATATTTTAAGACGGCGCATTAGATAGGCAATTTCGCTACTTCTATGTATGAATGGCATTGATATTATAACCGCTCTATCTATTAAAATTATTATTATTATTATTATTATTATTATTATTATGTTTATCAACTATTACAAATTCAACTGACTTGATTTTATTGTTATGTATATTATACAATAATAAAATAACTTTTGAAACGAAATAAATTGTATACTCGTAGATTAATTTGTTGATTTTTGTTGTAATTATGTTGTAAGTTGACTTATCTATATTATAATATTATAACTTCTTGTATGATATAATTATATCAATTATTATTATACTATGATTAATGGTTTTGGAAATTAACAATGAATACTTTTTATGGACTTAGTTTATCGTTGTAAAATTGGTTAAATAAAACATCTATAGTATAAAATTGCATAATAATGATCCCGGTTAAACCATATATAAATTATAAATAGTATTCTTAAAATAAAACAATTAGTATTTTAATAAATGAAATGGGGATTACAGCATTTATAATATTGTATATATAAATTAAAATTGGTTTTTTTATAATATTTTCTTAGGTTATATTATACGTGTATTATTTGGGTAACGTAAAAAGTATAAGGTAATTACTAATTTATGAACACGGTAAAAATTAAGATAAATAAGTCTTAACGTGTTTTCCATTGCCAATAATTTTTTCAACACATTATTTAGAAATCTGATTTTTGAAAAATATTGCTGTATTTAATGAATAGGTACTTCTTTTAATTATTTGGTGTGCTTTAACTACAAAAAACTGTTATGCTGTATGTATTCTATTCTTTACTTTAAAAAAAAATATAATTTAATGTTATGTGAATCTAAGATTTTTTTGTTTTTGAGTCATAATATTTCATGAAACACACCGATAACCTAGTGGCTGTGTCTTGCTCTTATAATTGCCGAGTTACATGGTATTACTTCAAAACTAAAAGTTTTCAAAAACTAATGCAATTAATATGGATCACAATGGTGAACACTTTCGTAAATTAAAATAAATAAATAAATAATACTTAAACATTTCAAGTTAAATAGAGTATCATAATATCAGATGTATGAGTTTTTAGATTTAACTCAAATCAACTTATTCATTTTTATTGATATTGAGTTGTTTAGATTTATTTTTATTTATTTAAATCAATTCATTACTATTCTATATTGTCAAATTCAAATTTATGTTTGAATAGTCTGTGTTTTTAAATTTGGTACTAAATACATATTACGTTAATAAATTTTACTAAGCTGATTGTAAAGATAAAAATAATAATACATAAAGTATACTTTATAATATTTTAAGTAAGTAGTGAGATAAAAAATATTATTATCATTTTTATATCTGTTAACAAAAATTATAAATTAAGCTGATTGTCTGTTCTTCATTTAAAAAAAAAAAAAAAACTAAAAACAGGCAACATTCTTTTGTAAAATTCAGTACAGATTGCAAATATGGTCATTACTTAATAATGTTTTTAAAATTGGTCGATTAGCATAATTACTTATTTCAATTAAACCAACTGAATATTCATCAGTCATCGCGATGAAAGGCAATATTTTATGTATTACATACCCAAAGTGAAGCAAGGTACCATTACACGCATAGGTATGATGAGTATTTTTGAATACCTAGTATTATAAATATCTATGGTATACATTTATTTATTTATTTTTTTTTTTTTTGGAGTTACTCTTTTTTTATTTTTATTTAATTTCATATATATATGAAATACTGGGCCCCACTGAGAAAACTCGTGTATTTCTTTATAACTAAAATTAATTTAAATAATTAACGATTATTAATATAATTGTATAGTGTATGTCCATGGTGTACAATCATTAACATATTAGCGTATAATAATATTATACGATATATTAATAATAATTACTATTCTTGAATAGTATTTCTTATTTAAATTGCAATACATTTTAATTTAGAATATTTATTGTTTATTATAGCGATCGAGTATATTTGTATGACTTGTATACCTATTTTATGATTTTAATTTGATCAAGCTACATAGAAATTTGTTTATTTAAACATACGGATGTCGTTCGAAATTGTCCACATATGTTAAACAAGAACCATAGTTTCTGTGTTTTTACCCAGATCACGTACTTTTTATTTTAATAATAAATGTCCGGGCTTACAACAGGAGTCGTCGGTAACCAATATTATAATTTTATTATTCAGAAGACAAGACGTTATATATTATGGACAGAACCTAAGACATACCTAACTAATGGGCGCGGGACGAAAAAATATTTTATTGCCTTATGAAAATATATAGCTCAACAATGTATTTTATATCCAAGCGCTCACACTTTATATTTATTTATCATTTCAGTTTTGTAAGAAAACCAACGAAATAATAATATTATACAATACGTGATATTTTTAGAACACATACGATATGAGAGGTTCTCTCAGAATTATTATGTACAAAATAAATTGATTCACGTTAAACACCGGAGGCTTTCATAAAACTTTCTCGTTTAGAATGTAGGTTACTTTGATCATCCTGTCTCGACTTCATAAATTAACACTATTAAAATATAATAATCCTGGATTTCGAAATGTATGAAAATGAACTCTTAGAGAACGCCAGATAAAACGTTGTAATTCTCCATGTCTCCATTGTGATTATAACAGAGAACTATAGCACAACCCAAAATATTATCTGTTAAATTGTATACACCAGTATTATAATAAACATCAAATATATGTTTAAACCGTCGTGAATGATGTGTTATATTTTCACATACAATTAACTAATCACAAAAATGTGTTAATATCAAGCCTGACGTAATCTTAAGATTAATTGTTTAATTCAATTATTTTTTAACATTTTATCGAGAGAATAATATTATATCGTCACTTATTATATACATATTATATACTATAATAATCATGGTTACATTTCAAGATCGTGAACATAATAAGATATCGGTAGTAAACACTTACATTCACAAACGTTTTATTTTATGAGAAACTAATAGGTAAGTTGAAAGGATTAATCTAAATTGCACCATCACTGAATATGAACGGCTTTGTACATCACCTCCTACACATGTTATTATACAAGCTATTATTAATTAGCGCATCGCAACTGTACAATTAATTCAAATAATAACTGTCATTCGAAATTTTTAATTTTTGGTGATTATAATCTACCAAATATTAGTTGGCAATCTGTAAATGGTTCAATTGTCGCTTCAGGTGCTCGTGCCGGTTCTCTTGAATCTAATGTGTTAGCGCAATTGTCTTATCTAAATTTAATGCAATTTAATTTAATATATAATCGCTCTGGATCGTTACTTGATCTTATTTTTTCTAACGTGTTTGATATTAATGTAAATAACGAGAATCACACGTTATTACCATTAGATTCTATGTACCACCCAGGCACCCAGCACTATCAGTTGTATTACCTATTTTACCATTTAAGTACTTAGAATATAATGAACAAATGTACGATTTTGTCAACTGTGATTATAATAGTATTAGATCTAATCTTGCTTCGTTGGACTGGAATGGCATATTCAATGGTCTAGATATTAATGATACAGTAAATATATTTTATGATAATGTTTTTAAAATAATTAATGCCTATTGCCCGGTTAAAACTGTATATTTAACAAAGCACCCTCACTGGTTCAGCAGTTCTTTAAAGAAATTAATTCTTGATAAAAAAATTGCTCATAAAACATATAAACAATCACCTAATTCATATAATTACAACAAATTTTCTAATTTACGTGCATGCTGTAAGGCTCAAAATAAAATTGATTATAATATTTTTATCCAAAAAACTCAAAATTCTATTACTAGTAATCCTAAGTTATTTTGGAAATATGTTAATAGCAAACGCTCTACTCTTTCACTCCCAAACTCTATGTATTACAATAATGAAAATATTTCTGGTGGTAATGACATTACTAATTGCTTTGCTCAACATTTTTCCAGTGTCTTAAATATGCCGTCAATTACTGAAAGTATTGTTGATTATTACAATACTAGTATTCCTTCTGTTGATTTAAATTCATGCACTCTGGCTATTAGCGATGTTTATAATGAGCTCAATGAAATCAAATATAGTACTTGTTCTGGTCCAGATAATATTTCTAACACATTTTTTATGCAATGTAAGTTTGTTTTATCAACTCCCTTATTGATCATATTCAATCGGTCTCTTGCTATTGGAGTCTTTCCGGACCAATGGAAAATATCATATGTCTCTCCGGTTTATAAAAGTGGAGATATTAACCATATAATTAACTATAGACCTGTCTCCATTATATCCATTATTCCTAAAATATTCGAGGGTATCGTATACAAGAAGATTAGTCCGCTCTTTAAAAATTTTATTATAAACGAGCAACATGGTTTTATGTCAAGTAGATCCACTACTACTAATCTCTTGGTTTTGCAACATTTTATTTTAAATGCATTTAAATCAAATTGCCAAGTCGATGTAATATACACTGATTTTGCTAAGGCCTTTGACAAGATAGATCATAATATTCTCTTCAAAAATTATTCCAATCCGGTCTCCGCAATCCATTCTATTCTTGGCTAGTCTCTTTCTTATCTGGTCGTAAGCAGTACGTTAAATTTAAAAATTATAATTCTTATATTTACAATGTCACCTCTGGAGTTCCTCAGGGATCTCATTTGGCTCCTCTTCTTTTTAATATTTATATTAATGATATTAGTAATATCAACTCAAATATACTGCTATTTGCCGATGACGCTAAACTATTCCGTATTATAAAAACTCCACTAGACTCTAATCTGCTTCAATATGATCTTGATGACATAAGTAATTGGTGTGATAATAATAAATTATATTTGAATGTTTCAAAATGTAAAATTATTACTTTCACTAGAAAGCGTGTGTCTATATTAAACAAATACTTTTTAAATGGTATTGAACTAGAACGAGTTAATCTAATTAAAGATTTAGGTGTATATCTTGACTCCTCTCTTTCATTCAATGATCACCATGTCCATATTCAGAATAGAGCGTCATCAATGCTTGGCTTTATAATGCGTAGTTGTAATAATTTTGATAATCCTTTAGCACTAAAATCACTTTATTGCGCTTTAGTTAGATCAATTTTTGATTATAATTCTATAATTTGGTCTCCATACACACTAGGTCCAATTTATTCTATTGAGGCGATTCAAAATCGTTTCTTGAGACTTATATCCATCAAGTGTAATATTAAACGTTTACCTCACACTTCATATGAACCATTGTTACTATATCTAAACATTGATACTCTTCAAAACAGAAGGATTAAAAACGATATTAGCTTTATATTTAAACTATTAAATGGATATATTTACTGTCCTGATCTTTTGTCAAATATATCATTTCTAGTTCCTGGTCATTCAACTAGACAGAGAGACACCTTTTATGTGCCATTCCAGCGCACTTTATATGGTAAGAACGCCCCTTTAATTAGATGTATGCAACATGTAAATAATTTTAATGTCGATCTTTTTATTTGTTATTCTGTGAGTTCATTTAATTTATATCTTAGAAATTTATTCACTTAAAATATTTTTAAACCTCCACACCAACCATTATATATATATTTTATACTATTGTCTATTTATATTCAACAACTACCATTATGTACATACTATTTTATGTTCCACATACTATTGTAATTGGGCTCGCCCGTTAAATTGATAAATAAATAAATAAATAAATAAATAAATAAATAAATAAATTCTATTAATAACGATCCTATTTATAGTAGTTATGTGATTGTGTATTGTATACTCAAAAGGCAGTGGTTATACAATATATATATATATGTGTGTGTGTGTGTGTGTGTGGTATGTGTGTGAGTGTAACAAAGAAACACAACCAGGAAATTCTATTTGCTTTACACTTTGATGTGGTTCTTCTGTCTGATAATTTGAGATATTCTGTATTTACAGTTTAAAAACCAATTACTTGTGTTTATTTTCGGATGTGCAAAATGGCACACGTAAAATAAACTATGACAAATATTTTGTTAACATATTCTTTGTAGTGGTTTTCGTTTAAGCTATGGCGAGCTACATGGTTTATACTCGAACTCGAGTTAATTGTCGAGTTAATTCTGGCAAAAACCAATTCCACGGTAAAACAGCTACCCAACCTAACCTAACCCGGCTGACACAAACGTTTATATATAAAACAATAGGTTTATAATACCGTAACATACAATTATACAAATTTCCTTTTTTTCAAAATCATTATAATATATTTAAAGGTATTTTTAAAAATAGTTCAAATAAATAATATTGTTGGATTCACTGTTATAGATCCAAGTGATTTATTTCATGAGAAATTATATTTAGACCAGTCCACATAACACATCCTCCAAATTTTTTGTTTTTATTTTAAAAACCGGAATGATACTATGTAAATTACTGTTTCTTGGTATGACGTAAAGCTTAAACATATACAGTTTTCGAAATACATTACAATATTGTTTCACCCGGTAGACTCTCCTCTTATTATGCAAAAAGTTGGAAAAATGTAACAAGAAAAAATTGTTACGCAAACTAAAAGAGTGCTGAAAGAGAGCGTAACGGTGTAAACTAAGAACAACTGTGATGAGGTTAATGCTCTCAAAAAAAGTTTCACTCCCACCTTAATGAAAAATTCCGGTTAATCTTCTTCCGTGTAAGGAGCACTCAGGCTTATGTACATCGACTTTGGTTACAAGCAGAATTGGAAACAGCTATAGTGAATATAAATATATTTTAGACATTTAATAAAAACGCTAAAATATGCGTCTGAAATGAAGTTTTAATCAAAAAATTGTGATTTATAAAAATATATAGAATATTTATTATTGCAACCATAATTATAAATATATATAACATCATATGGAATACCGTAAACCGCAAATAAACATTGAAAATAGGTGAATAGAGGTACCTTAAACTTTTTATTACATCCCCCCTGAAATTATATATTATATTTATTTATTTGTATTGTTATTTATTGATAGTAAGGCCAGCGAGGGTAGGGAGTGTATTACATCTAACATAGGTTGGATATAACATAATATAGAAATAAACTAAGAACCAAATATTATTTCAACTCATAACTATCATCAACGAAAAAATAAAATTCAGATAGATGTTCGTTACTGCAATGTAAAATTTTACTAATGGGACTATGGAAAACAAAATTACGATTATTTGGTGCAATATAACTGGAGGGATTTTTAGGCCAATAAGACTCTAGAGTTAACTGTCCCTTCTATAACTCATGTAAAAATAACCGATCAATGTAATCACGCCTTTTATCTAGCATGGATATTCTACACTATTTCTCGACTTGGGCTATAGATAATTCACACAAGTGTAATTTAAATTATAAAGTTTATAATTATTATTGATTATATTACTGAATACTCTTTAAGAATATCCACAAAAAATACTTAGCTTTTTTTTTATTTAAACTATCTAGTAGTGTAATAACATATTTTTGTATCGAACAAGATATATTTTATTTTGCGAACAATAAAACTTATAAAACAAAATAAAAAACTATGTAAAATTATTTTTTTTAATTTTATAAGCAATAATTGAGGTAGCTATAATGGTTTCAATTTCAAACAATATTAAATAAAACTAATGTTTGGTCATAATTTGAATGCATAAGGCATATGTTTTATATTAGTAATTGTAATAGTAATAGTCTTCATAGTATTATTATTAAAATATTTATAGAAGAAAGTACTGTAAACCCTAAAACTCAGCTATGTAATAAATTTGTTTTAATAAAACTGTAGAGAACTGTAATAAAAATTAATGATAGCTTCAAGTATACGAAAAGTCGTATGTTTACACTAATTAAAAACTATACTAAAACTGTGGGCAGAGAAAGCTGGAAACTGATGAATACGAATGTGTTAGTGGTGAGTATAATATTGAACAAGTTGTTTCCAAGCATTATACACTTGAATTTAAACATTAAATAATTTGGTTTATTATGTAATTCACTTATTATAAAAGTTACTAATTAGGTAACGCTTACTTTTGATTATTTTCAGAATAATATTATTTTTCAAAATGTCAAATTCAATATTAAACTTGTTATTTACTAATTGAAGATTCATGATAATAATGCAATGGTAAAATCACAAAAACTGTGGAAATAAAAATATAAAATTATGAAACAATATACATATATAACTGTATTATCGTCATAACAATCCTAACAAGTAGGTATTACTAAAAAAAAAAAAAAATTGGGATATTTCTCGGTATATTATAGCAAATGAATAATATAATATGGTACAAAAAAAACCCTCCCCCTCTGTTTACGATTTCATGGCACAAGAGTTTGATTAAAATATTGTCAGTCCCCCGAACGCGGTATTGATCGAAGTTATCGCTACTGTGCGCATTGTTGGAGCGTGTAATGACGTTTTTAATTACGATCGATAGTAAAAAAAAATACATATTATATAAACGCAAACGCGCAAAAGTGAAGTGCATGCTACCTATATTTTTGTACTCATGTCAAAAAAAAAAGGAAAGAGAAAAGCCTGTTTCTGATTCGTCTAACCGTAAAGGCAAAAATAATACCGAACCATACAACTACGGATAAAACGTAAAAGCTGGCAGGCGCTGATGTTTTGGTCACTTGGAGAGAACGTTTCCAGGCCGAGAACGGACTTACAGCCGAATGAGCTGGAAAAAGCTCTAAATTATTACAACACGAGTGGACGAGTCATAATTTAAATTGATTATGCAATACTTATATAAAAAAAGGGGATTTTATTTTTCGTTTGTGGACAAATTGACACAGGTCTCGAGCATAAGTCTATCGTACAACACCTGTCGCTGGGCACACGGTTCATCTTATATCTAATATCTATATTTTACAGCTGACGATTATCTTAATTTTATTTGTGGTATAGACCCGTATGTTTCCCTGGTTTTTTATTCCCGTTATTGAAATAAAATAATACAAAATAAAACGTCGTGTACTTTATTTAACGGAGTACGAATCAAATGTATGGTTCACGAAAAAAAAAAACGGTTACCAAATCCAAACTGATAATGGACGTCGCCACAGGTTACAAGTCGCTCGTTGTCGTTTTGGCATTAGTGTGTACACAGCTCGCGTGTGAATATAATATTAGGTTTTCCGTTTGTATTTTTGTCCGTCTAGGTTAGGATAGGTTATGACTATGTAATCTATGTAATCTCTGATATTGCGAGCTCCGGGCACCACAGTCGGTGACGTAGCTTTTCTAGAGGGGAGGATTGTTCAGTGTTTCAACACCCGTCCTCCGTCTATGCCATTTTTATTATATAATATAACGATATCAGGTCAATACCATTGATTAGGTATTGTATGCGTACACTATATTATTTTATGTATACCTACAGTAAAGTCTATTGCGCCCCATCCCCATCACCTATACTTTGATAAATCGAGAGTGCTACGCCACTATAGCTTACAGGTGACACGTATCTCGTCACGTTTTTTTTGCGTTGTACTTTAGCTGAGCCTAATATTATGTAACGAGAGATTATAAACTTGTTTTCCGTCTCGTCCGACAGGTACTTCACAATCGTCCGGAATCCTCGGGGCTCGGTGTTCCGGTGCAGCGTGGCCAAGACGCTGGTACTTATCTGGATGGTGTCGTTTGCGGCCATGGTGCCGCTGTTGTTATACCAGAACGTCGAGGAGGTGAACGTCGGACCCATCAGGTTGTACGAGGCGTGCGTCGAGAAATGGCCGAACCGCATGGCCCAACAGACGTTCACCGTCGGCCTGGCAGTCGCCCAGTTCGTGTTGCCGTTCACCACCATATCGCTGATCCACCTGAAGATATCGTCCTACCTCACAGTGCACCTCAAACACCCGGCCGTCCCATCCAAGGAGATCAACTGTAGACGAGGTGAGTGAGCCACGACCTTATCCCGAGGGGGTCTTCGAACTAGGGTCCACGGACTAGTTTTTTACCGGCCTACTGGCCACTATATTAACTATCCTGCAGCGAATAATGAACCAAAACTCAACTATTCCCGTCGCCTAGTGTATTTCTTAAGGTTTTTTTTTTATCTAGGTGTTTTTTTTAAATGCAACGTACATGCTATTATTAAATCAGTTCAACATAACTACAATCATTTTCCTACCGGGCACGGTAAAAATATACTATAATATAATATATACATATATATATATATATATATATATATTATACTTAAATCCCTCATTACACTTCTCTAAACAACCACGGTGGCGTGTCGTAACAATCGTCGACAACTTAGACTAATAATTATGTGTTCATTTAATTTCAAAAAAACCAAACATTTTAAATATTCATAGAATTATAAAATATGTTATAAAATACTATTTTTAGATACCTTTCCAGTAAAAAAGTTTGGAGACCTCTTGACCTAGCCTAACATCAGCGCAGTATATCATAAACCTCTTGTCAAAGCCACGTTAGACGACATTCAATCCAGTGCAAAGCGTAGCAAGGTCACAAACGTTATATCACAAGCACCTGAAAGGTATTTTCGAGTACTTTTTGTCCCATTCGAAACATAATCACTCAAAATTTTAGAGTAAAAACTTAGGTGGTTTAACTTTGGAATACACAGCTGCTAGTTGACGGACGGTGTATGCCGTATGATATTAATTTGTCTTCGGGTTTATTCAAAAAAAATTAGAATTTTGTAACAGTCCATGTAGACCAATCTCTGAATAATCGCCAGATCAGGTGAATTTGAATAACATATTTTATTTATTTTTTAACTTCTAAAAAAGCTTTCGACAAAAAAAGTGACAATCTACATATTATTATAGTCTATATCTCCTCGATAAAAAATATTTTGAAATAAAACTATGTCATAGTAAAACACGTTGCATGTCATAACAAAACCGTATAAAATACATTAAACGAAGATAACGTTCCCAAATATACATGAAACAACAACAATGATTACCGCTGTCGGTTGTTTTAATCATAATAATAGTAACAATAGTAAACATTACGTTTATCTCACAAAACTATAGTTATCATCATTATTTTTAATGGTTTCATACTTTCATTAACTATTTAAACTACCGTTAACTATTAGTTTATTTTAGAGAATATTTATAATCACCATGATTATCCAGAATATTATATAAGTTTTAGATTTTTAGCGAAGCAAATGTATTTATTAGATAAAGTTTAACATAAACAATCATGTGGTTTTTTTTTCGGTTTTTTTTCGATCATACCATTTGGAGCAGTAAATATTCTTCAATCTTCAACTTTAAGGCTGATTTCTGGTAGCAAATTGAATTTAGTCGGTACTTTTAGGGTCAAATAATTCTCTGAACTATTCAAAACAATCAGGAAAAACAAAAATATAATAACAGGAAACGGGATTATTTACGCAACAACAGTTTTTGACAAAATCGATATCGTTTTTTTTGTTGTAATTAAAAAATGAATAGACCAATGATGCAATTCAGAGTCTTTTTTGGCTATTCATAGACATAATAATATAGAAGACATTCTATATTATGGAATGTAATTTTTTTTAGTAGCGATTTTACTTGATTTTATTTATGAAGTAGTACCTAATTAAAAGAATAATAATGGATAGGATTTGAAAATGTTTTCCATTACGTAAGGGATACCGAGGCTTGTTGTCACATGGATCGGCTGTCACATCATATTCACTATATAGTATATTATGTACTGTATATTATACTATTATTATTTATTATCGTTTTCAAAATGTTTAAGCACAACAATAAATTATGAACATCTTATTAAGTAACTAAATCGGTGTGTCGGGAATAATGGCACGGCCACGGGTTTGATTATATAAGATTTGTCATGTGTGTGGGATAAATTCATAGGCCTAAATATACTGAAAAGTTTACTGAAAGACTTCTAAGTTTTCATTTACTTATTCAAAATATGACCATAGCTGATCCATTTCGTAGTTTTCAAAAATAAAACGTCGGGAACAGTTGTTTAATGCAAGCCACCTTCCGTAATAAAACTAACACAAAAATAATAGCAACCTCAGTGCGGAATACTACCGTGTTAGGTCAAAATTCAAAACATATAAAGCTCTTTTACTCGACCTAGATTTAATCATTAATTTTTAAGACCATACAACATGTACTGTGCACAGACCGAAACAAAATTTAGATTGTGTGACATTTATTCTAACATCTAACCAATGGACCCGATCAAAAGTTTTCAACTGAAACCTAACTGCGAAATGTCGATTTTTTACCGAACGTAATAATAATAATAATGAAAAAAATACGCAACAATACAAAAATATCTATGATATATATTATTATTGATGGGTTTTCGCGCTAATATCGGTATATTAAATATCGTGACTGGGAACTAAATATAAGTTATTGCATTTTTATCTAAACAATTTGTTATATTGGCGTGTGTCATATGAAATGACAATACCTACACAAAAAGAAACCGACTTTTTCCTCCTGCGTTGAAATTCATCGAAACTTCATGTTCTCTTGAATAATTTAAATAAAATATGAAATCATAAAATATATTCCAGCAAATAAAATACAGAAATACAACTATTATTAAAATCATTATATGCTGTACAATACTATTCTATTAGTTTTAATATATGAAATGTCAGTTAATTTTTATGTTCTGTTGAATATAATATATACTTCTGGAAGTTATTAACGGTCATAAGCTGTCTCTCTGGATGTATCATCTAAAAAATTCTACTATTCAAATACGTATTTATTTTATAATATCTTATTTTGGATTGAACAATATCTGCCACTTACTTGATTTCATTAAATATTAAACAGAAAATACAAATCATGTTGAATATTTTATTCTTCTGAAAAATAGATTGACCAATTTGTTAAATCATTCAAAATTGATATTGGTACATTGTTATTTTAAAAAAATAACAAGAATTGTCTTAGGGTCTGAGTGTAGCATGGTCGTATCGGTTTTAAGCGCGGTTTATGTTTCTTTTGCTTGTATAATTTCCAAGTAGAAATAGTGCTCAAATAGTTCCATGTTGGGTAACATTTTGATTTTAATAGGTTTCACTGGGTGAGAAAGCAAAAACAATCGTTAGATTCCGACAATAATATGCAGTTTAATGCTGCACGATTGGTTTTATTAACAAAATACATTTTAATTATTTTGTAGTAATTCAGAAATCAAGAAACCTGAATATTTATAACTTTCACAGATTTTTTTATTGTAAAATTTGTATTGGTAGGTACAGAATTTCGGCGTGATGAAAATTATTACACAATAGCTGTGAATAAATAATCCTACTGGGATACTGGTATACACAATGGCAGCACCTAAATAATGCAGGGGCGTCATTTGGGGGGGAGCAGGGTGTGCGACGGCACCACTAACATAATAGAGTAAATAATTGGCCCTCCATTAATGCTCCTATGCGCTGATATGATTACTATTAAAATTTAATAAAATATTCATGCATGTAATATATATTTATTTTTTATCAGCTTTATCATCAAATGTATCCCTATTTGATAACCGTGTGAAGCGCGTTTCATTATATAAGATAGTTCGCGCCAGCCTGCTGGTATCAGCTATAGTGGTGTAAGAATAGCATACATAATATATTAGAACCCGTAGATATCCACTAATTTAAATTTAAAAATAATTAATAATGTTTTATTTTGTATGAATATTGAATAGTGTATATAGTTTTTTAAATGCATTTATTAAAAAAAAATTCTTTATACCGCATTTGTTTTTTGTTTCTCCAAATAGTAGTAAAATGGCTTCTGTTGGCCGCTAGTTGCTACTTGTTTTAGTTGTTTATAACTTATAAGCTTTTAATACATTGAACTGCTAGCTATTTGAAAATTACAATATACATTAGTTGATATGACTAATTTTAATTAGGATTATAAAAGGAGATAATATTAACATACTTTAAACTACATGGTTATTGTTTAAATATTAAATGTTAAAATTGGCCTGCCTAAAATCTTGCACACCCGGAAAATAAACTGAAATGACGCCCCTGAAATAATGTTTAAACCAGTATAATATTTTATTTTATTTGTTCCATAACGAAAATAAAGTTTTTACATTTACTGCTTCTTCTTGCTGATACAAAAAATATTTAATGAGGGTATGCTTAATATGTTCATGTGTGTGTGTATGAGAGAGAAAGATAAAGAGCGAGATAGTGTCGGAGGAGGGTGAATAGACGTGTTTGTTGTTTTACATAATCCTCATCGTTTATAGGGGTCCACATTTGAGTGTAGGGATTAGATTGAATACTCGGGTGTCATTTGTGGCCCCCGACGGCATTGGGGTCAGAAAGTCAGAAAAATATTCACTTTTTTTTTATTATAAATATACCATTTTAGGAAAAAAGGGTTCTCGACCTAAGCTTTTATCATGCCATTTATATGCGTGTATGTGCGGTGGTTTATAAGCATTTGAACGTTATAAGCGTATCGGAAAGAAATGGAATGGATAATATTCATATTTCTCGGGGTGGTAGAAGGTGGAACGAGTACGACTTGAAAAAAAACGGCGTCCCGTTTGCTGTATTATATTATAAAATGACCTCTGGCTATGAAAAAAAACTGAACGTGTCGATGGTCAAATTGCAGGAGGGGGGATGTTATATTATGAAAACTGGATTACGTTTATAATGCGAACGGAAATGTAATCGAGACGGGTTGACGTGTACATCGGCGAATCACATCACAGACGATTTCTTGCGGCAGTTGTGCGTTTGAAATGTGTGGACGTGCACGCGAAATGAACTTAGGTGAACTCGTCGATAGAGGGTCTTTCGGTATTATAAGCCAGTGAGACGACGGCTAGACGATAAACATCCGTGGAGACTCGACGACAAACTACACCGGATTATGCATGTATATCCTCGTATACCGGAGGCGACACTTTGAGTAATGCGATCGGTACCCCCGTAAAAAGTGTAACGTATATTTATAGGCCCAGAGTCCTGAGTATATATTTGATTTGTTCTCGTCTAAGACTTATCTCTCTCTCTCTCTCTCTCTCTATGTATGTATTATATATCTCCGTTCCGAGCACAAAGGTAAACTTGGGTAAACCTATGTGTAGCTACCGTATAAGCTAAATAAGTTGTCGACGTTTTAGTCTCTTTTCCTTGGCCAACCTTCTCTATTATTATTTCTCTCTCTCTCTCTCTCTCTCACTCACTCACTGTAGAATTTAAAATTGGTTTCCCCCGAACGATAGTCACGGGTCAACGCATTGTTATCCATATAGGTACGACGCGCCGGTTGAATTAACGTCATCAAAATATCTATAACTTTATTATTACTGATATAATGGCGCTCGAAGGTCGCGTCGGAACCGTGTAGGTGTATAATAGTACAACAGCAGAGGTACGTCCTGTTAACATTTATAATAGTATACCTATGCAGTATGCAATATATTCTGGCACACGAGATCCAACGAGAATCCGGCCGTATAATTATGTGCGCATCGATGGGGATATCGATTCATATTGTTTTCCATCTAGTTGACTTTGGGAACGAACAATGTGCGTCGATGCGTGAGCGCGTGTGTACCGGATTTAATAATAATATATGATATTGTCCGCGGAAAAGATAGAACGGTTAGACCCGAATATTTACGATACGCGTTGCCAAACACACACGATCGATCGGTTAAACTGACGGAATCCGATGGATTTTCCCACCACGGACCATCGACGTTTTGATAAAAGCTCTGCGACGTTATAATAATTGCGAATTTTGAATCATGTACCTACCTATAATCATGACACGACATAATATATTAGGTATATAAATAAATATAATATAATACGCATTTTAATATATTATTGATTATACTAACCACTAGTGTTCAACGATTGCGTTTCAATTTTTTTTAAGGGACTTCTCTTGGATAAAGTAATAATTTAAATAACAACTATGACCATTTTTTTATCGTATTTAAGAATTCAGAAATAAATTAGTTAAAATAACAAAGATTATGTCTAAAATGCAAATGTATGAACAAATAAATTATCACAACAAACAATAGTACACGAGGTATCAAATGTCTGAGAGAAAAGTTTTGAAGAAACCAAATTTCTACGACTTCCGGTTGGCGTCAACAGTGGTGCACAAGCGAACTTTACACATGAATGCAGACGGAATTCGGCTATCCTAGCACATGAATAATATTTTGTTCTTATACTTGTAAAATAAATCATAAAATAATATTTATTTATTATAATGTATTGGAAAATAAGTTTATTCAAAACAATTTGAATTTATTTCAAATTAATACTTTATTCACTAAGGTACCAACTACCAATGTATAAGTAGGTAATATCTTAAATTAAATTTGATATCATACTATACTATATTTTGTTATAATAATTTCGTAACTATTGATACGATAGTGTAAATATGCATAAGTGATAATTATTATAAGAACACATACTATTGTGAGGATAAAAATATAAACTTAAATAATAGTTTTTTAGATGTTTTAAAGTACCTAACGGCTAACATCAAATGAAAGTTTAATTAATATTGTCGATAACTGCCACATAAATACAATATTTTTACAAAGTAGAATATTTTTTTTTATTTATTTGTTATTTGTATTTTATCTTAGTCGTCAATTTCACTGGTAATTAGCCATTATCGCACATAAAATTATTTACAATCATAATATTTTGTTTACAGGTTATTATTATTATTATTTTTTTTTTTTATACAGGATGTTAAAACTTAATACTATATAATATCAGTAGTCAATACCATAATTAATGTAAATAATTTTTTGGTTTGTAGAGTTTTATTTGTTTATATTTTACAACGAAGAAAAACTGAAATCATGTGACATTTGATTTCTGGAAGTTTATTATTTATACATTTATTATATTTTTCTTTCTACAAAAGAAAATCTTGTTAAAGTTAAGACATAAATCTTTATTAATACATTTAAATTCATAGAATTGTTATATTATTTTAGTTGTGAGACATTTTATTACGATTTATTTTTAGATTTATTCTGATGAAATCGACAGTTTTTGGAACAAGACTTATAACATTATGCTAATTAATTTCTCATTTTAGTGCTTTTCATCAATATATTTTATAAGTAATTATTATATTTGAAAATAAAACAAATACCAAATTTCTGAACTACATAATATATAACTAAAATTAGGGAAACTATTTATCAATTCCTAAAAGTATTTCATAACTATGCGTATTTTCTACCTAATTTGACCTAAACATAATAAGTAGACACACCTCACATACACACGCCTACATTATCATGTAGTAGGTTTGAGTAGACTTTGACTTATTGCAATAATGTATTAACATTGTTTATAATATTATTTAATCTATCCGGCAACAGAAATTTGTAACTTAATCGGTAAGTGTTATGATGTTGTGCTTTGTGAAAAATTACTTTCTACCGAACAAAAGTGGGGACTGTACGAGCTGTAATAATAACATGTAATTATTTTTCGTAACGTGCGTCAGAAACACTTGGTTTAATTATTTCTTTAGATTGTTTGTCATCGGTAAACTTTAATTATCAGTATTGTTGTTCATCAGACTCGTCCATACTTTGTTTTAATTATATTAGTTTATCCACAGGTATCTTATCAAAATCGATATCTCGTTGATTTCGTGACGTATCTATACTCGTTAACTGCATTAAAATTTCTTACCTTTAATATAAGAGACAATTCGAAAGTAAAAATCATTTTTTCTTTTTGTTGATATAATTTTATGGTTGGTAATAATTATTTCGACTATGCAACGAGTCGATGCGCGTCTCGTATTATTATAAGTTACATATTATTTTTTAAAAATGGTGAAATTTTATTTAATGTGAAATATTAAAAAGGTGGGCAAGTGGGTGTCGCTCTGCTGTACAGTAGGTTACAAGTGGGTCACTGTATAATGGATGATATTAAATTTGAATTCAATGATATAATATCATTGTATAAGAAAAACGATTCTGAGCAGAGACGGTATGTCAGTCTAGGTATAAGTAATATTATATACATATCTATGGTACTAAACCAAAAATTGACCTATAATAGGTGCCTATAATAAATTCCAAATTAATCATATCACAATATCCATTAGGTACTTATAACGCGTTATACATCAACAAAACCGTGATACTATCATAGATATATAATAATACACTTTAGAAGTTTCAAGTACCCACGAATAATATTATTCAATCACAACAAAAAACTAAAATAGTTATTCTAGGTTTTTTAATATACAGGGTGTCCCGTAAGATTTGACCGCCCGGATAAAAACCAGTTTATTGACGTTTTACTAATAAACTAAAAAAATTATTAAAAATCATGAGATTAATGAAAATAAAATGTTAAAAGCTCAAAATGTTCACAAAAATATACTCTATAGAAGGGCTATCTTCAATTTTTTCAAAAATAAAAAAATAAAAAATAATTTTTTTAACTTTTTTACTAAAAAATTTAATTTAATTAAAAAATAAAATATTTGTAGTGCTTACCTCTGCGAGTCTTAATAAAAAAACATAATTACGATATCTCCATTATTTCAGAAGATATCGCAATGAGTAAATCCTCACGGGACACCCTGTATGTAATTTCGTCCAAATTTGAATTTAAAATGTCAGTAAAAAATAACTGTGTTAATATATTGTTAGGATTTTTTGGTTACAGTACGAACTCTTTATGAGAACCTTTGTTTTAAATTTTCAATCCTTAGCTATAAAAATTGAACATTTTATAATTTATTAACTACAAAGATTCATTATTTTCGAGATTTTGATGAATTTTATCAAAATTCAATCTTTAAATGCTTATAAAAAAAAATTGTGCTTATGTATTTTTTATATTTTTCAATTACTATTGCAACTATATATCAAGAGCCTTGTATTAAATTTTTACACTTTTTGGCCCAACAGATAAAACTTTATTGATATTTATAGAAAAAAAAACTAAAAAAATTGAAAACTGAAAATGTCCGTAAACAGCTCAAAAAGAGTCAAAATATTTTCAAAATTTTACGGTGTATAGAAAATGCTAATTTAAACATTCAGTGAAATTTCCGTGTATCTACAGTTATTCGTTTTTGAATTACAACAAAATAAGGAAATCGCTACATGAGAAATCGAGTGAATATCCAATGTTGTAAAAATTTGAATTTCAAACGCTCATAAAAATTTAATTTGACTTTCTTATAGACATTTTTTTTTTGATAAAGGTAGATAATCTTATAAGGAATCTTGTATTACATTTTAAAATCTTAGATTTAAAAAGAAAAATTTTTACGAATTCTTAACTCAAAATAATTTGCTAATTTTCATGATTTTTCCATATTTTGTCAATTTTTGAACTTTAAATGCTTATAAAAAAAACTGTGACTAACGATTTTTAATATTTTTCATCTGCCTTTGAAACAATATACTAGTAGCCTTCTATTAAATTTTCAAGTTTTTTTAAACAACAAATAAAATTTTATTGATATTTCTAGAAAAAAAACTAAAAAAAAATGAAAAATGAAAATGTCCCTAAACAGTTCAAAATAAATCAAAATATTTTGAAAATGTTATCGTGTATAGGAAATGCAAATATAAACAACCAGTTAAAATGTCATGTATCTACGGTAATTTTTTTTAAAGTTACACCAAAAACCAAATTCAATTTTGTGAAAAATCGATTTTGAGTAAAAATTCCCGTTTTTTCTTAATTTTTTTATGGTTTTTCTTGGCACTTTTGAAAATTACTGTGAATCTTAAATGTTGACCTCCCCAATACACCAACGATATTCACTTTCCAATCGAACAAGATATTGAAGTTGAAAATCGAAGCATTATTTCGACTACTTATCGTGTACACAGACACAAAATATAAATAAATAAATAAATAAATAAAATAAAAAACACACATCATTGTAAAATCAATACATTCATCGTTCCACTCAGAATCTAAAATGTATTCTTATTCTGTACAGTTTCGCTTCAGCGTCTTGCCCCTGTGGACGGCGGAACAGCACGGCTTCTGGTCTAGACAATGTTCCAGACCGGTAGTTGACGCTAAACGCCAAGTCCATATAAGCTGCAAGGAATCTATACTTAAAGAAGATTTACGCTGAGCACGTCATTTTACAAAAAAAAAATAATATATTTTTTATTAATAACAGTAGTACGTTATCATCGTCTAATAAAAAGTTTAGTTGGTTTTTTATTAATATAAAAACAATAGCAAACTTTCTATATGATATTCTTCGAAGTTGATCAAATACGTCATAAGTCAATATATTTTCACTCCGTAAGATAATACTTAATATGTGTCATAAATTATAACGATACAAATTTTGTAATTTATTAGATTACAGAGCATAATCCCAAGTACCCTAAAGATTACTTCTCTCGAGTAGGTTTGTATTTTTAATTACCATATTAAGTTTATTTGAGAATAATCATTAGTTAAGATGCACATCAAGACTAGGATACGTTTTTAAAATCTGTGAATAAGGAAATTTTTCACAAGCAAAAATTTAATTTATAAGTAATATGACAAAAGTTACATGTTTAAATATTAAAAAACTATTACCTGTATGTATTGCATACATACTTTTAAAACAAATCATTAATATATTATATATCACACTTTTTATTTTTTATTGTATATAGTAGGTATATACATCCTGGCCAAACTAATTTGTAAATTTGTGACTATAATAATACGAATCAGATGTCAAAAAGAAAAGTATACTTTATTCACAGACTATTATAGTATATTTATTTTTATTGCCAAATTCTTACTCATAAAGTAAAAAACAAATGGAAAAAAATCTAAGCTCGACATCGCAGGTACAATAAGACTCGAGTTCACAAATATCTTCCCGTTGTTAACTCTAAAGTATTTTAAACTTTCCAGATATGGTATCGGTACTTTCAAGTACATTATGTAAAGTTATTTCTATAGTGCATTCATCGATTTGATACTTCATTGTGCGTAAACGACTTCAAGGATATACGACATGAACGATGTATCAGACTGATATTATGTTAATCATCATTTTGCCAAATTGCCAAAGATTCGAGGAGAGCTAAAATAAAACAAGAATGGAAAATTCAAATGTTGTCATTATATAAAGTACACACACACACACACACACAGTGAATATAATGAATTATAAATACATATTTTTTGTGTTGCTTGGATTTAAAATACCTACTAAAAACCACTAATAACGAGTTGTATTATTGTTGAGAATATTTTTTTGAATTCGTAATAAATTAACATTAATTCGCATTAAAATTAAATTTTCATGGAAAACACTAGACAAAATATAACGATCGTTGAGTTTGGATCATATTTAACTTTCTCAAATATTATCTCTTTAAAATAATTAAATACAATTTATTAAAGATTAGGACAATATTATTATCTGTAATTGTTCACTTTATTCTTCTACTTAAAAATACGAAATGAGTTTATGACATCAATCGAATATTTCACAAATCGTTTTCTGATACAATCTAATTGTATTCAAACTCAAAAAACCCTAATGTTTGATAATGAAAAATAACTATAAATCTACGGGGATAATATATCATAGGTAGGTATGAGGCTAAAGACATTTTGTGAACGTGCTGAATTGTATATTATATACAATATTACTGACTAATGGCCCAGACAGTTGAAACGCTGGAGAATACAACAGAAAATATCGTAAATTTGATTAATTGATTTAAATTACAACTACTTTAGCACTGAATGATGATAATAATAATAATAATAATTAAAAGTTAATACCTTGTTTTCACAGCCTGCTAGCGTCGATATATTTCGTCGAGAAGTCGGTTGAGTGGTGATTACCATGGCATTCGATTCGAGAATATTTTAGATGTTACCGAATTCGTGTTTGCTGCGATAGAAACGACGTAATATACTGTCCCTACATACCAAATCATAATTACACAAAATCTTGGGGGGATCTAAAATTAAATCAACCAGTACAACGATATATAAGTATTACTGTCTAAAACTAATAGGATTTTGAAAATTTATATTTTATTATTACACTAGAGACTAGGGAAATTCTTTAAGTTGATAACTTATTTATTAATAATTTGTTAATGAATAATATTTGTAACTTTTTCTTAATTTTTCGAGTGATAAAAAATAAATGAAACAGTCTTTTTTAAGAATTTGTATTTTACTAATTTTATTGAATGACGGTTTTTTTTGTGGCCATTCATTATATCACACGAAATAAAAGAAGGTCATTCGATATGTTTCCCTCAAAACACTTAAAGTCCAAAAAATGGACCACGAGTTCATAGAGGTTGTTGACTGCATAGGACAAGTCGTTAATAATTCAATTTTTTAATATTAATTAAAAAGAAACTTGAAATTTACAGTAAACGAATGTTGGATACTTATTCGTTATCACAATAAATTAATCAATTAGGACTTAGGGATAAGAGCAAAGTATTTACAGGATCCTTAAGAAACTCTTGACCTAACTTATTATTAGTAAAATGACGACTATATTATAGTTGTATAATTGTTCATATTAATAATCAACAATTATATAAATCTCAATATAAGAGGAAAATTTCTAAAAAAAAAAAGTTTTAATAATTAATTATTGTATACGTTCTATTTTTGTAAGGACTTGTGAACAACTTTATACGTGCATCGATTAACTTTTTAAATTAAAACTTACTTGGCAAGTTGGGTGTACATTTATATCAACATAATATTGGTTACGACGTATATTATTTATTTAATAATTGATGACTTAATTCTTACTAAGAAATTGAAAGCTATGGTAAATAATATGCTATTGGTAGGTAAGTGATTCAAAAAAACACTTTGAATAAGGAATTTTTCAATAAACTAAAGTAGTTAGAAAGTGGTTCGAGTATTATAATACAATACAAAATATTGTATACTATTTTAAAATAAACAACAATGATATCGTCATCGAGTACATACATTATATTACATTTTTCGAGATTTTAGTCTTAGGATTGTAATAATTGCTATACACAGTGAGTATACTTTTAAATTGTAAATTCTTAACACGTTAAACTATACCTGAAAATATTAACCTAGTTTGTCAGTATTGACGATTTGTGTGTGATTCAAAAGAAACAATATGTTAAATTGAAAACGCACCAGGTGTATAATAATATTTATTTTTTTAAAGTGAAGTCACGTTGTCTCGTATACTACTTGTCTTATTTACTCAGTAACTACAAAAAATATCAAATATATGGACGAGTTGATATTTTGTGGATAAATCAATACCATGTAATATCGTGTGAGTGCGTGTGTGCATGGTCACGTGGAACTCGGTGGTTAGAATCTTTACAATACCATTTTATAATAAAACCTACAGGAAATCGGATTTTTTTTATAAAATGCGGGTAGTTACACTTACCACACGTATACATAATATATTTGTTTAACAAAAAAACATTTTTTTTTTTTTTTTTACTTAAAAAATAAATCTGACTCAACTAATATGGTCTTCATTGTGTGTATATTTTCTATATTTACTTTACCAACGACAACATCAACAACAAAATACGAATAAAATCGAAAAGGGCAAAGACATTGGATAAAACATGTTTTGTATTTTATATTTTGCAGTCTGCAGACTACATATTATTATTATTATTGTATGGAAACTTGATTAAAGGGCGTAGTCGATAAATTGTTTACGGAAACACCTAATTCGGAAAATGGAACTGTTATGTTTTCTGCAAATGTTTTACAGTATACACTATACATTTATAATACGTTTTGTTACGTGAATTATTTGATAACTATTGATGCATAATATAGTAAATGTACGCATTTCGTAAGTAAGATTATAATATATTTTGTTTGTGAAGATCAAATTGGGCAAGTTTACAAAAATTATTTAAAAATCAAAATCACCTTTATTTAATTACCTATGTTTCTGTATATTTCTTACTTAAATCAGTATTGTCAATAATACCAAATACATCATGAGTTTTTAATATTGTATTGAGTTATTTGTCACTATCGCCTGTTTGAATAAATGTAATGCAATATAAATGTTAACTTTAATTTACTATACTGAAGAAGAAAATATATTGTTACGAATTAAAATTAAAATGACAATCTGTGATATTGTGATGTTATTTTTCAGTTGGCATCTATTTTTTTATGTTTATATATTATCACAATTTGTGTAGTTATGAGATATTTAACATTCGACTTTGTGTTTTTATATTTGTAAATAGTGTTTTGTTTAGAAATTATTAAACAGCGATTTATACTTGAGCTTAATATATTTCGGCAATATGGGATTATGTATAAGGAATAATAATATTGAAATTCCGATTAGGATACAACAAGAAACCGTATATCGGGGAACGTGCGTTAGGTACATTTACTTTGAAGCAAGATAATGGTATGTTGCCAGTTTGTGATATTAAACTTGAAAGCAATAATAAATCATAACATTCGTTAAAGAATACGGAGCTCTTCAAAGTACCAACTAATAATGGTTAGACTTTCGTCTGTAGTCTGTAAATGTATGCCACATAAAACTTTTTGTTTACTCTTTCCGTCGAAAACAGAGATCACAGAGCACTATAAATCATCATTGAGGAAACCAATACGTATACGCATGCTTCAATTTTCTAGGAGCTTAAAATGCAAAATGCAAAATTAGTTTTTCATTGCACAAAAAAAACCATCTAAAACAAAAACTACGAAATTCGTTGAACAACTATAGTCGAAAAGTTGCATAATTGAAATTGAATGGCCCAATTTTTATATTTTTTTTTTTTTTGATAAGTGTTATACTCTAGGACAATGGCCAAAAGCGTAAAATATATTTTTTTATACATAATATTATACTATGTTTATTCGTCTATACGTTATTAATGATTTAAGGCGAGGGGTCATTTTATAGTTTTGTGCTACACAGTAACGGTAACACGTCATCTTCTTGAGTCTAAAATATTATTATATCTTTCTGACCGATTACACGTTACAGTTTCCATGGCAACCAAACAATAACAAAGATGAAATTAATGTAATAAAGTTCCTGGGTTGCCCCTATAGCAACCGATGATTAATATAATTAGGTTAGTAGCTTGGCGTGGCACGTTGGCTGCTACCAGTCGCGGAAAGCAACTGGGAGTAAATAACGGCCACAGCTACTAGCTCCCGGATGGGTGACCACCCTTAGCCGCAGGGCTTAAGTTCAAAAAATGTATGTTGCCATAGCAATCTTATTCTACTTTTTTTAGATTCTGAGCGTAGATATGAAAGCATTAAATTTATCATTCATATATATGTACCGATGTGTCCACCTGCAATGTGGACACAACTCCATGATTTCGTTGTTTTCTGGGAACTACATGGGATCTCTGGTGATGAGACCGCTGGCAAAATCAACATCCTCCGTGTATTGACCTCGGACCATTCTTATCCCTTGATCTATCTTTTGTCTAATATTAAAAATATCGTCGATAAATAAATTATGATTCAGTTGATGGAAAAGTATTGCCCCTAATTTTTCCACTTGGAAAATTCTCCCTCTTCGATTTCTTCTAACGTACATCCATTTCTTCTCTCCCTTGGTTTTATAAATAGAAGTATTCCCGCAAAACATTTTCATTATCTCTCTCCTTCGCTTTGACCATACCCTTCTATTTACCCTAAAAGATGCTCCCCTCCCCTCCTGTACTTGACAGAATTCTTCATTCACCTCATTATTTTTGACCGTCCATTTTCTTTCTACCAATGAAATATTTTTTTCGCTTTAATTATTCTCCTCTTAATAAACCAGACCAAAAAACAAAACAATTATTTTATGAAACAATGTCCACACCAACCGATGGTATAGGTACACAGATATATTAGCATATTGTGGCTTAATTGATTTAATAAGAAATTCCGTTGGAATTGAAATGTATGAAAATAGAAAATTAATTGAAAATAGGAGACACTTTTTCGTTACGTAATATTACAGATTTTATGACTTAAAAATATTGATCGAAAAACCTCGAAACGCAAATCAATTACCTACATCGTTGTAAGGATTTTTCATACTATCGCATGAATTAGAAAGCCCTAAACGTAGCCTGTTGGGTAAACGACATTGTGTATTTTCATATGAGGTAATGCATGCTGCTATAAACTATGTTCGTGCGGCAAACATTAAATATTAATTTTTCACGGTAACCCATTTTGGGTAAAACGGTCAGGCAGAAATTTCATGCGCGTATTTCATGTAAACGACAATATGTAAACCTTGTAAAGTTTTTGCATTCATAAAAGAGGTCCCTGGGGTAACCGAAATGCGGTCGTATCGTAAGGTCTGTGCATATACAACAGCCACATTATACGGTATTTGCCCAACATCGATTCGGCGATATTAGATTGGACAGTATTGTTTATCTAATCGACAAAATTTGCTTCGTAAACTCGAAAACGAACGTTCGCTTCGATCGGGCTAGGTCGAAGTACCAACCATCCTCTGTTTGACACCATCGAAAAAAAAAATACAGTTAAACCTTACCAAATGGACACCTCCCAATAGCCGGCGAACCGACTACACACTTTCTTCAACCTGAACCCTCTGAATAACGGACACCTCCAAATAACAGATACAATTTTAGCGACCGGGAGTATCCGGTATTTAGAAGGTTGATATTTGCTGACAGTTTGCTGGAGTTGGTTCCCGAGAAAATTTGCATTATTTGGAGTATCCGCAGTTGGGGGGGGATGTCCGTTAAGGGAGGTCTCAGTGTATTTCATTCGATGAAACAAAAGATTATTGGTACTTCAACGAATCATTTAGCCTTGACATTCTATTGTTTTGCAAAAATTCGGGTTTTCCCACGTTAATTTGTGATACCAAATACAAGGCAAACAACACACGAGTTCGATACACACGATACTGTTTGCCATTGAAAACCAAACAAAAAAACCAAATACTTAATAAAACAAACTGCACGTCGATGTTGGATATGTCATAATATGTATTATCTCATAGTGAAACGAACTGGCGCGATCGGTTAGTACGAAACCGTTACGTGAATTGGTATATTATTATTATAATAAGCTTGTAAATTGTAACGATTAAAATAAGCTCGCATGTTTTTACGTCAAAAACAAAATCTCTCGTAAGTTATTTATGATGCTCCGTTATTCGCGGTCGTAAATATTAAAGTTTCAAAACTACAATAAGTGCGACGATTTACGAGTGTGAAACTTTAATGGAGCAAAACGAAAACACTAATAACAATAACAATAATAAATAAAAACAAAAAATAATTCTCACTCATAATACACCTATTATAATAATACCGTGACCGCATCATAAGCGTATACTTGACCATACATTGCGTGGTCACATTTTGCATATGGTAAGTACCTGGCTGTCAAATTTTAAGACAAATTTGGGGTTAGGGGGGAGGGGGCAATCGTCGCGGGTGACTTGACGGGCCAACCGTCCGGAGACAAAAAAAAAACTTTATAATTAATCCAGGGGGATAATTACTCGGTCAATGGACTTTGGTTGATCGTTGTATTTTCATAATTTATTTTTTTGTCAAGTCGTCGTATCTACATAACAATATTATATAATATTATAACTACGGCGGGGCGCAGGTCGCGATGATCCGAATTAAGGTTGTATAACACTTTTGATAATTTGACACCAATTTATTAAAGCGTTAGAATATAAATTATAATATAATATAATAATAGGGTCGAGAACTTTAACAAACAGTGATGAAGGTCTATATTTTTTTTTTAACCAGATATACACTTCAGGTGAATGATGATAGGTCGTTGGTAACAGTTTCGAACAACTTCTGGGTTCGATCTCTCTAAACCGAATCGACACCTCCTTCAAAAATAATTGTGATACGTAGTTTTTAATATAGTTGCCGAAATATAAACTGTTGTCGTATTATTTCTTATCTCGGATTAGATGTATAAAATGAAAAATCCATTACGGTCGGTACAGAAATGAGACACGGTTTTTCGTTTCCTGAAATAAAGTGGTGATTCTTATACTCATTTCCTTTAACCGCACACCGTCCGTACCCTATGTATGAGAGAAACTCTAAAGCTTATACTTACTTAGACTTGCGTGACTCGACGACCACGCTTCTAACGGAACAAAATCATATCCCTTCCCAAAAAAAAACAGTTCCACATTTTTTTCGAAAATAATTCAATTGACAGTGGATATTTCCATTTTTTGTTAAAACGTTTTCTGTTTGGTTAGCGTATTATACGCTGTTAATTTCAATTTATGTGAGAGTAATTTTAAAGTCACCTAAAACAATAAACAAAAATAGAAGTTCCCTTAAACTGACGGAAAAATTAATTATTGCTAGGGAACTGTTTACTCATATCTTCATCTCTCTTAAAACCCCCCTGTCAAAAAAATTATAGTACAGTGCGGTTCCTAATCGGATTATATTCTGTGATCGTGCTTCATTGATATTTTTTATTTCACTATTGTTTGTAAACGCTTGAATACCTGCATCACTGATTGTGATTGTGATTGTGTTCGCAGTGCGGAGAGAGCTGAGCCGGAACAAGCGGACCATGTGGATACTGTCATCGATCGCGGTGGTGTTTGCAATCAGCTGGCTACCGCTGACAGTATTTACTCTGCTCGTCGAATTCCAGCCGCACCTGATCGATTCCACGGACGCACTGTACAAGGCGTTCGCGGTCGTCCACATGATGGCCATGTCGACCACGTGCACCAACCCTCTGCTGTACGGCTGGCTCAACACCAACTTCCGGCGGGATATATCCGGTATATGCCGGCAGATGTGGTACTGCTGCGGTGACCAGAAACCACCTCCCAGGCGGAGGCGGTACCCGTCTGTGGCCACCGACTACCGCGGCCCGAACGACCGGCGGCTGGGGCTTGGGTCCGAAGCTGCCGGCGGATGCGGTGGAGGGGGTGGCGGCGGTGGCGGTTTCGGTGGAGGTGGTGGTAGCCGGAGGCACCAGATGCACCACGACCCCGAGACCACCGGCATGTCGATGGTGGTCAAGAGTGACCGGAGGTTCAGCACCAGTTACCTGACCACGCTGACCACGGTCACGTCCCGGTCGCAACCGGGTTCCAGCATGGGCCGCGTCGAGAACGTCTAGAGACAGTATGGTTTAATCGTCGATGATTACTATAATATATTATACATTAATAATAATAATAATAATAATACGATAGCGATAATGATGTCGTCTTGCAGTTCCCTTCGGTGGGGCGTGTATACTATAATATTGTTATTTGGGGGGAAAAAACATTAGGGTGACATTATGATATTATTACTACAAGCAAAAATATTATGTTAAAATAACGACAAATAATAAGGCTACGCGTTGATAGCACTAACGGTAACCTGCAGTTGTAAGACGCGTCGCCAGGTTATCTGTCGGTTACCCAAGCATACTAAATGTAGGTATACACGAATTTGCCTAAGTGCCGACGAAATGGTGCTAAAGGGTGTTTTATTTTTCTACTATTATAATAATAAAAACAATATGTAATTATTAATCCTAAAATTTGTCAGGAAACAAAACTGTTGAGTACAGGCCTGGGCCCACGACATATTTTTGCGACCATGTGAAAGTCTCATTTTAGGCAGTTAACGCTATTGGGTCAACACAGACATTATGTTCTATATACATACAGAGTGATTCACCAAGTATTGTCACTTCTTGTTTACTTAGATAATGCGTTTATTTAAATTCTGATTTTTTTTTTTTAGAATCTTTAATATTACGGACTATAAAGACATATTAAAATACCATATTTTTAATTACTTTGATTTACTTTGTACTATATTTTAAGAAGTACCCTGTATCGATTTTTAAATGACAACCACGATATTTTACTGTAAATTATTTAGCAGATGATTTTTTTGCAAATTTAGCCTACTCTAAATTTAAATTCTAACAAGTAGTTATTCAAGTTATTAAACATTGTGCACAAAGGATAATAATCCAAGATAAAGGCTTTAATGATATAAACATTGTAATAATTAATACTTATTAATTACCATTTTATAATTTGTAAAAATTGTCTGAGTAGGTATTATAGTAAGTACGAGATTAAATATTACATCTATTTTATATTTATGTAAAACCATTTTAAAGGACTATTATCCTTGCGTATACATTTTAATAACTCGGAAACTAATCGTACCAAACAATTTTTAAAAAAAATATATACTTACAATATTTATCGTAAAAAGAAAAGTTTTCAAAAACAGAAATTTGTATCACTACAGGACACTTCTGACATAGTCCAAAATATCCAAGTATTTAACACTATGGTCTTTAACTATCCTTGAAAATTAAGAATTTGAATAAAATATACATTGTTAGAGGAAAAAAAGAAAAGTGAGCATTTTGGTCAATCACCCTGCATAAGTACAGCCCGTGAGACACCACGAGGATAGAAATTCTTGAAACTAGACAGTTTTGAAAACTCTCAAACTAACAGTTTTTTTCGCGGTTTTGAGTTATTAAACTACTAATAAATAATTTATTTTACACACTTGTTGTATATATTATATTAAACTGTAGTTATTATTATGTGTAAAAGAAAAACGACACTTTTTAATAACTTTACAACGTAAAAATAACATTGTTAAAATTAATATTTTAAAAACCATTTTCCACGGTTCAAAAAAAAATGTACTTATTTTTCATTCAGTACACAGTTTAGAGTAAATGCATTAAAAGAACTTGAGTGAGTATACTTTAAATTAATAAGTATTCATCATGTTTAAATTATTAATAATATTTTAAATTTCAACTAAGAATTCGAAAGGTTTTTTCAAAATAATATTATTATTATATCAGTCTCGATAACTATATTATCTTCTGAAGTTGAAGTTATTTAAATATAATATCATCAGCTTATAGAGAAACACAACATAATATATTTCTTGGCATAAATAGTTATGGCTAATAATAACTAGTACAACAACAAAATTGCTTAAACTTTTTATTTTTAAGAAGCGGTTTGCTATTTTTTTAGAATATGTTCATTTTTTGACAAAATGTATAGTTTTTACCAGTCAACCATTTGTTTAACGCGATCTCATTGAAATTCAAAAGTGATCATTTGAGAAGTCGAGTAATTGTTATGGAACTTAAAAATATATTGGCTAAAGCATTTCATTAGTTTTATATTTTAATTAGGTATGTACTAGTATAATAATTATTAACTAAAAAAAAAAACAAATCAAACAATTCATACATAATTATTCTACTGCAGACTTAAAATTTCGAAATAATATTCCTAAAATTTTAATAGAGAGCAAGAAAAGAGGTGTTTTTAATTCGGAGCATAATTCATAAATATGACGTGGGCTTGGAAAAGTTGTTTTATTAAAATAAATTAAGAACTGAGTTCAAAAAGCTAATTTATGTTTAACGAATGTTTAATGAAATTATCAATATTGATTTGAGACGTTAAAGCTACTACATAGTGAAACAAGTTAGTATCATCAAGTAGTATATACTTTTAAATGCATTTACCATATTATAGACATTTCTTATACCTACTGTTAGTTTTGTGTGAATCAACATAATACTGTAAAATAAACCTCTTAAGTAAATTACGTTATTCCATTATTAATTGTTAATAAAAGAATCATGTGTGTACTAAATTATTAAAATCAATTTTAAACATAATTTATACATAATATAATATTGGTGTTATTTTTAATTTACTTATTTTTTACTAATTATCAATACATCGTTTTAAAAATTGCATTCATTAATTCGAAAATAATCAAACAAAATACTTGAGTTAGGTTATTTACATTAAACGAGTATCCGATATGAATACGTTTAAAATATTGCGTGTACCTTCCGAAGTCTCACTACGGACTGAGTCCTATGTAACTTTTGACTGATAATAATAGTGAATTTGTGCGCCGCGTCTTGACGGGTTTTGTTTTAAAAACCCTCCAGACGCATGTCTTGACATACAATTTTATAATTTATAATTTATGAAAAGCGATACGGCTTTAGTTTGGCTAGACAGCACGCCGACGCGTAGTAGATTAATGATTATTAACATAGTAATATAATCAATTAAACTGCAATGTAAAATTATGTAAGTACTTTAAGCCAAGTGTGTATTATAATATGTATTACTATTAATTTATTTTTTAACATTTATTACATGAAGAAAATTATTGTTGTTTATACGAACGGCGTATAACTGAATAACATGATTTAATAATAGTATAATATTGTACAGCTCTATTTGGATTAGAGCGCAATAACATATATTGGATTTAAGGGGCAAATGGACAATCTTGGGACCACACTACAATCATGTTTATATTTTATAGTATTTTGATTTGTATAAAATTAATTTACTCGACTTATCTTCGACATTGTTAGTATCCATCCCGATCCCCCCCGTAAACGTTCGCATCCACAAAATATGACGTGTGAACAGAATTGTTGAGCCGTCGACCGAAATATCTCACTCCAAAACAACGAGTGTACTCCTGCAGACAGGACAGACCGATCATACATCGATCATATATTATAATATAGGGTACCTATGCTCTATTCGAGTCGCTCGATCGACCGATAAAGTCTGTTTGCTTTCGCAAGTTGCCCCACCCGTGATAGGTTTCATACCGACGCCAAGTGACCTTTATTATCACATTACAGTGATATAATGGGCGAGTGCTAAAGTGGGTGAACTCGACTCGAATAGAGTGTAATACTGTAATATAACGGTATTATAATAATATAATATAGTATAATGTAATGATGTGTGTATAATTCATGAATCGACGTTAACAACAGCTGATAGGTATGTGTTTATAGCGAAGTAAGTGACGGTTGACGGACATGTGTAAATCGGACAAATCGTTGTTATAATATTAGGTAAGTGATCATTTTTAAAAAAAAAATATATAGATTTTTTTCTGCCAAAATATATGATTTTAAACCGATGTTTTAAGAACCGTTAAAACTTTATAGTAACCTGAAAATATTTATTTTGAAAACAATCTCTTACCAAAACACTGCCATGGGTACAAATACAACTATTGTACGGTTATGATCAACTACTGTCAAATGCACAATTGAGCAATTAAGATATCTCTCAGAGTAAAAATAACCGATTAAATAACTGTATGAAATAGTTTTGATAAAATCTAGTTTTGTCTTCTAGAATTATCACACTACAAACACACAGCAATGAAAACGGTTTCGTTTTTTTTTTTTTTTCTAATTTTAACTTACACGACATTCGTCGTAGTTGTTTATGTTCTACCTGCGGCTGGAAATTAAATTTATCCAAATTTCAAATATTTAGTCAAAATTCGCTACCTGATAAAACTACACATTTTATTCATATGTGTAGCTGTATATATTTGGAAAGTTTTGAATATTTTAGTACACTTCTGATGGGGTAAATTGATGGGGTAAAATATAAAACAAAAGAGCCATGAGCCGTGGGATAATTTTTCATTAAACAACGCCGACGCATTTTGTGTTAGTAGATTTATCACCAAAATTTATCTCGTAAGCGGCATATTATACAATTGTTCGTAGAACCAACTAACAATATAATATATAATATACATATATATTATATTATTATCCAACCCTCGCATTATAATTATTGAAAATTAATTTAAAAAGGACACACCTTTGTCAATGATAACACGTGAACTTGATGTTAATTTACCGTGTTGGTTAGCGGCGACCAGTGTTATCCGCAGGCCATTGTGTTCAGACTAATTTAAATGCACATACAACTCATAACAGGTAGGTACCTACATTATCAAACAATGTTGGGATATACTCCGAGTATGGATTTTTTATTTTTCATCAAATTATTCAACCCCCAGAGTTTAATAATATTTAAAATTTATCGGGTACAGTTATTATTCTTTTTCGACAAATTCACGAACATCGGCATCTGGTTAAATTTTTTTTCAGCAGAAATTAAAATCTTATAGCAACACCGATACATGTCCGTATTCGGGTACTCCTTATTCGACTTTGAAGGAATCGATACGACCGTAAAAGAAAGACAATTCTCAACACAGTTCTCTCTCATCAATTTTCACGAATATCAATTAAAATAATAGGTATAGTTGAGAAACAGTATATTCCCTGTTGAATAACATACACACTAGGTACCTAGTATCATACCTAACCTCACATATTAATCAAAATAAGCTCTATTTCACCTACGTTTTTTGCCTTAAGAATGTTTATGACAATTTACTGTAAGGGAAAAACTGTGTTAACTTGATATTTGTAAATAGACATCTATTAGAAAGTAAAAGTCACGTCAAACATGTCGATTATTTAGATTGTAAATAATATAAAAATAAAAATAGTGACGTGTGTAAATTTATATTATATTAATATAAGTATTATTGTTATTATTTAAAGAGGGGTTATACTTTTTTTCCACATAACTTATTTTAGATCACTCTACCTCCGTTGTAATGTTCAATGTCCACATTTATATTTTAAAATAATGTATAATATTAATAATAATTAAGTATTAACAAACATTTCGAGAATCGTCTCGGGAATTTATATAAACGCAATATAAAAATGTAATTCTGTGTCTAATATATTGCAATAAATAAAAAATCGTAAAAATTTATAAAGTATAATATATGTATTATTATTATTATCCATTTATAGTCACGATTCTTAACTAATTAATAATATTAGGGACGGGAGAACAGTAAGTTGATATAATTATTGATTTTTTGTTTGTTTAAGAATAACACCCATTATAATAACGTATGACTGCATAATATAGAAAATAATTATTTTTAAAAATAAGATTAGAATAAAGATGACGGCAATCGATGAACAAAATGATTTGTACTTTTTGTAGTTTCTGACTTATTATCGTATGAGCATATTATACTTTCCTATATTATATTGTAATATTAAATAAAAATAAACTTTAGTTATTTATTATTGCTATTATTATAATTTATTTATTGTATTAATGTGTTTATGAACAATATATATAATAACCTATTTTGTATTAATGTACTTTATTATCAATATTTTAAAGAAAAGATGGTTTCGAAATAAAATGTTATACATAATACGATTGTAATAATAAACGACCAAAAGTATAATTGTGATTTTATTTGTCCTATATATAGTTGTGTTAGCTCATTGAAAGGAAATATGATAGAATATTAATTTATAATACCTATTCATCGTTCTAGCATACATTTACCGTAAACATTCTGTTTAGACTTAAGACGTCGTAGTTGAAAAATAACCATAGTCAAGAGTCAAGACGTTCCTTGAATGGCTTAAATCTTAGCGCTTCTACAATTTGTAGACATTACGGCTTATATAGAAGTATAGACTACATAATATGTTTCAGGTAAGGTCCACTCAATCCAGACAAGCTTGGTTAACTTGGCATAACTTCCCAAAGGATGCAACTGCCTTGTATTAAGACTCTGAGTTTAGAAGTTAGAAGTTATGAATACAAAATTTATAAAATTAAAAATGATTAATGTTGTCTTAAAAGTTTACGGAAATATCAAACTCGGTGAGTACTAAAAATTTAAAATAATATAAATTGTAACCTAAAAAAAAAATAGCTCTTGTTAAACTATTAAAATTGTGACTAGCTATTCAATCTTTAAGATTAAAAATTAAAATTTTATTATAAATAGAAAAAAAACTACAAGTTATGCTTTCCAGCTTTCTAAAAATAATAAATGAACAATTATTAAATTTTAATAATTATCAATTTTTTTCTATCAAATTCAAATGTTGAAAACAAATATTATATGAGTAGGTAAGTTGAATCAAGTCTTTATAATATTATATAATAAGCTTTGTGAGAGAAGATAAGAAAATGAAAGAAAAAAGGGGTCTTTTGTTGTTATTGGTAATTATACCTTTTTAACATTCATAAATTCAAATAACAAAAGTAGTATGCTAAGTGACATATGTTTCGTATGAGATGTAAAAGGGATTTTAAAACACAAAATTGGTTCATATGATTAATTTCCATTTGAACATTGGTTCTTTTATAAATTACTGTTCGTACAATCATGTTCATCTTCATACCTACCTATATACGTTTTATTTAAAACGTCTTTTTACAATTTATATTTATATTTAATATATTCTAAATGTTTTTTATATCGTTAGGGAAAAATATTTATTTTTTTGTGTTATTGAGTTTTAGTAGTATTTTTATTTTTCATACTTTTTTAGCCCCTAGGCGTCTTGTCACATCGCTGTATTATTCAGATTTAACAAAACAATAGTACAAAAATACTATAATCAATGACGAATTACCTAACAACGTTGGCCTCATCATAATAATAATTGTTGATTGATATCCCACGTAATAATTTAAGTCACATTTAGGTACGAAGATCGCCCGCATGAATCCGAATACTCTGCAAAGTATGTTAAATAGTTCATCAAGAGGGTCAATATATCTGTCAATATTGACCCCAAAAGAAACAAGCGAGTATCGTATTTGACGAAAAACGTATTTTAACAGTTGTAGTAGTAGTTGACATAAATTAATTTTTTTTAATAAATGTCAATTATACGGCAATCGTGGCAAATTGTACGGCGTTTTGTATAGAGAGCACTCAAATTGGCAATATTAATTTTACAACGAGTTGTGCCTGTACAGGAAGACTGATGTTTTTTACACAACGGTTGCTTCGCATTTTGAATAATTTCTCCGTACGGTGCACCTCACGCTGCTTTGTTTTCTTTTATTTCCGGTAGTTAACACTAGTTTTTCATTATTTGTGATTTATCATTATTTCTAGAACGGAAAACCAACCATTTTTCTCGCGCACAGCCACTGTCCTTATGAATGTAAAAGCTTCACATTTTGCCCTTCAATGTCAATAATGTTTTTTTTTAAACGTAGAAACACTGTCACCGTCTGTTTTTCTCTTTCTTCGCCCCACATTTCGACAATACACATTTCATAACTTTCTGTAATTCACCCGTCACGGGATATATTTTCTATTGTTTCGTCGGAACACGACGTTTTGTTTTCAGTCATTGTCCCATCTAATTTATCACTGTCCACCGCATCTTTTGAAAATACATAACGCCTATGATGATTCCCCTGCACTACGTTTCTCCAAACAACTATCGTCGTACCTCGTACGTTTTCCTTTTGGGCATTATTTTAAACCGTACAATAATACCATGTCATAATATACGATTTGAGCAAAATAATAACGATAGTGAGTTATATCCAAACGCCGGGAGAAACATATTATTTCCAATAATTATATACGGATCACTCTCATAATGATAATCTCATCTGAAATGAAAGTACAAAATGAAATAGTTTTATATAAAGGGATTAGACATTGGTACTCTATACGCGTATAGTCTCGTATCTACCCAGAACAATATTAAAGCCGCAAAAACCCGTGTAGCTTAAATTGATTACGTGCCAGTAACACACAAACACGACCTATTAAACTTAATAAATTTGTTCTCGAAATAATAATATATACATGCGACCGTACACAAGTTCTCAATAATAATAATAATGCATTAATGACACCCTTCTCAGACATTAAATAATTTCCAATTATCAGGCATCACTTTTGTCATTATAAACATGTTGTTCAACAACGATATTGCGTGTATGCAAATTTTACGAAAATTCGTGATCAACTTCAAAACGGTTCTTATAAATGTGTACGATTTGAATTTATTTTTATTTTTATATTTTTTTCTCATCACATTGTAAAATATTTTTACTATTTTATTTTAACCGAGTATAATAACAATATTATATTCAATATAGCTTTAGAAAAAGCTATAAGGGAATTACAGTTAGAAACAGCTGGAGTGGAAATCGGTCAGCAACACATACAAGTACTGGGTTTTGATGATGATTTAAATATACTAGGAAACTCCCTAGAGGAGACAAAAAGCAGATCAAGATCTTGAACAAGCAGCTAGCAAAACAGGTTTAAAAATCAATGTCGAAAAAACTAAAGTAATAGAGCTGCTAGAAGATGGAGACAACCCTAACACGGGGTCCCTTACTTTCGAAAAAGTAGATGAATTTCGGTATCTAGGAGCTATGTTGAGTGCTAAAAATGATTATTCGAAGGAAATAGGAGTGAGGATCGCAAAGGCGGAAAGAGCGGCATTTGCCTAAAATAACTTCTTAAAATCAAAATTATTTTCAAAGAAAGCTAAAACTAGATTATATACAGTAATAATAAGACCGACGCTCACTTATGGCTGCGAAGCTTGGACTACCACCAGCACAACCAAAAGAAGACTTAGGACCTTTGAAAATAGAATTTGGAGGGCAATATGTGGACCAACTTACGATAGCATAAATGCAACTTGGAGAAGAAAATACAACAAAGAACTACAAGATGAACTGAGAATTGCGTCAGTTATCAGCTTTGTAAGAGAGCAAAGGATCCAATGGTTAGGACACGCGATGCGGAGAAGCGAGGATGATATAAGTAGGACAATCCTAAATTGGAAACCAATGGGAAAGAGACCGTGAGGAAGACCCAGGAAAAGGTGGCTGGATGTTGTGGAAGAAGACCTTGAAAGATTGGGAGTACAGGAATGGAGAGAAGGAGTTCAGGACCGAGAGATATTGTGATGGTGGCCAAAATTCTTAGAGAGTACTAAGTGCCAGAGAGAGGAGAAGAAGATAATAACAATATATCGATATAAAAAAAGGTGGGCAAGCGGGTGTCACTCTGCTGTACAGTAGGTTACAAGTAGGTCACTGTAATGAATTACCTTGAATTTGAATTCAATGATAGGATAAAAACGATTTTGATCAGAGACGGTCACTCAGCCTATGATTTAACTAAGTATATTTGATGATATTATTGTGAATAAAGTAATTTACATAATATAACCTATTTAAGTTTAACCTTGTTTTAAATTTTCAATCTTTAACTATAAAAGTTGAACATTTTATAAATTTTTAACTACCTACAAAATAATTATTACATTTTAAATTAGATACATTTTGTCAAAATTCAAACTTTAAATGCCTATGAAAAAAATTGTTCCTGCGTATTTTAAATATTTTAAACTGCTTTAATAATAATTAATAATATATCATGAAGCTTATATTAAATTTTCACACTTTTTTACGTAACAATTATAATTGTATTGAAAATTACCTAAAAAAAAAAAATTTAAAAATTTAAAAACTGAAAATGTCCGTAAACATATCAAAAAGAGTCAAAATATTTTATAATGTTTAGAAAACAGGAATATAAGCACTCAGTTAAATTTTCATGTACCTACAATTATTCATTTTTGAATTACAACAAAATAAGAAAATCGCCACATGAGAAATCGAGTGAATATCCAATGTTGTAAAAATTTGAACTTCAAACGCTCATAAAAATGTAATTTAACTTTCCAGTGGGGTTTTTTTTTTGATAAAATTAGGCAAAATTATGAGGAATCTTGAACTAAATGTTCAAATCTTAGATTAAAAAAGCAACAGTCTTATGAATTTCTAACACAATTTAATTTGCACATTTTCGTAATTTTTATGTTTTTTGTCAAAATTCGAACTTTAAATGTTTATGAAAAAATTGTGATTGTATTTTAATACTTTGCAACCACCATTGTAAAAACGTACTACGAGCCTTGTATTCAATTTTCAACATTTTTTTTTACCTAACGAATAAAATTTGATTGAACAAAAAAATTTGGAAACTGAAAATATCCGTAAACATCTCAAAACAAATCAAAATACTTTTAAAATTATATGGTGTATAGAAAGTGCTAATATAAACATTCAGTGAAATTTTCATGTATCTATGGTAATTTGGTTTAGAGTTACAAAAAAAAACAAAATGTTGACCTCTCCAATGCACCAACTAGATTCACTTTCCTATATCGAACGAGATACTGAAGTTGAAAATCGAAGTATTATTTCGACTACTAATTATCGTGTACACTGACACAAAATAATTATAAAACATACATCATTGTAAAATCAATAAATTCATCGCTCCGCTCAGAATTTAAATTAACGTTTACATTATGATTTTTTAATTTTTATCATCCATATTAACATATTATTAATATTCAAAGATATTATAACTAATACTTACTTTTCTATATAATATTTAAGCAGCAACGCAAGAGACTTCCGGTGCTTAGTCGGTACACATATATTTCCTCAACTAGAGAGAGCAAATATATTTTATGAAAAAGAAAACAAGTACTAAAGAGAAAAACTAGTATTTCCATTGCTATATCGCTACCGTTTGAATCTTTAAAATGTTATATAATAATACCCAACGGTCTAATTTTGGGGCCACGAGTGTTATATCGAATTCAGCTCATGAAATCGTTTTATTGACGATACCGACAAGCGATACAAAAAAAATAAAAAAATAAAAAAAAATATGAAAACATTATACACCAAACACTGTTGTAGCTTTATGGGCAATTTTTTTTTTCATAACCCTTCGCAAATATTATGTCTGTTTTTAGAACCGTAAATATTATATTACAAAGTCAACTTTGGACCTCGGCGTGCGATGTCACAAGGCGTATTTTTCTGGAAAAAAAAATATATATTTCATTTTACGACGCACTAAAACACCAAAAACTCTCGACGAACGACCGCTTCCGACGCCGTTACGCTTCCCTGCTGCGGTACGTTAAATATCACATTGTTATAATATATATATATATATAGGTCACCTACCTTCGCCGTACCGGCTGAATTATAATAATAATAATTAATATTAACGTTGTAATTATTATTATTTACGGCCCGTGGACGATTCGCCAACGTCTCGGCGGCGTACGCTCGCCGTAATAATGATAAAAATAATAATTATAATTTTATGTTATTATAAAATCATCGTGACGACGATTTAAGCCCGCGGCGGCGCCGCCGTGACTACGACGTAGTATACAATATAAACCACTGCCCGGAAAATATACGCTCTCGGCGAACTCAGAGAAGACCACTCGACAGTTAACATGTATTCGAACCGCTTAAAATATAATAATAATTGTTACTAATATAATAATATTTATATCAATTTCTCCAGAAATATTGATTTCGGTGGAGCAACCTAATGTATAATAATATGATAATAATATTAATAATATCATCTTATTATCAGAGATGTTATAGCGCCGCCGCCTCTAGAACTCGGACAGTATTAGTTTGTTGATCGTTAACAGTACGACGGCCGTGCTTATATTATAGATACCTAGTTGAGAGTTTGAGCTCGCGGCAGTGATGACTTAGGGATCCCGTCAAATCTTTTTTTTTTAAATTTATTAGAGGTAATTATATAATTTTGTTTTCAATTGTAAATATTTTAATGCTACACCGGCCAATCTTTTTTGGCAACTTTATATAGAGTGATTTTTTAAGCATGTTCACCCTATTTCTACGCTTAAATTATGCATGCATCAGATTCCGGTTTTTGGAATTTTTAAAATACACTCGAAGACCATATTTTCAAATCTTTAAGATTTGTTATACCACTTAAGGATGCTCCTGGACAATACAACCTTCTGTTTTTTAAACCAGAACCCCCCTTTTTAATTTTTAATTATCAAGCAGATATTTTCTTTTGAGAAATTTGATGTATCTAAATAAAAATTCGAGCAAATAGTTTTTGAATGATATAACTTTGTGTACTAAGGATAATTATATTTCTATAATAATGGGTTACTTAAATATGGGGGGCTTAGACGGTTTAATAATTTGTAAAAATTATCAATATAATTATATGTAATATGTACGACATCTAGTATAACATATGGATTATATTTTTATAAAATTATTTTCAAGGATTATTATTCTTAGTATATCCATATTAATAACTCAGAAACTACACATTAGAATTTTGATTTCGTACATCAGTATTTTCATGAAAATCATCTGCTAAATAATTTTCAGTAAAAAGTAGCCCTGAAAAGAACACCCTTTCTCTTTTCGACAATAGCATTTTACATCGCCACTAGACACGCTTTAAGTAGTACAAAAAATATCATAAATTTAAAGTATTTAGGTTTACTTAAAAATTGTAAAAAAATCAGAATTCAAATAAATGTACAATTAAAGGAAAAATGTGGGTGAGCATGCTTAAAAAATAGCTTGTATAAAGGCTGTTGCATCTAATTTTGTATTTATTTTAATATTTTCGGTTACGGACATAAGTCCAAGTACAAAGTACAAGTAATTAGAAGATACATTTTATGTTCCAAGTTAATGCAACAATGGCCTATTAACTCCTAATTATGACTATTAATCGTTGGATGCTGCATAAGCCACTGTTGCGCAGTTGATATTCGACGTCAAACGTACACTATAGTGATTGGTCGAAAGATGCATCAGTCGAGACTGCCGACAATATTATTATTATTTTCGATTCCGGTTGTGTTTTTTACCGAAAAAGACCTGTCATAATATTATGACAACGTTCTACCAACTATCCTAGAAATCGGATAAGACTTCTAAAAATGTTTTTGAATCCATCGCGGAGCTTACGTTTTTAAAACGACTTCTCCACTTTTTTGATATCGAACCCATCATATCCGGCTATCCGGGTTCATGACTTTATGTTTGTGATTTTTAGAAAATATTGACATGTAACTATACTGACTGTGCATATGCATTTAGAAATTAATTTAAATACATACATAATATTATTGTTCAGTAATCAGTTGAATATTGCTGACTGCAGTAAAATAATAAAATATGATATTACAAACATTCGTTTCGAGTAAATGTATACACTAAGTACTCAAGATTTAAAAGTGTTTATTTATAGTTCATAAGAATTAATAACTTTGTCATCGCTGCTCTGAATATGCCATATACCTGCATCATCAAAGGGAAATTCGCTGTATTTTTTGAAAATATATTATGGACCCGAGTTATATTTAAATGGCGAAACATATGGTTATAAAAGTGAATAAAATTGACAACAGCGAGTGGGTATGCCCCATTATTGCAATTTCGTAAAAATGTCGACCTACAAGTATATATATAGAGAAATCCATAATGTCTAGTCGAAATTTGAAATTATATATATGAACCTACCTAATTAATAACTTGATATGTATTCTGTCACAACTCACAACAACTGTATATTTTGTTTCTTAAAAACAGTAAATTATTTTAAAAAATGGAAAACTATAGCATAGTTATATTAATTGAATGCCAAAAATTACGTTTTGTTAAAAATATTTAAGGTTTGTAAAAAAACATTTTTATCGTGCTTAGTTAGATTTAATATAGTAAGTACCCACTATTTAAAATTAATTATGATCTTGTTTATTAATTGTGGTATATAATAATATACAGGATGTTTCTGAAATGGATGAGGTAACTAGTATAGGCATACCCAATGTGATGGTCCAACTTTTCTGAAATTTTTTTTCTATCCTTAAAATCTGGGTTTATACAAACTATTATTAGAACATTATCTTAAATGTAAAAATAAATGGTCTAGTTGTATTTTTTGTAAAATTCTCCTACGAATCGAGGTGTCGCATCATTTTCGCGTTTGTGTTGAATCGCCGACTAAAAAAAAATGGTGGGCACATCGATTTATATGAGAACACTACAAGATAAACAGTGGTGATATTTATTTGTTGTTATTTAAAATACATGATTAATTAAAGCATTATTTTACAATTTTCAACCAATAAAATAATAAAATATTAAAAAAATTAGGGTTAACAAAGTTTTAAATTATCAAATTTACTGACTTACATTGATTTATATGATTTAGATGTACAGGTAATAAAATAAGGTTACTTTTATTTTATTTTATTGATTTTACAATGATGTGTGTTTTTTTTTTTTTTTTTTTGTGTCTGTCATCACGTTTTAGGACAGTAAAAGTGCTTGGATTTTCTTCAACAGTAGCTTTTCGGATAGGAAAGTAAATTTAGTTGGTAATTTGGGATGGTTCAAAAGTGAAAATTTCCCAGTAGTTTTCAAAAGCGGCGTGAAAAACAAAATAAAAATTCAAGAAGAAAAAACGGGAATTTTTACACTAAAATCTGTTTTCGAAAAAATCGATTTTGGTTTTTGGTGCAACACTTAAACAAATTACCGTAGGTACATGAAATTTTGATTCAATGTTTATATTCGTCTAAGGTAAGTGGTAACATCTTGTTCTGTAGGTACAAGACATCAACTATTACTTACATTTTACGTTTTACATTTCCAATCCTTAGCTGTAAAAGTTAATCCTTTTATACATTTTTTAATTTGATATATTTTGTCTAAATTTGAGCTTAAATTGCTTCCAAAAAATGTGTGACCATGTATTTTTAATATTTTTGTAACTACTGTTTTAACAATATATTAAGAGCATTGTATTACATTTTCACGCTTTTTAACCCAAAGAATACAATTTAATTGATATTTATAGAAAAAAAACTAAAAAAAGGTGAGCAAGTGGGTGTCGCTCTGCTATACTGTAGGTTACAAGTGGGTCACTGTATAATGGATGGTATTAAATTTGAATTCAATGATATAATATCATTGTATAAGAAAAACGATTCTGAGCGGTGACGGTATGTCAGTCTATGTATAAGACATATTATATACATATCTATGGTATTAAACAAAAAAATGACCTATAATAAATTCCAAATTAATCATATCACAATATCCATTAGATACTTATAACAGTTATAACGCGTTATACATCAACAAAAACCGTGATACTGTCATAGATATATAATAGTACACTTTAGAAGTTTCAAGTACCCACGAATAATATTATTCAATCACAACAAAATAACTAAAATCGTAATTCTTGGTTTAAATATCATTGTTACGTTTCTGCGCTCGGCAAAGACGGTCGTTCGCTGATTATCGCTGCAGTGTCTCAAAGTCCATCATATTAATAGTGTTCATGTTCGTACTTTAGATAACCGAATAGCAGGTATTTAATTGCATACTACCTATAGTTTAAGTAACTATTTCGGAATTTTCGTTTTGAAATGTTGTGCCTAGTCTGTAATGAAGATATTTATACCGGTGACGAAATTAAATGTGTTAAGTGCAATGACTTTCTACACTTTGGGTGTGCAAGCTTTAGAGAAGCAGCTTTTCGGAAATTAACTAATGCAGCAAAAGAAACTTGGTCTTGCTCTGGCTGCAAAACAAAAAAAATCACAAATACTATTACAGCGCCTAATAGTTTTGTCAATACTAGCTCCTTTTCAAATGATACTATTGCTGATTTAGTTAAGTCTGTCAAATTTATGAGCGAACAATTCGATAATTTTAATAGTAACCTAAAAGAAATTATGTCTAACATCAAAATATTACAAGGCGAAAATAAGTTAATTAAGGAACAAAACATTAAATTGTCCGAAGAAGTGTCAAATCTATCAAAACGTATAAATCACCTCGAACAGAAATCTTTAGAAAACAATGTTGAAATTTTGGGTGTCCAAGAAGAGAAAAATGAAAATTGTGTTGAAATATTAAAAAACATCGCATCAAAATTAAACGTTGGTCTCTCGGTATGTAACGCATACAGAACTTTATCAAGCCAAAGTAATAAACCTAGAAAAATTGTAGCTATTCTTGACTGCAAAGAACATAAATACAAGCTTATAACTGAAGCAAGAAAACTAAAACTAAAGGCACATAATCTCAACACGGAATGGGCTAGTGAAAATATCTACATAAATGAACAAATGACACAATCAAATAAATACATCTTCTTTAAAGCCAGATCAGCTGCACGTGAGTTAGGTTACAAGTTTATTTGGTTTAAGAATAGTAAAATCTTTGTTAAAAAAGATGAAACTTCTAAGGCTTTACTTATTGGTGACGAAAAAGCTTTATCATTAATTGTTTAACTTACATATCTCTATCCTATATTCTAATTTTTCGTAACACCGGTATTGTATTTTTGTTCTCTCATTTCTATGGATATTCTTAATACCATTAATTCATACACACATTATAAAACTAAATATTTTGAAACTATTAGTGAGTTCGCTAATACCTTTGATGTATCTAGTAATAAGTTTTTAAGTGTAATTTGTATAAATATTAGAAGTGCTAATGCAAACTTTGATAATTTGTTGTTATCTTTTGAGAATGATGTTAATTTTAAGCAATTAGATGTGATTATTTTAACTGAAACATGGCATGACATTAATAACTGTTCATATAGTATACCTGGGTTTCAAATTTGTTACACAAAAATTAAACGAAATCAAAATGACGGCATAATAGTCTTTATTAGAAATACTTTTACAATTGTAGACTCATTTGAGTATGGTTTTGTAGAAGCCAATTTTTTTAAAATATCCTTAACCAGTAACTACTGTAAAGCTCCTTTTAACTTGTTATGTACTTATAGATCGCCCTCATTAAATAGCAATGAATTTTTGGTTCGACTAAATAATATTATTATATCAGATACTTCGTTTAACGATCGTACACTATTAGCAGGTGATATGAACGTCAATATAATTGGTAATGACAATGTAGATAACGAATACTTAGATATGTTAGCTACTAATGGCTTTCATTCACTGATTAATGTGTACACTAGACTTCCTAATAATAAAACACACTCTTGTATAGACCATATGTTTCTCAAATGCAATAACAATTATCTTTTAGATAATACTGAAGCAGGGGTTCTCCAAATCGATATATCTGATCACTTTCCTACAATCACGGCAATTCCGCTCAATGATAACTTATATTCTACGAATGATACATTTAAATTTATAGATTACAAACTCCTAAATGATAGGATGAAAGTCGAAAAATGGGAATCTGTCCTCAATGAAAGCAATATAAATATGGCTCTTAACCTGTTCTATGATAATTTACTTTGTATAATAAATGCATGCACAATTAATAAAAAAATTGTATCTAAAAATAAAAGACTTAAAGAGTGGATGACTGCCGGGCTATTATGTTCTTCACGTCAAAAAAATGAACTTTCCCTTAAGTCTAAAAATAATCCTCTTAATAAAAATCTGCTTAATTACTACAAAAAATACAGAAATAAATTTAATACAATTGTTAAGTTAGCTAAAAACAACTTTTATAAAAATAAGTTCAATTCTTGTTCAAATAATCCCAAATTGACTTGGAAATTAATAAAAAATATTACAGGGGGGAGTAACTTGAAAAATAAAGTAACTATAAAACATCTTAAAGTCAATGATTTAATCATAAATGCACAAACAGAACCAAAAAAAGCAGCTGATACATTTAATGAATTTTTCACTTCCATTGGACAGAAATTGCAGGATAACTTTAGTAGTACTGAACCGATAGAATCTAATAAACCATATGAAACATCTTTTGATGCCTCGTTTCTAATTTCTGTCGATAGCAATGAAATAATCGACTTAATCAACAGTTTAAAAGATGATACTGCCTCAGGCTTTGATAAAATAACTGTCAAACTACTAAAAAACATTTCAGTTTTTATATCTAGTCCTCTAGCACATATATATAACATGAGCTTATCAGAAGGTATTTTTCCAACGAAATTTAAACTAGCGATAGTCAAACCACTCTTCAAAAATGGAAACAAAGAAAGTATGAGTAATTATAGGCCAATTTCAATGATAAGCAATTTTTCTAAACTTTTAGAAAAAATTGTGAAATCTAGATTAATGAGTTTCCTGGAAAAACATCATCTTCTCTCTAAGAACCAATTTGGGTTTAGGCCAGGTGTAGGTACTGTGGATGCAATCTATAGTGTCTCTAGGCATATATATAAAGGACTGGATCGTGGTGATAAAACTATAGGGATTTTCCTAGATTTCGCTAAAGCATTCGATACTGTCGACCATAAAATCTTGTTAAAAACATTACCAAATTTTGGAATAAAAAATAACAGTCTAAGCTGGTTTGCAAGTTACTTAAAGGACAGAATGCAAATGGTTATGGTAAATGATGTTTTGGGGAAAGAACTTGTATTTAACTGTGGGGTTCCTCAAGGAAGTGTTTTAGGCCCAATTTTATTTATAATATATATAAACAGCATTTGTGACTTGCAGACGGATGGTTCAATATTTACATATGCAGACGATACATGTTTACTGTACTCTGATACATCATGGGACTCAGTCTATGCTAAAGCATCTACTGGACTAAACCAAATTATTCGAAAACTAAATACAAAAAAAATTACTTTAAATTTAGATAAAACAGAATTTATAGCTTTTTCTATTTACTCCTGTCAAAGCCCATTTGATGAAATCGATATCACAGATAATACATGCAACCATAATGGTTGCAAAATAAAAAGGGTAACTAGGGTAAGATACCTAGGCCTAATCTTCGACCAAAATATGAAATGGCAACTCCACATAAACAGTATGACTATGCGCCTAAGGACAATTATGTACAAAATATATTGTTTGAGGAAAATAATCACACCAGATACTATGCGTATAGTATACCTGTCTCTCTACCAAGCTATTTTTCAATATGGTATAATTGCCTGGGGTGGTACATATGAAAATGCTATTAAGCCTTTAACTATACAGCAAAACAAAATAGTTCGTAAATGCCTTGACAAAAACACGTTAGAAGGATCAACTAAATTAAATTATAAATGCTTGGGTGTTCTACCTATTAATTTACTTTACAAAAAATTCGCGATCATGTTTCTTATTAAAAATACTCCTGTAAATGATATTGTATATTCAAAACGTAATAGAACATATGACATCTCAAATAATTACACTAAAAAAACTATTGGACAAAGATTCGTTGACTATTTAGGACCAACTTTCTTCAATGCAATGCCTTTCGCTATCAAGAAAACTATAAGATCAAATCCCAAATCTAATCATAAAATAATAATCTACAATTGGCTTCTACAAGAAATATAATCTCTAGCTTTTAAGGAATGTCTAAATATTATGTATGTACAATTATGTGTAATTATGGTGTTATTAATTTCATTCTTTTGTACTTCCTCTTTTATGTTTAATTAATTGTCGAATGTCGATTTAATCAAATTGCCGCTGTAATTAGTAATTAATATATGTATATAATCTAAGTTGTAACATGTAACTCTCTACTACCAACTCAAGCTCTGCTTAAAGGTAGTAGATATAACAATGTTTTTTGTTTTATTTAATAAAAAAAAAAAAAAAAAAAAAAAAAAAAAAATATGAAATTTTGTCTAAATTTGAAATTAAAACGTCTGTAAAAAATAAGTGTGTTTATATATTTTTTAGATTTTTTGGAATATTTGTTTTAAATTTTCAACTCTTAGTTATAAAAACTGAACATTTTATAATTTTTTAATTCCAACGATTGATAATTTTTGAGATTTTGATAAATTTTGCCAAAATTCCAACTTTAAATGCTTATAAAAAAAAATCGTGCCTATGTATTTTTAATATTTTTCAACTGATATTGTAACAATATATCAGGAGCCTTGTATTACATTTTTACACTTTTTGGCCCAACAGATAAAACTTTATTGATATTTATAGAAAAAAAAACTAAAAAAATTGAAAACTTAAAATGTCCGTAAACAGCTCAAAAAGAGTCAAAATATTTTCAAAATTGTATGGTATATAGAAAATGCTAATATAAATATTCAGTGAAATTTTCATGTATCTACAGTTATTCGTTTTTGAATTACAACAAAATAAGGAAATCGCTACATGAGAAATCGAGTGAAAATCCAATGATGTAAAAATTTGAATTTCAAACGCTCATAAAAATTTAATTTGACTGTCTGGTAGAGATTTTTTTATTGATAAAGGTAGATAATCTTATAAGGAATCTTGTGTTTCATTTTAAAATCTTAGATTTAAAAAGAAAAATTTTTACGAATTCTTAACTCAAAATAATTTGCTAATTTTCGTGATTTTTCCATATTTTATCAATTTTTGAACTTTAAATGCTTATAAAAAAAAATTGTGACTAAGGATTTTTAATATTTTTCATCTGCCTTTGAAACAACATATTAGGAGCCTTCTATTAAATTTTCAAGCTTTCGCAACCAACAAATAAAATTTTATTGATATTTCTAGAAAAAAAACTAAAAAAAATGAAAAATGAAAATGTCCCTAAACAGTTCCAAATAAATCAAAATATTTTGAAAATGTTATCGTGTATAGAAAATGCAAATATAAACAACCAGTGAAAATTTCATGTATCTACGGTCATTTGTTTTAAAGTTACACCAAAAACCAAATTCGATTTTTTGGAAAATCGATTTTGCGTAAAAATTCCCGTTTTTCCTTAATTTTTATGTTGTTTTTCCCGGCGCTTGTGAAAACTACTGGAAAATGTTTACTTTTGACCCCCCAAAGTACCAACTAGATTCACTTTCCTATCAGAAAAGGTACTATTGAAGAAAATCGAAGCACTTTTACTGTCCCAAAACGTGATGACAGACACAAAAATATAAATAAAAATATAAATAAAAAAAAACATACATCATTGTAAAACCAATACATTCATCGCTCCGCTCAGAATCTAAAATTTAAAACTAAAAAAGGTGGGTAAGTGGATGTCGCTCTGCTGTACAGTAGGTTACAAGTGGGTCACTGTATAATGGATGATATTAAATTTGAATTCAACGATATAATATCATTGTATAAGAAAAACGATTCTGAGCGGAGACGGTATGTCAGTCTATGTATAAGACATATTATATATGTATATAATATGTCTTATAAAACAAAAAATTGACCTATAATAGGTACCTATAATAAATTCCAAATTAATCATATCACAATGTCCATTAGGTACTTATAACGCGTTATACATCAACAAAAACCGTGATACTATCATAGATATATAATAGTACACTTTAGAAGTTTCAAGTACCCACGAATAATATTATTCAATCACAACAAAATAACTAAAATAGTTATTCTAGGTTTTTTAATATGTAATTTCGTCCAAATTTGAATTTAAAATGTCTGTAAAAAATAACTGTGTTCATATATTTTTTAGATTTTTTGGTTACAGTATGAACTATTTATGAGAACCTTTGTTTTAAATTTGCAATCCTTAGCTATAAAAACTGAACATTTTATAATTTATTAATTTCAATGATTGATAATTTTCGAGATTTTGATAAATTTTGTCAAAATCTGATATTTAAATGCTTATAAAAAAAAACTGTGCCTATGTATTTTTAATATTTTTCAACTGCTATTGTAACAATATATCAGGAGCCTTGTATTAAATTTTTACACTTTTTGGCCCAACAGATAAAACTTAATTGATATTTATAAAAAAAAAAACTAAAAAAAATTGAAAGCTGTAAATGTCCATAAACAGCTCAAAAAGAGTCAAAATATTTTTAAAATTGTATGGTGTATAGGAAATGCTAATATAAACATTCAGTGAAATTTTCATGTATCTACAGTTATATGTTTTTGAATTACAACAAAATAAGGAAATCGCTACATGGGAAATCGAGTGAATATTCAATGTTGTAAAAATTAGAATTTCAAATGCTCATAAAAATTTAATTTGACTTTCTTATAGACATTTTTTTTTTGATAAAGGTAGATAATCTTATAAGGAATCTTGTGTTTAATTTTCAAATCTTAGATTTAAAAAGAAAAATTTTTACGAATTCTTAACTCAAAATAATTTGCTAATTTTCGTGATTTTTCCATATTTTGTCAATTTTTGAACTTTAAATGCTTATAAAAAAAAATTGTGACTAAGGATTTTTAATATTTTTCATCTGCCTTTGAAACAATATATTAGGAGCCTTCTATTAAATTTTCAAGCTTTCGCAACCAACAAATAAAATTTTATTGCTATTTTTAGAAAAAAAACTAAAAAAAAATTGAAAATGAAAATGTCCCTAAACAGTTCAAAATAAATCAAAATATTTTGAAAATGTTATCGTGTATAGAAAATGCAAATATAAACAACCAGTGAAAATTTCATGTATATACGTTCATTTGTTTTAGAGTTACACCAAAAACCAAAATCGATTTTTTGGAAAACCAATTTTGCTTAAAAATTCCCGTTTTTCCTTAATTTTTAAGTTGTTTTTCCCGGCGCTTGTGAAAACTACTGGGAAATTTATACTTTTGACCCCCCAAAGTACCAACTAGATTCACTTTCCTATCAGAAAAGCTACTGATGAAGAAAATCCAAGTACTTTGACTGTCCTAAAACGTGATGACAGACACAAAAATAAAAAAAAAAATGAAAAAAAAAATAAAAAAAAAAACACACATCATTGTAAAATCAATACATTCATCGTTTCACTCAGAATCTAAAATGTCCGTAAGCAAAACAAAACAAGTCAAAATATTTTTTAAATGTTATTGTGTAAAGGAAATATTATAAACATTCAGAGAAAAATACATGTATTTACAGTCATTTGTTTTAAAGTCACACTAAAAACCAAGATCGATTTTGTCAAAAACTGATTTTAAGTAAGCATTTCCGTTTTTCCTTAAATTGTTTTGTTTTTCTAGGATTTTTTTACTTTTAACCCTCCAGAGTACCACTAGATTCACTTTACCATCAGAAAAGATGCTTTTGAAGAAATTCTAAGCATTTTTACTGTCTTGAAAGGTGATGACAGACACAAAAAAAAATAATAAACAAATAAAAAAAAAAAAAACATCATTATATAATTAATGAATGGCTCCGCTCAGAATCTATAATAATGCTATTTTTTCTTTTATTGGTCTTAAGCTATTAACTATCGGAAACTATGGCCATTAGCATTTATTGGGGGGGGGGGGATTACTGTTGGTTGGTTGATTAACACGTGTGTGGGGCGAGGATTCGTCGCTGGAAACCAGAGTGATCACCCATTCGGGTGCTAGTGACATTAGTCACTACGGCCAACCATTCCACTCTACACTAGGTTCTTATTCCTTAAATAAAGCTGTATATAATATATATAATAATATGTTCTCAAAATACTTATATAAATTGTAATGAAAAATAATATAAAAATGTCGAGCGAAGCGAGAAAAAAATTTTGGAGTCAGCAAATTAATAGATCTACTCCCCCCCCCCCATAAATTGTTCTTCGGGACGGTCCTGATCACGTTTAGCTCTGTTAGTTTAAAAGTTAGAGTGAATTGACCTCTAATAAAATTTGTGCATTTTAAAATATAACTTTACTACTACTTACTCATAACTTGCTCTAAAATTAAAATCTAAAAAAAAACCTATGAGATTCACTGGATGTTAATTTTTTCTTTAAATTTAATAAGAGGTCAGTTCACTCTAACTTTTAAACTAATAGAGCTAAATGTGATCTGCTGAGCGGACAATTTGCTGCTGCTTAATGCGTTTGTAAGACAGAGAGAACGCAAGCGGGTGTAGTCCTCTTAGTAAACAAGCGTACATCGGTTGAAACATGAATTTAATCTACATGACAAAAATAAAACGTGCCTAGGTAGTAGGTACTAACGGCAATATTAATATCGAAAAAGGTACAAATAAAATCTGAGATTTACCTGCGTACAATTTAAAACAAAATGTAATATTTTATCTAATGAAAAATAAATTCGAATTTTCAAATTACGTATTCCCATCAATGAACCCATATTTATAGATATTTTTCCGGACGATACCGTTAATCATTATTTATTTATAAAAGCTTGTAAATTTCTGTTCGCGTTTTCATACATTTTTTTTAGTGTAAAACTATATAATATTTTCACCTCTCGAAATTCTACAACTACATAATAAAATCCGATCATATAAAGGTACCTGTTTTTTCCTTTCCATACTAGCAGGTAGCTGGCTGATATTTATTTCCGTTGGAAAATACGATTTTAAAATTAAATGAATTTCAACTAATGCTGCACATACCAACAAGTATAATACAAATGACGTTTTGAATCGATTTAAAAAAAAGCGTTATCTGTTCCCTCCAAGTAGCATCCACGTGCCAAGGAATAATTCACCATGACTCTATAGTTTTATATCACAACTCTGATTTTAAAAGAACACTATTTTAACTCAATTCCATTCTAGTCGCCAGACAACTTAAACCGATTATTACGTCATTTCAAAAGGTTTGTGAATTTTGCTTTTTTTCAACTGCTATCAGCAATTATTGAACTATCGAAAAGTTCACTAGGTACCTACTCACTCGCACAATAGGTAATAAAAATATTGCGATAAATGGTGAATTGAGGGAGATTCGATTTATTACAGAGATGATAACGATGATAATAATAATACATGACGGTAAACAAACATTTCGTTTTGTACAAACACATCGTGTGATTTCCCCTTTAAACTTTATCGCTACCGTTCGTTCGGAATATTTAGATTTTTCCCGTCGCTGGTACCTCGATTATACCCACTATAATAATTGTGTGCCGTGTGGTTACTATACCCACTCGAGATTTTCGTCGAGATCGTTCAAACCCGGTGACGTTACCTACAGATGAGTTTTCCGGGCCTCTGCAGGACGCGTGTGAGTCGTTGTTTTCCTCATGAATATCGCGTGCGGCACGCAGTCGTGTCTGCCATCTGCCGGAAATCGCGAGCGACGGACGACATGCGTATTATAATAATACATTTGCACGTCGTGGGGGGCGTCGATGGGCGGGGCTAACGAGACGGCGATACATAGTCGGTGGAAATTGACCCGGGATGAATTTGACGATGAGAATTTCCCGAGGCGGCGTCGGTGGTGGCGGAAGTATGACGTCAACGATGAGGTCACGGGGCCTCGAATGACGTAATAGCATACGCGTGCAAAAGCCCGGGGACGGCTAAGCCGAGAGTTTTGCCACACAGCAGTTCGTCGTCCCACCCACAGCCCCCATCGAATTGATGAGAAGAGTTTTCTCGACTGGGGGGGGGGGGGGGGGGGTGGCGCCGGGCGGTGGTAGCCCTTTTACTGCGACCTTCCGCGTTACAGAGGCCGACCGCGTTCATGTTATGACTATATGCACAGCAGTGTGCTCTACGTGTGTACTGTATAAACATTAAGAAATACATATCATGAATACTGCCCAAAAACTATGACTAGTGTTTGATATTCTCGTGATCGATGACAGACGAACGAAAAATTATGAAAAACGTCATAAGTGCAGAAAGACACTCGAATTCTGAGTTTCCAATCTTTCATCGGCTTTGACATAAATTAAGCAATGAAATATTGTTTTGCATATTCTCCTAAACGAATCGATTACCCCACCGAATCCACACGACTACATGAGAGACCACGATAGTGCCTCAGTAGATGATGCATAATATTATAACATATTAATAATATGTACAAAATTTACATAATTCTTTGAAAGTTCTCATACTATATATTATAGTCATATTGCAAATAAAATACCTAATCCGGAAGTAGGTACAAGGTACAACGTCGAATACTGCAGTAATTTAATGAACCTTAAATTCGGTTGCTTATTTTTTTTCGATACATTTTCCTTGTAGTCCTTGTAGTTATGTGATGGTATCTTGGATTAGATCAAGAATTATATATTCATTATAATTTAATGGTCGATACACTGCAGATGATAGTATTCTACATGACTACATGACGATAATAATCGTGATTTGTGGTCGAGATAATATTATAATGACTTCGCATATACCCAATAAATTTCAAGTGCGTTTGATACCATCGACAATTGCATTCTCAGCAGCAGCCCTATATACTATAATTTGATAGTGTTATCGGCGCAGGCAACAATATATTGTACGACACTGTGTTTGGAGTGCAAAATATTTAAAGTCTAGAAAACGAATTTGTTTAAAAAAGGCGAAAGTTTTTAGTTTCCAAAGCCCTTACGGACATATAAAAGTTCCACACCAAATTTTATTTTAAAAGCGCTTTGTAGATTTAAAGTATAAAACGTAAACGTAGATGGTGATTAATATTAAAATTTAACTACTTTTACAACTTTTCGTAAACATTTTTTTTTTATTATTTCATCAAGAAATTTAGTAATTATGGGTTGAACTAAACAATAGAAAAAAAAATGCTTTTTGACTTCTAGATATGATAATACTAACTTATTCAGTTATTCGATGTGTTAAACGGTCTAGGATGATAGCTATTTCTATATACCCAAAACAGAGTTAAGGTATTGCGGTATTGTTTAAAGTCTAAAACAACGACACGAATTGATAAAACAATTTGGTTTTTTCAATAGCTGACATAATATATAAACAAAAACACAAAATAATTAATAATATTTCGGCATCAGTGCTACGAATGAGTGAATGACATGGACAGTTCGTAAGCTGGAGCTGAATCGAAAATCGTTCTTCGAGAATACCGGAAACGGGAACGAAATAATCCGTTTAAAAAAAAAGTCATCCAAAGACCATCTAAAAAAAAATAAATCGTGAATCATATATGATCGTCGTCGAATGAATCTCCGTTGCGGTTATAACTATGCGATGACTTCGATCGCTGTGCTGCGGGCCGAAAAAATTAGCCTTCGGAAATAACACGGTCGTCATCGAATACCGATAAGCCGTATAATATACTATATATAATATACTAATATATTATAGTCCTGTGCAGTCTACACTACCGTTAGCCACACACACACGCCATTTGTGTCGTTTGTATTGCGACGAAGGCTCGAAAAACGTCGTGATTTATACCTTATCGGACTCGACCGAAAACCACACACACGGCTCGGCTCGGCTGCACAATCGTGGTCAGTCGCTAAGCTTTTGGACTCGGTCGGCGTCACCGCGGTGAGCCGCGAGCGACTGATTGATGACGTGCCGTGCAGCGATAAACCGACTACCTAGCTATATATAATATATATATATATACACGCGAGCGTTACACCATTATGCACACACGTATACCTGGGTATACGCGATGCTATATTACACGCACGGAGAGGTAACGCCACATACCACGGTAATTACATTTATCCTGTGATGTATGGCGGGGGGAGGGTGGGTGTATAACGTGGACGGAATAATAAGTGTCCACTTCATCCTGCACACCGGCGTCGCCTTACCCCACCCGCCCAAACAAACACGCCCCGCCGAGCGTCTAACGGCCAAGTCGTGTACCCGCCGGAATGCGATTAGTCATATTATCACAGATACTCGGATTTCAGCTACCTTTGAAATTTACCACCCCTGCGGGTGACGAGCGTATTAAATATTGTACGCACCGCCATCACCGTAAAGATACACACGCTGAGATGATTAACATACCACGCCGAATGCCATCACGATGAGTTCATATTTGCACTGTCGCTGCCTCATGACGTGACGTATAGTACACTCTAGCCTGAATGGGGGGGGGGGCGCTGTGTAGACAGTCTCATATCGCAGCTGCAGCTCTCGCCTCTCGACGTATCGAATGTCGATGTAAACTTTAAATTACTGCTGCTGCTATGTAATACTCCTACGATATAATATCATGATATTATATTATATCTTTCAGAGACTTAGCGTGGTCTATTTCGTTTTTGTTTACTATGTAGCTTATTGTCATGACCACATAGGTCGCATAAGTGTTGTCATCGAAAATGTTTCTGGTCTAACTTCCTTTTAAACGTACTTTGTCTATCATCATCGATAAGTAGGTCATTTACGATGGTCGTACGTGATCTATGAATTTTGATTTGTCGAACGATTCTTCTCTGACAATGGCCGTAGAGCATTATTTACACTCAGAGCATTCTATACATAACTTACCATATATTATATTATATACACATAATTTAGTTTATATTTCGATATTTACATTTACTACTTTTTTGTTTTATTGCTATCTGCTAGACATGTTTTATGCTTTCCGAGTCATAAACTTATACACTGAATTGTTTTTTCATTCTATCTGTTTACTGTATAGTAAGTACGTATTTAAACAATCCACATTTTATTTTTTCATATTTTTATATATATTTATATTTATCGAGATCCAAAGTACCTGAAAAAAACTAACCAATTAAAAAATAAAAAAACGTATATTTTAGTTTACAGTTGTTGTTAAAAATGCTAAGATGAATGAGACTTTTAGATGATTTGTCTATATCTTTGTACAATCAATTTGTACAGTATTTTGTATTATATTATTATAATCAATTCAATCGAACACTGCTAAATAAAGTAAAGTTATCACTCAGCCACTATTTGGAAGGTATTTATAAATGTATTCAATTACATTATTATTTTTATAACTATTAAAATGATATTTAGTTAGACAAAAATAGTATAAAAGCATGGCTGTATACAGGTCCTTTGTCATGCGATAAGGTGACATTTTCATCTAAAATAAAACTTATTTATTTTCACCGAAACGTTATTAAACCCATTAAATTTAATTTATTTGTATACATAACCTTCGACAAGTGTGCAATTCAACAATATTTAGTAGATACTGTTGATAAACATTATTGCTGTGTAAATACGAATGCATTAAAATAATTATAACGTTTACGTGCTAACTCGTATTTGCGCACCTTAGTTAAAAAAAAAAAATCCAATTAATTAGTTATTGACTTTTACGTTACCTACTAGCAATATTAGACATAAATTAATGTACTCGTACATTTCAAGTGGTTTTCCCCGTAAATTATGATCAGGCAAATATGCCTACTATTAATTTACTCATTATAAATAATTGAACAATATAATTCGATCACTTTCACACGAAACCGAACTATGGTAAAGGGTTTTTCGTTTAGAAAATAAAAGTTTGCTGTTTTCAATTATATTTATAATCGTACAATTTATTATTGGTTAGCCGGCGCATTGAGTAGGCAATTTCGGTACATAAACATGTAGGTGGTATTTGAATGGCATCTCCACATTCTTGTTTTAGATCCTGAGAGGAGCGAGGAAGCTATTGGTTTTACAATGGTGTTAATTTTTTTTATATATACAGGGTGTCCCGTGAGGATTTACTCATTAGCCGTAGAGGGGGACTCGCCGAACGGACAAAAACCAGTTTATTGACGTTTTACTAATAAACTAAAAAAATTATTAAAAATCGTGAGATTAATGAAAATAAAATGTTAAAAGCTCAAAATGTTCACAAAAATATACTCTATAGAATGGCTATCTTCAATTTTTTCAAAAATAAAAAATAAAAAAATAATTTTTTTTACTTTTTTACTAAAAAATTTAATTTAATTAAAAAATAAAATATTTGTAGTGCTTACCTCTGCGAGTCTTAATAAAAAAACATAATTACGATACCTCCATTATTTCAGGAGATATCGCAATGAGTAAATCCTCACGGGACACCCTGTATATCCTGTATACAAAATTTCTACCAGAATGAGTGCTTCGATTTCTACATATAGTACCTTATATTTTAGCAAATTGGATCAAAATAGTACTTTAGAGAGGTCATTTTTCGATTTTATCAATAGTTATTTAATGCCACGGGAAAAACCACCGAAAAATTACGAAAGCCGCTAATAATGGGATTTTAATTTCTAACGCTTTGTTTTTTATTTTATAATTTGTGTGTATGTGTGTGTGTGTGTGTGTGTGTGTGTGAGAGAGAGAGAGAGAGAGAGAGAGAATGTGTGTATGTGTGTACAGTGTATATTATGTGTTGAATTGAAGAATTTTGCAAAACTGAAGGATAGCTGTAGTGGAAATATTATTATAATGACATAGAAATTTAGGATGTCCTATTATCACACGATGCCAAACAATAGGGAGTGCTGAGTACTGGACGAGTGTGGAAGAAGACTGAGTATTTTAAGGGCACACCGTGGTAGTGTGTATGTATAGTGAATATTGTAATGCTATTACTTATTAATATTAAATTAAGTATTTTATTAATTTATAAAATAGAAAGGTAGTTCAATACATTGTATTACCCGTTCAATAATAAAGACATCGCACCATCAAGGCCGAGTGACACAAAGGACTCGTTATTAAAAATCGAACAACTCACCAACACAATGATGATAGTTGGAGTTCAAATAGCCAACGATGGCAAATTCTCAGTAAATATTTAATGCTGTGATAAAGTGGCAGCTTTTGTAGTTATACAAGTCATATAATATCACGGGTTAGGTTTTCATAATGAATCAGTTATATTCAATTATAGATTAAATTGCAGTATTATTAAAATGCTATTTTGATGTTGAGTGAACTGTGAAAAAAAATGACTTCATAACAAAGTAAACCAATTCCTATTTTGTGGTTTTATAGAACTTCTTCGTGACATAAATATCTGTAGTCACAATTATGCATTTGAAATCATTGAATTTCTATTTGATCTTTCTCAAAATAAAGAAAAATATAATATCGACTGAATAAGTAAGTATTAGACAAACGAAAATGGTACATAATATTATATAAGACAAACTTTTAACCTTATTTATCATATTATATACTTTCATAATGATTATAGCACTAGTTAAGTAACCATGTAATTATTGAAATATTTAATACGCACACTTCGGTAGGCGTATTTCAACTAAAAATTAAATTTGAGAGTCTTTACAATAAATCACAACCTCATAAGTATCTACCAATTTTGTTATAGTTTACAATAATCGTTTATGTATTATATTGATTACATTATGTTATTGTATTATATGTATTATGTTTTTTCAGTTAATCAGTTATAACTTTGTGCATTATTTTCCCGAATTGAAAATCACTCAATTCATAAAATGTTGAAACTAATTATTGTTCATTTCGTGAAATGGGTATTTGCGTCACACTGGCGTAGTTTGAATTAATATTAATATATATATTTTTTTTTATTTCAATCAACGAACACATAATAGCTGTTGTTCATTATTTCAAAACTTTACGTTTACCATATTATTCAGGTCGTTAAAACTATTGGTCTCCATTCAAAACAACGTACTCAATTATTATGCAACGCCCTTACTTTATATACAACGAGTCAATGGGCCTTTATAAATTATAATATAATGGTTCAAGTTTTATGAGCGGGAAAGGGAGATAATTCCGAAGTAAATTAAAAAAGGTGCTCTGCTGTACAGTAGGTTACAAGTGGGTCACTGTATAATGGATAGTACTAAATTTGAATTCAATGATATAATATCATTGTATAAGAAAAACGATTCTGAGCGGAGACATTATGTCAGTCTAGATATAAGACATATTATATACTTATATATCGTATTAAAAAAAATTTACCTAAAATAGGTACCTATAATAAATTCCAAATTAATCATAATATCACAATATCCATTAGGTACTTATAATGCGTTCAAATACGTCAACAACAAACCCTGATACTAGACTTAGACCCACTCTTTATATATAAAGATATATATATATATATATCGGTATAAGTGTATAAGTATAACTATATATTATAAATACTGTCATGAACATTGTCATCCTGGCGCGTTGATTCCTATTACGAAGTAGTTGGTGGAATAGGGGCATATAGTCTATTTAGTATTTACTATATTTTAATACTGTCGTCTGTCACAATTTATATTTTATAGTTTTATACATTGGCAAATTAAAGCATATTAAGTTTTTGATTTTGTAATAATAATAGTTATGTTATCAACCCACGAATGGCCTAAATAAATTGTTTTAAACATATGATTAAAAAAGCGTGAAAATTGAATACAAGACTCCTCCTGATATATTGTCACCATGGCATTTGAAAAATATTAAAAATAAATATCCACACATTAATCATTTAAACATTTAAAGTTCGAATGTTGCCAAAATTTATCAAATTTTAATTTTAAAAATGGTGCTCTGCTGTACAGTAGGTTACAAGTGGGTCATATTATATACTTATATATCGTATTAAAAAAAATTTACCTAAAATAGGTACCTATAATAAATTCCAAATATTAAAAATATCACAATATCCATTAGGTACTTATAATGCGTTATACGTCAATAACAAACCCTGATACTATCATAGTCTATACTCCATAAATATATAATAGCGTAGTTTAGAAGTTTCAAGTACCCACGAATAATATTACACAATCACAACAAAATAACTAAAATAGTTATTCTAGGTTTTTTTATGTAATTTTGTCCAGTTTAAGTTGAACTTAAAATGACTATAAAAATAAACTGTTCTTATGTATTTTTTAGATTTTTTGGTAACAGAATTAACTACTTACGCGTGGAATCTTGTCTTAAATTTTCAATCCTTAGATATAGAAGTTGAACATTTTATACATTTTTAACTACAAAATAATTATTCAATTTTAAATTTGATAAATTTTGTCAAAATTCGATCTTTAAATGCTTATAAAAAAAAATTGTGCCCATGTATTTTTTATATTTTTCAATTGCTATTGTAACTATATATCAGGAGCCTTGTATTAAATTTTTACACTTTTTGGCCCAACAGATAAAACTTATTGATATTTATAGAAAAAAAAAACTAAAAAAATTGAAAACTTAAAATCTCCGTAAACAGCTCAAAAAGAGTCAAAATATTTTCAAAATTGTATGGTATATAGAAAATGCTAATATAAATATTCAGTGAAATTTTCATGTATCTACAGTTATTCGTTTTTGAATTACAACAAAATAAGGAAATCGCTACATGAGAAATTGAGTGAATATCCCATGTTGTAAAAATTTGAATTTCAAACGCTCATTAAAATTTAATTTGACTTTCTTATAAACATTTATTTCTTGATAAAGGTAGATAATCTTATAAGGAATCTTGTATTACATTTTAAAATCTTAGATTTAAAAAGAAAAATGTTTACGAATTCTTAACTCAAAATAATTTGCTAATTATCGTTATTTTTCCATATTTTGTCAATTTTTGGACTTTAAATGCTTCTAAAAAAAAACTGTGACTAAGGATTTTTAATATTTTTCATCTGCCTTTGAAACAATTTACTAGAAGCCCTCTAATAAATTTTCAAGCTTTTTTAACCAACTAATAAATTTTTATTGATATTCTTAAAAAAAAAAAACTAATAAAATTGGAAACTGAAAATGTCCCTAAACAGTTCAAAATAAATCAAAATATTTTGAAAATATTATCGTGTATAGAAAATGCAAGTATAAACAACCAGTGAATATTTCACTTATCTACGGTCATTTGTTTTAAAGTTACACCAAAAACCAAAATCGATTTTCTCGAACACAGATTTTGAGTAAAAATTCCCATTTTTCCTTAATTTTTCTTTTGTTTTTCACGGCGCTTTTGAAAACTGCTGGAAAATTTTTAATTTTTGCTCAACAAAGTACCAACTAGATTCACTTTCCTATCAGAAAAGCTACTGTTGAAGAAAATCCAAGCACTTTTACTGTCCTAAAACGTGATGACAGACACAAAAAAAAATTAAAAATTAAAAAAAAAACACACATCATTGTAAAATCAATACATTCATCGTTTCACTCAGAATCTAAAAGAAATATCCAACAGTTGAACAAAAAATATTTTCTGGATATTTTAAGTTTATACAATATTGTTATGATATTATGTTAGGTACTTAGGTATGTGTTTCATTTATATTTTGAAACAACAATAATAGTTCATGCGTCCATGATAGTGGAACAACTAGTACACAATTAGTGTTAAATTTTAGATCGTGCAAAATGTATTCTTGAAATCAATGCCATGAACGTGGAGAGACATGTGAGATAAATTGCTTTTCGCGAGTGCTACTTATAAATACTACTCTTTGCGGTAAGTACCGAAGTGTTTAAACTTAAAATATGAATGATATTATTACCTTTGTTTTAATTTATAAAATATAGTAATGTCCAAAAAAAAATTGTACAGGAACTTATAATATCAATGAACCCAATGAACCTCGTTTAAATATAAATTACAAACAATTCTCACAAATTGCTTTAGATATTGAAATCATTAATTTTTTTTTTTTAAACATAATGTTTTAATTGTAAAACATAAACTTAATTAAATATGTCATTAGTTAATCTCTCATAATTTTCATACTTATCATTCCTAATTATATCCAGTAACTAAAGTAGACCATGATATTAATCATTTTTTTTTTCTAAGAAATTTTCACATTGTAGTGTTTTTTAAAGATGGGGTTTATCATTTTTTCTTGGAGAAAAATTTCCCTGTATTATTTCAAAATAATATAAGACTTTGAAGAAAATTATTAACTTGTTTATTTATTTTAAAATAAACACCCAAAGAGCTCAAGTGCAATATAAGATGTATTAATATTTAATAATAATATATACACAAGATCAAAAAAAAATTACATATAGTGAATAACAGTAATACAGGGTGTGGCAGAGCTAACTGACGAGTTTTGAAGGTCTATAAATAACGAACAGTAAAACTTTGGGAAAAACGAATGTTTTGTTAAAATTAGTAGAAAATCCCAATTTAGATTCTGAGTGAAACGATGAATGTATTGATTTTACAATTATGTGTGTTTTTATTTTTGTGTCTTTTAGAACAGTAAAACTGCTTCGATTTTCTTCAACAGTATCTTGTTTGATGGGAAAGGGAATCTAGTTGGTGCATTCAGGAGTTAAAATTTTAAAATTCCCAATAGTTTTCAAAAGCGCCTTGAAAAACAACATAAAAATTAAAGAAAACGAATTTGTACGAAAAATCGGTTTTACACAAAATCGATTTTGGTTTTTGGTTTAACTCTAAAACAAATGACTGTATATACATGAAATTTTCACGGGTAATTTATATTTATATTTTCTATACACGATAAAATTTCCAAAATATTTTGATTTGTTTTGAACTGTTATGAACATTTCCAGTTTCCAATTTTATTAGTCTTTTTTTCTAAGAATATCAATAAAACTTTATTTGTTGGGTAAAAAACCTAGAAAATTTAATACAAGGCTCCTACTATATTGTTACAATAATAGTTGAAAAATATTAAAAATCCTTAGTCATAATTATTTTTTAAAATCATTTTAAGTTCAAATCTTGACAAAATACGGATAAATCACGAAGATTAGCAAATTATTTTGAGTTGAGAATTCATAAAATTTTTTTTTTTAAATCTAAAATTTTAAAATGTAATACAATATTACTCATAAGCTTATCTACCAATATCAACAAAAAAAAAATGTCGACAAGCAAATCAAATTAAATTTTTATGAGCGTTTGAAGTTCATATTTTTACAATATTGGATATTCACTCGATTTCTCATGTAGAGGTTTTGTTATTTTATTGTTATTAAAAAATGAATAACTGTAGATACATGAACATTTTACTGAATGTCTGTATTTTCTTTTTCTATACACCAAAAAAATTTGAAAATACTTCGACTCTTTTTGAGCTCTTTACGGACATTGTCAGTTTTCAATTTTCTTAGTTTTTTATTTTATAAATATCAATAAAATTGTATTTGTTGGGTAAAAAAGCTTGAAAATTTAATGCAAGGTTCCTGATATATTGTAATAATAGCAGTTGAAAAATATTAAAAGTACATAGGCACAATTTTTTTTATAAGCATTTAAAGTACGAATTTTGACAAAATTTAATATTTATTTGTAGTTAAAAATTTATAAAATGTTCAACTTATATAGCTAAGGATTGAAAATTTAAAACAAGGGTCCACGTAAATAGGTAAATATATAAATCACTTTATTCACAATAATATCATCAAATATACTTCGTAATATCATAGGCTGATTGACCGTTTTCGCTCAGAATCGTTTTTCTTATACAATGATATTATATCATTAAATTCAAATTTAACACCATCCATTGCAGTGACCCACTTGTAACCTATTGTACAGCAGAGCGACTTTTTGAAAATTATTTTTTGAAAATTATATCTTCAATGTGGTCGCCGCCGACATCAATACGTTGTTATAGACGATCTCACAGGTGCGATTTCAGAGTGCGGTAGAGCTAACTAATGAGTTTAATGTGGTTATTAGTCTGAGATATGGTAACTGCATGCCTTTGTCAGTGGCCTATTTTGAATTCCATGGCCATGATATCATTAGTAGTAATTTATATATATTATATAATATTACAATATTGCTTAACAACACAAAACTACATATCAAAGTAAAAATACAGTCAGTTTATAACATTATCTGAGATGAGTGTTGTGGTGGTTGAACAACGGTCGTTCGAGAGATACAAACGTTTTATAAAAAAAAAAATAAAAACTGTTTAACCTATTAGATTCACTACAGATTCGATCAATGGGATTATTATTGTAGCCATAAGATGGATTGGAATTGAGAATTTAGGACAAGAACGCGATTAGTATTGAGGGACACGAAAATGCAATAATTGCTGCATGCAGTAAATCAGGACAGAACATTAAGCCATGTACAAGTTTGAACATAGCACACATCGATAAACATACCTCTGGAAGCTTATTATAAAAGTGTCCAACACAATATTGTCTATATTAGTAATTATTTGTATTCAAAAAAGTTTTCTAAATACATTTTTTAGCATTATAAAAATGTCACGAAATAATTCACAACGTAAACTCTACGCCTATAAACTTCCAGTTGTTAGATCTAGTTAACTATTTATACATGAGCTACTGCAACAATTTAACAATAAAAGCATAAAAAGTAACAATGATAAAAATGTTGTCTCTTTTCCCACTTAAATTATTACTTTACTTTGTTTCAATAAACAAAGTGAATGAGACAATGTATATAAATTGTATTATTTTAAGATTATATTTATCTGTCTATTTTCATGTTATTATATTATATACGTCTACCTATATATTTATTTTATTTTACCTTTCTATGACTAGATTTCTTCGTATATGTAGTTAATTTAAATAAGAAGGTCTTCCCTCTTCTGGTCGAAATTATAATATACATAGTATAATACATTTTGTGCGTCTTTTGAGGCTACCTTTATTGCGATTTTGAATCTTATTTGTTACAGTTCAATGTATATATTATGTGTATTCAAATAATTCATTCTGTGATATCGTACATTGCTTGAATTAATAGTATATTATTATTAGCATACAAGAAGCATACGTAATAAAAAAATTGGATAAGTGGATGTCGCTCTGCTGTACAGTAGGTTACAAGTGAGCAACTGCATAATGGATGATATTAAATTTGAATACAATGATATAGGTACTTAATATACCTACTATAAATGTATACGAAAAACGAATCTGAGCGGAGACTGTTTGTCAATGTGAATATTTGTAAATATATTTATATTGTTATTACTTATTATTAATAAGGTAACTGGTAGGTTGAATTAATATTATAAAATTATAACAAAATAACTAAAATCGTTATTCTTGGTTATTTAGTATGTAATTTCCTTCAAATTTGAACATAAAATAACTATAAAAAAAACCGTAATTTATATTTTTTGGTTACAGAATAACCTATTTACTTGGAACTTTGTGGTAAGTTTTCAAACCTTTATAGCGATAAAAGTTGAACATTTTATACATTTTTAACTACAAAATCATTTTTTAATTTTAAATTTGATGAATGTTGTCAAAAATCAAAATTTAAATGCTTATAAAATAAGTGTGCCTATGTATTTTTAATATTTTTCAACTGCTATTTATGCAATATATAAAAAAAAACACATATCATTGTAAAATCAATATATTCATCGCTCAGCTCCGCTCAGAATATAAAATTATGTTTTATTTAATCTAAATTTATAACAGATAAACAATGTATTTATTTTTATGGAATTGACAAATAAATATCTATTAAATGGTACATTTTTCCATACTGAATTCGTATAAAATTTTTAAAAATTCAAAATTTAAACGAACTTTCATTACTATTTAAATCGTGTTTAATTTATTTTTCTTTAAATATTTTTTTTGGACCTTTTACTCAACAATAATCTACTTTTTTCTATGGTAAAGAAATATATTTTGTTTATTTAAATATAGAACACCATAAATATTGTAGAGAACTTCAAACTTGGAATACCATCAATCTACCCGTTGATCACACAACTTTACTCATATAGGAGTTTTCACTTAGCTAATACCCATTCTAACAATCCATAGCTAGTGCAATTAAAGATTATACTTAGTAAATTGTTAAATAGTATCATGTAAGAGTTTTTAAATGATTAAAGTTTAAATCAGTCCTTAACCTAGATTTCTAAGACATATACATGTATATTTTCATTGAAAAGTGTCATTAATTATAAGACTGTCCTATTGTAGGTATAATGGTGTTATCACTTATAAAAGTACAATCCGTAATCCGTTAAAAATAAATACCGAAAAATCCATTAATGAAAAAAGTCTGCTAACATTGTCTAATAAGAAAATATTAATAACATTACTATTAACGGTAAAAACTACATAGTTATACATAATACATTCTATGAAATATTTATTTTAAATAACTGCTCTTAAATCACATATTCGTATGGTGATTTACCAAACATGCACTCGGACACCCCCCTCCCACCTATTCATTTAATAATGGACTTATTGAAATGTTGTTCTTTGGAATTTTTAATTATATTCAAGGATCATATTATTATCAAATACTTAAATTTTTTATAAGTACCATTTATTGTATTCTCGGATTATATGTTGCGATTTCCTAAGGCGATAAAGTATACCAACTATTTATTTTTTTTATGAGGTCACTATTTTTCATAATAAAATGTTATGTAGATGATTTTTGAAAACGACGATGTCTTTAAGTCTTAATTCGAACAAGTAGTGTCTGAGCTATTAAAATTTAAGTCCTTAATAATGATTTTACATAAAATATACATAATGTAAAAGTTAATATCTATAATACTTATTAGTTGTTATGCTCGGACGGGTTTTTACAAATGATAAAATTATAATAAATTAATATTATTAACTATAATTTTGAAACCACCATATTATCCGTGTATCTTCAATACCTATTATCGTGGACTATTATCCCTTGTGCTTAATGTTTAATGACTCAGTAAATACCAATTAGAATTTCAATACCGAAAATATACGCTCATTAATGCTTCTTTGAAAAAAAGTAAGTTTGTGATCACCACACCACATATTCCTTGAATGGTATAAAAAAACTAATTATCATAAAATATGATTTTTATGTAGATTTGAGTTTTCCAAAATCTAAATTTGAATAAAAACCTACATTATTGAAGGATAAATGGGGGCAAATCCCCCCTGCACCGGTGATCATGCTTCGTAAAAAACCATGTAAAATATTAAATTTATGTATTTATTTAAGTTTATTGATCTTAAACGCTGCTCCTATTTCTTTTTTAATCATTACCGATTATTCATTCTTTAATAAAACGTACCTATAAATATTATGCATGTTTTATGCATGTTCAAATAGTAAGAAATATTGTATCATTTTTTATTCAAAAGTTTTAATTTTAATATTCATTAATATATTTAGATGTAACACTCTCAAAGTCTCAAATAGGACCTCGTATAATTATTATACAATTTTGGAATATTTAAGTAATAATATAACTAATGTTCGCTCTAATGCCAATACGTAATCTATTTCAAACCTATTTTGTTTGGTACTGAAATAACATAATAATAGACTATCAAAAACCTAAGTCTTTAATAATCGTTCCGTTAGATATTACAAACATTTTAATTTAATTTAAAAAGAAACCCTCATTAGAACATTCAATTACTTTTCAGTACTTACCTAGTCCAATCGTTATACTTAAAATATTAAAATCAGTAACAATAATTTATTACCTACGCATAACATTGAAAAACTTAATACATTAGAGTCAGGTCATTCGTCTCGCCTCGGTCACCTCAAATGGCATATCGCTTATCTCGGCGGAAACGTGCTCTGTTTATAGGTCACTGCAGTAATGTATAATATAGGTGTGGTAGGAACATTTGTTTATAAATATATAACATCAACTCATCGATGCATTATAAAAATTAACTAAAATTCAATGTATATTGTGGGTTGCGACTAATAAAATTAGTTTGCTGGTAAGCTTAAAAAAAAGAAAATACTTTTATTTGACAAATCCAAACAATCAAGATTTACGGTGTACAGAATGTCGAATAAGTTCATTTTCGAATAAGTTTCTTAAAAATAATTTTCCTTCAAAAAACTGGTCGTTGTAAAAAAAATCTTTTCCGGTTTCCCAAGTTCCTGAAAGAAAAAAACTTAAATTTATTGGCTGAGGTCAATAACCATCGATTCACCATTATTAGCTCTAGTCCCTAGTCACAAACTTCCAAAAACCATAACCATCAACAAGTGCACATAAATCTAAAGCCAAAGCCAACTATTTTGTACGGTTATCGACTAAATGAAAATAACAAGAGTTCTGTAGTTCTGTTGGTGTTTCTCTCTGAAATGTATTTTATTGCCACTATGCTATCAATTATTATGTACCTACATGTATTGACTACTATTAATTTATTATACTTATTTATAATATTTGTAGGTATGTAATAATATAAACATACATACAATATACCCTGATGTTAAAAGTTGATTTAAAAAAAATCATCCATTATCGACATATTACATTAAATTGAATTTCAATCACATCTTGTAAATCATATTATTATCATTATCACTTGGCAGTTCCTACCTGAAACAAAATACAATCATAGGCGTGCTCAGACTTAAATTTCTGGTAGAGCCTAGACAAATTATAGTGCCCTTATATTTGGACAGCGCCCCTATTTTTTTTTTAATACACCAACATACATGTGGATGTATTAACCTATTAATGTCTATAGTACTATAGTTATTGTATTTGTATAAAGGTATAATGGTTTTTTTTAGATTAATAAAACGTATAGGTATAGTGGTTAGGTTAGGTAGGTACACACAAATATTTTTGATTTTTTTATACTTTCACGACAAACAAAATTTTCATGATCTCCACAAACATATTATTATAATATAAGCATTATAATAAAATATTTAAATATATACGCACATTTTACTATACCGCTAAAAAGTTTCAAGTCGAGCCTGGGCTTGACCGGCTCACCCCGTGCGCAAGGCGCACGCCTATGAATACAATCAAAATGGTACTGAACCAGTTTGATTTCGTATTAGTTACCTAAAAACTTTATTAAATATAAGATTTAAAAATGTAATGCAAGGTACCTACAGGCTACGACATATAAGTTTTCCTTACAAGAATGATAAAAAAAGTTAAGAGTAATTACACAAATACCTATTTGTGTTGGAAAACACGGCTGGTACTTTATCATGACTTGATGGTTTCGATTCTCACTTTATTAATGTGTTTTTATCGATTTTTATAGTGATTAAATGGATTAAAACTCAAAAGTGGACCCCAATAATTAGAAGATGGTTTTTTTACCGTCAATTTTCTTTCTACCATGAGTTATGACGGCCGCTTATAATAACAATGTAATACCAACAAAATATTTGTTTTCATTAGGTAGTGTTCTAAATTAAGATTTAGTCCTGCAAAACATTTTGTAAATTAAATATTTATTAAAAAAAAATATGAAATTCAGAAAGAACCTCTGTCGATTTAAAACGTTAGCGGGCTGCCAGATTTCTCCGGAGAAAGCGTTGAACAATTAATATGACAGTGTTTCTACAAAGGTACTTACATAAAATAATAATATCCTTGCTACACGATTTTTTTCAATAGTGTGCCCTAAATCAGGAACTACACTTACTAACTTTAGTCTAACAGGATTCGGACGATATAGCCCCAACTTGGTCCGTAAATACGCGTCCAGAATTCCAGATCATATTGTCCGGATAACTATGACGTTGGAATCCCGTCCCGTTTTGGTAATAATTAATAGTTTTCACCGATTAGGTACGATGTCGGTCGATCAATTTTATTCTATAGTAATAACAATGATAATTTATTTCATCATCAAATAATATTTTAATTATTTATTTAGGTGTTATTATATTTAAATATTTTCGGACTTAACTGCAAACCATCCCGTCCAAACAATAATGCCCTGTTTTCGAGAATTTACGGCGTTGGAATCTTGTCTCGAATATATATCCCTAATTAAGAACGTTTGTTTGTACAGGATCGGTGAGTAACCTTCACATTACAATATATTTGGAGAGATGGGTAAATGAAAATTATATCGCTAGTTTTGGACCAATATGTAATTTTTATTCCACGTCTGTACACACACGGCGTTACACAATTCGTAAATCTTTGTCGATTTTTAGTAGTTGTACTAACTGGTCTAATTGTTATTGTGGTTGTTCTCCTTGCATTAACAGCAATATTTTTTACAGTAATAGTAACTTTGAACAGGAAATGAATCTGTGCTCACAACTCTATTTCGCCGCGTATCGATTATAACGAGATACGATAGATAAATATAAAATAATTGATACCATGGCAATTAAAATTGAATGATTCTTTTGTAGTTTTATATCTCAAAGTAAAATATTTATCAGTGTATTAAATTAATTTACAGTTCAATAATCAATGCACATCTACATTCGGATATTGGTTAGGTAGTCATAAAACCAAATTAATTATGGTTTATCTGCCACTTGTGTATGGTATTTAATATTAAGAGGATGTCAGCGCACTATTTTTTTTCTCTCTCTGGCCCACGCGCAGCATAGACAAAAGTACAAAACGCATGAACGCAGAATCATTTTTTCTATGTTTTAAGTAATCTTAGAGTAAAATTACCTATTACAAAAAAGATAGAGAATAATATTTTTGAGGGAATGTCATATCGATTTTATATTTTATTGTTATTTGACTTTGTATTCGACTTTCAAAATAAACAAAAAAAGTTGTACATTAAAATGATGTTTAAAGTGTTTTGAGACAATATTTAGACAAATCGATATGACATTCCCTCAAAAATATTATTCTCTATCTCTGTTGTAATGGGTGATTTTACTCTAAGATTACTTAAAAACATAGAAAAAATGTTTCTGCGTAAATGTGTTTTGTCTATGTTGCGCGTGGGTCAGAGAGAGAAAACAAATAGTGCGCTGACATCCTCTTAAGATCGTCGAAACTTTTGAACCCTGGTATACGTGGTGGACAAATTGTTTTGACATAAAGATAGACCACTGGGAATGAACAGAAGCACCGATAAAAACTCAGATTTAATGATTCTATAAAGATTCTTCAGATAGATCATGACGTGTATCTTTTGGTATTTGAGACCTATAACATAATGAGCTACATTACACAGAAAATTACAGTTTTTAAAAATATTTTAAATCATTTATTGTATTATTGTATAAAAAAAAGTCTCGGTATAAATTTTCACGAGACATAATGTAACTCGAGTTCAGTTGATGCCTTGCGAACCAATAATGGCAACTCGCGTGTTGTTTTAAATTTCAAATAGGTAGATTATAAAGAGTTATAGAAAAACGAAAAAAATCGAGTGAAATTAACAAAACTATTAGGTGTCTGATAATACTTGTATTTATCTAGATAATATAGAAAAATAAACATTTTTAGTGATTGGCGAATTTTTACATTAAATTTGAATTATTTTTTGTAAATCATTTTACTACAATAAAATATAATATACATTATGTAGTATACATTATAATGCATTAATATATTATTATTGTATTTAATGTATTTAAATATTAGCTAAAACAGCTAATAGCAAAATAGCTTGTCATTTTGTTTCCCTGCTACTACACACACTATAATATACTGTTTTAATGGAAAAAATAGCAGAATTTAAAAAATGTAAAACTCATTTTTCATTTTTACTGGCACGTGGATAATATTTAAGCTTGTATAATGCATATCAAGCAACAATCAATTCACTAATTCACTAAGACAATTGGTTGTATAGTTATTGATTATTATTTATTGGTAATTTAATGATGTAACATAATACCAACAGCCAATATAATATCAAACACGTAGCCACTTACAAATGAATGCGTAGGTTGAATTGATATTAATTAATTAATTATTTTAATTATACATTTTTAATGAGATATGAGGTATACATTTCCAAGTCATTGAGTTGCCTAGTTATCATTACGTGACAATGTTACCTAATATTTGAAACGATGAATGACGAGGTTAATTTTAATTTTTTATCTGATTTGGATACTTGTAAGAATTTATTTGGAAAAAAGAAATAACAATATTTATCTTAAATAATTGAAGCACAGCAAGTCCTTGGCAACGACTGAAATGGGCAAATATTCCATTTCGCTTTTCTCGGATATGTACGACACATCGTATATATTGTCAGATATGTCGGTTTGCACTTTGCACAACATTTGACACATCTAGCAATTTTCTGGTCATGACTAAACCTGAATTTTAAAATTTGAACAAGTACCTACTTATTTGATAAACACAAGAACAAATGTCGTAATAACACAATATAATAAACCAAATGTAATTCTGAAGAACTGAACCAGCCTGTTAAATCGTAGACGCCTAGCAAAAAGGTTCAATCAAATATGACATTATTAGCATGTTATCATAATATAATGTCCTTATTTTCAATGCTGAAAAAATGTTTTGAAATCTTCTTAATAATTAAGAATTCTGTATTTGATTTTTAATTTAATCACGAAAATTGGCAAATTATTTGAAGTTAGAAATTCTAAAAAAATGTTCTGCATTTTAAGTCATTTTGGCGTTACCGCAACAACAGAAGGGAATTGAGAACTTAGTGAATGTTTGTGGCTTAATAATAACGTCTGTTAGATAATTTTACAACATTATTCAAGTTGGAAACAACATTCACCTAATTTCCAGTGATCATAATATTAAGTGCAGTAGACCTAAAGTTAATTAGGTCTTCGAATGATTATACGTATTTACCCAACACCTGTTCTATTACAGTATTTTTATTCTTGTTAGTATTTGAACACCCATTCGTAATCAAGACTGCTAGTTTATTCAAATAATTTTGGCTTTCTATGCAAGCACAATAGATTAACAAAACAATAAAATGAAATAGCAATAATAGGTAGCATTAGCAAATAACATTTTTAATATTTCAAATTTATTTTGGGTTAGTTGAACATTTACACACCTGTGCTCCCGTAAAATTCCAATGTAGTACCTATCCAGACATTAAAACGACAATGCGACAATGGTGTTGTGACCTAAATAAATAACTCTTGGATCAAAAAAAAAAAATTACATACAGGTAGGTAATATATTAGGTGTAAGTACAGTAATTTATTTTGTTTTCTTTATTTATGAACCTATATTATGTGCAATTATATAGGTGCCTAAGTGCCTTATTAATATTATTTTTATTTTTTGCCTTTTAAATTTCTTTAAAATATATATATATTATTATGGCAAATATATATTAAAAACATTAATAATATTTCTTTTAAATATTTGTTGGAAAATTCAGTTATACATTTTATTAATATCATGTTACGCGATATATATTTATTTTATAAGTTAACTGAAACTCGTTTCATCATTTGGTTACGGAATTATATTTTATTTTATTTTTGAAAGAAAAAAAAACATTTTCTTGGCGTCTTCGTAAACATAACGCCACCACACCACTTGACGATAATCTTAAGATAACCAAACACAGTAGAAAAATCTTTATGCGTCTCAGACGATACACTTATAAACCTTAATGTTTTCAAGCCACTTACTATCTGCCATTAATGAGTCACAAGTTTTAAAAGTCTGGTACAAGTTTTCATTAAACGTCATCGTTGATAAAACATACACGTAGGTACCTATCAGCTATCCAACTGTATATTAAAATTATTAATTTAAAAATATGAAACCAATGTCCCAGAGCCTATTTGAAATACGTGCGCATTTCTCTTTATGTACATTTTACCATTCCATCATTCCAAGTAAATAAAAAAAAAATACCTACTTAAGAACAAAAAATAATATAATATGTATGTGTATTGTGTATAGTAGTCGGCTGTGGCGTTCATACAACCACGCTGACACTGTTCGTAAAGTAATATTTAATAATTTTAATCGCCATTAATATGTTTAATTAGAAAATTATTCAATTAGTGCTAATAGAACACAATACTATCGACTGATTATATGAAGTGTACCTATAGTTATAGTGTAGGCACATAAAATGCATTGTGTTCAAATATCTTTGAAATTTACCTAGTATTACTAATAAACCGTGTAAGTAACGAATTACAACTCTCCCTGCAGCACAGATCCTTCCAGCGTATTATTCTTTAGTTTTCAGAATTTTGTTAATCTCCTCATTATTCTTGCATTAATTTTTTAATGAAATAATCCACTAACTTTCGAAACTATTTTAGTAGTCTAATGATAGCTGAGTGATTTAACTTTGCTCCAACTAAAACTAAGTAATTCAATCAGATGCCTTCAGTGTACAAAATGTTGTGGTCAACGAAGATATTTATATTATATTACCTACAGTTACTAGCTATGTGCTTTTTAGGTTGATAAAAATTCTTAAATTACCCTATACCCCACTAAACCTACTTACACATTTACACTAAACCCTACTATAGGTATTAAACAGAACATCGCTGTCCCATAATTACTAGAGCCCCCTGGCATCTCTATAATAACTCAATAACTTCCTACCTCAAAATCTGCTGAGTCACTAAAACTGCTACTCTATACTTCAAACGCTCTCTCGCAAAACTCCAATCCAACTCCAACCAGCTAATCAGTGATTTAACTTTACCAGCATTACCCGGGAACCGACCAGCCAACTCAAGCGCCGTGACTTAAAATTGTAAATGTAAATATAAAGTCAATAGGTGCCTCTACTGTGAGATCTCCTACCATGACATTCTTATTTTTTATTCTCCCATAATAATTCTTTTTGTTCACATATATCATATAGATTGTAATATTTTCAAAATAAAGTCAGATTTTTTTTTTTTTTTAATGGTATTATATTATAATGTAGGAATATAGTAAATTATTGCTATTAATTGGTTAGTTAAACACAAATCATATTTATGAAACAGAAAAAAAATCATTGGTTGGTAAAGTGTATTTATTTTTCCTAGGTATTATAATAAAAAAAACAATGACAGTTACAACTTACAAAAAAATAACACAAAACAACAGGAAATTCAATTAAGGAATAAGGATAATATATATTTTATATTATTTCAGCCCAAAAAACAGTGGCCTAACCACGTACGAACAATATCCACTTTTTATGACTTTTAGGTATAGTGTATTTTTTTCATTATTATTATTAATGAATAACGATGGTTAAATTTCTAAAAAAAAATAAAAAAAATGAAACAATAATGTTTACTGTGACAACCTCAGTTATTGTTGAAAGGATTTTAATCTTTTTTTTCATTGAAATTGTATAAAAGAACATTCTCTGCGCCAGCTAAAAGAACTGATTAAACGTGTATTTCAACTTATTATTTAGTATTTCAAAGCTGTCTAAAAATCAAAATATTACATCGATTTTAAACTCAAGTCCAAATGTATACAAATGTATAGTGTACATTGAAGTAAAATCATTGATCGTTAAAGATGATAATACCATGCCAATGTCCACATAAAATTAATCTTACTAAATATATGTATATATTATGTATAATAAATTAACTTAAGGGTATTCGGTGACAACTTATCTTTTTGAGGATTTATGAAAATGTATTATTTTTATAAAATATTATTACAGATCGCTGTGCCCTGTAAGAACTATATTACTAATAGTACTTTACTATGTTTTACTCGGTTTCGGTCACAAAATGATTCAAATTAAATGTGCATGTGACTTACTGACTTTGAACCAAGGAATATTTTATTAAATACAAAATATTGGGAACAAACATAATAAATTAAAGAAAATAACGTATAACTCTTTAAAACCATGAGAGCTAAATTAAAATAAACAACACTAAATAATAATATTATTATATGCTTTTTGCCTTGATTCCGAGAAACTAGAAGGTGTAAAAAAAATTACAAAAAAGCACATTCGTGTTTCATAAATGCATAACCAATTTCACTGACAGGGAAACTAAAAAATAAAACTATTAAATTATGAAAAATAAAAAACAAATTATATTCAAACAAGGTGGAAATAGTAGAATTTAATTGAATGACATATGTTGAGAAAAAAAAATATTGTAACTTGGCTTTTAGAAAACTAAATGTCAAAGATGGAAATTACACATGACAAGTTCAGTAGTAAGAGTTGAAATAACAATACGAGTGAAAAAATGTTTATTATTGAGAATATTGTTTAATTAATTAATTCTAATCGTGTTGGGAAAAGCATTTTGTAATGTCGATAATAATTAGCATTTGGTAAAAAAAACACTTTATTACAGTCATAAATCAATGTTACAATTAGCTTATTAGTTATTACATTTAAATCAAATTTATAATTAGCCAACTAGCTGTTACCATAAATCATATATACTGGTATATAAATCATAATAATAAGGTCCGTGTTCAGAATACCTTAAGTTATTATAAAATTTCGATTTTCGATAATAATACGGCCAAAATTCTGAATTTATATTGTTGTGGTGATCGACACGAAGATGATGGTTGTAGTTGGAGTTAGTCTACCGATAGAATAAAACGTTTTTTTAGATAATATTATATATATATATTTTTATGATACATTATATTAAAATTATGATATAGACATCAATGATATCATATCATTAAACATAATTTTATGTATCGTATATTCGTTTAACAAATGTCAACTTCTATACTCTATAGTTGTAACTTGTAACTGACTTATATCAAAATATTATGTTTATATCGAATTTATAATTCTCTTCAGTTTATACAAAACACATTTTAATATTTTTAAAAAACAAAATATTTCTATTTTATTAGGTAAGCTGTTATAATTATAGTATTAAGAAGTCATAACGCTGTAGATAATATTATTTTCTGCAAGGGGATCAAAGCACACGTATTTTTCATACGTTTTATACGAATAAGCGTTAATATTTTCATTATAAACTTGTTAATTTGTTTTGTACGTTTTCTCCGAAGACAATATGGTTAGGCGGGCAATGTGTGCGCTCTCACTACCGAGTTGTACTCGGTCATTCGGGAATAACAAAATATCCAAACTACCTGGAGCGAAAATTAAAAAGCAGTCGAGAGAAACAAGTGCGTGGTGCATCCCGACGTCTCATTTCTCATCGTCGTCGTCTAAATGAATAATATTATATTATTGTGTTTAAGCGAGTTTACACCGAAAAGGATTTTTTCTGGCACGATCGGAGCCATTTGGAATTGGGTCGATGTCGTATACGATTCGACTAACTGGTCAATTGTTCAGACTTCAAGGCATTACGGGTAGGTAACTTATTATCGATGACATACTATAGTGTACCTATGCAGAGATTATTGGATGTATTGTTCTCGTGTTTTTGATAATTTGGACGCGACCCAAAGTCCCAAAATCGCAAACCACGGCAAACCCCGCGGGTTGGTATTCAAAGGGTTTCGCATCATGAATACGATATTTTATACATAATATAAACTACTGTGTCCCCGATGTAACGGAAATTATTAAAAGTAATTTCTATGCCAACTTTTCTTGTTTTTCTAGAATATTCAGAAGGGTTCTAGGTATAGTAGGTCGGTGACGTAATACAAATATAATAGTAATGCTGCAGCTCCCAGGCTACGCTTATGTTATATGCGGTGGAAAAATAGTATTTTTTAGAAATACATTTCATTTATCTAAATTTGAATGTGTTTTTTTCGAACATAATATCTCGTTAAATTTTGTCGATGTTCCCCACCCTAAGTAGATTATTTATTTTCAATTCGCCCACGCACTCATTTCGTTAGTGAACACTAACCCTTATCGGCCTTATCCTTATTATTTCCTGGTGACAATTTAAAACCCGTACGGAATTCCTAGACGAAAGAGTTACCGTGTCGAACATATTGCACTGACAGCTGTTGATGAATGATTCTGTACAATCAATCACGCTGAGTCCTTTTTGTCCGATTTAGACATACCCATAATCGATGATATGGGTAACGGGATAATCCGTTTAGTGATTGCACAATAATATTATATTATTAATAATTCGTAGCAAACGAATAATAGCAATTATTCACAGCCTTAGTTATTCAACCTGTCAACAGATAAATTCACTTAACCGTAAAAGCGCTGTACATCGATCTGTATGCTTTTACCCTCCTCCGTCAAGTAGTTGGTAAGTTTTTTCAAATATTTACATTGAGTACAAAAGACTAACTACTTTTGATTTGATAATTAAATCCTTATGATTTGAATTGTAATGTACAAGAAGTGCATCTATAGGTACATTAAATTTCTTATTAAAGATACATTATATGTACTGAACTAAAAATAATGACGAACAGATACGATTTTTCGAAAAAGAACAACAGTTGTACCTCTTCTACCTACATTCGAATATTATAAATTTAAATCATTTTTATTTTTCAAAAAATAATTATATTATTATGGTTGATTTTATCTAAAAATAATAACCACTGAGATCTAAAACACACGATAAAAATAATAATTTCATTAACTGGACACGCCGTTCGCGAAAAACTATTGTTCGTGCCTGGTTATCTCTGATCATATGGAATCTCTACATTGATATTATTCATATCTGATAAAATCGTAATAATTATTACTACAACATTATAATATTATACAAGATTCCATTGAACAATTTATTTATCTTTATCATAAAATATTATTATTATTATTATTATTACTATTATTATCAGATATTGCGCGTCATAATACCTATAATATAATATTAATTATACATTTATGAGTTTAATATAATTATTATTTCTCATTAAACAGTGGAAACAATGTAAACGAAAAAAAATAACACTTACAATAATTATAATTTTTTTAGATACAGGGTGATTCACCGAAAATGCTCACCCCCATTTTTCTTTTTGTAATGAATTTAATAATACATTTTCAAATAAACTGAAAGACAATTTTTTTAATTATTGAATTTGTTTGTACTACTTAAGGAGTATCCTATGGCGATACAAACTTCTGTTTTTCAAGGGAGAACCCCACCTTTATACTCTAAATTATTTGGTGGATAATTTTTTTTAAAATACTGATGTATCTACTTAATTCAAAATTCAAACGAGTAGTTTCTCGGTTATTAAAAGTACTAAAAGGATTATAGCCTTAAAAATGGTTTTAAAAAATATAAAATAGACCTAACATTGGATTTTGTATTTATTGTTATTATAATTCACAAGTTATTAATGTTGATAGATTTATATCAATGTCTAAAATTTTCAAATCACCATAGCCCTCATATTTTATAAACCTATAAAATAATTCAAAAACTTCTAGAACAAATTTTTATTCTGTTACATACAATTTTCAGAATATTTATCCATTAAATAATTTACAGTTGAAAAGGAGTGTTCTCGTTTGAAAAACATAATTTTGTATCACCGCAGTACACTCCTTAAGTAATAGGTATACAACAAATCACAAGAATTTGAAAATATGGTCTTGAAGTATCCTTCAAAATTTCAAAAATCAGATTTTAAACAATATAGTAGAATAAAAAAGAGAGTCAGCATGCTTGGTGAATATCACTCTGTATATAAGACGATGCTAATATGCTATGTAATTTGAACGCAACGTGTATTAAAAATTATAGTATCCTATATAATATTATTAATGTCTATGCAATTTCAACACTTCACAGCGTGTTGTAATAAATTTAAAAATTTATCTCTGCAACATAATATAAAATAAAAAATAATTAAATATTGAAACGACTTCGAACTATATACATATTAAACCGCAGTTGCGTATTGCATAGGTATTTTTTAATTTGTATGTTTACGATAATATAATAAAGCATGAATTAATTTCTTGTTTTATTAATAAAAACAGAGTCACGGGTAATTTCGTGAAAATGATATTTTCTACGACTACCATTTTGTAGTAATATCCACTGCAGCTGCAGTTCGTCGTCTACGAGTTTTCCCTTATCGCGTTGTCTGTGAAAATTACTCGTTGCACTCGCATTATCGTTTTCTAATATCGCCGAACGGCGGTGAAAATTACTTGAAATCGGTATGAATAATAGCCCACGACGGACGACCACGGCCGTTAGAACAGTAAAACGGATCAATATAATATCGTACGGTTAATTTGCATATCACGCTAAATATCGGCCACCCTGGCCAGTTTTACCGACCATTGCAAAACGATCAGATCGTACCTACCTCTATTTAGGTATTCGGTATCGGAGAAAAAACTTTCGACCGTGTACCTGTACTATCGCGGCCCGAAACCTTGACCCTCCAAAACTCGTAGGTTATTAATTTGTAAGTCGACGTTTTTGACCTTAGACCGTAGTATAGTTGGTGTAACGGACCTCGGGCGTTATTGTGTTCCTGCAACGATGGCATTACCGCCACCCCACCCCCCCCACCCGAAATCCCTCACCAACGACCCACGTGTAATCGCGTAATTTAAATAATACCTTGCAGTCTAGAACATTATATAATATTATTATATTACTGCATCATCAGTGTACATGGCACGCGATCCTAATATTTTTATTCCACGCAAAAGACTATAAACGTAAGTCTACAATATCATTTATTATATTATTATACCTAAATAATATGAAGAGATGGTAAAAATGAATAAATAACATGTATAATGGCGAAACCATTACGACCAATGACGAATATTCACTAAGGTTAATTGCAATTTGTATATTTTTTTTGGGGGAGATCCGTGTGTTGTTGTTTTTTTTATGCAAAATCGTCAACGCCGTTTTGGTTGGATTTTTTACACAGACTGCAATATAATAACTATACATACACTTACAAAATTATATGTGAATAAATAAATAAATTATATGTATTATTGCCCTAAAAAAACGATCTTCGTTTCATGGATTCCCGCTGGCCGCAGTTTTATTATGCGATATTATAATACACTATATAATATACAGAGTGATTCATCGAGTATACTCACCCACATGTTTCCATTAAAAATGAATTTATTCAAATTCTGATATTTGTAATTTTTAAGTACACTTAACACAGGCCATATTTTCTAATACTTTGAATTTTCCATACCATTGAAGGCCTATCGCTTTAGATACCAACTTGATTTTTCAAAAGAGAATAACCCATATTTTTAAATTTAAATTTGCACTTTTTGCAAATGTTGATGTATCATAATATAGTAAATAAGTATATAATACGATAAGACATATTATTATTATGTATCGAAATCGAAATTTGAACGAGTATTTATTGAGTTATTTAATTTCGTGTATTCAGGAATGAGAATAATATAATATACTTTTAAAATACGGAGGACATGATAATTTGATAAATATAGTAATATTAATCCATCAACATTTTATGATATCTAAAAATTGACTGAGTATAATAAATGCTAAATCCCAATACTACCTACATTCATTTTATATTTTTTTAAAACGATTGTATTAAGGACAATAATTATTGTTAGTGATATATTTTAATAGCACAAAAGCTACTGAAAGAGAATCATAGAGAAAAATGGTGTCGACCATGCTCGGTGAATCATCTTGATATCATCCTGTATATTATTTAGGTCATGCTGTAATATTATTCTGACCATTCCCTCCTCTCCACGCGTCCATGTATCATAAACTATGTTCTGATGGTACTATTATGCCACAGATGGAAGTACCTACGGAATTTCAAATCCATTATCTTGCGAAAATTGCAGGTCAGTCATCTTCATTAGCGTTTAAATTTAGTGTATAGTATTCAAACGGAAAACTCGTTCCGAATTCGACCCTACGTCATGACGTTTTCTATAATGTTCCAAACTCGTCCTCTAAAAAGGTATGACATATACAGAGGTTAATTTGATTACAATTATTGTTCGACAGTATGTAATTTGTATGATAAAATTGCGGACACACGGGGCCTATGTAACTACAATAATTTGTATAATCAAACGCAATCATGCTCGACCCCTGTTACAACTCTCGTGAGAAATGCTCGACCAAATGGTATTGATTTTGATTGCACACAACTATTATTTTTTTTTCAATTTAACGAAGAATAGGTTCAAAATATAAATAAAACAAAACTATCAAATAGGTTTGTGTATTATTCTCGTTAAAAAAAAATGTTGCAACGATACAGTCAGCTAGATAATGTCTTATGGCTATATTTTATTATGTTAAAAATATAATCAGCCTATCTATAATTTTTATAATGCTTTACCTACTCTATAATATAATATCATGCATAGTCTACGCCAGGGGTTTTCAACCGATTTCCTCACTGGTGTGCCTCAAGCATTCTCTAGGTGCACGGTGTACCGCGAGCTTTTGAAAGTTTTTTCACAATAATTATACTTAATAAAAATATAATATAATGAAATATAAATTAATAAATAATAATATATAATAAAGGACAATTATGTTTATCTAATTTGTTGTAAAAAAATTAATAATGATCTAAAAAAAAAAAATGTTCTTTGATGAAGGAAAGAGACATTGTTCGTGACTGAGACATGTGCCCTGAAAATAATGTAAAGAGTACAGTGTGCCGTGTTTAAAGAAAGGTTGAAAACCACTGGTCTGAGCTTTAAGATACGTTTAAATTTTGATTACTATCAAACTATGTGTACCTATTAGGTATTACTATACGACTCAATGTCTTTATTTTATTTTAAATCAATGACATATCTCAATTAATATTGAATTCTGCAGTTTTTAACTATTTTGTATTTTTGTTCAAGCTATTCGCTACTTATATGAGATTGCACGTGACTAGTGTTGTCAATTTATACACCAACCTATATTTTTTAACCCAGAAATTTTTGTATAATATAATATGCTTTAGATCGTCTTGTCTTTGGAAATTCATCAAATTGTACGTCATATTTTAGAATTAGCAACTATGATTTTTCTTATCACTCGAAAATCTGCATGAAATAGTTGCACTAACAATGGTAGACTGCATAGCAACTTGCATTGTTTACCTATACTTAATATATTATACTAACGTAGTACCATTGAAACGTAAACATTCTGTTTACGGTGCATAATATAAATTATTACAAGGGATCTATGTGAACACACGGAATACATAATAATATGTATATATAGATGATAGCTTATGCCATAACGCTAAATCGTTAAATTTCCCAACACAAAAACGGGTAGGTAAGGTAAGGTACCTAACAACGCGGGTCACAGTAAGTGTATGTATATATTATAAGTGTCTTAAATTATAATAAACGCATATAGGTTTAGGTATACCTAGGTAATATTTAGAGGCTATGTGCGGCAGGAGGTGAACGGCCGACGACCCGCGGCTAATAAAGCATATTTTCGACTTTTGTTGTATATTATTCAGTCTTGTAAAGTATTTGAGTAAAAGTATTTAAGTAAATGTATTTAAATACTTTTATTGTATTTAGAATACTTTTTAAATACTTTTTGAATAAAGTATTTGGAAAGTATTTTAAATACGGTTTTGGACGTATTTGTATTTGAAAATCAAATACTTTTATTTAAATACTTTATCGATTTTTTTTCAATTATAAATGATTATTTATTATCTTTTTTCTCAGAAATCAAAGTAATATCATGACTAAATAATAATATAGTCATGAGTAATATCATTGAAATTTAGTAAGTTTATTCCCGACATAGCCTCCTAAAATGCAAAATATTATTGTTTTTTTTTTTCATTGAAGCCTATATTAGTTTATTGTGATGTGAATTATTTGAAACTCCAAACTATAAACATAGAACAATAATGAAGCGAAACTCGATCAGCTGATTCGGTTTACGACTTTACGTTTACCTATGATCTTATTTTTTTTCCTGTTAAATAATTGAATAGTATACATACGTAATATAGATATACATTAATACAACTATTTTCACTACAGAAATATAGCATTTATATATAAATTATTTTCTCCAGAAGCTAGGTTTGTTGTGGAGATAAAGGTTCTTATAATATCTATATTTAGTTCTCATACAATAAATAATTAAATCGATCATTCGGTGATTATTAACTTATCATACAATTATAGGTACCTTGGTTAGTACTAGAATATGGAACATGCATTATAATATATGAACTATTAAGTATTAACTATATAATAATAATTAATATGTACAGTTTGAATGAGTTTGATCTCATGGTCAATTTTAAAGTTAAAATATCAGAGAAAAAGTATTGAACCCAAAGGTAAAACTTAAAACAAATGTATTAAAATAAGTATTTGTGTTTAAATACTTTCTAAGTATTTGTATTTGTTCTTAAATACTTATTGAAAAAAGTACTTTAAATACTATTTAAATACTTTTTAAGTTGATGTATTTGTATCTCTATTTAAATACAAATTAAAAGTATCTTTTTACAAGATTGATATTATTGTGTAACTACTTACGCAACATAATATTATCGTAGTTACACAGTATTAAAAAATGTATAAATATTAAAATATGCGTTTTTTACGCCTGTGACGATTCGAACCCACAGCGATATTGATGAGAAAAATATTCCAAAACCGTCACACTCCGACACTCGCCACAGTTGGGTCTCACTAAACCGCGCATACTCGTCCACGTCATTTCAACGACACTCGTAAAAGTCGATTCATAACCAACTCTGCTAAGACGTCACATCCGTCATGCCTCGTTCTTAATCGCAAAAAAACTCGAGACCCTTGACGTTCTCGAAGGAATACTCAAGTCCCGTCCTTTATGCGTACACCCATTGTATATATATAGCAACCCCCTCCTCAACCATCACTATACTCGTTTACAAAGCACAGTTTTATGGTTAAATAAAAAAGAAATAATGCTCCATACCATTATATTTTGAATATTATTATTAGTTTTTCTCTCTCTGTGTCTGAATATCAATTATTATACAAACAAGCTGAGGTGTTATTATTGTAAATTTTAAATTTTAATCTTCGACACAGAGTTCGATCCGAAGAAAAAAATGTATACATAAAGACTTTGTGTACCGCAATCTTCGAGCACAATATAACATTCAAATTGACCGTTCATGAACTGTAATAATATAAATGTTTTTCTCCGCGAAAACGTGCCAAATAGTCGAAAAAAAGCTTACGTCTTAGATTACACATTCGTCAGGCGATACTTTGGTAAATGTTTACTTAAACGAATGAACCGAGAACAAAATGGGTAGTAGGTAGGAACGTAGAATGCATATACTACTCGTAAAATAAAAAAGCTCTGTAGTCAACGTCGTCGTCGTATATTATTATGTTATATAATACAGAAACTGGAAAGAAATAGACTCAATTTATTTTATTTTAATGAAGTTATGGTTTCAACACCTGAGGTCGTTAGCTTGGATTATTTTAATAGGCTTATTACTGTGGGGGAGGGTACGGTTGGTTAGAGAGCACTTGTATATGAAGTGGCGAGGATTTGTTACTAAAAACCCAGGTGGTCACCCATCCAGGTTTTTAGTGACACCGGCTGGTGCTGGCACCCAAAATACGTTTTGTGACCAGAGATGTGACCAGGCCACGACTTGATTTATGTTCTTAAAAAAACAACACCTAATAAATTATCCACCATTAGGTATATTAGCTTAATTTACAACAATTATTATTTTACTTATTGTGAGTATCTATATTTTGCATTGTGTCTAAAATGTGCGTGTAATGTGCATACCCATATTTGTAAAATAAAAATAAGACATTGGTGAAATAATATCAGGTGTTTTTTACTGTTTAAGCATTGCGTAAGACGGTGGCCGTGATTTAGGGCACCCATATTTGGACTATTTTTACGAATTGTAATTGTTGATGGATTAATATTAATTACTACAATTTTAAAATTAGTTCGGTTACTTCCAAATCCATTATCATGGACCTATTATCCTTAGTACCATCGTCGTCATTGGAGTCAGAAATCTAGAGTATCAAATTGCCTACTGTCTATTTTTTAACGGTGGACAAATTTGTATACTTAACCATTTTTTATTACATAAATATATTTTGTGTATATTTAGTAATTATATATTTTATAATTTTAACTGAACTCGGTTATAATATTATAAGAACATAGTAGCTACGTACACGTTTTAAAAAACAAATATTATTTTGACGACTTTAGCTACAACAATTAAAACGAATCATTTTCTTGAATAATAAATATTGAATATAATTTTTTTGGTAGCAAAACGATAACGTTGTCAACCCAAAAACATTTATAGGATGGTAAAAGTACCCCTCATCGATACCGTATTACCGTCTACATCCTTAGTATACACAAAGTTAAATAACTCAAACCTGTACATTGCTAAGATAACGATATATTATGCTGGGAGAATTAAATTATCGATAATCCCAGCGACAAGCGTACAAGCGTAGGTAAGACGAGTTAATTATTTAAGAACTAATATTGTATAAGTTAGTTCTTCGGTTTTCGTCAACGATAACGCACTAAACCAAAGGCTGACGACACTCACTGTGTAATATAATATCCCTTAAATATACTATCGAGTCATTGAGAAATGTAAATTAATAAAACGTAATATTATTAGTTTCCTATAGGTACAACTGGTTATATACAATTTTACAATAATTATGCAGTCCACGATCAAATAAAAATAATAGCATAAATTAATCAAACAATATACGTAAAGTAAACAGTTTGGATTATAAAATTAACTACCGCCTACATTGCATAGTAGATCCAACCAAATACCACACACAAGTACCATCTACCATAAAACTAATTATAAATTATAATACTAAAATATTTTGCCATTACATATACTCTCTTTGCATTCATCGGTTCGAAAAATCACATATCTTTTTTAAATATAATACAATTTTCAACTATTTTAATGTAAAGCCTTTTAATTCGTTGCTTTACTCAGAATCTCAGTGTTTTTAATTTTAAGATTACCTACTTTTACCGTGAGGCGAGAGTATTACATTTGTTTTTTAATGTCCTCTACATACATTTTTTCATGTAATATTTTTTATTTTGCAATTTTCTGACGATTCTGTTTTTTTTTTACTTTAATAATATGTTAAACTTTGGTAATTAATGAACTTTAATTCAAAGCAAAAATTATAATCGTATTAGATATTATAATTTATGTAATTATATGTAGATAATAATTGTTATACCTATTTATTACTCACTCACATAATATTATGATATGGAGTAGTACTTACCCTACAGTCTGCATATAACAGAAACAGTGAAATTATATACTCATTAACAAGCAACAATTTACATATTAATATTTATGCATATAAGCGGTGGTGGAGCAACAGTGATCTCACCAACTCTCCCCCCGCAATATTACCGGAGAAGAAAAAAATATGTTTCGATCCAATGTTGTAGCCTGTAGGTGCCTACTTTTTTAATTGAGTTTTTAGTGTAAACTAAATATTATTTTATGGAAGTATAAGTACTAAATAATATTTATGTGAAATATATTTTATATATTATATTGTAATAGTTATGTACCTATAATATACCTAAATATATACCTAAATTGAATGTATATAATTGACAGCATCATGATTATTGATGGGATTAACTTAATCCGATTAAGCCATTTATTGATTTTTCTTTTTTGTTGTTGGAGGGAGAGTGATAGGTGGCGATTGGCGACTTTGAATGAAAACTTTTGTAGCTTCATAGTTTTTTACAATTTTGAAAATCGCCCCGCCATGACACCTGAATAAGATCCAGTGATTTGCTACTATAGTTATAGTGATTCAGCTACTGAAATACATTTAGTATATCAGTAGCTAAATATTGATATTATGTATATTTAGGTTAATATTCATCGGATACCCGATGAATTTATTTGCCATAAATATGTATTTATAATAATTAAAACTAAAAATACATATTAATATATTATACACGCGGTAAGTATGCAATTTTAAAAAACTTAAAATTGTATGTAACATATTAATTTAAGGCTTGTAATATTTACTGGAATTATTTATGTAATCTAAGATAACTCATGGGCCTCCACACGAGTTTTTCTCAGTGAGGCCCATTAATCTTTCGATATTAATTAAAATAAAAAAAAAAAATTTTACTATGGACCACCCAGAGGCCCTAAAAAATCTATACTCTGGGTCTCTAAGGTTTAAATCCGGCCTTGTTTACGCGTATAGGAAGTTCATACTTATATAATATATAATACCTATCTTATATTTTTATTCACCGAAAAAATATTATTATGCCAAGACTTCAGTGTATATTTGTATGCACCTACTTATCACTTATGTGTATATTATATTACGTGCATGGCGGTACTCACACAAAAAGTGTGTTTACAAGAAGCATTCAATATAAAAAAGAATAAAGTTCGTATATTATTATGTGATATTTTTTTTTCCTGTCTCCGGAAAATAATTGTCTGAACTGTTTACCTATCTATATATAGTTATTTTTAATGCGTCTTATACTTAGTCTTAAAAGAAACCACAAAACATTTTTGTACAGAGTACAGACGGTTTTCATAAAAAATTTAAATCATGTCACAACTTATAGTATAAGTACGTGGTTTTTTTGCAATTTAACGACGAAAAAACGAATAGGCACATTAAAAATACGTCTGGGCGGTGTAATTTGAATTTAGCAACTCGTTTTACCCCCGTTATGTACACCATCGTATATAATATATATATATATTATATATATTATATATAGGTACCTACCTACCTTTCGATATATATATACTATAACTATATATATATGTAGGCACGTAGCGGTGTAGCACGACTAAAGCAGAAAGATTTTTCCTTTTGAATATATATATTTTTTTAACGTACCATATGTGAACATAATAATAATAATAATAATATGAAATATTATTGTATACTATTGACAATATTATTGTTCCACGTCATTATACGGAACACGACCTAGTGACCACTCGATGACTTTACTGGGTACTATAGGCATGAGAAATTTGTTGACCAAATAAAATATTTTATCGTACAATCCAGAATCCGATAGATAAGACGTAATTGGTGCACTGGCGAGTCGAAATTATGACGCAGTTGAGTCAACTCTTCAAATCGGTGGTGGCTGCAGTGGCGCCAAAATCAGCTATATGCGCAAAGGTCCCGGCCACATTTGATTTACATCAGGACGTTGTTGTAAGCAAATAATCCGTATAGTGGTAAATACTTAAATACTAAATTGTGCATTTGTGCCATTTAAAATGTAAGTTCAGTCAGCCACTGCATAGTGCGTAGTATACGTATGTGCCCATACAATAAATACGATAGGTAATCCACGTTGTAATAACAGGTACCCGAGGTTACCTATGTTTATAGTTTCGCAGCACAGGTTTTTTTTATGGTCAATTTATTTTTTATTTTTTTAAATAATTTAATTTAATATAATTCTCAACACTTCACGGCCAAGGTTTTGTAGTGTACAAGTGTTTTGGTAAATACTAAATATAATAATATTAATATACACGTAAGTAAAAAGTATAAAAGTGTAGGTGTAGGATTTACTATAGCTGAGGGTTATTTCTGTGATGTCTAATAATAATAATAATAATAATTGAAACGTCGAAACTCGGTATATATTAAGTCGCAGGTTCGCGTTAATTAAACTAGTTCCTGTTCTAAAAATAAGAGTATCCGTATTATATTTATATACGATAAAAAGTTGCAGGAGTCTAAATTAATTATTAAGGTCTAGAAACTGAAACGGGTAAACACTAAACAGACCTTTTTTGTTTTTCTAAGATAAACATAAAAATAATACTGGTCTGGTACAAAACTTGGTTGCGCGTAATTTTAAAAAGTTATAATAGCATGAAAATATTATATAGGTAGTACCGGTAGTAGGTACCTACTAATTGAAAAAATAATATTGTTTTTTAGCAAATAAAATAGACTACCTACGGGCACGTACCTACTTAATGACGAGTTTATATTTTATGGAAATATAATAATATAAAGAGTTTCGACGAAACAGTCGCAATTTTTTATAGAACACTGCTGGAACCTTCAAAAAATATTAATAATAATATTATGATTCATAAACGTTCCAATGACCAATACATAGTATTTTTGAAATGTATTTCGAGTGGTTTGATTGTGTCGTGTACTTGAGTAGGTACGACTCACAAATGCACCAATAATATGCAATTTTTCAAAAACCTACATTCGTGTTTCATAAATCAAAATAATACTTCGAGGCACACTATAAATATTATACAGCATTACTATACTTCATAAATCATAGCTTAAATATTAGTGTTTGTCAATTTATAATGAATTGGGAGAACTTTATTAATAATTGTTGTAGGTATCACTTGTAAAAACAAAATGAATAGTATGTGCTATGTTATCAGAGATTACATTTTGACATTGCCCCAAACCCCCCCCCCCCTGGTTTATATTTTCGCGGACGCACTTAGTAGTACCTATGTTCAATTATATTAAAAAAATGAATTAAATCATTTAAATATTGTAAACTGAAAAATTGGTCCAACAAAATGATGCAGTCGATACCTACAACAAACTATTATTACTTTAATAAAAAATCAAGTGGGTACTGTGAATATCAGAATAATAATTAATAAAATATAGATAGGGGAGACTGGCTTAATGACATACCACTTTTTAATTTAAAAAAAAAATGAAGAAAATAATGTTAGTTAACACATGCAACTTGAGCAACATATTTGTATTTTTATTATACACATATTTCTGAAGTCTAATATTGTACATTTAATACAAACAAATAATTTTAATTCACTTTTTTTTAATGTACCTACTATGTAATTTTACCCGACACTCCGACTATCCGACACATTCACCATATTTGTATAAGCAACCATTGTATACTGGGCAGTGGGCAATAGGAATAAATTATAAAATTTTTAGAATTTAATAGTTTAATCATTTTTTTTTATTATAAATAACAACACTTTAGAAATATATTTTAACATAATTAATATAATAATAAACACTACTATGTCATTTTGCCTGATATAATAAAAGTTTTTTTCAAAGTATTTATGGCAAAAGTATTATAATAAACTTATTTATAAAACAATTGTAGTACAGCTTGCCTTTTTATGTTCAACTTTGAATAAAATAGCTAATGGCTTAAGTTGCCAGGCTCAAAGCTCAATAAAAAAAATAATAATAATAATAATAATTAACTTATATTTTTAAAAACTTCAATTTAATACCATTGAAAGATTTAGGTATTCATTATTCATGTTAATTATCATTCATAATATAAAGTACGCCTACCTCATTTTGTTTAAATATTTCAAGTATTCATATTATAATTATAATTTATATTGGTGTTTCTAAACTAAAATCTTAATAGTGAACCTATTGGGAGTGTGGCATTTAAAGTAATTTGTTTTTAATTATGTTGATAGTCATAGTCTGGTAGTTTATTTACTTTTTTCTATAGTCAATTTAGATGTATAATAAAAAAATAATAATATGAAATTTAAAATATAATTCCATATTTCTTGAACAAACACTTTCTTGCTAATTACATGGGAAATATAAGAGATACAAATATATGTATAAATATACATTTGAATACTAAAATATGGATTGTCTGAACATTAATTATTAGTTTATCTTTAACATTCATAGATAAGAAATACTTTCATAATTTATTAGTAGAAATCAAAAAAGAAGAAACCCTAATATTAGTACCACAAATGAAAAAAAATTAACTCGGTCCAGAATCGGCCACACAAAACCGACTCAAGAATATTTAATGATAAAGCCATAAAGGTGACCCACCAATATGCCAATCATGCAGAACCATAATCACAATCAAACACGTCTTTGAAGAATATAGAATGTACGTAAAACAAAGAGAAGATCTCAATATAAGTCACCAAATTGGTGCGAGCTTAGGTTCAAATCCAAATAACGAATTATTGAATTGTTTAAAACTAAATTACTTAAGCTACTTTAGCCAATATTTGCAATGTACAAAATATCAAAATAACTAATTTAAAACCGCTTTTTTTCTCTTTTCTCTGTTCTTCATTATAGATGTTATGTATTAATGGTTATAATGTTACGCTAATGTCCATAGAAGTTGAAGCAGAAATTATACAATTTTAAGATCAATAAAAAAAAAAAAATAAATAAACCAACAATTATTCAATTAAATGCCTACATATTTAAAATTGTATTATAATGTTTTGATTTAAGAAATAGTCTTTGAAATACTAATTAAAAAAGAATATAATATATATTTTTTTTTTTTTTAATTTGTTTTACACATTTTTCTTTTCTTTAATTGAATTGTTTAATATGTTAGAAAAGGAATTATGTTTATATTATACTTGTATCTTCATATGCACAATATATTTTGGTAATGATGTATTTCAAAGTGATAGGTACTTACTCTCAATGTTTTATTATAGTTTATAACAAACAACCATATTACCATTGTAGGTATAATTTAAAAATTTAAAGGTATTTATTAGAAGCATTACAATTAATAATGTAAATATTTTTATGGTTTACTATAAATTATAAATGTTTGAAAATGAATAATTTTATTATTTTCTGCTTTAAATGATATTCTTCTCTTCAGATCAGTGGCGCCGAACTAAATTTTATTTGGAGGGGCAGTAGAATCCAAAAAGTACCTACCCACCCAAGCAATTTAAACAGAGCCGTGGGGGGCTTCGCCCCCCACACCCCCTACCTTTAAACCATAAGTAGAGAATTTATTATCAATAATAATTATTAAAAATGAGCATTTATAAAATTTTTTTATTGAATACCAAACAAATTATTTAAATATAAATTATACTTATATAATAATATGATTAAATTTAAATAATATAAATAACTCAATAATAGAATTATTAAAATATACATTACAATAATAATTTTGACAATTCTGTACTACATGATGCAAAACGTTTGATGATAGTGTCTACATCAATTGGAATATCACATTCACAAGACATCATCAAAAGTGCTTCAAGCCTGTCCTCACTCATTGTACTTCGAAGCCTTGTTTTCACCAGTTTTAATTTTGAGAACGTTCTTTCAGGAGAAACACTTGATATAGGGAGAGTCAGTGCAATACTTAAAGCAGTGTATAAAGCAGGGAATGTTTCTTTCAAACCTGCCTCATTACATATCTTATACATCATGTGAATAGTACCTTCACTATTAGGAGTTTCCAATGAATCATCATCAGTAAATTCTTCTACTTCACTTTCAGTACCACTGGCTTCAAATTCATAATTTTTAATCTGTGTATTATTTTGTTGGTGTAATGTTTTTGGCAACGACAATGTTTTTTCTAACTCTAAATATACATTTGCAAATTGCATATATTCTCTTCTCAAGTCTTCAGCAAAAACAAACTTCCCATAAACTTGTTGAAATCCATTAAATGCGTCATTAGGCAAATTGGACGATTTTGTTATTTCTAGAAGTCTTTTTTTGTTAAAAAGTGATAAATCATTTATTAAAGGATTTGAATTGTTATTGAATCTTTCAAATATTTGAGAACTTATTATATCAATAACAGTAAAGTAAGTATTTATTTTAAAGTTGTTAATTGGACTTAAGTTTGGCAGTTCATCTGATGATGTCTCTCCTGGCATTTTTTTTTTCTTTCTCATACGGGTTTGTGTAAGTGGTATTATATCAAAGTCTACAACATTTGTATTAACAAATATTTCTTTTTCTTTCACTATTGCTTCAAATTGAGTATCATTTCTAAACAAGTTTATTTTCTTTTGTACACTTTTAACATAGGATACAGCTGATAACAAATCAATATTTTTCCCCTGCAAATATAAATTTAATGGACCTGTAATATCAAACATTTTTCTAAAGGTCAATGCAGTTAAAAAAAGACGTTCTGATATCAGATAATCAAATAAACTTTTTGCTTTAATACTACTCATGCGATCTGAAGATGTATCTTTATCTAAATATTCTAGTGTGTCCAAAATTGCATTAAATGTTGCAAATACTGTTTCAAGTGCAGAAGAGTGTGATGACCAGCGTGTTGTTTCTACTCTTTTGAGCCTTCTTAATTGTTTATTTGGATATCTTTCTTTTTGATAATTGGAGTACATGTTTACTCTTTTTTTACTACTACCAATAAAATCATATAATGCTTCAAGGTTACCAAATAAGTCTCTTGCTTCTGTGCAACTACTTACTGCATCTACAATAATTAAGCTTAGACGATGCGCATAGCACCAAACATACATAGCATATGGATTGTGCTCTTTTACTATTGCCTGTAAACCATTATACACACCTCTCATGGAAGCGGCTCCATCATAGGATTGCCCGACAAGGTAATTTTTCCAATCAAGATTCATTTCGTTAAATATTTCTTCAAGCATAGTAAAAAGATGTTGTCCTGTTGTAGTCGCAGTCTCTCTAACTGCCACGAGTCGCTCGTTTACTATACAGTCAACAGTGTTTTTATTAATATACCTTAATATGACAGATAACTGTTCTTTCCTAGAAACATCAAATGTTGTGTCTAGGGACACACTAAAAAATCTTGCTTCTAGAAGTTCTTTTTGTATGGTATCTTTAATGTGCATTGAAATTGATTTAATTAATTGATTTTGGCGTTGCCAAGACAAAAAGTTATGGATCTTTCTTCCTTTTAATTGTAGCTGAGTAACATAAGAAGACAATGCGGGGGAGTACTTAGTCAATAATACCACTAAATCTTTAAATTATTTATTAGTCCACACTGGTTACACCACAAAATACTGTACAAATTTACAAATTTGGTAAATCAAAATACTAGACGTTGTATATCAACAAATACAATTTAATAATATCATATATTTACTAATTAAATATAATAAAAAATATACATACCTTTTGTACTTGTAGTAGTAAAAAACTGCTTAATATTAAAACTACTATTAGTTTTAATTTTTTTATTTTTACAAGCTTGTAAATGTCGATTCCAATTAGTTGGATTTAGACTTCCTCTATCTTTACGACAAAAGCCACAAACGCGTGAGTCCATAATAAAGTATTATAATTTCAAATATTTCAATGCACCACGACGATAAAAAATTATAAAAATAATAATAAATAACAATTTTGCATTCACTCAACCGAATCGCATACACCGCCTGCCGCCTGGCACAGGCAAACAGCACACTATACTCTGTACCAAATAAGAGCGCACCGGGCGGCGCACGAAAACCGGTCGAAACTCGCGCATGTCAGAGAGCGCTGCCGCAGCATATTCCGGCGCCGGCCAGGTCAACTCTGAATACAGAGTGTTGTATTATATCACACCAATTTTAACGGTATACGTGGTTAGACGTTGTTATATTTTTTGCGGGCATTGGTGAATATTTTGAATGTTTTTAATATTATATTGAGTTCAATACCTATGTTAAGAAAAAAAAAACGAAAAGTATGTGTATTATTTTACTGATTAATACGCGTGAAACGCATTATTACTTCAGCTCCCTGTATTCTCGACGGCGGCGAATCCGACCGACGATCGGCGACCAATCACAGAGCGAATAGACTCGACCAGGGGGTCCAGACGTCGCTCCGCGATTCATTTGGATGCGCCAACGCGGTGCGCTCTTATTTGGTACAGAGTATAGAGGGAGACCTGTCTGGTTATTGGTTAAGCCACTAAGTCACACTTTATTTGATTTTGTGTAAAATACGGGTTTAAACTGTATAATATTGTATAATATTCGTAGTAGTCATATCGACATATCGTCGTAGTCTATGATAATCAATATCCGTTTATTTATAGCATTATTTGTTTGGTGATTTTAATACAGTTGTTAATTTACTGATAACGCCAAAGACCCGATGTCTTAACGTGCGGCCCGCAATATTATATTTATTTTTGTCTTGCTTGTAACAATTCAAAATAACATAATATTGGAAAATTAATTAATTTTTTGCTATACTAATAGTTAACGCACTAAGGTCACTGCGCTGCCGTCTATTGGCATATTAAATATTAATCAAAAATTGAACCATTAAACAAATAATTGAAAAAAAAATAAAAGTACCTAATTATTTATAATATTCATATTTATATTATACTATATTAGGTGAATAATAATTGTGATCGTTGACAGTGTTAGTACAATATTAATACTTAGAAAAATCTACAGCAGTGCATATGGCTAGCGAGTTGTGGTATTTTGCTCATAGGCGATGAGGCTATCCAGGGGAGCAATACAAATTACAAGTTACAAGCTTAATTAATTTTGTATTGAGAACTTATGTACCAATACATTTTTTTTATGTTAGGGGAGGGGCATCTGCCACTTTTTTTTTACAAGTAGGCGCCGGGCGGTAAATATAAAATGTTTGGGAATCACTGTCATAGACAGACGCGGGACGCTAGTCTCGAAGAATTGAAAAACCATGTCTTATGATAAAGATTTTATTTATATACAAACTACTACCTAAACCTAAGTATTGGCTACAAATAAAAGTTAGAACAGTATCTACTATACGGGTAGAATAATAATCTGTGTACACATACACTTCATACTATACTAGGTATAGTATATCTAAAATACTGATGAACAGATGAACAATATTATTTTCAATCATAATACTTAAATTTTCTACACAGTAAACACCCACCTACCCACGACCCACCCACCCATTCAAAGAAGGTGGGCGATTGCCCCCCTTGATACACGGATTCGGCGCCACTGCTTCAGATGAATACACCTAATGCCTAACATGAAATATCATCTCTTATGAACATTAGATTTAGATTTTAGAATAATTAGATGAGTTATGTTATGTTCAATATATAAATACATATTATCAACAGTATTTTATTAAGTAATATATATTATATAATTTTCAAAATAATTTCACCCATTATCTCTAATAATATTTTATGTGCAACAATATATAAAACTAAAAATATATGTTGGTTATACAAATTTAGAAACATAAATAAAAAAAATATTATTGTAATCACAAACATTTAATTTTTCAATTTTCTTGCTTCATCTTTAACAATGTATTTATCTAATTGCTTTTCAGAACTTGCATCAAACTGAGATAGCTCACGAAATTCTTTATCTCCAACAAAACATATTTCATGACCATCCTAAAAAGTTATATAAATTGATTATTTCACATGGATTTCAATCAAACATTTATGATAAAAAATAACTTATTGTAGAATAACAAATAAAATAAAATAATTTAATATGCTCTGAGGCAATGAAACTTACAGGATCAGCAAAAATCACAACAGAAACTGAAGCTTTTCCTGGTGTGTCTAAGGTTACAAAAGGAGTTAAAATTTTATATTGATTATTTATAGCATTTTCTTGGTAACTTTCTAACTCAGATGTAGGAACTGCAAATGCTATTCTTCCATATCCTGTGGCATGGTTAATAGGCTCTCCTGAAAAAAATGATAATAATATACAGTATTTAATTGACAATTTTTATAATAATATATATACTAGCTGTTTAACCTGACTTTACCCTGGAAAAAAACTACTTACTAAAGTTTCTTGATATCTCTAACGATAATCAGTAAAAGTATCTTTTATTTTTTAAACAATGGCAACCCTATAAATATATATATATTTTTTTTTTACCAAATTTTTCACACATGTTCCTTGAGACCAAAAGTTTATAGCTTTATATTTATATATATAGGGTACACAAAATTCCTGTGTGAGCCCTTCTAGCCCTATAGGTTGAAAAATAAAGCTATAAACATTCGGCCTCAAGGAATATGTGTGCAAAATTTGGTGTCAACCTTAGGCGCACATAGGGGGGTGCTTGGGGGTGCTTAGCACCCCCAAGCTTCAAACCAGCACCCTCAGTTTATTTCGGTATTTCACCAATCATTTATAAACTATTGTGGTTTATTGGTTCGCAATTTTTCTTTTTATTACAAATATTGACAACTGTTTACGAATTCACGATTAAAACAGTATTGTGTGAATGCATGGTTCAGTGTTTCAGTTTTTGTCAAAACATTAAACAGTATGTAGCAATCATATTATATCATATCATTATAGAAAATTATATTATCTTACTGGTTATTTATATTTCCATTTTCTATGCATGATAAAATTTTCTAAATATTTTGAGTTATTTTGAGGTTTTTATGGACATTTTTAGTTTCCATTTTGTTTAGTTTTTTTTTCTATAAGTATCAATAAAATTTTATTTGTTGGGTATAAAAGCTTAAAAATGTAATAGAAGGCTCCTAATATATTGTTTTCAAATTTTATGAAAAATAAAAACAAAGTTACACAGTAAATTTTCTCATTTTTATAGTGTGAACGTTTAGTTTCTTACTTTCTTAGCTTAGAGTACAGCCTTAAAGTTTTTTTATACCCGTGCAAAACAGTTTTGCCTATGTTGTACCTACGTTTGTAATACAGAGACAACACATGTTGGTGTACCTAACGTCTTCTGTACAATCATACAGACTATTTGATACATTGCACTTTAGATATTATTGAATACACTATACAAATAAAATCTAATGCAATACAGAAATATTAGGATTTAGGGGGGTGTGGGGGGCAAAGCCCCCCACGGATCTGTGAATCATAAATTATTCCAGCACCCCCTAAATTCACACCCAATGTGCGCCTATGGACTGTCAACTGGTTCAGTTTAGTATCCAAGTCTATAAGCCCCATCCAAACGTACATTAATTTTTTTTTATACATAATATTATAAAACAGTATATAAGAAAAAAGTAACCATATTTAAAAATTTACCAATATCTCTTAATTTCAATTTAGCTTGATCTTCACCAAATCCTAATTCTATTGAAGATTCATTTTGATTGAAAATATTCAAGCCAAGTATTCCGTTCCAAAATTTCATAGATTTTGTCAAATTTGTAGATGATAACATTACATTTACAACAGGATCTAAAAAAATACAATTTGATTATTAACATAAAATTAAAATGTAAAATCTTATAAAACACAGTTCTTTATGAAATCAAAAAGACAACTTATACAAACAATTTACCAAACAGTTTTTTCAAACAGTTACATAATTATTTTCATAATAATTATCTTTAAGATGAAGAATAACATCTGTTTTTCATAAAGTGCGTAATTAGTATAATGTATAAAAAACACAAATGTTAATTATACAAATGTAATAGAGTACTACTACTAACATATCATTTAAAAAACTAATAAAAGAATAAAATACATAGCTGAATGTAAGATTTAAAATGTTACTAGATACAAAGAAAATAGGATCTTAAAATTTAAAAAAAATTAATATTCAATGTAATGTATGGTGTATATAGTTTTATAGATATATGCCTATATTATGTACAACTGTAGCATTAATAGTTGGTTTATAATAGCTATTGGTAGATTGGATTATTTATTTTTCCATAATAAAACAATAGAATGCCAAATATGACAACCAGATATCAAAAGATGTACAAAATTGATAAAAATCTTAAACACTACATGATAAAAGAATAAAATAAATTAAACAAAAACAGATATTCAGTAAAATAAAAATGTGCACAAGCTTTTGTTTTAAGAGTACCCACAGCTATAAATTATTTAAAAGTTTGAAACACATAAAACTGTGATTGTTAAAATGTAGGTAGGTACACAATAAATAGTTACATAATTTAGCCGCATACAAATTATTCAAATATAAACAAGTTGATCTATTTGTATTGTATAATTCTTATCAACGATTTAGTTTTTATATTTTATACCTAGTAGTATAAGTTTTTACTTTTTATAATAATATTTTAAAATCATTGAGAATTATTGTCAATTATAAAAGTATTGAATGTTTTGTTTTACATTAATTTATTGAATTTCTAGTACTTGAGTTATGTCAATTTATATAAAAACATTTGGTTCCATACAATTCAGAAAATTACAATATTACAATATTTCATCATAAACCATGGTATAAACATGTTAAATAATTTCTTTTAAGTTAAATCCTAAAAACGTTTAACTTACATACCTTTATCAACAGGTTGAGGTTCATCAATCACATAAAACTTATATCCTCCCGGTGCTACAACATAAGACATATTGTCCTCAACATCAACAGGCCAACTGAGCGATTTAGCATTTTCTAACACTTTTGAAGATTTTAATGTTATTCCAAGGAAATCATTTCCAAGTTTGTAATCATCAACTCCATAGTTGTAGGTAAGTTCAATTACAAAATGAGTGTCTTCTGGTCCATATCCGACCATAGTCTTACTCCAACGGTTGTCATATGGTCTAATAAAATTGAATTGATAGAAATTATGTAAGTACTTGATTATATAACAAATAATCTTAGACTGAATATCTTATATAGTTATATTATTATGTTTAATGCACTTTAACTAAAAAATTACTAACCCGTTGCACGCCGCTTCACAGCCTTGAGTGAATTCTTCATGCCTCAATATCTATAAAAAAAAAAAAAAGGTTAATAAACATTGAAGTAACTTGTTCATTTTTAGAAAATAATTACTTTCATTCCCAAAAGTTCTCTGAAAAACTTAATGGTTTTCGTTCTCTCGGCTATTTTAAATACGAAATGTAATGCGCGACAAGTCATCTCTATATAGAGTCACAGTAGATTATTTTGAATCAACGAGAAAAAATTTAGTATTTTTTTACTATAATATTGACTTCACAAAACACGACGTATAAAATACTTACTTTCAAAACGAACGGAAACCAATTATTACAGTACCAACTAAAGTAGTATAATAATAGTAGTTACTACTTTACTAGTTTAGTACCAAATACCGGACACTGGTGTACACACAACACACTACACCACAGTAAGTTGGAGGGGATCCGCTGACAAACCGGTTCGCTGTGGTTAATCTGAAATTAAAATGATTACGTCATCAAAATATTTTCGTGATACTTTATACTTTATACCTAAAGCCTAAAGGTACTTAGATAGACAGGTAGCTACTACTTATTATTTTCTGTAAAGAAAAAAATCAAAACATCAAGCTTTAAAAAAAATATTCATGCAATCATACAACGATAAAGATGTAAATAACATTTATCCACAGTCCACACAGTCTAAGTACACCAAAATCTGTGTGTATTTTTTTCGCTATTATAAACATATTCATTACCAAAATGTCTGGTACAGATGTGTAATTAGGATTTAGGACTTGGTCCGAAGGATTTAACTACACAATATTATCCGCTCAAGTGATATTAGAATTAAACATTTTTTAAATCACGTAGGTACTTCGAAAAAGGATATTATCTTTTTTACGTGTATCGCAATTAGAATAATTAGATAGATAACAAAAAAAAAAAAGTTTTTTTTCACTCATACGATGCTTATGCCAACAAACATACTAATATATTATTTTTTATTTGTACATTAAATAAGTATATTCCATGAAACTTTTACATAATATTAAATAACTAATAATGTAGGTACTCAATATAATAAAAAATATGTGTAGGTACGTAAAAGCTCAACTTTACGTAGTTTCCGCGCTAAATAATTATTCAACAGAAATTTGAGCATAAATCAACAAGACTATATTTTTCGAACGCATGTTATTATTTTTAATTCTATATTTATAATTATGATAAATATTGTAATGATCTCTATGACGATTCATAGATAGTTTATTCTAAATTTAATCAGAATAGTGCCTAATTCACAATAATAGTATAAAATATCAATATATTGTTTTCTGACGTTATGATCGAGGCATAACTGTTTTAATTAATAATTAATAAACAGTACAACATAAATCATTATGCATTCTGTGTCTGAAACAGGCAACGATAATGCAAACAAATATTTCATAAATATTGACTTTGGTGCTGTCCCAGTTGGTTCTGTTCGTAAAAGATCAATCGATATAACTAACGATTTAAAAGCAAGTTCATATTATTTTTTGCAGTTCTTTTTAAAAAGTTCTATGTACTATGTTTATAATATATTATTATATACAACTATATTTGTATCTACTATTTATTCAATGGTTTTGCAAAATATCTTTCTAAATTCTAAGTTGGATAAAATATAAAGCTTGTTGACATAAAACCAACGAAAGAACCAACCTATATGATTATTTTACTTTTAAACATTGAAAATAAGTATGTTTGTATTTAATTTATTTATTGTTATGTTAGTGGTATTACATGTAATTTTTTTATACTGGGAGCCTATATATTATGGAAAATGTATTTGTTGATATGTAGGTACCTATACCTCGTACATAATAACATGTCAAAAAGAGAACATCGACAAGAAATAATGTACACTTTATTATTATTATTTATTTTTTAGAAGGTCACAACATTTAAAGTAAAAAATAATAATGAATCTATGTACTTGGCGGATTCAATCGAATTTGAGCCGGCAAAAACGCCAAGAATATTTCCAAACAAAAAAGCAACTTTTACAGTTATATTTTATCCAAAATCTGAACTCATACAAAATACATTAGAGTACTTCACACTATTTTCGACAGACGATCAAATTAAAACGATTAATGACGATGTTGCCGAATGTGAATCACAGCAGAGTGAACACGGTGATGCCAAGATAATACAAAAAGTCACAGTATGCGTACAGGGATCATGTTACGGTAATTACAGCAGTTAGTCACTAAATAGTAAATATTAAATATTGAACAGAAGTCATCAATTATAACGAATTAAAAATTAATCATAGTTGTGTCGTGTGTAATACGCATTATACAAATTTCGTAGGGTTTCGTAAAAAAATATGGTGAAATAGGCGAATATAACTATGATGACACCATTTTAGTTAGGTATATAAGGTATAGTTAGAACTGTACAGTATAAACATAAATAAAAGGGTACATTCATTTATCATTATAATCATAAATACCTATACTAATTCTATATTATAGTGTGTTATATATTAAAAGGTCGTAGGGACCATATTGACCTAATGTTCAATAAAAGATAATATTAAATTACCAATACAGTACACAGTATGCAATTTGTATTTGTCAATTACATTAAGGCCCATCGGTGAAAATTTCACCAACCAAAGTGTACATGTGTCGATCGGGAGGAGATGGGCCATCTGTCAAATCCGTAAACCTAATAAACAGTTCCAAAATGCCTGCGCAGTATCACGTACAATACGATTGGGAGAATTGTCCAATAATATGTCATCCATCGTTTGGAGTCATCCAAAATCGTGTTCAGATAAAATTAGAACTGAAACCCGTTCAAATTGGATATTACTACAAACGACTTTACATTCTGATCGCGTACCACGTAAGCTCTATAATAAATTATAATACATATTATATAGTGGCTATATTATAATATATATTATATGTAGCCACGTAGCCACTTATTTTTTTCATAGGATACACACTGCCCACTGGATGCAGTACCGTCCTAATGCCCTAAGTCCTAACTGATTACGATGTTAAATAATAATATATATTTTTTTTTTTATTGAGTTAAGGATTCGACATCTATGGTCATTAGTCTGGAGGTTATTTTAGTCGGTTTTTAATGTGAGGAGGGGTAATCGGGTAATCGGTCAAAAAGTCAGGGGATAAAAAGTCCATTACCTATGGAAAAATTTGGACAAAAAGACCGGATTCATTTTTTGATTATCAGACAATAAGTCCGAGCACATTTTTACTGTCAGACAAAAAGTCCGAAAATACAAAATTGAATCTGGACTTTTTGTCCAAATATTTTTATAGCAGACTTTTCGTCAGGGATTCGTGGGGAGCGTACGGTTTGGAACACGTGTATATGTGGCGAAGATTTGTCACTAAAAACCCGGGTGATCCGGGAACTGGCGACACAGACTGATGCTTGGTCTTTACACGTATTAGTGACTGAGGCCAACCACCAGGCCACTAAATAATAATAATATGTAATACACATTTAAGCAATTATTTAGTATTTAATATTTTTGATAGGTATTCTTAAAAAACTTTAAATTTGTATTTCATTGCTTAACGGAAACTAACAGTAATGAATTCCATTAGCCATTAGAGAATAAATGATTTTTTCAAACCCAAAATATGTTGCATTATTATTAAAATTAAAAATAATTATAATATCAATAAATGATTTCTGATCAAGAGAAAAGTATATAAAATGTTTTTTTTTAATCAGATGATGACATTTAAAAATGTATTCCAAGTTATAAATATTTTAAATGAAACCAATAAAAAATAATTTTAATTTACTTTATGGTTTACAACATAGATAAGCTAGGTATTATACTATTATGCATTATTATTTTTGTTTTATGATCTTTATATTCATATATTTTAATTGTATCTTTGAAATATCTCGACAGTTATTATAATATAGGTAGGTACTATTATAATGACGTATACTTTATTAAAACTAATCGAGCTTTAATACTCTACATTATATTATATACCTATATACAAATATCAATATATCATAATATATAATGTACGAAGCCGTTATAGTTATCACCGATTGGTAGAAATTCAAAAATCTTAACTTTTTAGTCGGTTCCACATCGTACATTGTAAGATAGCCACATATAATATTATGTTATAGCATCCCGTTTACGTTGACATATACGCATTTTCTGGTACAATGAAAATGGATCCGTTTTCGTACTTCAGGTCACCGTTTGGACCATTGCCAAAATCCGAAAACAGATACGCCGAATTCTTTAAAGACGTCGCGCACCCAAGGAACGACATACAACACCGAGTAACCGTGTCACCGAAAGAATTACGATTCGGTTACGTTAAGAATGCAAAATCCATAGTCTTTAACGTACGCAATGATTCCGACACGCCACTTTACATAAATTGGATACACGGTTAAGTATTAATTATATTCGTCGAAAATTGTCGTATACCCATTACCAAAAATCTGTCCAGTACAGTCAAATATGCACATTGCACATATCACATATTATCTAATGGACTATAATGGTTAAATATTATTATTTATTACAAAACTTTATTTTTAAACGCGTGTTCGCTGTTATCAGAATTCTCAGAAAAACGCTTAAAAAAAAATCAAAAAATATACATTTTCGCATGATTTTCATCTATTTCTATTTAAGTATTTAACAATACTTTCTTTCGATCATAAACGAATATATACGGTTGTCAAATCTCAATGACAAATTTAATATAATTTATCACATATTTATTTTCTTCAACTTATATTATTACTTTAGGTAGGTACTCTGCTATACCAACCTACATTTCATTTTATTGCAAAAACGAGTTGATACCTACTTCAGAACTTCCTGTAACTTGTAACAAACTAGTGGTAGGACTGTAGAAGTCTAATTATGACACTAATGAAACACCTATATTACACATACCTATTGGTTATTGACCTTGTTGTGTATTTTATACTTTAAAAATGTATATTAATATTTTAGCCCCTCAAGTTAATCATAATATTATATAGAAAACAAGATATCATATTGAATGCAAACACAAATTACAAGGAGACCTGGTAGCAGTGGTTAACAGCGATTTACACTATAGACTTAAAGCTTTTATGCCTAAATATTAACTCGATGTATATAATAATATATTCTCTATCATACACAGAACCCGGTAGTGATAACCCGTTCACGATAAGTCCAAAACAGTTTTATATCTGTAGCCACGATACGAAAAGGTTGAAATGCGTTTTTCGACCAAAAATTGTTTCGAAAATTTACTTTGTTGAGTTCGAAGCAACCGTCCATTTCGGAGCCGCCGACCCTCCACGGCCGTTGAATTGTTACACTAAGTACGACGCATTTCCGAAGCCCACATATGTCGCTCCGATGAGCATTTCAATAACGGTCACCGGTACGCATACAGAAAGGGTGATATATTTAACATAAAACACTAGTATGAGTATAAATAATATACAATAATACCAACGTTTGTGAAAATGTTCCTTTTACATAATTTTAAGTCGTTACAAAAGAACATTTTAGGAAAAATCTAATATTTTTTTTACTCTTTTGAATGACAACATACATTTTAAATTTCATATTCCGAAGTAGAATATTACTCGGAGTATTTCCGATATATACAAATAAAATTTCTAACAAGGAGTTTGTTAGTTATAACTTATAAGCAGTGGCGCCGAATCCGTGTATCAAGGGGGGCAATCGCCCACCTTCTTTGAATGGGTGGGTGGGTCGTGGGTAGGTGGGTGTTTACTGTGTAGAAAATTTAAGTATTATGATTGAAAATAATATTGTTCATCTGTTCATCAGTATTTTAGATATACTATACCTAGTATAGTATGAAGTGTATGTGTACACAGATTATTATTCTACCCGTATAGTAGATACTGTTCTAACTTTTATTTGTAGCCAATACTTAGGTTTAGGTAGTAGTTTGTATATAAATAAAATCTTTATCATAAGACATGGTTTTTCAATTCTTCGAGACTAGCGTCCCGCGTCTGTCTATGACAGTGATTCCCAAACATTTTATATTTACCGCCCGGCGCCTACTTGTAAAAAAAAAGTGGCAGATGCCCCTCCCCTAACATAAAAAAAATGTATTGGTACATAAGTTCTCAATACAAAATTAATTAAGCTTGTAACTTGTAATTTGTATTGCTCCCCTGGATAGCCTCATCGCCTATGAGCAAAATACCACAACTCGCTAGCCATATGCACTGCTGTAGATTTTTCTAAGTATTAATATTGTACTAACACTGTCAACGATCACAATTATTATTCACCTAATATAGTATAATATAAATATGAATATTATAAATAATTAGGTACTTTTATTTTTTTTTCAATTATTTGTTTAATGGTTCAATTTTTGATTAATATTTAATATGCCAATAGACGGCAGCGCAGTGACCTTAGTGCGTTAACTATTAGTATAGCAAAAAATTAATTAATTTTCCAATATTATGTTATTTTGAATTGTTACAAGCAAGACAAAAATAAATATAATATTGCGGGCCGCACGTTAAGACATCGGGTCTTTGGCGTTATCAGTAAATTAACAACTGTATTAAAATCACCAAACAAATAATGCTATAAATAAACGGATATTGATTATCATAGACTACGACGATATGTCGATATGACTACTACGAATATTATACAATATTATACAGTTTAAACCCGTATTTTACACAAAATCAAATAAAGTGTGACTTAGTGGCTTAACCAATAACCAGACAGGTCTCCCTCTATACTCTGTACCAAATAAGAGCGCACCGCGTTGGCGCATCCAAATGAATCGCGGAGCGACGTCTGGACCCCCTGGTCGAGTCTATTCGCTCTGTGATTGGTCGCCGATCGTCGGTCGGATTCGCCGCCGTCGAGAATACAGGGAGCTGAAGTAATAATGCGTTTCACGCGTATTAATCAGTAAAATAATACACATACTTTTCGTTTTTTTTTTCTTAACATAGGTATTGAACTCAATATAATATTAAAAACATTCAAAATATTCACCAATGCCCGCAAAAAATATAACAACGTCTAACCACGTATACCGTTAAAATTGGTGTGATATAATACAACACTCTGTATTCAGAGTTGACCTGGCCGGCGCCGGAATATGCTGCGGCAGCGCTCTCTGACATGCGCGAGTTTCGACCGGTTTTCGTGCGCCGCCCGGTGCGCTCTTATTTGGTACAGAGTATAGTGTGCTGTTTGCCTGTGCCAGGCGGCAGGCGGTGTATGCGATTCGGTTGAGTGAATGCAAAATTGTTATTTATTATTATTTTTATAATTTTTTATCGTCGTGGTGCATTGAAATATTTGAAATTATAATACTTTATTATGGACTCACGCGTTTGTGGCTTTTGTCGTAAAGATAGAGGAAGTCTAAATCCAACTAATTGGAATCGACATTTACAAGCTTGTAAAAATAAAAAAATTAAAACTAATAGTAGTTTTAATATTAAGCAGTTTTTTACTACTACAAGTACAAAAGGTATGTATATTTTTTATTATATTTAATTAGTAAATATATGATATTATTAAATTGTATTTGTTGATATACAACGTCTAGTATTTTGATTTACCAAATTTGTAAATTTGTACAGTATTTTGTGGTGTAACCAGTGTGGACTAATAAATAATTTAAAGATTTAGTGGTATTATTGACTAAGTACTCCCCCGCATTGTCTTCTTATGTTACTCAGCTACAATTAAAAGGAAGAAAGATCCATAACTTTTTGTCTTGGCAACGCCAAAATCAATTAATTAAATCAATTTCAATGCACATTAAAGATACCATACAAAAAGAACTTCTAGAAGCAAGATTTTTTAGTGTGTCCCTAGACACAACATTTGATGTTTCTAGGAAAGAACAGTTATCTGTCATATTAAGGTATATTAATAAAAACACTGTTGACTGTATAGTAAACGAGCGACTCGTGGCAGTTAGAGAGACTGCGACTACAACAGGACAACATCTTTTTACTATGCTTGAAGAAATATTTAACGAAATGAATCTTGATTGGAAAAATTACCTTGTCGGGCAATCCTATGATGGAGCCGCTTCCATGAGAGGTGTGTATAATGGTTTACAGGCAATAGTAAAAGAGCACAATCCATATGCTATGTATGTTTGGTGCTATGCGCATCGTCTAAGCTTAATTATTGTAGATGCAGTAAGTAGTTGCACAGAAGCAAGAGACTTATTTGGTAACCTTGAAGCATTATATGATTTTATTGGTAGTAGTAAAAAAAGAGTAAACATGTACTCCAATTATCAAAAAGAAAGATATCCAAATAAACAATTAAGAAGGCTCAAAAGAGTAGAAACAACACGCTGGTCATCACACTCTTCTGCACTTGAAACAGTATTTGCAACATTTAATGCAATTTTGGACACACTAGAATATTTAGATAAAGATACATCTTCAGATCGCATGAGTAGTATTAAAGCAAAAAGTTTATTTGATTATCTGATATCAGAACGTTTTTTTTTAACTGCATTGACCTTTAGAAAAATGTTTGATATTACAGGTCCATTAAATTTATATTTGCAGGGGAAAAATATTGATTTGTTATCAGCTGTATCCTATGTTAAAAGTGTACAAAAGAAAATAAACTTGTTTAGAAATGATACTCAATTTGAAGCAATAGTGAAAGAAAAAGAAATATTTGTTAATACAAATGTTGTAGACTTTGATATAATACCACTTACACAAACCCGTATGAGAAAGAAAAAAAAAATGCCAGGAGAGACATCATCAGATGAACTGCCAAACTTAAGTCCAATTAACAACTTTAAAATAAATACTTACTTTACTGTTATTGATATAATAAGTTCTCAAATATTTGAAAGATTCAATAACAATTCAAATCCTTTAATAAATGATTTATCACTTTTTAACAAAAAAAGACTTCTAGAAATAACAAAATCGTCCAATTTGCCTAATGACGCATTTAATGGATTTCAACAAGTTTATGGGAAGTTTGTTTTTGCTGAAGACTTGAGAAGAGAATATATGCAATTTGCAAATGTATATTTAGAGTTAGAAAAAACATTGTCGTTGCCAAAAACATTACACCAACAAAATAATACACAGATTAAAAATTATGAATTTGAAGCCAGTGGTACTGAAAGTGAAGTAGAAGAATTTACTGATGATGATTCATTGGAAACTCCTAATAGTGAAGGTACTATTCACATGATGTATAAGATATGTAATGAGGCAGGTTTGAAAGAAACATTCCCTGCTTTATACACTGCTTTAAGTATTGCACTGACTCTCCCTATATCAAGTGTTTCTCCTGAAAGAACGTTCTCAAAATTAAAACTGGTGAAAACAAGGCTTCGAAGTACAATGAGTGAGGACAGGCTTGAAGCACTTTTGATGATGTCTTGTGAATGTGATATTCCAATTGATGTAGACACTATCATCAAACGTTTTGCATCATGTAGTACAGAATTGTCAAAATTATTATTGTAATGTATATTTTAATAATTCTATTATTGAGTTATTTATATTATTTAAATTTAATCATATTATTATATAAGTATAATTTATATTTAAATAATTTGTTTGGTATTCAATAAAAAAATTTTATAAATGCTCATTTTTAATAATTATTATTGATAATAAATTCTCTACTTATGGTTTAAAGGTAGGGGGTGTGGGGGGCGAAGCCCCCCACGGCTCTGTTTAAATTGCTTGGGTGGGTAGGTACTTTTTGGATTCTACTGCCCCTCCAAATAAAATTTAGTTCGGCGCCACTGCTTATAAGTATTTAAAGTGTAGACGAAGCTGAGTAGTGGACCAACATTTTGTGAGTACCCCTGAGCTGTACTACTCCATTCCACCCCCCAACAACAAAACTTTAAATACTTTTAAGTTATAACTCATAAACTACTTTTCTAAAATTGTATACATCGAAGTATACTATGAAAAATATTTTGCTTGGGAATAAGGAATTTAAAAAATAATTGATGTGATTAAAATAGTAAAAATATCAAAAATGTTAACAATAGGAAAAATATTGTTTTCAACGACTTAAAGAAGTGTTAAAATAATATGTTCGAAAACTTTGTGTTTTCCGAAATAATGAGTGTCTTGCATTATATGAATAATCCAGTACACATTTATAATATAATATGTATACCTAATGTACTCGTATTCAAGTCCCCTTTGCCCATGTTGATCGAAGCGATGACATCGGCGTAAGCGTAACTATCTATTCTCAAATAAAATTGTACTGATATCCAGGCCATTCTTCCGAAAATCCTTTTATCGGATGGAAATCGACATGTAAACTTAAGAACAACGTGATAGTAATGCCGCCGACTGTGCCGGCTTCTAAGCCCGTATTTGCCACGCTGTTGATTAAAAGAATCATCCGAGTGCCGACGACGTTTGAATTACGACCGCCTAATAAATCGTAAGTAATAAAATCGAGAGGAATAATGTATATTTTTTGCTTATTTATAACTTATAAGATATAACCTCGGATATAACCTTGATATATTATTTGAGAGAATATTTCATATAATAATTCCTACCCACTAATTGTACGGGTCACCGGTGTAACTGTGTAAGGATATCGATTATCGATTTATAGTTATCACTTATCAAATGGCAAAATCTATTTTTTTTTTTAAATTTTAATTGAAAAAGAAAAAATAACTAAAATGGTTGGAATTTTGAATGAGCCAATTTTTCAAAAAATTGAATAAACAGTAGTTAGGACTGTTAGGAGATGCTTTGTGATGGTATATTTTGCTTATAAATAGTGATTTTTTATATAGGCATGTACTAAGTAGCTTATATTTTGTATACAGCATATAAAATTATATCTTTGAAAACAAGTAAGAATCTTTTTAGTTGTAATGTCATAAGCGACATAAGCTATAAAGTATAAAGTAGTATCATAATATTTAGTAGGTATAACCAGTTTAATATCTAGTAAAGTAGGTATAATAATAAAAACTTTTGTCTTAAGTTTTAATAATCAGTGTTTTTCAGAAGAAAAAGAAATCATTAAGAGGCCAAAGAATCTAAAATAAATTAGTAATACATTTTAACATTTATTATACTAAGGGCCGTTCTTAGAATATCGGATTAAACCAACACTTAACCGGCCGAATTCTGGCGGTAATAAAATCTGTTATATTAGTTCTGCCAGTTAACGTTAACCAACACTAGAACGGCTCTAATTTTTATTGTTTTTAACAAATACTATAATTGAGTACATTAAATTGGAGGTTGGTAGTTGGTAGTTTCAATGCTATTGGCCACTATTATGATAAAGACTGTAAAAATGTTTTCATTATAGCAGAGGTCTAGTAAATGTTCCATCCATAATTTCGGGCTTCCGTCTTGCAGATGCAAGAAGTCCAAAATTAATTTATTTAATCAAAGAATAAACTGTATTACCACTATAATTTTCATAATAAGGATCACATATTTATGTATTTACTAGTTTTTAAATCAATAGCCCAAATTTAATAATATGTTAAGAAGTAACCAGTTTAGTAAAATATTTGTGTACCTAAAAGTTAACTTATTAAATAATTTTCTTAGTAAAATGGGGCCACTTTGATTTTGTGCGGCTACTTTGATACACTTATATTTTTATTCAGCATAGTACCATGACAATTTGATTTTTTTTTTCATAAAATGGAGTTACTTTGATATCACATTAAGAAATGTAAGTACAACGTTGTGTACCTTGAAAGCATTTTAAAAAGATTAATATTTCAGAAGAAACATCAGAAATTTGAAAATTAAAATGTTAAAAAAATTAAGCATTTAATAGTTGAAAATCATTAGAGTAAATGGCAAAATAAAGAGGAATATAGACTATAGAAAATATATTGTATATAGTAATAGCAGAGCAGAGGATTTGTCATAATTTATACAACCACAAAAATAATGAGTTAACGACAAAAAAGTGTTATGTTATGCTCTTTTCCTAGGACTCAGTGATCCAGATTCTGTGGTCGTTAAATTTTGAGGAGCGACTGAAATGCGATTTTGAGAGATTAAAGTGCATAATTTCATTAATTAATTTATAATTTATAATTAATATAATATTCACGGCACAAAATCTCTAGTGAATAAAATAAAATGGGTATATTCAATAATAAATACTTGAAATGTTAATCAAAAAAATAAATTTTTAGTAGGTAGGTACATAGCTATATACATGGGTACATAGCTATATACAAAAATGTATGTTTTGTGAATCTTAATTCTATAAGTCATCTACCTTAATAATAAATAATAAAAAATTGAATTACTGCCAAACGGTATCAATTATTACCTCAATAATACTTGACACAAATCCAAACGCAAAACAATAACTTCAAAAAAAATTTAAAAATTGAACATACATTCGAAGAAACTGAATTATCTTGTTATTCAACTCAATGTAAATGTACCAATTAATGTTAAGTATGACTAGTTAGGTAATAAAGGTTTACTTATTTTTTATGTTTACTAAAATTTCAAACAACGTTGAGTCTGATAACTGAAAAATACGGTCTAGACTTATAGCAAATACTTTAAAGTTAAAATGAGTAATTAAAAATTAAATGTAATTAGTTGTAAACTTGTAACTTTTAGTTATAAAACCGAAAACAACAATGATAATATGATAAGATATCAATTTTATGATTTTATCAAACAGTTTAACAGTATGACCATTTAAAAGGTTAGAATGATACTTTTAAATTGTATTAATTATAATTCATAATACACACATATTTTGATTATAATATGGGCTATATAAGCGGTATTTTTTGGACAAAAATAAAATAATTTTTTATAAGGTTTAAGATTCGGGGTGCCACCATTGGGTGACTTCCCCCTCCCGCTAATCAACCAACATCCTCTTTTCGACCAAGTATGATAAAATAGTTTCCTCTTTTCGCCTAAAAATAATTGCATTCTTTTCGCCCACGGTTTCATGTTCGACATTTTGGAAAGCACTATCTCAAAAATAAATTTAATAAAGCCATTTAGCATAACCCAGAGAACACCACCAGGAGACGGCTTCTATTACTCTCCAAAAATGTATTTGTGTTTGTGGCTTTGTGCCCATTAAAATAATTATTATATAATATAAAATAGGTTAATAGGTATGTATTTGTCATTAGTTGTTATGACGTCGTTAAAAAAATGTAATGTCATGGATTAGGATTAAATTTTTTGTATAGTTGAATGATATTGATTTAAGAAATTCATACCGACTTATCTCTCCTCTATTGTACTGTTGTATTTCCGTATTTGGCCAAACAGTTTGTATAGCTTTATGTATTGCATATTAAAAATCAACGGTGATAGACGTACCTACACCAAGGCTATTACATTTTCGGTGATTTTCTTAAATAAAAATTCATATGTTTGGACCGATTTATTAACTAACAGGCAAAAAACTAATGGTATATAATGACCATTTGTATATCCATGAATAGTGAACATTTGTTCAAAAAATCTTGCAGAATATTTAAACGTGCCATCGACGTATACGTTTTCAACATGGCTCCAGAAATGTAAATTTCTTTCACATGAAAATATAATTACATTTTTATTTTCATCGTTATCTAATACAAAATGTTCATTTCTTACAGTTTTTATTTCGGCTTTGGCAATATACTGATGAACTTAATTTATATTAGTAGGATTAGGAGGAAGGACTTTTGCACGATATTTATACATATTGTTCCTTAACCTTTTTATATCATGTACGTTTAAATATGACGTCGCGTCGTTTTGAGCAATTTCTTTTAATATAATTTTTTTTGGTCTTGTAAGGAGATCTTCTATTGCTTTTCGTTTGCATGCCGTGTTGACTATTTGGCGATTAATATTCGATTCATCATATTTATTATGATAATGTTCTCCGACGGTTGAAGAAAATGCATCATTTTTATCTGTATATAATTTTGCATCACACATTCTTGTTACACATCTCCAACGGGTAGAGCCATCTTTTTTACTAGTTGATCCAAAATTTAACTTAAAATGTTTATAAACAACCATGCGTCCACCCCTTTTACTTTCTAAAAATTCTAAAACTTCCATCACTCGAAAAACACGAGGAAAAAACTTAAAGAAAAAACACAAGCGCCTTTTCAGTAGGATAGTGAACGCAGAAAGACATACTAAAATTAACATATAATTACACCGCAATACCGACAACTGCCTCATATATTATTTGTTATATTATATCGATAGCACTTTTATTACGTCCGTTTGTAGATAATAATTCCGATATCAGATATACACAGACGAGATTGTCACAATCCATACCAATTAGCATCGATATTATATCAAACATAAATCATTTTGAGACAGTGCTTTCCAAAATGTCGAACATGAAACCATGGGCGAAAATAATGCAATTATTTTTAGGCGAAAAGAGGAAACTATTTTATCATACTTGGTCGAAAAGAGGACTTGGGCGAAAAGAGGAAGGTCATTTTTTGGTGAAAAGTATACCGCCCGTAAGGCGTAAATACAGATTGTAAATAAATTTTTGTTCAATAAAAAAAAAAAGATGTAAGATACCTTTAACTTTTTTGTATATCTTAAGACTTAATCGAGGTTAATATTGAAATCTAATACCAGCGGAAAAATGGCAATTCTATCTTTATTTATTTATTAATTTGTATATTATACACATTATTTGGTCGGTCATATTATACGACTCATATGGATATGGACGGCAGTAAGACACTATGGTCTATGAGTTATGAAGCACTGATGTTAAATATTTACATTATAGAATGTTCTTAGCAAAACCCATGATGGGAATGATAAATAGCGATTACCAAATTGTAGTGTTTCAACTGATGAAAACGAGCAATAAAGAATCGCTTTTCGCCGAACGGTGGAGCATAGTGTTCGATGGTTTCAAAAATAATTTGGTACAGTATCTATATTAATAAATAATTATTAATTAATAATATATCTACTAATTTCGATGTCAGTGGCATATCTATATGACTATATGGTTTGATGGGTGGATGAAGCAATCTCCCCTTTTTTAAATGAATCATAATTCATAACTCATAAGTAATTGTCAAAAATAACTCATCACTTTGGTAGGTACTTAAATTTTAAGACTACTTTAAGAAGTCGAACGTCATGTTATATTATATAAGATAAATAAATGTTATTGAAAAAATATTTTCGACACTGAATAACTACACTATAGGTAATCGATATTCGATATTTTTGTTTGATTATATAATTCTAAAAAGTGGGTTGCGTCCATTTGTTTTTTGTGTAGCATAGAGGGCGTATATCAAGGACTTATAGCTTCTATATAATCTAACTGGCCTTAAACGAGAGCTTTCACTCCACCCCAACACAAACAATTACCGAAATGTATATGGAGTCTAAAATGCGACACTGTACAGCGAGCATGGTGTAGATAGGTAAATTCGATCAAAATAGAAAACCAATACCCGGTTGCAGGTCACCATAGACATCTACGCGAGCTCGGAATTCGGATGCGTGACGATCGGCGAGCGGAATCGCGTGGAAGTGCCGAACGACGTCCAAGTGGGGTGCGAAATGCGGGACGAGTGCGTACCGATAGTCAACACGACCAGACATTGGTTGCGGTACTGCATAGATGTGACCGGTGAGCATCACTCGGTAAACAACGAGCTGATGGGGTTTCAGTCCACTAAACGTCGTTATTCGTGGGGTTCGTTGGTCGAGCAAGAAATCGATAACGAAGAGAACGGTGTTGAATCAGAAATCGATGGCGAGTCGGAAAACGACGTCGGATCGGAAAACTACGATGGTTCGGAAAACGACGATGGATCGGAAAAAGACGACGGATCGGAAAAAGACGACGGTTCGGAAAACGATGGCGGATCGGGAAATGACGATGGATTGGAAAAGGACGCCGAACCGCAAAGTCGTGCCGCATCGGAAAAGCACGTCGGACCGGAAAATGACGCCAGATCGGAGTACGCCGAGCCGGAGGGGGAAGGAGAACCTGAAGATGACGACGAGAGTTCGTCGACGGCGACGAATCGGAGCTATGCCATGTATTCAATCACATCTTCGATGGCGTCTCCGACGAAGTTCGGACGACAGTCGTCGATGTGGCTGGCCGGATTGGAGAAGACGAAGCCGTGGCCGTTCGTGTTTGAGTTCGATGAGGTAGTCGGCGAATTGGGACCCAACGAAAGACGCAACTTGCGGCTGTCGTTCCGCCCGACGTCGAACCTGACGTACACGGCCGACGCGACGTGCTATTTGACTTGCGACCGCGACGACTATCCCAAAATCGTCAACGCGCTACCCGTCACCATCGACGGCACCGGATGCAAAACGCAGTTCCAGGTGAGCTTAAAAACCGTCACCATCAATCACTGTCGAGTGTATAAATTATTAAAATATTTTCTAAAAACATATTTGGACGAATAACAAAGCATGATAAATGTGTACGTTACCTATAACTATTTAATAATATTTTCATAATACCAATATATATATTATAAATTGGTGTCTTTGAGGAGCATGGTGTATCGGTTATGGTATTTTTTTTCAGAACAATTCATATCAAGTATCATAATATTATATCCCACTGTCGAAAAATATCACATGTATATAGGTGGAGATTTGATATAACATGTCTCTATTATTATTATTTATTACCATAAATACGAGAAATTAAAAAAAAAAAAACATAAATAATAATTTTAATAGCTTTTAAGAAGACGCTAACCCGACGTTGTATTAATTTAAAATGCTCATAATAGGTACTCGCTTTAACATTAAAACATAAAACAATATATATGTCATCGACTAGATAATTTTCTAACTTCGAACTTTGGTAATAGATCAATTCACTATAAAATTAAACATATCAAAGTAAATTTAATTACCAGCTATTCAGAATGTGCAATTTGCTGTGTCATGCGCTTGTAAGACAGAAACAATCAGTACGCATTTGGGTATGCGTATGGCGTCCTCTTAATATAATATATATCTACAATTCTTTCAATATGCAAATATTTTCTAAGTGTAATATACTAATATAGAACAATTATTAAAACTGTTATGTAATGTTCTTGTATACGTAGCCGTATTTTGTTATTTGTATTGGGCATATAACAAAGAAAATGCTTTCGCAAGTAAATGTTGCCGTACTAGGTAAATTTGTAAAGACATAATATGGTTTTTTGTAAAATTTTAAATAAGTTATGGTATAATTGTATAGCTAATGTTTTTTTTTAAAAACCATCATCATTTATTTTAATTTTTGGCCATTCATGATTTCTTAACTGACTGATAGAGAACTTGGCAAATTTATGCAAAAATGTAAAAAAAAGTATTTTATTCACTGGATAGTGATAATAGCATGCAGATACAATAATTTTGACTTTTGAGGTACCAACGTTTTCCCCTTACATTCTATTAATACGAACAAACAAAACAAATGGTTTAATAATATAATTTATAACATAATATTCTTTCTTCGAAGAATAAACGGAACCTACTTTATTTCATCTTTGACTTTAGATAACGCCAGAAAATTGTTATTTGAACAATATGATAGTAAACGTGGAAAGAACACAACGATTTATAATTGAAAATAAAAATCGTTCTTACGCAAACATCAAATTTGTTACAACTCCAGCAAGTTCTATGATTTGGCCTACACCAAATTGTAAAATAAATCCACAAACTTTTCGATTCACGCCTCAGCAATATCAGTGTGTACGTTAATTATTTTTAAGTTTTAACCGTATATATATACAACAACTAGATAGCCTTCTTCTTCTTGTCATCGAAGTCGGCCGCCATTTACAAAGCAGGCAATGTTTACAAAATAATATTATCACAGTATATATGTATAGATAAATACAATGTGTTCCGTTGTGAAGTGACCGGTCAACATGTATACAACAATACAGTAGGTATACTCAAAATGATGAAGAAATACCCTTTAAAGAGTGGGTCTAACTTTTTATTTTTTAAGTTATGGGCTGTTAACTTTTTTTTATCAAAACCAAATCTATCACACATTTTTTTATGTATCTTCAAAACTAATCAACATTTTGACGTAATTTTTTTTTATCTTAAAGCTATTTAAGTGTTCTACCAACCAACGTAAGCAATTAAACCAGAAATGTACAAATTATTTTTATTAATTTGAAAAAGTAATTATTTTTATCAAAAATTAATATTTTTAAAAGTAAATTGCGTATAACTCCAAAAAATGTAGTATTTAGTATAGGTTTTTTCCTTATTGTATTATTCTGTAAAATGACAACATTACAACAAAAATGTACCGAATAAAATAAAATTAAACGATTAACGACCAATTATAAAGACCAAATGTAAAATGAATGTAAACATTGCCTGCTTCATAAATGACGGACGATTTCAATATTGGTCACAACTTTACACTGTAGTATAAAGACGGCTGTCTAGTTGTTGTATATATCTATGGTTTTAACATTCTCGGTGATAGCACTCGTAAAATTTTATGTTACGTTATTTTTAGAAAATGGATTTATCTATGTACCCTACAGAGTTGGGATTTCAAACGTTTTTCGTCAACATACAGCTTGATCCTAAAGTGGAATCTTATCCGGAAAACGAGAATACAATAACGGTCAGTATGAACGTCATAACGTGTGCACTGCAAATCTTAAGAATATCTAACGATTCTATACCTTATTTCGGAAGATTGACTTTAAACAAGCTTTTTCACTGCCTAAAGTAATTATAAAAAATATTAACAAGAGAGGTCGTAAGTGCAGTACCTAAATATTATATATATATATTAGGTATTATATAATATAAGCACAAAACTGATTACAGGATAAACAACGAACTCGATGAAGTTTACAAAAAAAATATATCACCAATAATATGGACTATACCTGTAATTTCTGAATCTAGCACTTTTGACATTCAGTTATATAATTATTCTAAAGTACCAATAAGTTGGGAATTAAAATACAATGAATGCATAAAATGCACATCGGAGAACAAACACAATAATAATAATAATCATAAGAACTGCATTACTCTTTCCAATAAATGTGTGCACTACAAGAGTATAAGAATCACTCCAACTGTAAACTTGAAAGTAATTAAAAACAAATTTCTTTGTAATTACTAATTACCTTTGTAGTATGTTTATTCTTAGTTAATCGATATAATATGTACTTGTGACAATGACACCGTTTTAGATGGACAATTTTTCAAAAATGCAAATTGAATTAAATACTATAAATAAAGATGGAGCTAATTTGAGTTATAAATGGTCGATTGGAGTCTATAAAACGTTATTTTATAACACTGAGTTGCTAATAGAACCTAAAACGTTCAAAGACGGTTTGATATCGTTTGATCCAAAATACGGAACAACCGAACAACTAGAATTCAATTTCTTACCAATATTCATAGCTCATCCTAATCCACCAGCACAAGTTCATTATGACATTATCTCGTTATGTAATCAATAACAGTATAATAATTATTTATACTTCGCAGGCTTTTTGGGTGTATAATAGCAATAATTACAACGTAACCTATTCAATAATTGATGATTCATTAACACCCGCGCATCCATACTTCCGTTGTTTAAACCCAAGTGGAGTATTCAACTCTAAATCAGTACATCCAATACTATTTGTATTTTCGCCGGACAGACTATGTGCATTTGAGGTAGTTTATCTGTTTATGTAACAAAATAACTTAATGATACTAAAAATATTTAAAATAAATAAATAAAATTATATTTTTACAGGCTACAATTATGTTACTAACAAATAGATATTACAAACGCCAAATAACCCTTTTAGGACAAGGAGAATCTTACACCAGAACCACTATTTCACCAGGGCATGGTTTATCATCATTTTTACCAATCCAAAATGATAGACAAATATTTTTATCAACAGAAAATATAATACTTACACCAATATTTACACTATCAAATATTAAATCCTTGTTTTGCCTTTATAATAACAGCGATGAAGAAATTATTTACGAGTGGAAAAAGTATGATTTTTTTATTTAATTGATATAGGTAGTTTAAAAATAATATGTATATAATGATAATAATACAAATTTAAAATATTAAAATAATGCGATGTAGGTGTACGGTCAATGACATTTTAACAGCTATTATATGTCCACTTAAAGGAAATTTAAAAAAACACGGAAGTCAAGTATTTGAAATATCAATTACCAGTTTTAATCAACCAGCTATCTTAACAATAATGTTGAATATTAGCTATAAATTAGTTTCTCAAATTGAAAATTATGAACGGTCGTTAAGAAACTATAATATAAATAAAGAAAGACTTGAAGGGTATTTTAAAATCGACGAATGCGGCAATTATAAATCAGTAAGAATTTTAAATGTCCATCTATATAATATATAATTCTAATCCAATTTTTATTTTTATTTGGCTTACTAAATTTTCACTTATCTAATCGAAGTAAAAAACTAAAAAATGCACGTATATTATTTTATGATGTATTTTAGTATTTATATAATAACGAATAAGATTAATTAAATTAAAGATTACAATTAACACGACGTATTCAATACACTGCTCACTGGTAATACATAAAAAAAAAACGGTTAAGTAGTTCTAATACCTACAAGGTGCAGATTTCGATTGTATCTGGTCATTGAGTAGGTCACTGTAATGGTTCTGTACATTTCTGATAAATCATTGCATAGGTACGATACACGGTTCAGGGTTCTATAAAAGCGGTGTCAGTCGCTATTTCTAAGGATATTTTATTTTTATAGAACTTGCTAATTTTTACCAAATAGTAAAAACGTCCCATAAATGAATAATATAATACCTATATTATTATTTAATATAATATTAAATAATACATTATTGTTACCTAGTTATAAGTTAATACCACGTACAGTGTTAATAACCTATACTTATTGGTGGTATAATAGGTTAAAATTTGTCTGAATATTTTGGCTCCCAAGAATAATTAATAATAAAAAAAATATAACGCTAATATTGTTTTCTGTATCGTTCTAGTATAGTGCATAAAATATGTAGTTTCTAACTATGACTGTGCATCTTGAGACTTGTGTATTTTTTTAACGTTATTTTTGTCTTAATACCTTGGTACATATAAATTATAAATATAGGAGCCTTTGCCTTCATTGTATTCGGGTATAGCTAATAGTTGATCGTTGATACTTGATGTAATATCAAAATTCATATTTTGATTATAAGTTTACACACTTACTTAATACCTATCTAGTATCTACTATGAAATCAAGCTATGAAAGTAGAAACCTATAAAATATACCTACTATGAAATGTTTTTAGAAATTAAACATGAAAATAGAAAAACAACCACAAGAAAAACATTTAGTCCTATATGTTCATGTTAGAATAATCGATGAATTAAGTAAATGGATAAATGAAGCAAAATATAACATAAGAAGGCACAATTTTCAACAAGAGAAAAGAATTATAAAACAAAAATTGGTCTATTCGGATAACTTTAAAAACATGCTATGGTAAATTTATCAATTTATAGTTAAAAATAACCATGATTTAATAAGGTTGCCCTACTATTGCAGGGATGTGGTAGATAAAGTTTGTTCAAAAGAAATTGAAAGTAAGCCATTATATTACCATCAATTGAAAAATTCAAAACAAAACCATCGAAACAATATATCAAAATCAACTAAAAATAACCTGGAAACTATTTTAACATCACTTATTAGAGACAGTTTGATTAGCATATACCCATTAAATACATGGAAATACTAATAATGACAATATTATACCTATATACATGCAACTATATATATTATTGCTTACTATAATACTTTCAAATTTCAATATAATAGATTAATTAATTATCGTTTAAACTAAATATTAAAATAAATCAATTTTTTTTATATATACGCCTCAAGCTCAATTGCTACACTTATTCAGTAAGTTTTTTACAAATTATTTTAAATATGACACATGAATAGTTATATATGTGATATATCTAAAACTATACATGTGTATAATGTTATAATATTGAAGTAGGTACTGGAGTAGGTTAGTCTCTTTGAGGAATTAAAAAAGAATCGATATCATCAGTTCTAGGTTGGGTGGTATAACCACATTATAATATTTCATACAGATTGCAAGGAAGCATCGGTCTATCTCTGGAGTCCTTCGTCTGGAGGCTTTCGGTTTGACTGTAATTGCGGTAATGAAAAATTAAATGCATTATTTTCATTTTTTTTTACTTACCTTATTTTAAAACCATGCAATATTTAAGGCAAGTTAGCAATTAACCTAGCCCAAAACAAATAATAGACACGTACGATGATTTTTCATAATATACGGTGACGGCGTAAGTATAGGTACATCCTATTGTTTGGGTATTAAGTACGGATTTTCGAAGGGCTGGTAAAACATTTAGATAGAAATTAAAAAGTTGTATACTTCATACAGTAGGTATATACATCATGTACGAGTAAAATTATTTGTGTTGTTGACACAAAGTGACTACATATAGTGAGGTTGTGGTATGTTTAGAGGTAGCCAGGTAGGTACTATAACTGTTGGTATAGGCCATAGGGGCATCTGGCATAAGCAACTAAATAGTAAATAGTAAATACTCATCAGTCATTGTACGCTTTTTCTATATCTACAGGGATTTCATAAATTATTATAATATGATATATTCTTATCAACGAATAAAGCCTAAACATTTTAAATACCTACTAGAAAGTACATACGTGATACGTGTTGACACAGCAGATCACTCATTACAAAATATTATAATCAATATCGCACCAATAACTTCGGTAGGCGTTTAAAATTTAAAAGTAAATTTTTATACAGAGATATTACCAGAGCCGTAACTGGGGTGATTCGAGCGAGGTACTTGCCTTGGACGCCTGATGCTGGGGGGAGAAAATATATTAAATGATGAACTTATTACTTAAGAGGACGTCGCACCCGCATGTGTTGTCTCCGTCTTACACACATATACGACATAGCAAATGTTTGTTGGCTAGTTTCAATAGGGTATTGTCAGTTTTGATATTAGAGTGAATTGACCTATTATCAAACTTTTAGGTAACAACATTATCTGTGTTCTCTCGTTGGTTTTTACGATATTTTAATTTTTAAGTGAGTTATGGGTATGTAAAGTATTCATATTCTATAAAATGTTCATAACTCACTTAAAAATTAAAATATCGTAAAAAACCAACGAGAGAACACAAATAATGTTGTTACCTAAAAGTTTGATAATAAGTCGATTCACTCTAATATCAAAACTGATAATACCCTATTGAAACTAGCAAACGAAAATTTGATATGTCGTACGTGTGTTGTGTGTAAGACGGAGACAACACATCCGGGTGAGACGTCCTCTTAAGAAAAAGTATTAATTATTGTATAATACTGATACGTAAACGTAATATTATACTTTCAATATAAAATATATTAATACCCGTTTATTACTTTATAATATTATTGAATTGTTATTATTATTATAGTTTTCTATTTTGCTGTAAGTAGTATTTATTATGTTATTTTAATGACTTTATTTTCCGTTTAATCGACGACTGGTCGGCGGTCGGTACCTGCTTAATATCTACATTATATCAGATAATGTACGAACAATACATCAATTTATAAATAGTGAACAAATTTTGTGTAGTGTATAATATTACCGTTTTAATAATTTGACTTAGTATTTGCTGGTCAGTATTAGCCGGCAGGACGCAGGTCGCAGGTGCATAGCTTTCTGTTTTTTCCGTATAAGAATTTACCTATTTTAAACAATATACATAGTTTTACTATTAATACTTGGGCTTAAAAATTCTTAGCCAGAAATTCTTGACACAACTATGGAAGAAAATTTTACAAATGCTACAAAAGTTGCGGAAGAGTTACAAATATCAACAACTTTAAAGGAATCAAGAACAAACAAAAAGAAAAGATTAGAACTTTCTGACTCAGATGACTTGGCGGTATGAAAAATTTATGGAAATATCAAACGATTTTGAATTTCTTTTCGGTCATTCATTAACTAATATGAATACACACGATTTGCAAAAAGCAGATGCTGATCTAGGATTAAAATATAATGAAGATATAAATACTGCGGAAATAGTTGAAGAAATTAAAGATTTTAAACAAGCAGATTTATCAATTTTGCCAAGTATTGAATCAGCCACATTTTTGGATTTATTACAAATGATTCACGATTATAATTTATAAACTAAAAAAATCTTATCCAAATATTGAAATTGCTATAAGGATTTTTTTCTCAATGCCCGTCACAACAGTGTCATGTGAAAGAAGCTTCAGTAAACTAAAATTGATAAAAACATACTTAAGATCTACAATGCTTCAGGAGAGATTATCAAGCGTGAGTATACTTTCTATAGAAACAAAACTCGCTTGTAAATTAGATTATGATGAAGTTATTGACAAATTTTCTGACACAAAAGCAGGGAAAATTAGTTTTATTATTATTAATTATTATTTTAAAATATCTAATAATTTTCAAATATCAAATTTATTTGTGTACTATAGCATAAGAAGATGATAATTAAATAATTAATAATTATATACTTGTGGCTAAAAATGTTATTTCTTGTTGCTCGAAAACTAAATGCAATTTTTCAGATTTTTCCGAATCGTATTAAAAATATTAAAAGCTGTGAGTGTGTCAATCCCAAAACCCAGGGGACACATTGCTTCAGTTCTGCCTCAGGTTAAAAAATGGCTCGGTACGGCTCTGGATATTACGTACATTTTGATATTTTTGTTAATAAATACCTATGTTACCGTAGGGTTATCCCCAGGAAGTAGGAACTCATCTCTACCTAAACACCTCTTTTGCATGAACTTATAATTATGGTAACATTTATTTTTATTATTTACTGGATAGCAAATTAGCACCTATATGTGGTGGGTGTTATACATTTATAACTTTATAATTAATAAGACATTAATTAGGACGTAGGTAAGTTACCTAGTAATGTATTATTGACTTTTGTATACATTTTAAATTATTATTTTATATTATATGAACATCAGGCACGTAGCCAGACATTTTTCCATAAGGGGGCCAATATGTTTTGGCCCCTTTCTATTTGTTGTACCCCCTACCACTCCTCTTCTTATCAGTTATCACGCAATGTTTATAAAAAAAAACTATATTTTATAATATATTGCATGTATTGGTTAACTATTATATTTTTATGATATATTAATATAGGTACAATTGTACATCTTAAACAATATTATTATACAAGGATAAATCTGTTTGACTGTTTCTAAGATTTACCTACTGAAAATCTTTCAGTAAATTCATCTACATTAATTAATTTTGAAATATGTTTTTCAATTGACAACAGACCCAAATAAATTATCACATTGGTAGGCTGTTAATTTTAATTAGGTTAAGAGATGGCAATATTAAAAGAGATCATAATTAACAAAAATTCCTAGTTTGATTATCTTTTGAATTTATGAATGAATTATTTTATTTATATTCTATTAATTAATTGCCTTACATATAATACCATTTTTAAAAATATGGAATAACATAGGCTTTGTAGAAGTTTATAATCGTATGAGTTTATTAGTCTAAGTTTATTACAAATTTAAATATTAATGTGTTACTGTACTAAACTAACAATTAATAGCCATAATATTTGAAAATAAAATTAAGGGGGCCGGCGCGGGGCCACTGACTTTTCTTAGGGGGCCAGGCCCCCTAAGACCCCCTCCTTGGTGACGTGCCTGATGAACATAAATATTAAAAAGCGGGTAACGCTTTTCAGTACATTAGGTGTCTAGAGCCATTGTAACCGCAATTAATGTGTTAAATTTGAATTCAATGATAAAAAATTGAAATACGAAAAACGGTTCTGAGCGAAGATGGTCTGTCAGCCTATATTATTGCGATTAGAAAGACCAACGTATTAGTTGTCTTCGTCTTATTAACACGTACGACATTGATCAATTATCAAACATTAAGGTTAGGTTAGAATGGTTAGATCCTAAGAAGATAATATCAATTAATTTTAAGCAGCGGAGTGCAGCTGCTAATAGAGCCGATTATTACCAAATGAGAACATAGTAACAGACTAACGGAATAAGTCAGAGTCCGGACTCCGGAGAGTCGTCGGGACTGAGAAATGAGAATATTCCGATAAACCGATAATGTGGAAAATCCATCACTTATTTTTAGTGGGTATAATATTGTTTGATAATATTGATGGATGATCATATAATATTATGGAGATTAGGGGGATTTTTTTAGTATCTATAAAATATACATTAGGTAATAAAATTAGTACATATAAATGCATAGATAATAGAATAATCTTCTATTATCTATGTATAAATGTGTTTGACGATGAAAAAAACGGTCATGGGGGGGGGGGGGATACGACACCCAAATTCCCCCGTAATTACGCCACTGAATTGGTCAATTTACTCTAATATCAAAACTAACAGCACACTATTGAAAATAATGAAAGAAAATGTTCCATGTCGTCATACACTCGTACAGTCGTTAGTGTGTAAGACGGAGACAACAAACATGGGTTATGGAATATGGATAGCCCCAGTGCCGTAAAAACCGGGTGTGCAAAGTGTGCACCGCACACAGGCCTCGGGCCTCATAATATATCGAAGGGCCTCAAAAGATCCAAATACTAATATTAAACTAATATAAAATTATTAAAATATATAAATTATTTATTATTGATTTGGAAACGAAACCAATGTTTCAAACCAATTGAGAGGAACGAACAAATGTATTGATTTTACAAGATGTGTATAATTTTTTTCATTTCTGTCGGTCATCAACAATGGGTAGTAAAAATATTCCGAATTTCGAGATCAGCATTTTTTCTGTTAGAAAAGTGAATCTAGTTGGTACTTTTTGGATATAGAAACCGAAATTTTTAGTTTTAGATATTAAAAAGTTTCAATAAAAAAAAAAAAATTGTCATTTTTACCTAAAACTAAAAATTTTATTTTTTGGTGTAACTCGAAAACTAATAACCGTAGACCATTGAAGTTTTCACCAAATATTTATATTAATATTTTCAATAAATTACATTTTGGACAATTTTTACTTTTTTGAGTTAGTTATAGCCTTGAGAAATTGTTTTAAAATTATAGATTATTTTAAATTAAACATTTTTTTTTGTTTAAGCCCGAATTTTTGTCTGCTGACTTTAAAAATTGCAAAAAAAGTTTTTGAGGTGTGTATTGAAAAAGATAATAAGGGGCCTCAATATTTTGGTTTTGCACACAGGCCTCAAGTAGCCTAGTTACGGCACTGAGTACAGTAATAGATATCTGTTACAAGATTTGTTCAGTTTAGAATATTATTACAACTAAAGTCAATATTTTATTATATTGTAAAAATTGACTTACACACTCGACAATACGAAAAAAGCAACAATAGTTTTTTGTGTTCACAAATTTATTTTTAATTATCGAACAAAAACAATATAACATTTTTTAATTTTGAATATAATTTCAAAAACGGAAACAATTTTGGAAACGGTTGCCGTTATATTATTATACAATTTTGTATGTTCAAAAAAAATTAGAACAAAAAAGAAAAAGCCGAAATTTGTAAAGTGAATATTATTCGATATAAGTAAAGAAAATTTAAATACAAAAAAAAAAAAGGCATCGGTCAAGACGACGCGATGTGGGGGGGTACGTGGTGACGAGTTGGTGGTGCTGATGATGTATTGGTAACTGGTATATGGCCACTGGTCACCTCTACAACGTTCTCACGGGCTGTCCTGCGGGGCGGACGAGAGTCGCGGGCGAGTTTGCTCGAGACCGCCAAGACGACCATGGCAGCGGACGAAGCCCGGCCACGACGGCTGCGAGAGCGGCGACGATTGGCGACGAGAGGCTAGTGCGCGATGTCGTGCGCTGCTTGACGGTACTGCGGGTGCTGAAGACGACTGCTTGTGCCGGCAACGACGGTGACCTGCAAAGCTCAGAGAGGCGAGCTGGCGACTACGATCTCGGTGCAGCTGCGGAATCGGCGGCGTTGCGACTCGGGATCGGACCACTGGGCGAAAAAGGAAGAAAATCTGCAGACAGCTTCGCGACGACGCGCCGCTGTCCTGATAGTCTCCGTGATTTTCGCCCTGGCGTCTCCGTCTGCCGCAGCCGATGGCCACGGAGCCGCGCACCGTCGAACCCGACGAAACGTTTCGTTTCCTCGAGCCCGGCGCTGCTGACGTCCGTGGCGTTCCTAGCTATACCCTGTAATCATAGTCATCCGTCACTCACCCACCGTGAGCTCTGAGGTCTCCGTCGCCGCCGTCACGCGAGTCGCGCAGCACTGCATCGTTCGTCACTGAGCAGGTACCGTGTCGGGGACGGCGTCATTGTCCGCGCCGGTACTGCTAACCTCCGTCGTCGTCGTGTCGTCGTCGCTCCCGGACCGAAGCAGCCGGGCGCCCGCCGCGCCGCCAGAGGGTCTCGCGTGTCTCGGCGACCTCGAGCTCGCAACGTCCGCGATCCCGTCGCGCTGCCGCAGGATGGCCGGAGAACGTGTATCGGCGACTTACCGCCGGTCACCACCTGAATGTGCACTGCCGCGTACCTATTACCTCGAAACCCCACACGTCGCCTCGTCTTGTCCGCTGCCCTCGGCCAGGGGGAAACTTTTGGACGGTTTCACTTCGGGGGACAACAACAGCGCAACACGCGTGCGGCTCTCGTCAGGCCTCTCCACGCAGAGGACACCAGTCTCGCCGTTGCACTGCGCGGAGCTGCGCGTGTTTCTGCCTTGACCCCCGGGTCCAGCCAACCAATCAAGATCCCGATACTATTTCTGACTTCCAGTCCTCTGGCCGGTGTGGCGCCCACCGCCTCGCCATCCAGCTCCTTTTTCGCGGCTTCCTGCACCGGAGGCGCGACCACTTCAACGATCGGTTCAACCGGTTCTGCCATTTTGTCAGATTTGTCGACCGGTTGAAAGACGTTGGACGGGACGTAGTCGTCCCCCGCGAAGCGCGTCGCATACGATAAAAGTCCTTCCAGGTCTCCGATGGTAGGCTCTTGGTCGATGTCGTCTATTCGTTTAAGTTCTTCTTCCATAATCTCGTACTCGACGTTGATTATTATTTTTCCCAAGATTTGCATGATAGTTGTTTCCATTTCCTTTTCTTCGATATGCGATGCAGCCATTTTTTCGTTCAGGTTTTTTTTTTGTCCGCGTAAGGTTAGGTCAGATTATATACTCAGATGAGCTCAGAGTTGCAAATGTGCCGATTTCGGTATTTATTCCTGGGCCGTCGACGATGATTTTAAACAAACATCGTTTATTAGTAGTAGCCAGCATATTATTATATTAATCGACGGCCGGCATCAGCTGGATTTCGGGCCCGTTAATTTTTCCAAATGCCATTATTACGACTATTATTGGTATACCGACTCTAACTGTATATACTTACGCAGAGGTACACTATAATAATTGTATTATAATATTTTAACGAGGATTTATATGTCGATCTGCATTATATTACTATACTGTCGTATATATAATATATATACTCGCTTTATACTTTTGTAGGTACCTATAAGATTTTTAGATTCAGAACGGAACGCGACCAATGCGTATTGCGATTTTACAATTATTGTTTTTTGTGTATGTGTTGGGGTGTACCTATATTGCGTTTTATACAGTGCCGTAAAAAACTCTCGGGCCCCATAATATATCGAAGGGCCTCAGAAGATCTAAAGACTAATATTAAACTAATATAAAATTATTAAAATATATAAATTATTTATTATTTATTTTTTAACCTAGTAAATTACTAGGTTTATATGATGGCGTTAAAACGGTTTATACTCAAACCGTTTTGAAAGTTAAAACGCTAGCGCTATGTAGTTTAAGAATTTAAAACCGTTTTATATGTTTTGTTATGCTGTATTTAATTATTTTTGATTATCGCATTCCGTTATAATTACGTTTACAAACATGTATCGTTTTTTGTAAAAAATAAAACGTTATAATCAATAATCATAATGTTATTATAACGTTTGCAAACTCTGCCATATCCATAAAATATTGCAATTTTTCAACCACTTCAAGATTGAAATTCCCAACTTACCTATTTAAATCACAATAAATTATATTTTCAATTAGGCTGAATTGTATTGTTAATTTATTTATTGTACAACCTAATTTTTTTATGGTCTATAGAACTGGCCCTTCTGAATACAAAAAAATCGGCAGAATTGTCGACCGGTTTTTTTGTCTGCTGACTTTAAAAATTGCAAAAAAAGTTTTTGAGTTGTGTATTGAAAAAGATAATAAGGGGCCTCAATATTTTGGTTTGCACACAGGCCTCAAGTAGCCTAGTTACGGCACTGGATAGCCCTCCTCCTAAAGTATTTTTTTTTACTATTATGCATTAGTACAACCCACGGATTAATATATTACAACCACAGAACAATACCTGTACGTCACAACAGTAGGTTAAATTCATTTTTTCCAAAAAAATGACAATTGAAAATGTCATTGTGTGTATAAAATGATGTACCTACCCTAAAAGTTTCATAATATACCGCATTACCGCCACGAATAATATTCTCGACAAAATAAATAAAACCGTTATTCAGTAGGTATTCTTGAATTTATACCTATACATGAAAATTTTACTGGTTGTTTATATTTCCATTTTCTATTCATGATAAAATTTTCCAAATATTTTGAGCTCTTTAAGGAAATTTTCAGTTTCCATTTTTTTTAGTTTTTTTTTTCTATAAATATCAATACAATTTTATTTGTTGGGTACAAAAGCGTGAAAATGTAATGCAAAGCTCCTGATATATTTTTACAATAGCACTTGAAAAATATTAAAAATACATGGCCACAACTTTTTTTTATAAGCATTTAAAGTTCAAATTTTGACAAAATGTATCACATTTAAAATTTAATAATAATTTTGTAGTTAAAAATTTATAAAATGTTCAACTTTTATAGCCAATGATTGAAAATTTAAAACAAGATTCTATGTAAATAGGTTACATATAAATTACTTTATTCACCTTAGTATCATCAAGTATACTTCGTAATATCATAGGCTGACTAACCGTTTTCGCTCAGAATCGTTTTTCTTATACAATAATATTATATCATTGAATTCAAATTTAATACCATCCATTAAACAGTGACCCACTTGTAACCTACTACCTACTTACCTACTCCTACTGTACAGTAGAGCACCTTTTTTTAGATTTGTAGTTTAAAATTTGAAATATCTTTGAGAATCCTTGTATTGAATTTAAATAAGGATTGAAAATTTTATAATTTTTTAACTACAAAAGAATTTTAAAATGTTCGAGTCGTTCGAGATTTTGTCAACATTTTAAATTTAAACATTTATAAAAAAAATCGTGCCTATGGATCTTTAATATTTCTCAACTGCTATTTTAACTACTTATGGGGAACCTCGTAAGTTGTAAAAAATTATTGTTGATTTACGGTAAACATTATTTTTATTCCCACAACCTATGTTGTTTTTGTTTTTGTCATGTAGTGAGTCGTGATAACAGTATTATATTATCAGTCACTGTGTTGACGTTGTTTCACGATATCGTAGCTCGTGCGGACCGTCGAACCGTGACGTTCGACTAAATCGACGTTCGTGTCATGGAATAATTCGCCACTTGGGGCACTTGCGACTTGCCAGTCGCTGCTAATCGCTATTGAAATACAACGTTTCTGGGGCTTTCGTTTTGCTGCTTAGTGCTTACGAAAAAAATCAGTACCTATAGATCGACAATGCTCATAATTTATTCAGCCGTAGTTCGGCTGTCGAACGCACTTCTTTAAGCACCGTTTCGTTGTATTGTTCTCTTAGAGCGTGAACCTTCGACGGCTTCAAAATCTAAAAGTATGCCGAAAAATCGCGATGAAATACTTCTGAGCGAAGAATACGGACCAGAAGAGTGCAATGTCATATACAAAAGACATGGTATTTGAAAACAAGTTACTTATCATGAGCATTTGATTAATAAGCACTAATATGTTTAGTTTTTTTTTTTTCAAAATATGTTTCAATGCAGTAGAGAATGAAATTTCCCCTAATGTTGACCAAAAATTAAAATTAAAATATACATTTTATTTAATAACTTAAGATTTACATAACTTGTCGTTAATATCACAATATGTTTTATTGAACATAACCAATGATATTATGTCCATAATAGCACTTCATACAATAACATTTGGTAAACTTTAGAAAATATAACCTTGTGCCTTTTTAATTGAACGCCAATATTCCATTCAGTATTTGCAGCTGTCGTAACTGTTTTCTTTTTTAGACCAAAGACAATTGATATTGGAATCTGAAAGACGGAAACAATCCACTGGCTTTGCTCGTAGCTCAGTTAATATACTTAAAGAAGTATTTTTGCCTAGAGGATTTCCAAATAGTGTGAGCAAGGACTATACCGAATATCAAATTTGGGATACGATACAGGTGACATATTATGACCATCTCTAAAATAATGCATTGTAGATATCGATTAATATAATATTATGTTGAAAATTTGAAATACTTATCTATTAAATTATTAAAAAATAAACTATTGACCCATATAATTGAATAGAAATTTAGTTTTTATCAATTTACAAATTATTACTTAGTATTATTATTAGTAGATTATTTATTAGTAGATTAACTGTAACTAAATTTGTTTTTAGGCGTTTTGTAGTACAATATCAAACATATTAGCTACGAATGCTATTTTGAAAGGTGTCGGTGTAGGTGATGCTCAAGCTACAGCTCTTGCTGCATCCATTACTTATATACTTAAAGATGGTGCTGGTATGGTCGGGCGAATTACTTTTGCCTGGTGTAAAGGGTATATTTCCATATTAATTAAAATGTAGATTAGTTGCACCAATTCCAAGTTTTTTTTTTTAATATAGATATTTACTAATAATTTTTAATGTAATTGTTTTTATTTAAATAATATATTTAAGCACCTATGTAAGTTATTTGTAAAAAAATATTTATTTGATTTATAAAATTCATTGATTTCAGATCTGAATTGGATACACAATGCAAAAAGTGGAGACTTCGGGCTGATGCACTTAATGATTTGGCAATTTTCATTGAATTACTTTTAAGCATACCATACATTAGACAGTTTTCATTAATAATCCTATCATTTTCAAGCTGCGCTAAGTCCATAGTAAGTGTTGCTGGAGGAGCCACGCGTGCAGCATTAACACAGCACCAGGTAGTTATTTATTGGAATATTACCTATATTACCTATATTTACAATTTTTTATCAACATCTTGTTTAATAATTAAAGGTTAACTTTAAAAATATAAATTTACATTTTAAGTATGTACATATTTACCTATATAATATATTTTTACTTTAAATAGGCTATTCGTGATAATATGGGAGATGTTTCAGCAAAAGACGGTAGTCAAGAAACTTGTATTAATCTAATTGCATTTCTTATTGGATTAATTATGTTACCAATTGTTGAAAACCGTATTTTGTAAGTATGAAGATACATTAACATTTATTATTTTTTCGTTACTGTGGAAACCTCCTATACAACACCCTTTTAGTTTTTAAGTTATAAAATCTTTATGTAAATGATTATAACATCTTTTCTAGATTGATATGGATGATATACTTAGTAGTAACTTCTTTGCATTTGTTTGCCAACTACAAAGCAGTCAAAAGCTTAAATATCAATGTTTTCAACAGTGCACGTTATGATTTGACTCTTAAATATTATTTATCTAATGATACACAAAACCACGATGTACAAAAACCTGACTATATTAATAAACGAGAAGCTTGTTTTTTAGAAGGTAAATTGTATTTATAGCGCTATCAACTTAACATAATAAATTGTTAATTTCTATAATATCTTCATACAAAATTAATATATTACAATATCACTAAGATTAGTAACAGATTTATAGTAAAACATTTCTTTTTTTTTTTAAGTTTAAATCAGGGATCTTCAACCTTTTAAGGGTAGCAGCCAGCTGGCCTCCTATTATATTAAAAACTCGCTCAGGCCGCATTTATAATAAAAAAATGTATGCTATGCTTAAAATGTGTTCACAGGCTCAAAAAAAGACAAGGCAGGTTGAAGACCCCTTTTGTAGACATGTTTATAGATATCAATTTAATTAATTTAATCAATAATACTATTATGTAGATTTTTCTTAAATAACTAAAAGTAATAATTTAAAGTTGCTCGATTAAAATTTTTTTAATTTTTTAGATGAAAATCTGTGTTCTTTTAAAATACAATTGGGAACATCTGTCCATGAATTGTTGTATACAAACACATTAACTACATGGGATATAATAGATCACATTGAACTGTATAAAGATTATCTTTATATATTAATTGTGGATACACATAAGGACATCATACGTGTAGTGTTAGATAAAAATATTAATACTGAAAATATTTTAAAAGCCTACTTTCATGCTAATATATTAGGCCATTTAATTTGTCCCAAGAATAAATTTTCATTGATAAAACTCAATTCTCTTCGTTCTGTAAGTATTAAATAGAATAGTTTACATTAGTATATAGTAACATAATACATAAGATATTTTAAAAATTGTACATAGATGAAATATACATCCACCAACACTCAATTTTGTTGCACACATTCGGAGTATGTTCAACTATCATGCGAGTTTGTAAATAAAAACTTTGATAAGTTTCTCCTGCATGCTAAAATGTCAGGTATATACATATTATTATTTTATCGATGACTCACAACTAACATTTTAATATTGTGTTAGATTGGAGCTGTACAAGTCATCACCTAGTAGTTGATGAATGGAGGGCTTCTTGGTGACAGGATTTAATGGATTAATTATAAACATTTGGATAAAAAAAATATTAAGCAATGTTAATATTGTAAATGAAAATATATTTTTCACAAAAACAAAAATTCAAATTCATATCACAGTGTTATTAAACTTAATTACGTAGATATTTCTACCTTGGATGATCCCGTTTGTGATAAATGTTTAACAACATCTATCCAATCATATCCTCGTGGTTTTTCTCCTTTGGAATCTAAACGATCCCATTGTTTTCTCTTTTGAGCTTTGCTCATAATTTCTTTCTTTGTTGTCTTTTTTGTAGATTCATCATCGTCTATCGACTAAAAAGTACAAATTGTAATGCTAATTATAATGTATTTTATTAATGATAAAATTAATATACTAAAATACATACAAGTTTAGTTATACTTTCAGTAACTTCTTTATCTGGTTGATTAGCTACAAGTTCCTCAGCAAAATCTTTAAGAAATTCAAAAAGAGTGAATGTCATAGATTCTCCCAAATAATGATCAGCCTCTTTTGAAATTTTATCCTTAATAATTTCTTTAACTGAACTTACTCTAAAATGTTTATATCATATTAACATTTTTATAAATTTAATGTATTATGAAGTAATATTTAGTATGTTGAAGAGTGAAGTAACCAAAAGTTAGTTTTAAAACTGAAGTTTGGTTAGGAACTGTTTATTTGTTACCTATTAAAATATTTTATTAATATTTAAGTTCATTTTTCAATAAAACTATAAAATATAAACCAAACATTTTAGACAAATAATAAATTAATTGATAAATATTAAATGTACATTAAAGTAAAAAATTAAAATGATTTTAATGTATTGTTTATAAATGATTTGAAACTAGACAGCTAAGCTTGACGTTACATCATCCAAATCATACATTATATTACACATGTACATTTCCTAATAAATTTATCCATACATGTGTTTATTGTAGAACATATCTAAATTTATTTTAGGTGCTTCATTTGGATAATTGTTGTGCCATTCAACCTCCAATAGAAAGGATTTATTGTCACTATCTTCTCCATACTGTTAAAAAAAAATTAAGTTATTATAAATTAAATGATATTAAACTAATAATGATGTGTACTATTTGGTACAAAAATTGTATTTGTCATTAAATGTTGTATAAAGCCTTCCAAGCCAAAAACCTGAGAGAGTACTGAAAATTACTAGTAAGAACTAATATTTATAAGTGATGTGAATACAGATTTAAATACATTTTAAAGACTATGTTTGATTTTTAAATGTATAACTAATAAAAATCAATTGAATGACGTTACAAAAATTTTAAGCTTGCATAAATTATGAAATATTTTAAAACAACATCAGTTCCAAAATTCCAACTTTTTTGCTAAAATTAAAAATGAGTGTTTAATTCAATTATTTTATCATATTAAATCATTTGGTCTATAGCTACTATTTTAAAAATAAAACTATGAGACATAGTCAATAAAAATATTTTGTACAAATATTTCATGAAATAGTAAATACCTATCCTATAAAATTCCACCACTAGCTTGATTTGGGTACAATAATTTTTTTTTGGAGTATGGGTTTCATGTTTAGGAAGATGTGAATCTCCTACCATCAGAATACAAATGTTCAAAATATCAAACTAAAAATTGAATATTCACAGTTCACACCTAATAAAAACATTTTCAATTTTAAAAAGAAATAGGTATACCTTGTTCAGTACTTTCTTACCTTGTATTGATAAACAGTAGGAGAAACTTGCTTAAAAGCTTCATCGCCGTCATAAATGGAAAGCAAGGCTTCTCTTTCCTCTTCTTGAAGCACTGAACAGTCTTCGTCCATACTGATCTAATTTCAAAAAAATGTACTATACAAATTATCATAATATTTAATAAGTACTATAATTACTTGTACAATGATTTATAAAAAGTAATACTAAATGTGACTAAATAATATAAGTGTGTGTGATTGTATAATTCAAGCACAACATTATTTAAAATAACGTATTAAAATGAAGAAATAATTTAATGAACTCAATCGAGGAACAAAATATTAGTTCATCGATGCGACAACGTTGAAACTTGAAAATATTAAATATTATTGGAAATTTGGAAAGTTCTATTATTCAAAGATAACGCTATCGTTGGTTATCAACAATCAACGTTATCATTTATGCCCATGCCCCATAGAACATAGAAAAAAAATGTGTTGTTTTATTTTCAGAAAAAGTACGAAATCTTAGGATTTTTCGCATCACCATGTTTGGCAGCACTGGCGCCGCCACTCCAACTTCCCTTGTCGAACAGTAACTGTCTATTGTTGTAATGTTGACAATGTTGACATGTTGTCCCTTTACACCACTAACTACTAAGTAAGAATACCCATGACAAAATAAATCCATTTTATCTATTATTATTATGAGAACAGAGGACACCACTCTACTTTGTTTGCACGAAGCCGGAAAGCCGCCACATGAGCCTTGACACCTAACCATTCTAACACCAAATACTTTACTAACGTCTCAGTTAACTGATTTTAAAGTAGGTAATTGACTTAAGTGTCTTATACTAAACCTCGTTATATCGTGCTACTACCTATAACTTATAAGGTTATAACTGACTAAACTAAACAAATGGCAATAAATAATTTAATTAATAACTAGTTTATTTTTTTTGGTTCTTATTAATTGTTTGCTGTTCTTACTAAAAGTTGGCACTTAGCATTCAGCATTAAACTAAACTATACTAAACCAAATTGCCAAAACAGCAAAATCATATTTTATAGTAATACAGTGTCAGTGTGAATTATCAGTAACTATAATAGTAAGTACTACTAATAAATGTACCTATGTCTTCCAACAGCTTATAATATTTTATATTAAGAGGACGTTCCACCTGCATGTGTCTCTCCGTCTTACAAATGTACAACATAGCAAAAAACTGTTTTGCACGGTAAAAAACTGAGAACGCCACTGTCATAACTAAAGGCGCATTTACACGGTGACAGTTGCTGTCAAGGAACTGGCATGGACGCATGGTTTAAATCATTTGGTAGTAGCTGTCATGATACTATGATAGTACTGTCGTCTGTCACACTATCTAGCCGAACTAGATAAATAATAATGGATTTTGAAACAATAAGAACTTTTTTTTTATAAGTGATACCAAAAGATAAAAAACGATATTGCACAGTCAAAGTTCTCCTTTATATGTGGTGAAAATTTAGTTTCTTAGTTGTGACTGTAGACTTCTCGGTTCTTTTCCATTCCATAATGTTTTTGCTATTCCGTACGTGTGTAAGATGGATACAACATATTACACAGGTGCTACGTCCTGAGTCCTGTTAAGAAAATACAAATTTAATACCTACCTAACTCAATGTCTATTATATTGTGTAGGTATGCATAAAACAAACTTATCTACACATGAATTTGGTATAATTAATAATTATCCATTTTATGACTATTCTGGTTATACCTCGAGATTTACACAGTCTCACATAACTAATCACTAGGGTTCGGGCGGGTTCGGGACTTGTTGCACTAAAAATTATCTAATTATGTAGTCAAAATATACTGAAATATATAGAGCTAAATTTTTATATTATTTTTGAAACATTACAATTTTGGAAATAAAAAACTAAAATAAGTAATAAAAATAATTTATACACTAATTTACTCGGGTTTACTAAAATTAGAATATATATTGATTAATATGATGAACATTGGACACTATATTGCATGTTTTGGGCATTTTTAAACTATCGTGAAATAATTTATTTTGAGAAATATTTTTGATTGTTTTGCAAATAGAAGTAGTCCTGAACCCTACTCGTAATCATCTAATGCACAGAACACTTAGGCTGACCAATTAATTGTGACCCTTTGCTCCAATTTATCTTATTAATTTATTACTTCTTGCTCGTCTGTATCACTTCATCTATTATTTGTACATATAATATACTGATAAACAATTTTATTAACTTGTTATTATAATTGTTATACAAACTATTATTGAGTTTAATTTGCTATATTTACTACTAGCCGACCCGTCACAGCTTCCTCCCATGATTGGTTGTTTATTTGCCTTCGGACGATGATATGTATAATTTTTTATTAAAATTTTATCGTTTAATGAAAACGTATTCAAATGTTTCTAGCAGTATTAATGGTAAATATATTTTTATATCAGAACCCGTTCACTTCATTACCCGTAAAAAATCGCAAATCTTAAAAATTTATGATTGTTCAACTACTTTTGTTTGTAACTTGCTGCAGCCTGCAGTTAGTGCAACTCAGCGACCCTGGTAGGCAATCCGATTACTTGGGCAACTTTTTCACCAATCACCTTGGTAAGCAATGTTCAATAATTCGATTTGATGCAAGCTTATATCTGATCTTCCCAAATAAACAATGGCAACCGATAATAAATAAACACTAATTGATGGGAACTATTAATAATTAAAAATAAAATTTTCAATGTGAACCTCAATGTCCCTGTTTGAGCACCTCTTTAAAATGCAATTTTTGCCAAATCCTTTCTTATTGCATGGTGAAAGTATTAGAAGAACCACTATTCTAAATTTAAAGTTCATACATTGAGTAGTTTATGAGATACAGCAATCAGTGAGTCAGTGATATTTGGATTTTATTTATATAATATATTAATATATAGATTCCCTTCTCCCTTCCTCCGATAAAAAAAATAAAAATTGGGCTACACGGCGACACTCAGGAAGGTATTTGGAACAACTCTGTGAATAAAAATTGGTAAAATATTAAATAGTGTAGTCACAAAATTGGAACATAAAAATGGCCTGTTCTCTTATATATATATAAGAATTAGATTAGATTAATTTTTCAAGAATTTTATATTTATTTTTTATTAACAAAAGTGGTACTAAAACCTTCAGCAGACTGTCAGATATAAACGTAAACAATTTCTGTCAAATCGGTTCAGTAGTTTTCTTGGTTAGCGCGGTTGAAGAAAACCCTTACAATTTTATATAATAGTATAGATAATTAATAAATAAATTACAATACCATACTTTATCAGAACAACATACCATTCCTATCTATATATTATATTATAAAAAAGTTAAATATTTTTGTGTTTTCCATTGATGAAATTTGGTGTTACTACTAAATAATAATTACAGTTTTTAATTTTGATTTACTTTTAATGGCCAGTTATGAGTTTAAAACAGTGGTGACGAAGGGTGCACATGCTTACCAAAAAAGACATTTTACTTTCAAATGACCAAATATACAGCCTACAATTCACACTCCCCGACGACCAATTTGTCTTAAAAAGTATATAATTTTGATGGTATATGTTCACAGGAATCAAAAAGTACTAAGAAGGACAAACTTCATTATGAAACCATCAAGAATATCTATCAATGATTCTGCAATAAATTCCAAGTAAGAAAATATACTATTAGGTAGTGAAACATTACACAAATATGAAACTTTATCTACATTTCAAAATTAGGTGTTTTTATAATTTATGTAATTTATTAATACATTGGGTACTTTTCTGTTATCTCTATTACCGCGAATCTCAATTCTGTTGTTTCGACTACCCCGCCAATGCCACGACTACCGCCAGTTCGCTTGATTACCTGTTGCTGACAGTTGTTGTATTTCCGTTGTTGTCGGAAAAAAAAAGGGATAATTTCCGAGACACCGTGAATGCAAAAACTGTCATAAAAAAAATAAATATACATCATCAAAAATGAAATTTTTTCAAATACAAATCGAAAGACCAGGAAATATTTTTGAAATCGACAAGAGTATGTTTTCAAAAAGAAAGAACGATGCTGGAAGGATAATACCACAACAGTGGATATTTGGAGGCATTTGTCACGAAACAAAGGAGACATTTCTGATCCAAGTTCCTAATCGTACAAAGGAAACACATTCAACTGCAATAAAACAATATAATATAAAGGTAGGTACAACCACATATTCAGACAGTTGGCGTGGATATAATACACACAAACTAACCAGAGCCGGACACATGCATGGTACAGTCAATCATATTCATAACTTTGTTGACCCAGTTACTGTGGTCATTACTCAGCATATTGAACATTTTTGGGGCTTCACTGAAGATATAAGACACCATCATTTGGAGTCCTATCGGGCGGAGTTTATCTGGAGACAAAACATCGAAGGAGAACCATTCTTCGCCCACTTACCGACCCACCACCTACAAAATGTATGGGGTATTTACCCCAGTAGCCATACGTGTTCGGCGCCATTGATCACTGTTCGCACCGTCTCCACTCAGAATCGTATCGTTTTTCGTATCCAATAATTTATCATTGAATTCAAATATAACACATCCATTACAATGACATACTCGACAACTACTGTAAAACAGAGCGGTACCCACTTGTCCACCTTTCTATTTTTCTATATATATATTTAATATCTTGATGATTTTATGAGAATTTTTAATTTGACGTTTTGTGATAATTTTGATAATTTTGATGATTTTATGTTCTATATTAAAACTCTCCACTACTGTGATAATTTATGTGATAATTGATAATAAACGTTATACTAATATACATTATTATTATTATATAAATGGCAATTCATGTGTATTATGTATTAAAATACAGAACTATTGGGATAGTGCTATTGTAGTCGTGGTAGTAGGGATAACAAAAAAGTACCATACATTGTATCTGATTTAAGCACTAATTGCTTACTGAATAATAAATAATATATTTTTTGCAATTTTTTTTAGATGTGTTCAAGTAATTAATAGAGTTATTAAACGGGAAACTATTGATGACACAGACTATAATAATGATGATCAAGTATTTAATAGAGTTATTAAACAGGAAATTATTGAAGAAAGAGACCATAATAATGATGTTCAAGTATTTAATAGAGTTATTAAACGTGAAAATATTGAAGAAAGAGACCATAATAATGATGTTCAAGTATTTAATAGAGTTATTAAACAGGAAACTATTGATGATACGGACTATAATAATGATGTTCAAGTATTTAATAGAGTTATTAAACTTGAAAATATTGTTGAAACGAACCATAAGAATGATGATAAATTATTACCAAAAAGGTAAGAATTGTTTTTAATTTATAGCGTAATAATAAATTGAATGATTCTATTTACTAATATGGTTAATATTTAAGTCAACAAAAAAATAATAAAAATAGAAGTCATCCAATTGTAGAACCCCATTAGTACTACTAACAGAGGTCATTAATTACTTAGGTTAATTTTGGGTTTGTACCTAAATAGTTTAAGAGATCATGGCACCATTGTTCCTTTCTACGTAAAACTGTAGTGTCTAGTAAGTAGTGGAAAATTTGTAAAAAATCTTAGAAAAAAATAAACTTATTAGGTTAGAAGTTCTTAAAAAAATATAAATAACTATTTTTGTAACTTAAATTGTGATGGTAACCAGTTAAGCAGCATTAGTAGTTGCCAAATGCTAGTAACTAGACTAAGTATCTTTCCAACAAAAATATCTGAATAAAATATCTATTATACTGATTATTATCAATCCATTACATATCATTCAGGTGTAAGTCATTTTTGAAAAAAAAAACAATGTTTTAAACAAAATGAATTGTTTGAGTTTTAAACAGTTTATTTTACATAATTTAATGTGTAATTTACTTATTTGCCAATATGCCATGTACAAGTATATTATGTTTCACTGTTTATTTATTACTTATTTTAAATCTTAAAAGTATTTGAAATGTATTTTAAATATTTTCTGAGTGAATATTTTATGTTGACATAGTTTTGATTATATTAACTATTAAGAGGACGTGTCACCCAAAGCTGTACGCATGCAACGACCGAGAGGATGCGCTGTTAGGTGTTTTCACGATCCGCAAGCGCGCGGCGTTTAAGTCACGCCTACTATTCGCAACCGGCCGACGGCGGCGACGAGTGCTCGTTCGGGACTTCGGGAGCGCCGTTTATTTGTCTATGAACGTTCGTCCAGTGCCATTCGTATCATTATATAATTCATTATACGCAAATGCCGCCGTAATATTTTCAATACCCTCGCGTACCTACGAACTACATATTATAAATTAAGATACTGTTTACTTAAATTTATGTCCCAACATGTAGACCGTAGAAACTGTATTATAACATAGCTTGATTTGAAGTTATTGAATTATTACTTATTTAAATATAATACTTATAGTAAAATCTAATAAATGGTAAATAAAATAAATACAGCGCAATTAAATTAATATTAATTTACCGTGTATTATTTTTTAAGTTCAACTGTTAATGATATATTAAAATATGATAATAAGTAATTACAAATATTTATTTAAATTAATAATATGTTTGTAGTAGGTATACCTATTACCTAACGTATACCTAATATAGTAATATAATAATTATAGGTAATCTACTCGTAATGATAATAATAATACTCTAAAATCTTTATTTATCATTCTGTAATTTTTAGAGATCGGGTACATTGACTGAGAAAAATAACTAATTTAAAATGTATAGTTGTAAAATATAATGATAACAAATTGTAACATAAATTTATTAAAAAATTATTTCTATAAGTAACTGTTAGTTTAAAATTACCTACTATACAAACTACTATATTATAAGTATTACACAATCCAATGAATTACAGTTTATCGAATGGATAAAATCAATAAATAGATTTAGTATGTGACCTATATTATTTATCACCACATTTATATTTAAAAAAGAAATTATAATCATATTACCTATATTACCTAATATAATAAAAGGGTAACGCGCAACAATTTCCTATTATTTAACCATGAAAAAAATTAATATTAGTTCAACAAGTATAATATAATTTATAGTTTTCTTTTTTTCTTTTTTTTTTTTGTGTCTGTGTACACGATAAGTAGTAGAAATAATGCTTCGATTTTCAACTTCAGTATCTTGTTCGATTGGAAAGTGAATATCGTTGGTGCATTGGGAGGTCAAAATTTAAAATGCTCAGTAATTTTCAAAAGCACCGGGAAAAACAACATAAAAATTAAGGAAAACGGGAATTTTTACGCAAAATCGATTTTTCACAAAATGGAATTTAGTTTTTGGTGTAACTTTAAAAAAAATGACCTTAGGTACATGAAATTTTCACTGGTTGTTTATATTTGCATTTTCTATATACGATAACATTTTCAAAATATTATGACTGGTTTTGAACTGTTTAGGAACATTTTCATTTTCCATTATTTTTTAGTTTTTTTTCTAAAAATATCAATAAAATTGTATTTGTTGGTTAAAAAAAGCTTGAAAACTTAATAGAAGACTCCTAGTATATTGTTTGAAAGTCAAATGAAAAATATTAAAAATCCTTAGTTATAGTTTTTTTTTTTTTGATAAGCATTTAAAGTTCAGAAATTGACAAAATATCGAAAAATCACTAAAATTAGCAAATTATTTTGAGTTAGAAATTTGTAAAAATTTTTCTTTTTAAATCTAAGATTTGAAAATGTAATACAAGATTCCTTATAAGATTATCTACCCTTATCAAAAAAAAAAATGTATATAAGAAAATCAAATTAAATTTTTAAGAGCGTTTGAAATTCAAATTTTTACAACATTGAATATTCACTCGATTTCTCATGTAGCGATTTCCTTATTTTGTTGTAATTCAAAAACGAATAACTTTAGATACATGAAAATTTCACTGAATATTTATATTAGCATTTCCTATACACCATACAATTTTGAAAATGTTTTGACTCTTTTTGAGCTGTTTATGGACATTTACATCTTTCAATTTTTTTTAGGTTTTTTTTCTATAAATATCAATAAAATTTTATCTATTGGGCCAAAAAGTGTAAAAAATTAATACAAGTCTCCTGATATATTGTTACAAGAGCAGTTGAAAAATATTAAAAATACATAGGCACAGTTTTTTTTTATAAGCATTTAAAGATCGAATTTTGACAAAATTTATCAAAATCTCGAAAATTATAAATCATTGTAATTAATAAATTATAAAATGTTCAGTTTTTATAGCTAAGGATTGCAAATTTAAAACAAAGGTTCTCATAAATAGTTCATACTGTAACCAAAAAATCTAAAAAATATATGAACACAGTTATTTTTTACAGAAATTTTAAATTCAAATTTGGACGAAATTACATATTAAAAAACCTAGAATAACTATTTTAGTTATTTTGTTGTTATTGAATAATGTTATTCGTGAGTACTTGAAACTTCTAAAGTGTGCTATTATATATCTATGATAGTATCACGGTATGTTGTTGATGTATAACGCGTTATCAGCACCTAATGGATATTGTGATATGATTAATTTGGAATTTATTATAGGTACCTACTACCTATTATAGGTCAATTTTTTTTCTAATACCATAGATATGTATACAATATTATGTCTTATACCTAGACTGACATACCATCTCCGCTCAGAATCGTTTTTCTTATACAATGATATTATATCATTGAATTCAAATTTAATACTATCCATTATACAGTGACAGACTTGTAACCTACTGTACAGCAGAGCGACACCCACTGGCCACTTGCCCACCTTTTTTATGTTTCCCTTTCTCATTGAAATTTAATTTGCAGTTAATTTTTAGCAATTTTATCTAGGTACCTATGCATTCCAATATTAGATTTTTAATAGTAGGTAAACCACAGAATAAGACAAAAAAACAACTATACAAAAAAACATAAGTAACTAATTTATAACTTAGGTCTTAGGTACTATCTACCTAGAATCTTCCATGATACCTAGTAGGTACCTACCTACTTAGTTAATAACGTTTATTTTTCTTTATTTAAAATGATAAAATATAGGTAAAAAAAAACGTATGCATATGTGAATTTAAAAAATAAATAGTAATAAAATGTATCATTTTTTAGAAATCTTTCTCTTTACATAAAAAATTAATTTTTTGTTTATTTTATCTGAGATAATTTTTCCGCCCCTTAAAACCGGCCCTGCGTATGCTTCAAAAATTGTTTGGCTATGATTCCTATACACATATAATAATATTAAAACAATTACCCACATAATAATAATAATAATAAATTAATACTATTCATACATTATAAATACTGAAAAATAATTCATAATGAAATATTTTATTTATTTTATTATTGTGCCTATACACCTTTAATATACAAATTATTTCAATTTTTAATTTACTCATAGCTAATACGATATACCAAAATATAAAAATGTGAAATGTGAAATATAAGTTTTGGTAGTATTTATTTAATTTTAATTTGAAAGCGTTGTTGTAAAAAACTCAAAATTTCAATTAAATTCTAATTCATGCCATAATAATATTATAAAATTAAAATTAATTAATTAAACTCACTGTAGGTACTTTTTAAATAATGTACCTGGACTTTTGGTTGTTATCTTTTTGTGAAGCTCTCGTATATAATTGCCACCTGTATTAAATGATACTACAGCAGTACAGCAGTATATATTCTAGTGGTGTACGACTGTTTTTGAGAAAAATTAATTCGTTTACCGCCTATGTGCTTATTAATGACACTATTAAACTGTTCGCAGATGTTGTTATCAACATCAAGTAATAAACTTTTTGCATTATCAGCAATACGTCTAAGTGCAGTTGTCATTTCTTTCATCAAACCACTTTGCATTACTTCGTCGATCAAATTCAGTTCGTATAACTTTCTTCCCGTGCAAATGGACTATTTAAAATATCCTTTCGCAAATTATATTCAATTTATAATATGTACCACTTTACCTGGTTGTGGCTTAGATTGTCTACATTGAATGATTTCTGTTAATTGTTATAAATGGTTTTTTGAGTACCTACCTATTTCTTTTTTTTATCATACCCAAATTGTTCGATAATTCAAGTAATACGGCCTATTTAAATAGTTTACAGCAAAACTACCTATTATAAAAGTTTTAGAGAAGAATTTTTTCAACAATTGAAATAAGCTCGATTTTTTATATTTTTATTAATAAGTTAAATAATTAATCGATAAAAAGTAAAAAAAAAAAATGTTAATTTACCATGCGATATTGGACGATTGGAATACGATATCAAAAATCGGATTCCTTACGATTGTTAAAAAAATTCTCCTCTACAATTTTTATAATAGGTATTTTTATTGCAAACCGCTTCAATAAGCCTTATTACACTATTACCTACTTGAAGAACAAAAGTATAGTTTTTATTTGTATAAAATTCGGATACGAATACAAAATATAAAATCGAACCAAATTAAATATTATTTGTCACAAAATATATAATAATCATTTTCTTATCTGGTTATTTATAAACTATGCACGGGCGGTCGGCTGCGATGGAGAACCTGTTTTGACCTTGGTGCGGTACCGCCGTTAATGCGCGCGGGGTGGTGGTATGCACAGCTAGTATCGAACGCTGCCACTGACTACGGGCGCAGCACTTGCCGAGCGTAATTTTCTGCAGTTTTCTTATAAAACATACTTTGCGCGTTCCAATAATATGGGTTACTGAGTGGTTTAATCGTATAAACACCTATGAACAAAATTGTAGAGGAGAACTTTATCTGGTTCCGTAAGAAGCCCGATTTTTGATATCTTTTTGCTATCATGAAATATATCATGATTAATAATACACTTTTTTTTCATTTTCCGGAAGTTAATTTTAGGACTTAGAAATGAAAATTTCAAAAATCGGGCTTCTTACGGAACCAGATAAAATTCTCCTCTACAATTTTGTTCATAGGTGTTTTTATGATAAAACCACTCAGTAACCCATGTTATTGGAACGCGCAAACATGTTTTTAAAGGAATTTTTCGAGTGATTTTTTTGGGTGACACGTCCTCTTAAGTAAAAACATTTGAAATTTGGTTTGTTGAATAAAATTAAAATGAAGGATGGTAATATAGATATAATTATTTAATACTTAAACATTTTTTTCTGAAGGATATCTATGTTTATATTTTATTATTAATAAACCAAAAACTGAATATATCTGTGTGGGGGCCCATGAGTTCATAATTTATGAAATATAAATTCATTAAATAGTTTATATAAATTAAATAATTACAATTTGTAATACACATTTCTCACATAACTATAATATTAATATAAGTAAATATATATTTTCTTCTCTTTCTTTATGTAAAAGTTGTGTAGGTAAATAATACAATATAATATGGTAATATAAAACTAAAATTAACAATAATTAAGTCGTACAACTAATATGATAAATAATGCATTAATCCTATACGTTGGTTATGACTTATGAGTCTGTCTATATTTTGTTCTTGTAATAGCTAGGGTAATTTTTATTTTAAGAATCTTAAAAGATTTGCTGTTTTTATTTTCTAATGGTGCCTAGTTTATTGTAAATTTTTGGACCAATATATAAGTATGTGGTTTGTGTTAATTTGTTGTGCATAGTTCGTACTTTGATATTAGATTTTTGTCTAGGATTATGTCTGTGTTCAGTTTTAAAAGTAAGGTTACCTACTTTTAATTATGTAAAGTACCGACACTTTATAAAATAATTTTTTTATTAGTAGTATATTCATGTCATTGCATAAATATTTTGTGTGGTATCTTGAGTCTTTCTTTTAGGATAATTTTTATTATTTTATTTTGTATTTTTTAATGGATCTATAGTTTTATCATACGTATCTCCCCATATATAAATAACATAATTAATTATGGATTCTATTAATGCTGGATACACTACTCTATTGTCTTAAGTTCTAAGATATCTGTTAAATTTCATTTTAAAGGCATACATAAGTTTTCTTAATTTATTTGTTACACATTTTGTGTGGTCATTTCATTTAAGATGACACATTTCTATAACTAAATATTAACAGTTTTTAACTATTTTTACAAAGGTTTGGCATGTTCATATTATATTTTGATTTAAACAGTCATTCTCATATATATATAGATTTGTTTTATTTGGTTGATTCAAATTAACTATATAGGGTGGTAGGTTTTTTCTAAGTTAAGGAATAAATTATTTTCACATATCCATTTTTGTATTTTACTCATGTCGGATTGAACACTAGCAAATACTTCATCCCATGATTGGACTTCAACAAAAAGTCCTGTATCATCTGCTTAGCAAACTAGTTTTCTGTGTGTATTCAAGTAATTAATTTGGTTTATATTATGTATATAAGTATATTAAACAGTGTAGGCGATAGTATTGTCCCTTGAGAGGTATACCACATATTATTGAAGTTTCTTCACTTAATTCATTGTTTATTCGAATGTGTATTTTTCTATTTATTAAATATGAACTTAATAAATTCTGAGTCGTTCCATTTATACCAAGTGTATTAACATTTTGTAGTAATATTTTATGATCTGTAGTATCAAATGCTTTTGCTAGATCCAATTAAAAAATTCCACATTTTTTTTTGAAAGAATTATAAATATCGCTTTATACTGTTGCAATTGCTTGTTCAGTACTTTTACCAGGTCTAAAACCGAATTGGGTACATGATAGAAGATTATTATTTTCAAGGTAATGGACTAATTATTTTAGATTCTGGGTGGAACGATGAATGTATTGGTTTTACAATGATGCGTGTGTGTTTTTTTTTTTTATTTGTTTTTGTGTCTGTTAACACGTCAAGTAGTCAAAATAATGCTTCGATTTTCAACTTCAGTATCTTGTTCGATGGGAAAGTGAATACTGTTGGTGCATTAGGGAGGTCAAAATTTAAAATTCCCAGTAATTTTCAAAAGTGCCTTGAAAAACTAAAAAAAAAATAATGAAAAACGTGAATTTTGATGTAACTTTAAAACAAATGACCTTAGACACATGGAATTTTCACTGGTTGTTTATATTTTAATTTTCTATATATGATAACATTTTCAAAATATTTTGATTTGTTTTGAGCTATTTAGGGACATTTTCAGTTTCCAATTTTATTAGTTTTTTTTTCTATGGATGTCAATAAAACTTTATTTGTTGAGTAAAAATACTTGAAAATTTAATACAAAACTCCTACCATAATTTGACAATGACATTTGAAGAATATTAAAAATCCTTATTAAAGACTCCTTATAAGATTATCTACTTTTATCAGAAAAAAAAAAAAATGTCTATAAGAAAGTCAAATTAAATTTTTATGAGCGTTTGAAATTCAAATTTTAGATTCTGAGTGGAACGCTGAATGTATTGATTTTACAATGATGTGTGTTTTTTTTTTAATTTTTAATTTTTAAATTTTTTTTGTGTCTGTCATCACGTTTTAGGACAGTAAAAGTGCTTGGATTTTCTTCAACAATAGCTTTTCTGATAGGAGAGTGAATCTAGTTGGTACTTTAGGGGGCAAAAGCGAATATTTCTCAGTAGTTTTGAAAAGCAGCGTGAAAAACAAAATAAAAATTAAGGAAAAACGGGAATTTTTACACTAAAACGAGAAAATCGATTTTGGTTTTTGGTGTATCTTTAACAAATGACCGTATAGATAAGTGAAATATTCACTGGTTGTTTATATTTGCATTTTCTATTATGATAACATTTTCAAAATATTTTGATTTATTTTGAACTGTTTACGCGGACATTTTCAGTTTCCAATTTTATTAGTTTTTTTTTTTTTTTTAAGAATATCAATAAAAATGTCTTAGTTGGTTAAAAAAGCTTGAAAATTTATTAGAGGGCTTCTAGTAAATTGTTTCAAAGGCAGATGAAAAATATTAAAAATCCTTAGTCACAGTTTTATTTTAAAAGCATTTAAAGTCCAAAAATTGACAAAATATTGAAAAATCACGAAAATTAGCAAATTTATTTTGAAAATATTTTGACTCTTTTTGAGCTGTTTACGGATATTTACAGTTTTCAATTTGTTTAGTTTTTTTTCTATAAATATCAATAAAGTTTTGTCTGTTGGGCCAAAAAGTGTAAAAATGATATCTCCTTCTTTACAAAATGTATGAAATTCCATCGGACACATATTATGTTGTAGCTGATACATGTCTTGAAGATAAATATGAGCCGATTTGGCATACTGAAAATGACCAGAAGAATAGAAAAAGGGTATCATTTTTTCTACACTCTCCAAGTGGAGATACCAATTTCCCATACGTTCCTCACAAATAAATTGACGTCAAAGATGAACTACATAAAAATATTGTATCCAAAGCTTGGATGTCTTACCTCTGGATGCAATATCTTTAATTTTATTTTCTAATTTATTCATACATTCTTGTAATATGCTTTGGTTATTTATATCTTCTAAAGTCACAGTGTAAAATCTGTACTTAAAATGTGCTGTTTTAGAGTTATTTTGAATTCTTCCGTCAAATCAAGTTCGTCCAAAATTAATTTTCCAAGGCAGACCTGGGTTAACATATGCGCCCGTACAGCTCTAGAATACGCATGTCCAGTTATCATTTTTTCAATCGAATTAGCTGCATATATTGTATTCCATAGTTCTTTTAGACCACTTCCAGCCATTATGTAACCAATTGTGCCTATAAACGACATTAAAAGATGAAAACCACCAAGACGTACTACAATTTGGGGTTCAGGTTTTGATTGTTCAACAATATTTCGAGCTTTGATATACAAGGGTCGATCAAAAGTCACGAAACACGTTTTAAGACCCAATTTCTTACTTTCGCCCGCCGCTTAAATTAAAACTGAATTTTTACAGTCGAGAGAACTTGGTGGTAAGTTAACAAATGGTAAATAAATTATATGAGCTCTTTGATATTCCTGAGAGTCAGTATAATAGCCTCCATAAACCCATTCCAACCGGGAAATTTTGGAACACCAAGCCAATGAGCACACATCCAAAATAATTCATCGAAAGACAAAGCCGAAGTATGATTTAATATTGTCGAAATCATGTAATAAAATTTTTGAATTTGTATTGTCTGATTTCTCAAAAGAAATAATCGGAATCGATGCAACATTGCTTATTGTTTCTGCAGTGATAGCTGTTTTTACTTTGTTTATACGTTGGTTCAAACATACGGCATCTGCGGGAACAACACATTGAATTCCGCCCATTGAGTGAAAGGTATTATATCCACCTAATGTACCGATATTAAAATCAGCATTATCAAAAACAAATTGTAAAAACTATTTCTGGCAACTTGGGGCTGTGGATAAAGTAATGAAGATGACTCAAAAACATAAACGTCGTTATAAGAAGCACAAAATCCAAAACTTGAAAAAATATCTACCGCACGTTTGGTTCCAAAATGTCTGTGTAAATAAAGACCTAGACTTAACAAAATTGTGGAGTTAAATGATCGAGGTCTACAACAACTTATAATGCTATGCATTTATTTTCATATTTATTTTTTGTTGATTTTTTATTTTTACCACAGACTTAAGATAAAAAAAGGTGGGCAAGTGGGTGTCGCTCTGCTGTACAGTAGGTTACAAGTGGGTCACTGTATAATGGATGGTATTAAATTTGAATTCAATGATATAATATCATTGTATAAGAAAAACGATTCTGAGCGGTGACGGTATGTCAGTCTATGTATAAGACATATTATATACATATCTATGGTATTAAACAAAACATTGACCTATAATAGGTACCTATAATAAATTCCAAATTAATCATATCACAATATCCATTAGATACTTATACCACGTTATACATCAACAAAAACCGTGATACTATCATAGATATATAATAGTAAACTTTAGAAGTTTCAAGTACCCACGAATAATATTATTCAATCACAACAAAATAACTAAAATAGTTATTCTAGGTTTTTTAATATGTAATTTCGTCCAAATTTGAATTTAAAATGTCTGTAAAAAATAAGTGTGTTCATATATTTTTTAGATTTTTTGGTTACAGTATGAACTATTTACGAGAACCTTTGTGTTGAATTTGCAACCCTTAGCTATAAAAACTGAACATTTTATAATTTATTAATTACAATGATTGATAATTTTCGAGATTTTGATAAATTTTGTCAAAATTTGATCTTTAAATGCTTATAAAAAAAAACTGTGCCTATGTATTTTTAATATTTTTCAACTGCTATTGTAACAATATATCAGGAGCCTTGTATTAAATTTTTACACTTTTTGGCCCAACAGATAAAACTTTATTGATATTTATAGAAAAAAAAACTAAAAAAAATTGAAAGCTGTAAATGTCCATAAACAGCTCAAAAAGAGTCAAAATTGTCTGGTGTATAGAAAATGCTAATTTAAACATTGAGTGAAATTTTCATGTATCTACAGTTGTTCGTTTTTGAATTGCAACAAAATAAGGAAATCGCTACATGAGTAATCGAGTGAATATCCAATGTTGTAAAAATTTGAATTTCAAACGCTCATAAAAATTTAACTTGAGTGTCCGGTAGAGATTTTTTTATTGATAAAGTTAGATAATCTTATAAGGAATCTTGTGTTTCATTTTCAAATCTTAGATTTAAAAAGAAGAATTTTTACGAATTCTTAACTCAAAATAATTTGCTAATTTTCGTGATTTTTCCATATTTTGTCAATTTTTGAACTTTAAATGCTTATAAAAAAAAATTGTGACTAAGGATTTTTAATATTTTTCATCTGCCTTTGAAACAACATATTAGGAGCCTTCTATTAAATTTTCAAGCTTTCGCAACCAACAAATAAAATTTTATTGATATTTCTAGAAAAAAAACTAAAAAAAAATGAAAAATGAAAATGTCCCTAAACAGTTCAAAATAAATCAAAATATTTTGAAAATGTTATCGTGTATAGAAAATGCAAATATAAACAACCAGTGAAAATTTCATGTATCTACGGTCATTTGTTTTAAAGTTAAACCAAAAACCAACATCGATTTTTTGGAAAATCGATTTTGCGTAAAAATTCCCGTTTTTCCTTAATTTTTATGTTGTTTTTCCCGGCGCTTGAGAAAACTACTGGAAAATGTTTACTTTTGACCCCCCAAAGTACCAACTAGATTCACTTTCCTATCAGAAAAGGTACTATTGAAGAAAATCGAAGCACTTTTACTGTCCCAAAACGTGATGACAAACACAAAAAAAAATATAAAAATATAAAAATATAAAAAAAAACACACATCATTGTAAAACCAATACATTCATCGCTCCGCTCAGAATCTAAAAAAAAGGTGGGTAAGTGGGTGTCGCTCTGCTGTACAGTAGGTTACAAGTGGGTCACTGTATAATGGATGATATTAAATTTGAATTCAACGATATAATATCATTGTATAAGAAAAACGATTCTGAGCGGTGACGGTATGTCAGTCTAGGTATAAGACATATTATATACATATCTATGGTACTAAACCAAAATCTGACCTATAATAGGTACCTATAATAAATTCCAAATTAATCATATCACAATATCCATTAGGTACTTATAACGCGTTATACATCAACAAAAACCGTGATACTATCATATATTATAGATATATAATAGTACACTTTAGAAGTTTCAAGTACTCACGAGTAATATTATTCGATCACAACAAAATAACTAAAATAGTTATTCTAGGTTTTTTAATATGTAATTAAAGTTTTGGTCACATCAGTTTCTACATTTGTCAAAAACTGATTAGGCGGAGCAAAATATTCAAGATCATATGGTATTGATCTGATATCTTAACGTATTATAGTAGCAGCTGTTTCTACAATTCTTAATCGTTCTTCTTTCGTATCAATTTTTTTAGAATCATACCACGCATTCGTCAATACATTATACCCCGTGTTTTTGAAACAAACTACTGATTTTTTTCTGATTGACAACTTCATTTTCCTCATAATGTTCAAAAATAGACTCCGAAGGTAGTACATTTTTTACATAAAGGGTGTTATGGGTGTAGCGAGATATATTTATGTTTGGTATAACGTCTGAATCTATATCAGAGTACATAGTTCTGAATGGTATCATATAATAACCTGCAGACGAAGCGGAACATTGTTCACTTAGAGATATAATTCCTGTACCATAAATTTGTTTAATAATTTGATTATAATTTAAACAGGTAATAATTAAATTTTGTTGATTTACTGTATATCCATGAATTTGCCGACATCAACTTATGGAAAATACCGTGTTTGATTGACGTGTATTTAAACTTACAAACATTTTCAATGTTTGCTAATTTTGTATTAATAATTAAATTTATTTCGCAATCATCGGATGTTGTCACCCTCTGAGTTACAAGATTTTTACATACTTTAAAATGTTTTGTGTCTTAGCACATACTAACTTCGTTTTGATCTAAGTTAACATAATACTCTTGATCGATAGTTAAAGCTAAATGATTACTCCTAGGTTTAATGAACATTTAAATATTGATTTCTATTAACATTGGGTTCGGTATAATAATATATAAATTGTATAAAGTACTAGAAACAATTGGAACAGTATTAATAAACATTATTATATCATTATTTCTAACAATAGTTGTTTGCATAATTTTAAAAATCTCTGACATATCCGATAGGTCTAGTTTTACCGGGATGTCTAAATTAGATGGAAGGTTTAATTTAATTGGTTTAATTTCTTCTAATAATTGAGCTGAGGATATTACTAATGGGTGTAGTTTTCCCTGTATAGAAAAATGTAAAATTTGATTTATTCTCATTAATTCCGAAGAGTATTGTTTATAAATTGTTTCTAAATTTAAAATTTGGTTTTTAATTATTTTTTCCATATTATCATCGTTAAAGTTATCCCTGTCGGAAGTAATATAATGTCATATTTCTGATATTATTTGAAACTTCTGTTGTTGCTTCTACTGTTTTTTTACTAAGCAATATCGCTTCGTTCATACTCGCAGCAGTGATCATCATTTTATTTTCTACTATGTTTTGAGAATTTCTACCGTTTTTTATCATATTTTTTATATTTGAGTACCATTTGGTAATATCATTTAAGCTAATTGTCCCAAACAGTGTATAGATTATATCCCCTAAATTTTTGGATAACTGTCGTTTATTTCTTAAATAATTTTGTCCTTCAATTAATTTAAAGATTTTATAATAATCCGATTCAAATTCATTTAACATTTTTTCTGAGGCTGCCTTAAAATCTATACAAATGTCATTTGTATGGAATTCTTTCTTAAAACAAAAAAAATTACAATTATTTTCAAAACTTTTAGCAGTTTCATCACAAAGTGATGACGTTTCTTCTTATAAACTTTTAATTTTTAGGTAGTGTGTAATGTGTATAATAAATTTAAATATTTAAATATACTGGGATCTCCCAATTAGCTGCAACCGTGCGTATGTCGGAGATGAAATCAAAATAAATTCCGGATGATTCTTTGATTTGTGGAATATTATGTAAAGAGTCTGCTTTTATAAAGCGTACGAATGCACAAAGTGCTCTGAAACAATTAATATAAGTAATATTTTAGATCTTTTAATTTTATACTGTGGTGAGATAATGAGTTTTGACATATTTTATTCGATTATTATTTATATTATGAGTTAAACATTTTTAATTCGTTTTTGTGTATTACCACTTTTTTACGTCCTCGTTGTATGGATACGTTTTTATTATCATGAAGAGCGATAACTGAATAGGGCCCCATCCATTAGACTTATAGTTTTCCCTTTGGTTTGTTATCTTTCACAAGAACTCTATCTCCAATATTAACGTTAATTTCATGCTGCATTTTATCATATGATAATTTTTATTTTTGTTTCTTCTCAATTAGCTTGTCCCGTGCTATTTTGTGTGACTCTTGAAATCGTTTCCTTAATTCAAAATTATAATCTTCGTAGTTGTAGCTTGGTTGTGGCGTCCTACATAGAGAGTATGGTACCTCTAACTGTCTACCATAAACAAGTTCATAGGGCTGAAATCCCGTTGTAGAATGAACTGAGCTATTATATACAAACATGGAATATGGTAAGTATTGATCCCAATTCTGTTTTTTATCATCAACAAAATGTCTTAAGTATTCCGCTAAAGCGCGGTGCGATCTTTCTAACGCACCATTTGACTGCGGGTGATAAGCTGTAGTTTTAATTTTGTCTATTTGAAGAACTTTACAGCATTCAGTGAATATTTTGCTTAAAAAATCTTGTCCTTGGTCCGTGACTATTGATTCCGGTATTGCATGCTGACAAACAAAATTTTCGACAAAAGCTTTGGCTATTGAGTTAGCTGTATGATTTACCAATGGAACTGCTGCAGAAAATTTCGTTAAATTGTCTTGTATTGTGAGTATATATGAGTATCCTTAAGTTGTATTTCGAGTGGCCCGACAATGTCAAGGAAAATTTTTTCGAAAGGTTTGGTAGCAGTAGATGTACTACCATGGGTTGCTGGGTTGTGTGCTTACTACTTTTGTTAAATTGGCATGAACTACATTTTTTTATGAATTCTATAATATCTTTCTTCAAGCCTTTCCACGTATGGTGTAATTTAATTCGTTTAATTGTTCTAGAAAGTCCTTGATGACCTAATGGCGATAAGGGGAATTCTTCAATAATTCTTTGTTTCTCCTCCTCCGAATAAGATTCACCACTGTAAATCATTATCTTGATTTCAGAATTTTTAAAAATATATCGTTACATTGTACGAATTTGTTCCCAATTAAGTTGATCGTAACCACTACCGATTTTGGGTAGAGCCACTTTATTTATATTATTAGATTCACAATATTCTCGCAGGTTTTTTAATGCATAAAAAATTGTTTCATAAGTTGGCTTTTGTTGATGTGAATCTTTAGTTATTATGTATAAGATATTACGTTCCTTGAATTTTATAGCTGCTATCTCCATGACTTGCTTATTTTGTTGAAGCAATTGGTCGACTTGACCGAATTTTCTTCTAAATTCTAAAGCTATTCCTTTAGACATTTTAAAATCTTTGGACACACAATGTCCTAGTGCATAATCTGTTTTGGCTTGAAAAAAGTCTCCTTCCACTTCTACAATATTTGAGTTCGTTATTATTTTTGATCGTATATCATCCATATATTTCTTGTATGCAAATGAAGTATGTTGTGTGAGTTTTGCAGAAGAACTGACCTGTGCAAGCGACTTAACGCATCTGCGTTGGAATTCGATGTTCCTGGCTTATAAGTTATCTCATAATCGTGTTCCTCTAATTGTAGACGCCATCTCACTAACCTAGCCCCCGGATACTTGACATTAAATAGCCAAGTCAACGGTTTAAGGTCTGTGACGACTGTGAACCGGCGCCCAAAAAGGTAGGGACGAAATTGCTTGACGGCCCAAACAGTAATTCCTTCTCTGTTGTGTTATAGTTCTTTTCGGCTTTATTTAACGTACGCGAAACATACGCAATCGGTAAGTCAGATCTTACTTTCCCCTGTGACAAAATAGCACCAACCGCTACGTTACTAGCATCTGTTGTAACAATAAATATACCAGAGAAATCTGGATAATATTGTAATATTGGTTGTTGTGATAATAATTGTTTTAACTCTAAGAATGCATTTTGACATAAATCTGTCCAAATGAATTCTGTATCTTTTTTCAGAAGAGTTTTTAGAGGTTTAGCAATTAAGCTAAAATTCGGTGTAAAACGTCTGTAATAACCGGCTTAACCCAGAAAAGATTTGACATCTTTTTCAGTTTTTGGAGTAGGAAAATTTGATACACAATCTGTGATCTTTGGATCTGGTTTGACCCCTTTATCTGTTATAATGTGTCCCAGGTAGCAAACTTCTTTTCTTAAGAACTCGCATTTTGACGGTTGTAGTTTTAGATTATATTTTCGGAATCTATCAAAAACTTTTTTAATTGATTTAAATGATCTTCTAATGGTGTTCCGATTACGATGACCTCATCTAAGTAAACAAAAGCATTTATGCCATTGAGTCCAGTGAGTACTTGATTCATCAGCCTTTGAAAGATCGCTGGGGCCCCTTTTAGTCCAAAACACATTCTTTGAAATTCGAAATGACCTTGATCCGTGCTGAAACCTGTTTTTTTTTCTATCGTCTGGATTTAGGTTTATTTGGTGATAGCCACTCGCCATGTCTAGGCACAAGAAGTATTTTGCTTTCCCTAGCTGATCAAGTATTTCTGTGATATTTGGCATAGGAAAAGCATCCCCAACAGTAATACTGTTGAGTTTGCGGAAATCAACAACTACTCTATATTTTTTTTTTTTACCTAAATCATCTGATTTTTTGGGTACAATCAATAATGGTGTATTCCAAGGGCTATCGCTTGGCGTTATGATACCTTCTCGTTGCATTTCGCCAACTTGTTTAGCTATTTCTTCTTTTTGGTCATAAGGAAGTCTATATGGTTTTTGATGGATTGGTTGAGTTACCCCAGGAGTTTTGATTTTATGTTGCACTGCATTTGTATACGTCATTTGGTCTCCTTCTAAAAAGAATATATTTGAAAATTTACTACATAAATCTAGAATCACTTCCTTTTCTTCTGTGTTCATATGGTCACATTTCAGTGAGTTCTTCAGGAGTTGGATACGGTTTCCCGTATTTACACTTTTTCTTAAACGGCCAAAAAAAAAAAAAAAACAGCTGCAACAAACCATATAACAGGCCTATGCAACAAACAACCAGAAAGCCATAGAATAAAAACAGAACCTTATTTTTTTTATGATGTGTACAGTGCACAAAATGTTACGCTGCGCGCGTGAAATACGCCGCAAGCGTCGAATGTTGAGAACCACTGACCGCAGGCCGGGTGTGGGTTGGGGTACAGTGAAGGTCACACGCCACTTTTCGTGTCCCCGACTATAGTGTTATTTGTCTGTAAGTTATCCATTGAAACTATATCGAAAATTTCATGTGATAAATCCGAAAGTTTTTGTATTGGTATAACTTGAGTTTCCTCTGTTGGGTTCATAACATTTATTAGTACTTGATTATTTTTTACAATATTTAATATATTTCCACACAAAATATTTTCACCTATTTTCTGTGAATGGATGAGTACATTTGGTTGTTCAGAAGAATCTTGAACATCAAATTGTATTGGAATGATCATCTCATGTCGAGCTGGGATAGTAGTTGTATCATTTTTTTGGAAGTTAATTCTCCTTTACTAACCTCAATTATCGTCAATGATCTGATTGTCTTTTAAGAAAGGGTTTCCTAATATTCCATCTCCGCTTATTGGAAAGATTGAATCAACTACTTGGAATTCTGTTTTGCAAATTGCATTGTTTATCGATACGTTTAAGGTTGTACTTCCTAAGGTATTTACTAATTGGTCATTAATCCCTTGCATTTGGTAAATTCCATCATCAGATACCATGACATCGTCCCGAAGCGCATTTATTTCAATTATATTAAGATCTGCTCCTGTATCTATGGGGAAATTGGCTAGTCCTTTAACACATTGTGGTATTTGATACGTAGCATGATTGTTTGTTAGTTTGATTTTGCACGTCAGAATATTTAATTTTTAGATATTATTTTCAACTCGCGAACCGGACAAACGCCCTTTCTGGCCGGTTCCTTTTCGTTTCCCGAATTCGATTGATCATTATTATTTGCTTTTCTTGTATCTGCACTTTTCTTCTTATAGCATACATCTATAGTATGACCAGTTTTCTTGCAATAAATACACGATACTTGTTTAGTCTCCTGATTTCTTTGATTATTGAATCCTCTAGATTGTTTACTCTGCTGTCCAGTATCGACATTGTTGTTTCCAAATCTACACCCATATGTATTATGGTTTGTTTTTCGGCAATATTTGTAATATTTACTAATATTCATATTATTTGGTTTGTTATTTAACAAACGTTGTGTTCCTTTATTTGATTGATAAATCTTCTCTTCTTCTAAACTATCCTTTATGGCTTCTTCTAACGTTGGGTGATTCTTGGATTTGACTACACCCCGAATAGTAGATGGTAAACCTTCAATATATGTAGTTAAAGTTGTTTGTTTTATGTAATTATGTATAACTTTAGCGTCACCAGCTGATTTATCCTTTGTGCTTACGTTACAAAGTTCATGCAATAGTTTTTCTACTCTCGTTGTATAAACTCGTACCGTTTCACCTTGTTGGAATTTAGTAGTAGTGAGCTCTAACTGAAGATATCCGGGTGTGCGAGTAGCACAGAAAGTGCCTTCTAAATTATCCCCAAGTATTTCCCATGTGGAAATTCCTTTATGTTGGGTTATCGCGAACGCCTTGCCTGACAACTTAGTAATTATAACTTGTAAGAGTACCGGTTGTACGGTTTCATCAACATTTCGCATGACAAAATTGCATGTGTATAAATGGATATACCTCCTGTACATTCTCCCCATTGAAATGTAGAATTAATCTTATTGCTGTTTCTAAGGATAATTTGGTCGAAGTAGGTAGTGCCATTGTGTTATTAGATTCTATAGTTTGAATATTATCTTTTGTACCTACTAGCAATTTTGAATTAAAATTTTTATTTGTTATTTTCGATTGTCTACAATCTTGTATTACGTTTTCTTTTTGACGATTATTCAGTAATCTAGTAACAGGCCTAGACAATCCTAACAGACTTATGTCAATCGGACGCGATGGTACGTAGTTTTCGTCTAAATCAGAGCTCTCGGAACTACTGTTACTATTACTAGACCTATCTGACATTTATTAAATTGTATACGTAAAAATAAAAATAAAAAAATAAATTAAATTAATATGGCAAGATTATTATAATTTGTAGTATCACCACTCCCTATAATTAATACCACTATTGATATAGAAATAATAATAATCATACAAATACTAATAGCAATAATGACAACGACTTATAGTCGTATCAGTCGACAATAATACGTTAAAAAAAAAAAAAAAAAATATATTTTAATAATTAGCTTAAAATATTACCCATGAATGAATCGCATTCAGTTGTATTGTGCTCAAGTGATTGTGTGTCCCACGATGCGTTGGTGTTGACGTAACAGCTTATCGCGACAAGAGCGGCTGTAGCAACACAGCGGCGGTGGTGACTGGCGACGGCGACGACGGCAACGGCGGCGCCACCGTGGCTATAATGGTGATGTGAAGAGTAGAACACGTCGTTGAATACAATGCGTGTCCACTATAGACGGTGCGCTTGTTGTTGACAACTGGAACGCCCGTTAAAAAAATTTATTGACGAGAGTAACTTATATGCCACCTCTCAATTGATATAGTCCTTATGACGATATACCTACGTGGACAAAGTAGTTTTAATATTTGCAAAATGAAGTATAAAATTACCTCGAATAGATATATATTAGTTATCCTTCTAAAGTTGTTTCTTTTCCAAAAATTATGACCGCGACACCGCTGCCACCAGTTGTTGTGCTCGTACTGGTTGTTCCGTTTGAACGTTGTTTTTTCGGTAGTGTGAGGGTTCAATTTTTGGAGAGAGTACAACAAAACAGTTTCAAAGATTTATATACTAATATAATTTTATTGTGAGTCGAAATATATAATTCACTGTAATATTTATTATTGACTGTCAGAACGACGTACAGGTTTAAAAGAGCTAAGACGACTGACTCTACAGTTCCCTAGTGGCTGCCGTGTAGCTACAATATTCCGGGAGTCGCCCACACATTAGGCGTTACCCGCAGACTACAATAATATACTCTTATATTCTAATACAATAGGCTAATACTATATACTAATAGCTAATGCGTTCATAACACCCTGACTGTTAAAAAACGAAATAACATAATTCTCAATTAATGTTTTAATCAATAAAAAGTGTGTAAATGGATGTCGCTCAGCTGTACCGTAGCCAGTAGGTTACAAGTAGGTCACTGTATAATAAATTGTATTAAATTTGAATTCAATGATATCATATCATTGTATACCAAAAACGATTCTGAGCGGGACTGTTTGTCAGTGAATATTTTATATTGTTATTATATTTTATTATAGCCTGTAAGTTGAATTATTTTTATAAATTACAACAAAATAACTAAAATCATTATTTTTATTTGTTTCTATGGTGATAAACAAAGCGTTAGACGTTAAAATCCTATTATTAGCGGAATTTGTAATTTATCAATGGTTTTTCTCATGGCATTAAATAACTGTTGAGAAAATCGAAAAATTACCTCTCTAATGTACCATCTTGATCCAATTTGCTAAAAGATAAAATACTATATGTTGAAATCGAAGCACTCCTTCTAGTAGAAAACAAGCACCATTGTAATACCAAATGTACATAATTTTATTTTTATTTTTAGAATTATATGTCAATTTGAAGAAGATGTTAACAAAACTGAAACCAAAATTAAAACAGAAAAAGATCTCATGGAGTGCTTTGAATTTGAAGGAACTCTAACAAGGGACTTAAAAAAAAGTCTCTCCTCGGAATTCATTACTCATATGAATTCAGACATCAGAACTAACTCAAGTGAAAAGCCTTTAACATCAGGTGAGGGTACTAAACCAGTTCCTAATTCATCTAAATATCCAGTCCATGATAAATTATTGACCTCAAAAGTGACGATTCATAACAGTAAAAGAGAAAAGTCATTTGTTTGTGACATTTGTAATAATTCTTATCATACAAAATCAAATATAATAAACCATATGAGATCACATACTGGGGAACAGCCCTATAAATGTGATATCTGCGATAAAAAATTTTCTCTTCATGATACTTTAAGACGGCATTCAATGACACATACTTCAGAAAAACCATATAAATGTAATACATGTGATCGAATGTTTTCTCAACTAACAAATTTAAAACAACATATGAGATTACATACCGGAAAAATGCCTTATAAATGTGAAATATGTAAAAAAAAGTTTTCTCGTTCAGACACTTTACGAATTCATACTAGGACGCATACGGGAGATAAGCCATATACGTGTGATATATGTAAAAGAGCGTTTTCCACTAGATCAAATATAGTAAATCATATTAAGACACACGCCGGCGAAAAGCCATATAAATGTGATTTATGTAATAAATATTTTTCTACAACATGTTGTTTGGCATTGCATAGAAGGATACACACTGGAGAAAAGAGGTATAAATGTGATATCTGTGATCAAAGGTTTACTCAATCAGAACATTTAAAAAACCATATGAGAACACATACCGGAGATCAGCCATATAAATGTAATATATGTGAACGAGCGTTTTCTCATTTAACAAATTTAAAGGTCCATATTAAACTACATTCCGTAAATAAGCCAAGTTTTAAATGTGATATATGTGATAAGGGGTTTTCTAATCCATCAAATTTAAAAAAGCATTCTAGGACACATACTGGAGAAAAGAGATATGAATGTGTTAACTGTCATAAAACGTTTTCTCAATCCGGAAATTTAAAAAGTCATATGAGATCACATACTGGTGAAAAACCGTATAAATGTGATGTATGTAAACGTGGGTTTTCTCGTTCAGAACATTTAAAAAACCATATGAAAACACATACCGTAAAGTAGCTATTTAAATGTCTGCGATAATGTAATTGTCAAGGAGTATATTCTAAAAGGATCATATACTAATATATAGCCATATAAATGTAATCTACATGACAACATTTTAGAGTTGGGTTTACTACAAAATAAATGTCTTAATAAAAAAATTGTCATTGTTTTTATTTTTAATACTAGGTAATAATTGTTCATAATTCGAAAGAGAAAGGGAAAATGGACAGTATAATATTTCTGTAAAATAAATATTTTGGTCAATCCTTTGTTAACTTATATAGGCCTCCTATCATAGAGGCACTTTAAAGACTAAGCTCTGCAAACATTTCCCCATAATTTTTTCAGCTTGTTCATTATTATTATAGTATGGCTTTGCCTTCCTAAATCCTAAAACGCGATTTGCTTCTGATGGCATTGTGTACTTTTACTCTATGCCATAATATTGCCATGTCAGTATAAAAATAATGTTCGTCTTTTAAAAGTAGTGCCAAAAAAAACTGATTGGTTGTTTCCAAAATTAGTTTAAGTCTTTATTTGTTCCTGTAAATATCATATTATTTTACTTGTAATTGTCTATGTAAAATTGTATTTTAAAAACTTTATACGTTTTTATTGTTAATGTATTGCTCTATCTCTAACTAAAGGTTTGCTAAAAACGATATAGATGATTATGTTAAGTTTTTAGTATTATGTAAAAATGAAAACCTCGGTATTATCGAATAAATGAAAACATTAATTTACAAATACTTATGTTTTTTGCTTCTATATTCTATAACATAAGATAACGCTGACAAACAATGGTTATCACACTATTAATACTGTACTAAACTTCTTGAATTATTATTATTATTATTTAACAAGTTTTAGGTGCTTATTGAATTGAATTTAAATATTTTATAATATAATTAGCATATATTTATCATTTTAGCCAATCCCTGTTTTTTAGTGAACCCCGACACAAAGTGTGCAATCCAAAATTAAAAGTGTACACTACGAATTTGAGAAGTGTGTACTAATGAAGAAGACTATAAAAATAAATAGATTATAATTTATAGGTACTTGGTAGTAATGTCACTAATGTAGTATCAATGGTGTACTGTATATTTCAGTATTACACTATTAGGCCAGGCTATAGAGACAACATTTTTGCAAATGGCGGAAAAAAAATTCCAACCAAAATTTTTTTTTATAAGTTCATGAAAGTTTAAAAATATGAGCTTTTTTGAATATCTCAAACATTATTACAAATATCAAAAAAAGTTTCAAATAAAAGTTTTTATTAGACAATTTACAAAAAAAAAGAGTCCTTGTATTTTTTCATTTAAACAGTTTAACAGTTAAAAGAGAATTAATAATTTTCTCTTTTTCCTTGTTAAATTTTTTTTACACTATTAACTATATTTTTATGTTCTACAAACTAAAGGTAAACGATTCAATTTTATAAAAATATTTAATATTTAATATTTTAAAAAAAATCAGCATTTTATGATATCCTACAACCAATACCTTTAGTAGAAAGTAACGGAAAATATATTATTGATGGAAGATTTCTCCTACATAGAGTTGTTTGGCAATTGCGCCAAACATTTGAATTAATTTGAGATTCATATTACAGAGTTATGTAGAAAAACATTTTGGCATTGATGCAATTGATGTGTTTGATGGTTATGAAAACAATGCAAAAAGTATAAAAAGTACAGACCGTCAATTCAGAAGTTTGAAAAAAAAGTGTAGTGATGTGTTTTTTGAAAGCCATATGATAGTTACTATTTTAAAAGAGAACTTATAGTAATAAAATGCAATTTATTGAAATGCCTAAAATAAAATTAATTAATCATGGGTTTATTGTTAAAATAGCAAATGATGATGCCGATACATTAATTGTATATACACATTACACATTAATGTGTCAAGTTATCATCCTAAAACTATCTTGGTTGTTGAGGACATTGACTCATCAGTAGGTACTTCTAATTAATTACTTTAATTACTTACTTCTAACTCCTATAGAAAATAATATTTATTTTCTAAAACCTAGCTCAGGAAAAATAGAAAAAAAATGTATAGTACTGAACTACTGAATTCATACAAAAATACGATAAACCCATGATAAATAAAATATGGTTTTATCATGCGCTAAGTGGTTGTGATACAACGTCAGCCTTATTCCAAAAAGGAAAAGAAATGCGTACAAATACTAGATAAACAGAAGGATATACAATGTGATCACGATTTTAGGTACCACTGAATATCTCAGATGGGTGACTTTGTATTAAAATGGGGTTTTCGGGTGGTTAAATACATATTTTCAGACCAGATTCAATTTTTAGCGTACTCGGTACGCGCATGTGCAATACGACTAACTTTTTTTTAAATATCAACCCCAGTTTTTGCAGATTCGGGTAGAGTATTTTTTTTTTAAACATTTGTGGTATAAAAACTATTTTTCTATTTTCAAAACTGACCAAGTTAGAGTAAGTCAAAAATTGGATGTATGCATAATTCGTGTTTAATGATATTTTCATTTATAACAACTGGAAATAATAAAATAAATGCCAAATAAATGTTTAATGGGGGACGGAGTGGCCGAGCGTTGGTTGTGACGCTCGCCGTCGCCGGTTCGAACTCGACCACAGACGGAATTTCTTCTGGCAGTCACGGTGTCCGGAGAGAGAGGCTGACATGGCGACATCCCCCCTCCCGGCATAGCAAATAGGTACCTACGTGTGTGTTTGTTTTGGCAGAAATTTTAAGTGGGCATGACTCTTTTTTCAATATTTTCGTATACAACCACACAATTGATTATGAATGATCACATAGTTCATTTTAATCAGCCACATTCATCCCCAAAATTATTTGACAGCCACTGTGACGACGGTGTATTTATCTTGGCTGTATAATGCTGTTTGTACGTAAGTGTATGATTTAACTCTAAAGTATCAAAGTTATACCAAGTTTGTCGTATTCCACCTATAGTGGATTAATATAATCAATTAATACAAACTCTTAACCTAACCTAACCGTACTAAAATCCGATGACTTAATCTCGACCTACCCCCAAGGTTGACGTCCAAATTAGAATGTTGGTGGCAAAAGAATTTTTGGTGTTTTTTGGGATCGTTATGAAGCCATGCCCCTTGTGCACAAGTCGGCCTATCGTTGCGTCTCACCGAGTCTGCGCCAATCAGTACGTCAGCTGCGCTAGCGTTACGCGAAAAGGGTAACGCTCGAAAATTTTCACTGCCCAAGCGGAAAAGTCTGAACGCCACATAGATGTTTTCACATCAAAATTGTTATAAAACAAATCTTAGATTCATAAAATTGTATTCAAAGAAATGTGTGTGTTATCTATTATGTAGGCACAAGGTATTTCACAAAAACTAGGGATTACCTAGAAAATATAATGTTTGCTGATTAGAAGTGGTATAATAAATAGTATTTTTTTTTTAAATTTTGTATCAAAATTGAATATTATTTTATACATGTGTTGTTAGTCCCTGAGTTAATTTTGACCATAGTTCCAAATTGATGAACTTACAAATTGAGGTAATGAGGTCTACAACTTAAAATGTTCTTAACGTGGTTCACAAAATATAATATCATTATTGTTACCCCACAAAATCCGTCTACCTTGATAAAGTCTCCGTTTTACAATTTTATTGTTTTTGCGATAAAAGTCATTACACTGTAACCGTATTTCCTTATATTTATATGTACACTTATTATTATTATACGGTATCGTATAATGTTATGTACATTCATGTTATAAACATAACATTTTAACCCATTGTTGTTATTTACGCATTGGATAGACGTGAGAACGTCTGAGTATAAATGCATAATAATAATATATAACATGCAGGAAGCAGGCAAACGTTTTTGGTCGTAATAATACGTGGGAGGCATAGGTACACGTTGTAAGTAAGTAAAACGGTAAATATGGCATTACGATGGCGTACATGATTGTGCGTGATTTAGTCATTACTTATTCCTGCAGTATTCACGAGCGTTAACAGTTTCGGGAAAAAATATAGGTAAATTTGACCTCTCTCCGCTGTGGCATAATAAAAACACACACTCTAGGTAGGTTATAGGTATAATATTATATGACCGGGGGCTGAATGAATACAACCAACGCCTTTTTTAGTTATGTCTGATAACATGTCCCCGGCACCCTCCTGTACGAAATGCGAATAACTTTGGATCGGATAAAGCACTAACGACGGGATAAAAAGCACTAACGAAGCACAAACGATTGCCCCGTGTTTGGACCCGAAATTCTCAATGGGGGTGCCGGGGACATGGACCTTCATTTCAGTTTTTATTTAACTAGGGCAATTTTTCACTGCTTTTCAGACTCAACATTTTTTTCACTCAGATTCTCATAGCATTGTGCCATTGGGGTAACGGGGGGGGGGGGGGGAAATGTGCCGACTTAAGGTTGATGTAAATACTAGACTAGGGCAAATACCCCAGTTGCCCTCCCCCAAATGACGCCACCATCTTCTTGTAATGACTTTAACTGAATACTCTGAACTCAAATTGTTCTTTATTAACAGAAGTAGATATAGAATTAAATACCTTGGGTTACATTATTATCATAGACTTAAATTGAGTGTACATATAAATTAGTTGACAAAAACTTAGACAATTATTTTATATTCTAAAGGATATTAGATATATATGGATTATATGTACAACTTAAACGTGTTATATATTTATCATTAGTACAATTCATTTTAAATATTTGCATTGTACCTTTACTAGACACATAAACAATTTAAAAAGAACAAGTACCTAACAGAATAATTAAGTATATTTTTTAATAACCCACTAATTAATAATAGTATAACATCCATAATACCTTAAACATTCAAAATTTGGATAAACTTTTTAAAAAGCGTCTATTATTACTAATTTTTCAATATGTATATTTAATAATACCTATAAATCATGATTATCATACAAAATATTAGGTATCGAAAACATTTTAAGTTGACTAAACATAAATGTAACTCCAATTTTGGTAAAATGAATCCACTGTATATTGGACCTGATTTATGTATTAAATTTAATATAAATATATTAAGTTTTCATGATTGTATTACATATAAAAACTATATTAATAGATTAATACTATAAAAATTTAAAATATCATTTTTTATCTAGTTTAAGTACATAGTATACTACAAAGTTTGTAAGTACCTAGTATTAATATACATTTATTATTTTCTATCAAAACTATACATTGTTTATTCTTTCTTCTTTTTATTTTATAACTTCTTTGTAAACTTATTGAAATCTAAACCCCAATACAAGCATTAGCTTACAGGGGTTTAGTAACCTACTTAATATTTAAATATAATTTGTGTATGACCCATATTGATTTTTTATAAAAAATAAATTATTATCATTATTACTATTATGTTATTATTAGTTGATGACGTTTTACTATTTTCTGTGGTGTTCGTATAATATTATCCCTTTACAGTTGTAATAGCTACACAAGCAAGCTCTCTATAGATTATTGCAAACTATTTGACTGTTTTTAAACGTATACCTAGCTAGGTTATACAAATAATATAATAGACTCAAGACTTACCAGCATTATAATTATATACATTTATATTATAATACCTATACTAGGTACCTAGTCGATGATCATAAACTTTGTTATACGTCGAAAAAACACTTCAAAAGGGCGGGATGCAAGCCCTTCCATCACCTTATTACAAAAATTCACGTATGTAGGTATATTGTGAGTTGTATCAGCCGACAGGTATGTGTTTTCCGATGTCCGCGGCGTGACAGTGACAAAGGTAGGTATAATTTATCGGTTTTAGTGGTGGAATATAGTGTATATAAATTTAATAGGTACCTACAATAATATATAGCCGTGCGCGCTGATATATTGTTGTGCACTGGTCGGCAAATAAAAAAAAATGTATATTAAAGCCTCGGAGGAAATGGAAAATTCCCGACGCCAACACGTCTAATTTCCGTTCGATTTCCGGAACGCCGACACAATTCCTATTTATTATTGCCGTGTAGGCATATAGTGCTGCAGTGTATGTCGAGTGAAACGGCGCGTTATTGTAGTTCAACGTCCGTGTAATAAAGCTAGCAATTTGGGTTTGAAATGTTGTGCGAATATAATCATGTAAATAATATAGTATAGTAATATATAATATTTTTTGAAACTTTAATATTATGTGTAATATGTATTTCAATGGGGTGTGTATGGTAAAGCAGTGGTGGTCAAATCGGAGATGGGTGAGGGGGATAGATGACATTTCCCCCAATTATTTATGATCTTATACTCTCATAAATTGTTTTTAATGATCAAAAAGTTCATGTTAAGAAAATTAGTCACATCCACTCCCATGAAAAAATTATTTAACAGCCACTGATCTGAAGCTTGTTTAAAGAGTGCTCTAAACAGGGTTATATTATAGTTTGATGCGATGAAAACTTCTTGATAGACGACGGTGTATTTTTGCAATTTAGTGATACAATTTCTTGTCCATACGGACGAACACCGAAAGAAAAACAACTATAGTGGACATTATAATAATACTGATTATATTAAGGAGATCGAAATGCAGTGGCTGATTTGAGGGGGGTGGGGGGCGACGTGGCTTTTTTTGTTCAGTGTGACTGTGGTAATTAACTCAATTTTAATATTGAGTAGGTACTGAATACTTTATTTTCATTGTTCATTGACAGATCTGCGGATGGTAAAAAAAGAACTATACAATTGTTGCTTAAATAAATTATTAATAATTTTTTTATTTAATACTGAATAAAAGACTGTTGAATTTTTATACGGATTAATTTTTTTTTTTTTTATATATAAAGGTGTTTTTGACTAATATGTACAGGTATATCGAAATTCTATGATACCAATTCGCCCCCTCTTTAAATGAGCTTCAGATCCGCTACTGTCGAAATGGTGATTCCGTCTTGATGTAACATACAAATTCGACGAATTAAGTCCACTTGCGATCGAATTTTCCACACTTAATTTTTTTTCACATGTCAATTTCAAATTTGTTTTTAGAATATGAGTATTCTCATATATATATATATAGCTTCACTATATATACCAATAAATCATGGTAGATTGGAAGTACAACAATATAACATATCCTAAGTTCCTATAAATATTATAAAGTTTTAAGCACGATGTAGTTAGGCACCACATGGTTCTAAATAAATCTGTTAATAAAAACGCCAAGGGGCCGAGAGATCTCCACATGTTTTAATAAAAAAAAGGTAAGGAAAGGCTGTAATGCAAACTGCAAAGGCACAAAAAAGGCATACCTACTATTTTTGTATTATTATATTAAAACAATGGTTATTAATACCAATCCAGTCTATGTAGTAGGTATAATAGGTATATATCACAAGACAAGACAAAAAAACAATCCGGCTTAGTAAAAATGAATGATGAATCCGTCTTCAGTTTAATGTAACAAAAATAAAAGTGTGAAAAAGATATAACTAAATAGAAAACAATAACTGGAAAATACATTTTAATCGTTGTGTATAAAAACTATACATTCTTATCGAATGGGTTAAATTATATTTACTGTTTGTGTGATTCAGTGCAGCTATGATCATTCGAAAACAATATTATGATTATATTATATGTTTTATTTTTCATGCGGAATTATGCATCATTAATTATTACCTATTTTCAATAAATTTTAATTATTTAAAATAGTAGGTATATAAATATAATATATGAACGTCAGAAAGTATAGCCTATATAGTATTACTATTATAATTTAGTTAAAATATCCTTAACTTATTATAAATAATTTCTATACGATAGGTATGTGTCTGTGTCCATATAGCTGTTACACTGTCAAAGACCTTGTAAGTTGTAGTGCAAGGTGCACATATCTAACGGACACAGTAGAAATCGCAATTCGTTTGAAAATGTTTGTTAGAAATGAAAGTAAGTAGATAATATATTATATTATACACCTACCCAAGCTATACACAGTTTTAATATATTTTTCATTAGTTATCAAACGATATCTGTCTTCGGTATCAGTCATTACTTATATAATTCTAGATATTTTAATATTTTTTCCTGGGTACTGCGCACTTATAAATTCTAAAGATCCAAAACCTACACCACTGCAATTGTAGTCTGCAAGACAACAACATAAGTATTAACATGTATCTTTTATATGCTTGAGTTCTGTCTCAATAAATATGTAAAATATTTATTTATATAATTTACACAGTTATTATGCTTTAATAACAATTATTATTATACTGTAATTTTGTAGTGGCGATGAACATCAGGCTATCTAAGTGGTTACTGGTTAGGTATTTTAACAGTATTTAAACCCACATTATTTCGAAATAAAATGTTTTCCCATAAGTTTAAGTTATTATTAGAGAACATCACTATAGGAACCTACTTACAGTTTACAAAATCTTGGTTCACTATAATCCGCTCATATAAACTTTAAATAATAACTAATTAATAATAGGTAGGTACTCGTTTGAAGTTATTAGACTAATATATTATAGATGAAACTGAAGACAAAATATCGCAGTATACTATAGGTATTAAATTAACCTACTCGCTTCTATATTCAATGAAGTAAAAACTAAAAACTTAGAAATTATAAAAGACTGTAGCAAATATTTTTTTTCAAAAATGGTCTTTTGAAATGACTTCAAACGGTGTCAGGGTTAACTGTTATAAGTATAAGTATAACTCTGTTCCTATAATATGTTTTAATATATTCGTTTATTGTGTTTTAAAGTTTTAAACCATTCAAATTCATTTTCAATCATGAAAAATAATTGTACGTTCTTTAGATTAACTACGATGGACAGACCATCTTGTAGTGTATATTATGTAATATGCAAACAGTTCATGTCTTCAATTTCGTGACGATATCTTCTATACCTACTATTACTAATGAGAAGGTCTGTACCGCAGTGAGTATAATAATACTTGTTGCATTTTCTCCAAAGAGTCAACTGACGCAACATTTGTTTATCAAATTAATTTCTTCTAATCGTCTCGCACTAAGTCCAGTTAAGAGTCCATCGGGCCCCCTGCTATAGAACCTTATGATGGATTCATTATTGGACTCGAGTGGGCATATTATTATTGTGGGCTCCATCGCCATAAGCTGCCTAGAACTTGAGGGGACCTCGGATACCCTGAATCCGGCCTCGTGTACTTTCGCTATCGCAGTGCAATACGCAGTAGGTACGTATAATATATAATATGTATATATGTTTAAAGCGAGTGCTCAGCGAGTTTTAATTATTATAAAAAACGCAGTATAGAGACAAAAACAACTCTTTTGTTCTTTGTTTTTTTCTCGAACTATTCTTTTCGCGATTGACTACTGGGACGAACGTACATTTTTTCTGCGAAAATTACAGCAGGCTGCTGTCTGCAGCTGCTCTGTTCGTGTCTGCATAATTGTTTGCGATTTCAATTTACAGCGCCCGTTCATAATATATAACATGTATGTGCTACATTATAATATGTGATGCATAATTGCTTCTTTGTTTTTTTCCTTTACATCTATCCTTTTCGTACCCATCTGCATTTTCGTCCATTCTCCACCGATGGCCGTGTTTTTGTTTGCTCGAATTTTCAAATTAAAGCCCCCATATCACGTTTTTAATCATTTGTACTCCACATAATACACGTTGAGTGGACGAACAATGCACGCCATATTATACATCATACGATACGGCGACATTATGTACCCCGTTACCGGTAATGATGATACTTTTCCCTTTTTTTCTCATGCGTCGAACGAACTAATTTATTACTTTTCATTCTTTAATCCTTCGAGTGCATCCTATATCCTTAAATAGGTACACATTTGTTGTTCTGCATGCACACGACATCGCTACAGCACTTCAAGTATATCATAATATTATAGTGTAAAAGGTAAAACTATATATCGGTGTTTCCCAAAGGGTGTGCGTGATAAAGTCAAAATTGTTTCGTGAAAATTTGAACATCTTTTATGTAGACCTAAAGAATAAAAAAAAAAAATGTCACGTTCCACGTTTGTGTTATTTTTGTATATTGTACCCATTTTTAAGTGGTCTTCGTGGTTGGGGAGCATGAGATTTGTTAAAAAATTAAAAATACAAACATAAAGTATAATTGAGAATCTTCTTGTATAGGTATATTATTAGGTATCTCATTTTTATGATTGGAACTTAAGTTTTCCATCCACTGAACTATATTATATTTTTTATGTGATTTTGACTTTTGGTTAGGTACCATTGAATAATTTTTAATATCAGTTAAACAAATAAACAAATTATGAAAATATTTATGAAACCTTCATCGTATAGGAATGGGTAGGTGGCACTTTATAAAAATCTTAAAAGAGTATATTTGAACTTTTATTTTATATTTAAATGGCCATGACGCGCCGTTTAACAAAAATATCACTTTAAAGATTTATTAATATTTAAAAAACTAAACGTTATAATATTGAATTTCTGATACTTTACACATAAAATCACACATTTATACGTAAACTAAATTTCAAAAATACAATTTTTGATTGGTAAATCATTATGTGAAGCGAGGGACTTTTACTTGTATAAGATAGGCAATTACGATGAGTCGGGCGCCCTGGCCAAATGACGTCACGCAGCTATTCTACATTTCTTAATAATAAGTAATCATTTTTTTTACATTGGATTTTCACCAAATCATTTAATATAGCCATAGCTACAATAATTTAACATTAAAAAAAAATGTTTGTGTTGTGTGCTCCTTAAACTGCGTTTTATTGATATAAACTTAATAAATAATGTATTAATTTTTTTAAATCCTAGTTACTTTAATCTATAAATAATTAAATAATAAATATATTACAATTATTACCGATGATGCATATTGCATAAACATTCACTTTTTATTATTTTAATCCATATTATTGAAGGCTATTTATATATTTAAAAAAATAAAAATAATAACTTCACTTAAGTGAACATTTTAACAAGTTAATTGTAAGTGTCCATATAACTTAACTTTAACTGAGTTAAAAAAAAATAGGATATCTATCACCTATAAACTTTTTAAAATGTTTTCTATCGACTTAACTTACCTCAATTAAAAATGATCATGAACTTGCCCATGATTGTACATAGTACCTATATATTATACTCGTAATAAATTAAATATTTTTAGTGCAACAACAAGTCATCTATACCCATTTATATGATATCTCTGTAGACTGTATTTAACAATCGGATTTTTCTGGTTGTTGGCCCAAACAACACAAGTTTTTCTTAATAATGTGCAATCAATAACAAATTTTGACCAAAATATGGATGTGTTTTGTTGCTGCTCCGACTGCTCCGAGGTCTTCAAATTATATATTATAATTGTTATCAAGTCGAAAATTGTTAGGTGAGATACTGGTAAAGGTGATAGGGAAAATACTTTACGTATGTTTACATTTCTTTGGGAGAGGTTAAGGGAATGTAATTGCCTATGTGCGGAAAGCATCAAATTGTTTATTATATAGTTCCCTCTAAAAGAGTTATGCCCCGGCCCCCGCAAATTGTAGGGAGGGTCCTACCTGCACTATATTATACATATATAGTAATATATTTACACAATCACACATAGACCGATCTAAATCATTATTAAGACTTTTAAACAATTATTATTGTTATTGCGTTTAGATTATTTATTACAAGCATATTATAATATTACCTGGGATGTATAATCAAGCATATAAATCATTACTAGTTTTGATAAAAAAAAAAGTGGTGATTTTGGAGTAAAAGTGAGTACCTGTCTATACCTACTCCGACTATAGTATACGACGTTGCAACTTACAATATCATAATAATACTATTTTATACCTTTTGGGTAAACACGAGTAACTAACCTACGTACGTAGTGATCGGTGTTATCAATAATGGTTTCGGGTAATTCAATTTAATGGAAATTTATTTTACATATTTTTTCAGCATATAGTGCATAAATTAATATTATTATTTATTATAGATTGTTTTTACATTTGAAAATAATCTCATTATTTCTAGTGTATAGTATTATAATATGTATACTATATAGTAATAATAATACCTAATAACAGTACCTAATCATAAACCATAACGATTGCTTAATAATATAATGCTTACGTATTATCATAAATAGATAAATATACGTATACCAGCTATTTCATATACGTGCAGCGTACCCAGAATGTAATATTATTTTATACAAACATGTGGTACCTATCTAGTATCTATTAACGCATTTTGTACACAGTAAAACAACTTTATTTATAATTTATATATTTAAAATATATGGGCTTTAATACGTATATGAATTATTTATTTTTTATTCATATGTTATATTATTATATAACATTTTCTTGGGGATAAAAACCCTTAGCCCACTCCTAGATCCACGCCTGCAGGTGACTCCGCACGCGTACACAAATTATACTGATTACATATAATATCATTTAGGTACTGACGCACTGTTAAAATGTTAATAGTAAAATTAAAAAAAAAATACTGGCTGATTGGGGGGGGGGGCATAGATTCTTTGCCCCCTGACTATGTCACTGTCTGCTACTACCACTTTGATTGTGTGACAAAATAAATTGCGCACACAACACAACTGAATGTCTGAATACCTACATAGAAAACCTATACATGCACAATATACACAAATACACAATATATAATTTATATATACATAACATATATTGTGTACAAATACTACAGCATGTAAATCATTTTCAAATTAAGGTTTCAAGTTTGACGGGCTGAATTGTTCGGTGTACAAAACTGCTCGACGATTTTTCATTCATCGTTGCGCAATCTATTTTACAATCATTTTTAAAAATGTGATCGCTGGTTGACAAAAACGAGTAAAATCGAATTTAAACTTATCATCGCACGCTACCTATATTATGTTACCTATATAAGATAATACAGCTACGGTACTACTACCTATATACATATTATTTTTTATCGTAATATAAATTATAAATATATTATTATCTACAGACGTATATACATATCACCTACATACATTCACTGCGCAATAATATAATATAATAATAAATCCACAAAGCACGCGATAATACTCGATTTGCATTCATTTTGATATCATATACTTATTTAAATTGAAATATTTCGTAAATATGAGCGAATTTGATACTTTTCGTCATTTTTGTGATTAATTACTTGCATATTATATATACTTTAATTTATAGAATATCGTCATGCAGCGGCTATAACTCATTATAAACATCCCTCTCTCTAAAAGTAAATACTACTTAATAGTTCCCAAGAGACGTTTATTTAATACATTTATTATATATATACAGTATAGGATATATACTATAAGTAGGTACATAGATTATAATATTTATGCTATATTGCGATATGAACATATTCTATTATTTATGTATTTATATGTTCAACGATTGGATCATAATAATATGGTTGACGTGGTATATACCTATAACATATCTATATATTAGGTACAATATGTATATAATATTACCTATAATATTTACGCCGTGCAGGCAATATAATGTCTCAACAAACTCTCGCGATAACTGTACGTAGTCTTAATCTGAATAAAAACAGCATATTATAATAGATATATAGATTCCTACGATGGTCGTTGATCCAATGAAATATAATATAATATAATATGCATGAAAACTCAATAGTTGTATTATCGGTACAGCAGAATAGCAACAATATCCCTATGACCCTATAATAGGTAGGTACTATACACATAATATTTTATTGTCTCTAATCTCTCTTTCTCTCTCTCTCTCTCTCTCTATTCATATATAGGTAATATATCTACATAACGTATATACTTATACTGTATATTATTATTTTAGATGTACGTCATATACGTGTCATAATACTTCGAAACACAATATTGTTATATTATTTTATATGCGTGCATAAATGTTTATATCACCTTCTTGTGTGCCTATAACTACGTAAATGGATTATAATAATTCATTACTTTATACTGTGCGTTTTCGTAATAATCTTGGAGCAAGTCACATTTTTTTCCTTTAGCATTGTGCTTGATCTTGAATATTATTTTTCTGTGTGCATCTTATGTAATAATTTACCTGCTAAATTATAGATTTATTTATAAATACTAGATGTATGATATATTTATTATCTCAGGAGATATCGCAATGAGTAAATCCTCGAGGGACACCCTGTATATATGTAGACTAATATTGTTAACTAATTGAGGGGAAGAATTTTGACACCTCTACCTCTATATTTTAGACACAATATAGACTTAAACAGAAAAACAAATTGTGGATGTTTAAGAAAATGTTGAAGGTTTTATTATAATTTATTATTATAGTTCTAAAATAATTAATTACTTTAAAGTTTAAATATTAGTAACTTCTATATTATTGTACTTATTAAAAATTATTTTTGTCACATTTTTTTATTTCCTTTTTTGTTACTGCGTTTACATAATAACTGTTGTACTCGTAAATGTGTTTATTCTAAATCATAATTTTGTTTATACTTGTATAACTCTCCATCTTTAAGACTAGCGACGCTTAAACGATATAAATAAATCACAAAATCCGTTTAAGAATATTTAATATATTAATAATTATTTGTTCTGAAAAAAATATTAGTTTGTTAAACGCATAATTATATTGCTACGTCAGCAAGTACCTACATAATATTTTATTGGTTATTCGGTTAACCGTTAAATGAATTACACTTTCAAGTAATTAATTGTTAATTAATATAATATTATACATTTATATATTTATAGACGACGACGATTAAGTTAAACGTTCTATTAAATTATGTAAGCACCTCTGCAAATGCGGTTAAAAATATCAACTTGGGTGAAATTAAATTAATCAAACGTAAAATTATTTTCGTCGAACCGTGTTCCTACTACACGTTGGACTCGTGTTATATACTTATATACATATATGGATTATGAAATTTGGCACCGGTACAAAATAAAAAATTCCACCATGCTTATATATACATATATATCAATTAACAAACATATATTAATGTAGTACAAAAAATCTAAAATAAACGTGTAAAAATCGAAACCTTCACCGTCGCCAGAATTTCGAAAATCGTCTGTTCTAAATGTACATTTCATGGACAGCCTACCGTTGTGCTCTATAGGCAGATCCATACTATATATTAATATATTATATTATAGCGATATAACTAAAATATCATTACGAATTGAATTCAAAAATAAGTGCACTATTCAGACCTACGTGCAGCTACGCCATGCAACAACTACCTATATAGCCTCAGATTTTAAAAAGTTGGGTGATTGGATTTTGAGTATATTGAGTACAAAATATATCATATTATATTTCATATTATATAAAGCCAAGCCGTGTTACAAGAGTGTTGGGGAATGGGGATAACTTACTTCTTCACATTATTTCGTATGATATTATTATCCTCACTTTTTTTTCGCGGGTCTATAGTAGGCAGTCGGCAGTCGCGCAAAGTGGAAAAAATATCAAGAAAGACTAAGCCTTGAGTATTTGTTCAAACAATTATAACAGATAACCTCTTAGAATTTCGAGAAGCTCTTCTGTTATATTCCATATTTGTTGTAAGTATAGAGCTTTTTACTTGTATTTATTTTTTTATTTAATTTGCTTAACCCACAATCCTCCATCCACTGAACTTCAATACTTGCAGCACACTATATTCCTATTGCAATAAAATAATAATAGATGTGTATCAAATAACTACAAATATAACGTATACCTAAGTATAATAATATTATGTATACAGTGCTGAGTGCACATTTAAGTGTTTACATAAATTAAGCGTGCAAGTATATCATAATATTTTACGTACCAAATTCTAAGACAAAATACGTACAAATCACTATACTCACCCACGAACATTTTCCTGAAAATTTAATCGTCTCACGCGCCATGCGCTGTGACGAACATGAAATATCAAATACGCACTATACTAACATATTATTACGTAGGTATACCATAGCATAGGTCCTATACCACGAAGAACCGAATAATAAACATCGCGGTTATAGCGTGTGACAGGTCCATATAATATGAATATGATACGATAGCTATATATAGTAATAAAACGGTATTTGGATTATTTTTTTTTAATTTTTGTTTTTTTTTTTTTTAATATTCACGTGTATATAGCTGACCGCCGATTGCGATATCGAGTCTCGTCCACCGTTGCCAACAACTGTAAAATAATATATAATTCGTGTGCGTGCGTCTCCTTCAAGGTCACTCTCTCAGATGCTCACTGTAACGCTCACTACATTATAATATACGACTACAACAACTACAGGTACATGACCCTGGCACCACATTATTAGCGGCCGGGCCAAACGCAACACGACTTGAGCAACAACGCTGATGCACATAATTATATTATAATTTATAATATTATTGTTATTATTACATTTACTAATGCGAAAATGCATATTATTATAATTTAGCGTTACAACGTGGTTTTATCTAACGGGGAAAACACTAATTTTTTCGGTTGATTCTTGCGTTTCAAAAAACGTAAGGAAAAAAATGTTCATATATTACCACCACCTTATTCAACAACTAATTTGATCAAGTGGTTATATGCTATAGTTTTGTAAAAAAAAAATGTTTATCATACAGCTTTTGAAATTTAAACGACTATCATATAGTGCATCACATAATTTATTTTATTTATAATTTAGAAAGATTATTTTTTCTCAAATCATGTATAATGTAGGTATATAGTTAATTATGTATTAGTATTCAACGTTTAAATGAGCCATGATGATGTCACTGGGTAGCGTAATGAAACTAATGAAAGTTTGCTGAGGGTTAATGGCCATCTCTCCAACTACCATATCAGTTCTTCTAAACTTTTTTTTTAAAAAAATGTTAAAGTTATTATATTATATTTAGTTTAACCAAAAAATACAAAAACTGAAAACCACGGATTAGCTGGTATACGAACAGTCTTCTCAACTAGTAAGCGAATCATATCATTATTCATATTTGAGTATGTATTTAATACGTAGGTATTATAAATAATATTATATTATGTTTGTTTAGTTTATCGTATTCGTATATATTATACATATTTATTTTAATTCAATTCAATATACGCAGTAGAGAATATACATAGGTAGTCGTTAAAACACGTTATGGTGTCGTTATGGCACAAGTAGTATAATATTATAATATAGGAATTATTAGCCATTAGATGACGTTTTATTATTATTACAAATCACGTTAATCGTTGTTGGTCTTTTTACTGTTAGATTTTCATATTGTTGTCGAAAAATTAAATGCAAATTTTAATATTATTGTAGGTACCTACCTATTATATAAGTACGTACGTATATGTACATGTACTATGCACACATTTATTTTATATACGGCTAGAATATTATAATGTCTTCTTTCGGGAAATGGCAACCTACCAAATACCAAAAATGTCACCGTACAGCGTGCACGATGTTACAAAATGAAACTGTGTTGAATATTTTATGGCCGTTATTATTATTATTATTCGTGGTTTCCTATTTTTTTTCATTTTATACACATTCATACCCATATATTATATTTTATCGAGCTATTCAAAATAAAAAAACACCATCGCAGTAGTCGATAAGTAGGTACCCACATAAAACTATAAAGTTCAAAAAACTATTTTTTAATACCGCATATTATATTAATAATTTATACCACGTGGTCAGTAGTTTTTATCCAAATAACGATATGTAAACGAGTGAATTTACCTATATATTTATTATAATACTAACACCTATATATACATCGAACGTCAAAATAATAATATAATATTGTACTTTTTCCTTACTCGTGTGCTTGCACAGTTACACATCAGTTTATGATAATGATTTGACATTTTGAAATTGCTAAATATTTTCGATTTCTATAGTAATAAAATAATGACAGAAGCATGAAGCCACGAAGTGACTGAAAGTGTATTGTATTCTTTGTTATCATCACGATACACAATAAGCACCTACCTGCAGGCTTTTAATGTAATACGATGTGTTGTGAACGTTGAATATTATTATTTTATGTTTTTACAGTCTCGTTGTTATTTAGGTTTGTGTTTTTCAGAGGGGAAATCATTTACAAATGGCAAACTGCAAACAGAGTACATTACTAAATTTTTTGCTATATCGGTCGGTCATCTCCGTCATTGCTGCAGCATGTACGACTTTCATTAGTTTGATTTAGGTTAACAAATGTCATTTGAAAAATAAATTCAATTTAAAAAAAACTGTTGTTAATAGCCAGACCATGGCAATTAATGAACCACAGTTTATTAATTTGCAAAACAAATTGATATAATATATACTTTCGATGCGTTTAAAACCTCTGAACTGCAGTTTCAACGACTGAACAAGTCAATTGAGACTCTATTTCGTCTGATACCTACTTAGATTATAATAATATAGCCCCTGCGGGTGTGTTACACTTACATGTAATGCCGTAATGTGCAAGTGTTACCTATATTTATTATAACCTATGAGATTTATAGATCATATTATTATTATATATATATATACCACAAATACTCATAAATAGATGTAGAAATAACTAATAAGTATTACAAATCATAACTATTTTTCCTATTAACTATAATTTAAGTTATTAATAGTAAGTATACTAGTCACTATTTAACACGGCTCCAGCAATCTTATATAGGTATTATACAGATGATTCATCAACTATCAAGCATGCTCACTCAAACTTTTTTTTATTAAATAATGTATGTATTAAAATTCTGATTGTTGAAACTTTTAAGAAGGTTCGATTTATTTAGATTTATCATACCATTTAAAGAGTGTCCTGTGGTAATACGAACTTATTTTTATCAATTGAGACCAACCTTTTTTACTGTTAGTTATTAAACAGATGATATTTTGATAATGTTGATGAATCTAAATCATATCGTATCTAATTATATCTTACGTTTATTGTTCTTACAAACCCATTATCATTTATCATGGACTTATAAATTATCCTTAGTGCACAAAGTAAAAGAACTCAAAAACTATTTTTTTGAATTTTGATTTATATATAGATACATTTTCAACAGAATAATCTAACTAATAATTTCTAGATGTTAATTCTTATTTGAACAAATGAAATCGATATCTTTAGACACTTTTTATAGATGATAATATAAACAATTTAAGTATTTGAAAATATGGATATTAAGTACCTATTTTTAAAATTTAAAAGGTTACAAAAATCTGAATTTTAAAAAGTTATCATTAAATAGAGTGAGCATGCTTGATGAATCACTCTTTACCCTAAAATTACTCTAACTTCAACTCAATATTATTTAAATAACATTTTTTAACAGTTCATTATTTTATAATTTTACATAATATATATAGACTCATAAGCTAATATACACACACATACGTATTATGCAATATCATAATGTACGATTTATATTGTGCAGCTGTATCCCCGTATAAAATTATGAGAAATTAAGAAACTGTCATATTATACGAGTCTTTGTCATCAAATATCTGATTGTTGCTTGCTAATACAATTTCCTGACACACAACAGTTTCTGTTGAGGGTATATAGTATAAAATGCAAAAAAACGGAATTTTTAATTTATCAGTGTGGTCGGCAAAACTGTTGTCTCAACTACCATATAATATAACGGTATCAAAAAATTATATCGATTAGGTAGCAGTTTATTTTCAATGTATTGACATAATTTTCAACTAGCCATGCAAAATGTTGATGACTTTCATTATAACGTTCATTGAACTCATGCGTTTGTTAAATTATTATTTTCAGTTCTAATGTCATCATAAGACATAAATAATATTAAAACTAATAAGGCTACAAGTGGCAATTGTATTATAATATAATGATCTTTTATAAATTATACCAGTGAACGTTCTTATATTATATTATGTAGTTACTCGTATAAATATATAATAAACAATAATACAACTACGAGTGTGTTCCAGACCTTCTTTGTTATAGTAATAAGGGGACGTTACACCGACATGTTTTAGTGTCTCCACGACGGGAAATGTAGAAAGAAAATCTTGCTAGTATTCCCATCATGGTCAGTGTTTTATAGCCTTATAAGCTATAAGATAATAAAAAATAAAACTATAAACGGTTATTATAAAATCTAAAAATAAATAAATAATAATGACAGTATATTTTAATACATGACCTTGTCTGCAATTTGAACTCGATATTTTAATTTTGAAACGAGGTACATCAAATGGCATTTTTAAAATTTTGATTTTTTGATTTACTGCCATCCGATACTCTCTATTTCAACAAAACAAGACTTTTTTACTCTCTTACTGCAGCTATAATAACGCTTATTCTCTATCAGCACGAAATAAATCATTTAATATATTATAATAAATAGTATGGATAATAATATGTTTTTCTTTAAAAAATTATGATAATAATAATTAATATATTAATGTATTATAGGTTAGGTATACTCGTAGAAGGTCACGCCCTTAACGCTTACACTCTGGCCTCTGGGTCTCTGGCACCACCAAAATGTGAAGATTTTTCGTCATAGTTAATACCATGCTGTGAAAAATCAATTAATAAGCTTTAAAATGATTTTTAAATGTCTAAACAGATTTTTCTACAGAAAACGAATACGTGTGCAGGGTGCCAGGCTTAATGTTACTTACAACTCACCTCATTGAAAACGGTTTTCTCATGAATAGAAGATTAATAAAAATAAAAAGTTCCAACAGGATTACGGAACGCCAGTATGTCAATTAAATTATAAAAAAATCATAGTTGTAATATATATATATAAGTATCTTAGTATCTATGTGCCACCTATAGGACCTGACCTCTCTCCCAACTAAATTCGTCTCTGCTTAGCGTAGTGTGTATAATTATAATTCTTCAGGGAAATTTTTTAAGCATGATTGCATCATTTTTAAGCTAAAATCATATAGTTATTTTTTATTTAATCATATTTTTCAGAACCTTTCGCTCATCCCTGACGGCTTGGCCTATATCATTCACAGGTTGTGATCATAGAGTTAGACTCAGTTATTCATACGAGTACTCTCTTCTTCGACGACCTATAAATTAATAAGCTCTGAACGAACTGCAGGATAAAAATAATTCAACATTTAATAATAATAATAAAAATATTATTTTGCATTTGCGCACGTTTAATCTATACTATATTATATTATTACAATATTACCTGATATATGTTATAGTGAGGTTAATATTATAAGCTCAAGTACAATACGTCCGTATTACAAAAAATATATACTAAGAAAACTAGTTGTTTGCTTAAAAATTGTTAGGTAATGAAAAAAATATTTTAAAACAGGTCGGTCGTAAAAATAAAATAAAAATCGAGCACATTACGCATACTTGTTCACGGTTATATTATAATTCGTAAGTATAATGAATTCGTGGTAATATATTATAATATTCAATGGTTGTGATTAATCCAAATTTCGAACGGAAACTCGAGTTACGTTTTCCTATAATACTATATTATAATGGCACCGCGATGAAAACCATTTCATTGAAAAAGGCACTCGTACTATGTACATTGTACATTGTACATCGTACTCAGACTCGACTTATTGTAGACAGGAGCGTTACAACAATTTACAATACTCATCACGACTGTGAGCTGCTCAGGTGCATACCCATATACAATATATAAGGATACACGTATAATATTATATACTGCAGAGTGCAGGGGGACGACGTGACTGTTTATAGCCTTAGAATATATACATATTATATGTATGTACGTATCGTACTATCGTGTATGTATATATTTATGTATATCAAATATACAGAAGTATGCTCGTATAGCCGTATAGGTCTATACTCTATACAGACACAAGTGTTGTTTTCGACGATAATATTAAAAATAATATATAATATAATGTAGTACACAGTGTACCTATCTACTTTTGTATTTTAACGTTGGAAAAAAAACCAACGAAAACGTGACCCTATGCTCGCCGTTGTCTGTCGCTTAGGAACCTCGACAACCTATGCATATAGGTATAATGGAACATATTATAATAATATATTATATCACGATGAACGAACAAGTCTTTTTCAATACGTGTGTATGTGTGTGTACACTGCACAGGGCACGCGGCTTCGTGAAATTCGATCTCAACGACATTAATCGAACCTATATACATTAGCTACTATAATATATTACTGTGATATAGGCACAAGTGTACAACGCATGCACAATTAGTGTGAAGTGGAGCGGACAACTATATTATTAAAACATTGTAACATCAGCTCACGACGACATTGCAGATGTATCTATATACGTGTAATAATATAATATACCTATACCACATTAATCTATATTAAAAAATAATATAATATATGCGTTTTTATACGACGGACACTAGTAATATCTAACACATTATACTATTATAACGTAGGTATTTAATAGTATTTCTCGCCAATTGACTCCGTCCGAGGCAAGATTTTACAGTAAGATCATTAAGATACATAATAGTATATAGGTAATATTATGCGGCTGACAGAAGTACCACTGCCCGAGTATGAAATTATCGTTTGGAAGACCACTCCCGTCGGGTCTCCTGTTGTAACTGTATTCACACGGTCAAATACAATACAGATTATGAATTTGGTGATATTTAGGGCCGTTTTAGGAATTTTGGAAGGTTTCGGAAGCCTTTAAAATGCAATGTTGGCACATATTTCTCCAAAGAGGGTCGAGACAAAGTCAAAAAATTAAATTAAAATTGACGAAAACCTCATATTTTAAAAAAATTCACCATCAAAAATAATATTATTATAATATTTTTAAATAATATTTAAAAATATGTAGTCTCTCGTCATGGTCTGGATAAAGTTAGGAACGGGCCGCCATTCGGTACACCCGGCCTGGTACGTAGATGATCACACATAATTATTTCATTAAAAAGAATAGGTATTATTTTTTTGACGGTATATTATTATTACCAGTCAGTAGGTATACCGGCGAATGTATAGCATACGCGTGGGTCACGTGCACTGTGTAGTATATTTAGACTGTCATTAGCGGTAATCGTAATAACATGTGCAGAGATTGTATATTGTAATATTATTTTAATTTATAGGCGCCTAATGCGTATATTATGTATATGTAGAACAACAGATTGTACGTTGATTGAAAAGTAGGTGACTCCTGCACAACAAAATCCAAGCGCCTAGCAGGTACCTAATTGCTTGTTCGTCGGGGTGGTGTAGAAATGAATTTTTTTTTCCATAATCATAATAATATTATCATCGTGACACAGATTTAACAACAATAATAATAATAATAATAACAATAACGATTGCGCGCGTGTGCCGTATGTTTACGAACGGCGCAATAATTCGACTTGGTCGGCGGTGCCCGCGCGAGTGGGGGGGCATAATCGATTGGTAGGCGGTGGTGGAGGGGAGGCGAGGGGAAAGTAGTTCTCACTCACACGCACAATCGATTGTCGGTGGAGCGGCGGCGGGGTGGCGGTGGAGTGCTCACTGCTCAGCTGCGGCGGCGGCCAGAGGCAACAGCAGCAGCAGGTCATCCTCCTCTCACGGCGGCGGCGGCGGCGGCGGTTGTTGTTTACGTTTCGCGACACCCGTGTATGTACGTACGTCCACGGCACTGCGCAAGCGCTGGCCGAACGCCCGCTCCGCGCCGCACTGTAGCGTCGCGCTCCCCCCGCCACCCCACGCGCAGTATCACACGCCGCCGCCTTCGCTCGGAGAGGATTTCCCATTGTGGCGCGCGTGTTGTTTTGTGTTCATTCGTCAGCTGTTCGCCGCACTAGACGAGCGCACTCCGCTGCGGTCCGCTTTGTTGTCCACACGCACGTATCTGTGTCGAGCGTTTTTCCGTTTCCTGTCGAGTCGTCATCGTCGTTTCCCCGTCGAGTCTCCGACACCGACAGCGAGTCGACTACGTCGTGGTCCTACCTACTTCCGACAACGCCGTTACACTGTCCGTCGCCGACGCCGTTGTCGCAGCGATTTGCCGACAGACGACACAGCAGCCGCCGTCGTCGTCCGCGCAGGTAATAACCGTCTCTCCTATAAGATTATAAGCTCGTCCTGGACGACGATCAGGTCGAGTCCGAGTGGTGCACCTAGAGTTCCCTCAAAATAAAATCCCACTCGGGGCAAGACTCCAAGAATCCCATTTCTAAATCAGTACCTCCTAAATTATTACCAATTTTTTAGTAAACTACGAGGCGCATCTTGCAGTATTCAAATTATATGGTATACTATTATAGCCTACCTCATTATTGACACTTCTAGAATAATTATTGTATAGGTTATAACTCAAAACGGTATGCCATAATAATAGTATGCATGCTATATTAAATTACAGACCTGTAGTAAACAAAATCCCTTTTTTTGCAGAGGGGCAATGGCCGGAGCCCTAGCCTATATATCCTTATTATAGGTACCTACTAATTAGACAGTGTAAGTACGATAGTATTAAAATATTGTTATTAAACACGCCAAGTTTAGAATTAACTACCGGGCCAAGGTGTTTTTAATTCGATTTTGCAGGTAGGGTTTTGGATTTCGGAAACGTTCATCCCTTGAGCCGACCGTAATCGAATTACCGATTGCACCCCTATATACATCTGTGGCTCCGCGGTATTGCGTAGTTTACAATGTTTTTTGCCGCCGCCGCCACCGCTTCGTGCGCACGTGCGATTTACTCGCGCACGTAGGAGAAGGATAATGTTGCACAATGATTTTTTCTCTCCTGCGACATCCTCTGCACCGCGATAAGGGATCTAGCACGTAATCCGTGTCGACGATCGTCAGGATTTTGTTTGGGTTAGGTTATGTTATAGGTTGTATTATAATATCTCGTTTCTAGCTCGTAAATACTATTGCATATTATTATGTTTTCAAATCTTCAGTTTGGGGGCAGTGAGCTAATATCACCTATACCGGACACCGGTACACCAGTTATTAACAGTTACAATAATGATGATATTATTATCATTGTTGCTCTCGAATCTCGTCTATCGTCGAGACCTTATTCACGACCTAAAATACTGCTACATTGTGCTCTTTCTATATAAAATTGCATTACATCGTATACTACCTACGCGTATATCATAATATATAGAAGTCGTACACAGTTGAAATACACTTTCCCAAACACTTTTCGCGGTTATCGATTTGTCGCCCATAACATAATGTACATTGTATTTGTGTTTACAAATCGCTCAATCGATTATTATAATATTGCTACTGATTTTTTTTTTTTTTATTATAATACATCGCCACAATACGAGAATCAAAGTCGTTAATAATTTAATAGTAGAAATGGATTTCAGTAAAAACGAATATATATAGTAGTAGCTATGATGCACATTATATTTCAAATGATTACTGCACGAGTGAAATTATTATGTTTGCATACTTTTTTTCCCAACTATTCGTCGTATACACGCAAACGCTTTACAATTACCTACATATCGATATATTAATTTCATAATATATAATGTGTTGTGTGTACATAAAATATGAACTCGTAATAATAGTAATGATTGTAATTACTAACTCGTATGTTTTTAATTTTACCTGCGCTTTGTCTTTGACAGAATTTATCAAACTTTATTTACGCTTATATATTCAAAGTGAATAAGCTTTCAATATTATATTACAACAACTTCATACCATATAGTATACTATTATTGTCTATATATTTAAGTATTTAATTACATACGAAAATAATCGTATAGGAGGTACCTACAAACTTTTTCCCCGATTTAAAGCCTTACAATGACTGTAAAAACTGTTTCTAAAACAATAATAATGTATTTTCTTTTTCTTCAAACACGAATATAATATAGTATAATAGGTAGGGGGTACCTATCCCGGGTGGTACCAGCTGTACTGGCTGCAGTGGTACATATTTTGAATTCAACAACCCATTTTGTACCTCTTATACGTGTACGAAAGAACATAGGTACAACTATCCTGCAGCGAAATTACAGTTAGGTATAGGTAGGTAGGTACCTTGTTTTACAACTAGTAAGATATATATTTCCATTACTTAAGCGTTCGACGACCGGGATAAGGTCGTGTGTCTCGATAACGTATTATTGTACGAAATGTGATTAGGTTTCGTACAAATGGGGTAGACATAATAATGTATATGTATAAAGCATTAGTATACATTATTGTCTTAACATCACTGGCCGCATTTTAAATGACGTATTCTCCGTTGTTCTCCGGCAAGATTAATTACTATAATTATACAAGGTGATCCATTTGAGTGTCTCACACTCTACATTCATTATTTCAAAAAATATTGACTTATTTAAAATATTTTTCTTTTTATTAACATTTTCATGTCGCTACAAACAAACATTTCTTCAAAAAAACTATTCATTTTTTTTTTCAAAAATATTGTTTTACACGACATCTAATTAATATTTGTTAAAAACACATTTTCAAAAGTCAATACTTTTCGTAATAGCTGTGAGTGTTGACGCTTAAATGGATTATCTCGTAGTTTGTACTACGTCATACCAATTAAAGAATAATGGGTTTTTTCGGATAACAATATTTGAACTGTGTCCATTTGACAGTGTGATTACTTATATTATATTATATAGCTGCGGTTATATAGTATTCTACGTACACGTTCGTGCTACCATTTTTCTACATCTGCATTCACTTCTCTGTACAGTCTACGACACGACGTGCAGACTTCCGTCATCTGGAATTAATTTTGTATAAAAAAAAGTGGGTCATTTCGAGAGGGTAAACACTAGGGGCACCTATAACAACAGTCGTCTATACTTCGCCAGATCGAGTTCGTGACCCCCGATGGGGAACTTTACACTTACTAGTTACTATACAGTACCTACCTATATACCTACGCAGTACGCGACGTATAAGCCGTGTAAAATGTACACGTTATAGGTACCACTATTATAATATGGTCCTTCTCTGGGTACAATATAATAATATGATGATATCTACAATATTGTTTATAGGTAGGTTTTTTTCTCTTCATTTTCGGTGGTCCATCGCGTTTCTCGATAACAACTCGTTTTGAAGCGGCGTACCTACAAGTCGTATACGTAGCTGCACGTCCTATATATACATATATATTGTGGAGTCGCACGAGATCGGCCGGTTCTCCGTGCAGACATCGTGACCCTTCTACAGTATAAATTATTATGTACGACATGATATGCCAGAAACGAGGGCTTTCGCTTTGGATATTCTGCTTTTGTTACCGTAATCCGTGGTAAAAAATATATAATAATATAGGTACCTTCCATACAACTGCGGTAATATTATGGTATAGTGGTAGGCTCAGGTTATCGCGCGAAGGCCAAAGAGTATAGGTACGCGCTATATTATAATATTATTATTTTGTTCTCAGTGCCGAAACTACACATTATGGGGCTGATGTGCAAATTTTAATTTGGGGCCTAAGTATACAAAATGAAAATAAACTATTATATTAAGCTATCTAAACAAGAAACAAAAAAAATTTAATTGTATAATTGTTATAAAAATAGTATTAAAGTATAATTTCAACACATTTGTAAATTATCTAATAAAATTGTTTTTTCCTCGCTTTTGCGTTTGAAAAGATGTCAATGACTATCTCGGAAGTCTTCTCCTTTCCATGTTCAGTATGGAAATGGCACTAAGATGTTCTCAAGACCGTTATAGACTTGAGCAAACAATTTTTTATTATGGATATTGGATAACTTATAGACCACCGGCCCGCATTATTCTCTTATTTTTGTTCTAAGAATTAGTTTTACATTTGGCCATTTCCAACAAGTGTACAGTTATAGCCTATAGGTATGATATTTGATTACAATAAATTATAAATATTTAATAATATGATCAAATTTGTTTTTTTTTTATTTTTCATTTTACTTAAATTTTCTTCAACCACAGCTGTACAATTAATTTTGACACACCGATTTGGGGGCCTATATCGGATTGGAGTTTTTGGGGCCGATGTGCAATGCACAACTTGCACAGCCGGTAGTTGCGTCACTGTTTGTTCTCCAAAGCATCCGTTGTTGTTTTTGCTTTGTGTTCTTAACTACCTATATTTGCGATTTATCGCCCACGACGGAAATGTCGATATTTGACGCGGTTCCCCCAGTTGCTCAAATAAATTGTATAACTGCGACTGTGGCTCTCCCTAATTTTTTCCGTTTGGTATAACGAATATTTTCAACAAACTCAGGTTTTTGACATCTTTATGTATATACTATACATACTTAAGGACCATAGCGTTTAAATCGTTTTGGATGTATTTATGCGATTTGAGGAGCCCGTACAAACTGTTTTTTCTTCAAATGATAACCGCCCTTGTTTTTGTTGTAAATTGTTAAGCAGACGATTTTCAATCTTCCTGCAGCGGTTTATTGTTTACAGATAACTTACATACACTTGCTATGTTTCGAGTTTTACAACAGTAAAATTATAATATTATGTATCGAGCTTACAACATGTTATTGTTGTGAACTTTTAAATAAACGATTAAAAACCCATTAATATTACCGTGCAGTATGACGTGCATGTAGCCTAAACAGGCCTACATGATGTAGGCACTTAAAATAATATCAATGTAGGTATCTTATATTATAATAAAAATGTATATAAAATTACAATAATACAATAAATTACAATATATATATATATATATATATTGTAACCATTTTGTTCTTAAATCGATTTCTAATGATAATTATTGTCGATACAGTGATAAAAAAAATCCATAAATCATTTTAATAGATTATTTTTTTAATTAAATGAAACATTATTGTTTTGTTCTGTTTCTGAGTTAATATCATTTCGACGATGTAAAAAGAAACAAACCATATCTATACTGTGGTATTTTCTTTTATACAGCGACTATATCCTCGTGTTTATTACTATACACGGTATTTTGTGTATAATTAAGGTTAAAATCGTGATGTTATTATATATTTTAACAGGTGAGTACTCAAATAATACGAATATGGAAAACTATTCTGTTGCAACATATAACTATAATAACTATGGTAGATAGTTTCCCAGAAAGGTACCTATGCATATTATATAAATTATTATGTAGCACTCGAAGGCGCCACTAAAATAAAATACGTAGAACCTTAATTCGACATTTCTACGAACAGCACGTTAAACATTTAAAATTTATTTGTTGTCAATTATGACATTAATCTCAAGTCTGAACTACTCGTAAGTCATAAATCATAATTTCAAAGTTATTATTTCTATAATCTAATACAATAAAATATTATAATATAAAATACAAATTACCAGAATAATTATTGGTATAAATTAATGGATGCATAATACACCTATCTGTATTTTAAAACACGTGTAAATATTGGATAATAGCTACAACCAGTGGCTATATACCAAGAATTATTCTGAATATTTAATTGGGTAATTATTAGGCGTTTAGGCTGTATAATAAAAATTAGAATCATATATCTAATAAATAGAGTCAATTTGACAAACGCAATTTATTAGTTTAACCTTCTCTTATCGATCATATAATACGGTTTTTCTTTTAATTATCACAAGATTTTTTTTTCTCAACGCGTTTTAAAATTTACTCGCATTTATCCATTTTAATATTTGATGTTTCATAACTTCTTTTCAAAAGTTTCGTTACCGTCTAATATGTAATATAATATATTTTTATAAAGTTTGTCTGAATGTCAAAACTTTGACTGCTGCAGCCTGCAGGACCCTGTTGAAAAGTATATCGGTTCGTTCTGACATGTCAAAAATAATAAAATATTTTTAGATGGAGGTACACGTGTGGTTTATTACCGAACGAAATTGATTACGTAGGTACCTACTAAAATATTATTATACATACAAACACCTACACAGTGGCTTACAGTTACCCTTCACAGCTCATTATTGAAAATACAACCTATATTTATTTTAGGTCGAATGAATACCTACGGTATTAATTTCGTGGGCCGAAGAATAATCGAAGGGTCGGCAAGGGAATAATAATTTGCGCGTGCATAAAGCTGTAAATAATTTCCGATTCCTCGAAGCTTTCGTGTATTATAATAATATGTTGGCTGTGTTTTTATTGGCAGTCCTGCAACTATAAATATTGCACACCACAGTCACTCAAGTACTTAATATTCATTGTTGTCCGCCTTTTGTTAGTATAGTCACACCAATACACACACACACACACACACACGCCATTGAACCTTGATAATGAAAATATAATGAAATATCGAATTGTATACAAGTGTACGTATACATAACAATATTGCTGCATTTGAACGTTATTTCGACCATGAAGAAAATTGTTGACCATCGTGTACTACATTTTCGTGCTGACGACGATAATATTATTTTTCTTTTTCTCTGCGTCGAATAAAAGCTAATAATAATCTTATTTTCGAGGGGCGTATTCGTTCGTCAACGATGGACTGTCCACATATTTTAATTTGCACTCGCACTCGAGCGCTTACATATTTTATATTCCGAGACATATAATATTCAATATTCGCCAATCTTCAGCTGTCAGAGTTATACATAATATTTTATTTATATATGTCGTTTTTTGGTGTGCGTTTTTTTTCTAAGTGCTTTTAAATATTCATATTTTTTTTTATATATATATAGCACTGGCCGTGTGTTGAAAACAGCCTTTGTGTGCCGTCGACTTGACACATTTTAAAATTATGAAACTATATATAGAAGGTACCTATGTTATACGTATAAGCATATACAAGTATCATGTCTATATATATTATACGCTTGTAAAATCTGAAACTCGAGAATAATTAAAAAGAAAAAAAGTTGTTAAAGTGGTTCAGTGGTTGTGATCGTTATTCGCACAAAAGTCCCATCGAAATAATAATATGTAAGAATCCGTTCAACTACAACTGCAGCAGTGTATACACACGCATACCATACGACGTTCAAACTGTTCAAAGATTTTTTAACGTTTTCATTTCCGCGCTTTACAGAAAAAAAACTACTTACACGCAAGGCACATTTTTTATTCGTCCATGACGATAAGATATATGGAAACGTTTTCAGAGACGTCATTGTCTCTTTTGGGAAAAGTGTGCATGCGGCATCTTTCGTATATGTATTTGATTTGATTATCAGAGGGCATTTTATTGTATTATACTGCACATTAAGTTTAATCATTCAAACTCTGTTTTCATTAGATATACTGTATACCTGGGTCTATACTATACATAGTATCTGGTCAATGGAAAATTATAACCACTGTAGTCTTAAAAGATATATTATATTATCATTAATTAAAAAATAAACGAAAATATTGAAAAATCCTGCAAATGGGAACTAATATATACACACACATATTTAACGCTTACGGTCAGTATTAAAATTCAAGATCTTACAAAAATGCAAGGAACTAATGAAAACCTATTAGCACGCCATTTAGATGAATGTTGTTATTATTCGATAAAAAAAACAATCACTCAATAAAAAATTCAACAATTTGTTCACACAATTTTTGGAAGACGTAAAAAAAATGTATACCCAAGTATCCCTATTATAATTTAAAATGATATCTTTTAGAATCTGAGTGGAACGATGAATGTATTGATTTTACAATGATGTGTGTGTTTTTTTTTTTTTTTAATTTTTTTTTTTTTGGTACGATGGTTTTTAATAATATTTTTATTTTCAATATCACATACATTTGAAAACGACATAGGTTCTATAATATAATAAGTAGCTTATATTATATTTCCCATATTAAATTTTATTTTTTTTCGATACGCACTAAAACTAAACATGCCCGACAGGTCACAATACATTGCTAAGCAATAATTCCATATATCGTGAGTGGTATTCGTTGTATATGACATATGTGTGTGGTATATAATATTATTATGTGATCGTTGTCGAAAAGTTGTACCACGGTGGTATTGCTGGTCCTCTTATAGTGGCGCTGAACAAGCAGTTTCCAGGTCTGGTAGATCCGAACAAATATTAAGGGTTGTTGGGTGGTGTTAGAGATTAGAGCATTATACTAGTAGTGAATTTTAAAAGGGTGTTATCACTATATGGTTATAAAATTATTGAAATATTAGTAGTGTGTTTCCAAACACGTTTGTTGTATTTAAAATTGGAGTAACCCTTCCTGTATCAAGTGTCTCTACTCAACGATAATTTTCAAATCACATGATTAATTAGTTAGCCATCCACGTGGTTTTTTATGCGTCATTCACTCGTTCGGGGTAAACATTTTGCCCATTGTTTTTTTAACTACCTATAGTACATTTAAAAAAAAATTAGGGCTGGTGAGATCAAAGTCCCCCTCGGTATTGTAGTGATTTAACGGGGGTGGTGCAACATTTTTGAGTGTTGACCCGTTCACAATGAGTGCTACTCAAGTGCCAGTAAATAATTAAATATATAACCGAGTTTGCACACCTCATGATATTAAAAAAAAACGATATCATAATGATAACGATATTGCGAATTCCGCGTAATTATTATTATTGTGTTCTGAGGAGGAGCTCTCAAACCGAAGAACGCCGTCGCTGCGTCGGATATCGTCCAACAATAAATTATCTTTATAATTATGTATCACACCGTATTATACCCCGTTGTCTCGTGGTACCGTTGTACGCGAAATGCCGAAATCCGTCGTACGTTACGTTTGTATATCCTCACAACATAATCATATCATTAATCTCGACATCATCATAATATTTCGTTGGATCGCACAATAACAACGTACTAGTAATACGAAAACTCTCACGACCGGTCGTCGCGTTTCCGGCCGAGATGCGCATAAAAAATATAAAATATTATCACGGTCGCTGTCGTTTGCCCGAGAAAATCCGTTGGCAGCGGCGGCGGGCTCGTCTGTATTTCATATGTATTATACATTAATATATTATTATTAAATACAACGCGATTTCCCCTACCGCCGCCCGAGTCGCAAGCGTACCTGGAGAGGGCATTGACAGCCGCCGCCGTCCGTCGCCGCCACAGTCCAGCGAAAAAATATAAAACAAGCGGCGGCGGCGGCGGCGCGCAATACCGCTGCTTTGTGCGGTCGACGCCACCGCCGGACGTCGTCGGTCGGTGAGGAGGTCACGTGAGGTTATTTTTTCCGAAACGTTCGAGTTTTTCTTGGTTTTTCTAGCCAGAAATCTAACCTAAGCGACAAACATTTACCTATATAAAAGCTAAAAAAGTATTATAAATACGACGTTACATCCCCCCTACCCCGGAAAAAAACGAAAGAAAATCACTCCGAGTAACGCGACCACTGTTGTGCAGTAATAGGTATTTGTGTGTGGCCACTATATTATCGTAATAGGTATTTGTCTATGCGTTGCCCGTCGTGTGCGGATCTCGATGTGTTTTCTCCGGTATTATACCTACTCGAATACCGTTGTTGTGTAATTATTAATACTAATTGTGTGTGAATTTTTTTCAACTTTTCCTGTCCGCATTAGGTTCCGTTTGCACTCGTACATACGTAATATACCTTAGTAGGTATACCTCACGAGAGTTAATTCACTTTTGGAAACGCGTATGAAATACATTATAACGCCGTTGCGTATACAAACTACAATGACACGACCGAAGGCCACTCTTCTAAATAATTTTGTAAAAGAATAATTAAAATAAATATATAACTTATACTTTAACATAATATAATATTATTAATTATTATACTATAATTCCATTTGTGTTAGCTTGGTATACTTTCAATAATTAACTTCACATACCAACACCAGTAATATCGTGTGTTCGCGTAAAAATCATCGCAATATAGTACAATTATAATATTATAATCGTATTATTTTGTGTTTTTGTTCCGACTTCGAGCACCACAATAGTATTAACGATACACGCAGTGTCAATGAACGCTTCGACCCATAATATTATAATAATAATATCTTTCCGCGGTTTATTGGAAAATAATTCGTCGAATTTAAAATTATTGATCACTAATTACTCACCATAGTGTTTTGTTTACTTTTGTTTGCATATTGCAATATTATAATCTACCATACACTTAGTTAAAAAAAAATCGTTATAATTTATATTACTGCACTGTTGTTATAACTTATAAGTCACAATAAAATATACATTAATCAGCGAACAATTAACTCGGTTTATAATTATATTATTTTAGCGATTATCTCGAGTTGTTTTATCGTTAAACTACACGTTCGTATTTCATAATACCGAAGGTATTCAATAATGTTGTTCTAAACCAGCCAACATGAACTAAGTAGTAGCGATTAATGTTCTGTATAGGATTATGTTGTTAATAGCTGTTTACATAGACTCGAATGTTATAGTATATTAGTTTGTAATAAGTTACTATTATAATAAACAATTAATTACACGCTTTTATTTATTTTTTTGTTTTGAACTCGTAATCGTAAATATTGTACGAGATCATTCCCTGCCGACATAGACAAACATATTGACGCATATTCTAAAACAATATATTTCTACAAATTTTTAGCTTTTTTAATAATCACAAGTGATGTATGATGCACGTGTGAATAATATTTGAACAATATAATATTAATACGTTTAATGTATATAATATTTGCCCACCGTAGTAATATTCAGTGTTGGTAATCAATTTTATGAAAATAAAACACTATTACTAATTACTATACATATGAAATCGGTTGTTATTGGTTTTAAACTGCTTATGGTGTGCTTATGCTTATGGCAAACATAAATTTAACAGATATTCAGATTCAAATACAAACAGTATGAACTGCCTAATAATGTTGTGCTCGAATACACAAACAATCAATATACACCTTGAAGTTTTCTGCGTGTTATTATTTCGAAAATATTGAAAAACAGCCGTCAGCGTACCTCTATTATAATGTAATTATTATGAATTTATAGCTTTGAATAAATATTCGAATTAATATTCGAAACCGGCCGGACTCGGGGATTTATTGCGAAACGTCTCTGGCGCCTTAGTTGGCGCGTCGTAGCTGCCGGCCCACCCATCGAATGACACAATTATTTAAAATTTCCCCTAAAAAATAATGATAATATTTTACTCGTTCGTATATAATACAGAGTTCGCCGCAATAAAAAATGTTATTCGAATGCTAGTGAATCTCCTCTTTTGAATGTTTTGTACAATATTGAACTTGCAGTGAAGTTTAACGAATAAACTGAAATGCTAAACAATATGTAATAATAATATTGGTTTAACTCTGCGTGTACATACCATAATATAGGTATACACGTATTACTATTTCGTATAAATTATTATATAGAAAGAATAATATCAATACCCGGCAATATAATAGTAATAAAATGATAGCTTCTATCAGATGACCTTTATTTGGTGGCACATGACAGTTTTCGGTGCACTGCTGCACACGCCGTCTCGATATATAATCGTAATAATATATTCATACGTATTATATTACTATAATATATATATATATGATATGTATTATAATATGTATGTGTATGCATTATATTAAATTATTTCCGCTGTGCACGTTCCGACAAAAACATATTATATATAATATATCACACACGCAGACTTGGGTTAAATACTTTCAAAATAGTATTCTAAATACATTTAAAATACGTTTTTTGTTTCAAATATTAAACCAATGGTAGGTACTTTTCTTCGGTTAAATTTGGAAATTAGTGCCACCATATTATTATATTATATAATAATTCTAATGTCGGGTTGCATGAACAATCATTAAACATTTATTGAATCAGTAGTGAGCTAATGAACCCTTAAACATGATTTAGTGGCCCATGATTGGTCCATTAAATTGTATTGAACCATTAAATTAATTAATTTTTCATGCAATCCGACGTATATATATATATATATATTATATATATATATATATAATGTATAATTTAAGTTGTTGATATTTGATTTAAAATGTGTACAATATTGTAAAAACCAGAAAAACGAGGAATACAATTAGGTATTGTAATTTTATTAAATCTTACCGTATACTACCCAAGACTGCATACACGAAAGAAGTTTGACTTTCGACCGCATGTGCCGTCGTCATGGTAACGAAGTATATATTCGCATAATATTTTCTTTATGAAACAGAGAATTATATTTAAACGTTAAAGGTATTATAATATTATCGTTTGCTATAATATTATGCTATCGATGTTCAATCATATAGTATTGGACAGTATAATAATGTTATCACTTATAACGTTATTATAGCGGTTTAATTAGGTGTGTGGATATATAATATTTTAATACTTTATTTTCTTCAGTACTAACCGACACCGTCGAACGTCGTTCCTTTATACTTACGCGGATTTCGATTCTCGGAGAGTCCCGCTAAGTATATTATAATCATTATTATAAACTCTGAGACTTTGAGTTATAATATTATTATTAACCGATATTATATTGTACATAGCCCGACTGACTACGCAGCGTTTGCAGTTTTCCGCGCGTGTTCCGAGCGTACACCAATTTATTCCGGTAAGTCCAAAACGGCTGCTGTTGGGATCCGGATTTCGTATTCGTTCGGGACGCCGTTTCCGAAATTAGGCACACTTACATATTCTCTTCTGTACGATCGTACTTATTGTATAATATTCATTATACGAATGCTATACTACAATGTCACCACATCGAATCGTGCAGCTGAGGAATGGTGATTGGAGGGGTGAGGGGTAAGTCACCGTATCCCTCCCCTCCCCTCCCCGCCCGTCGTGCTCCCAAGTATTGTCATAATCGTGTGCGCGACATGCCTCACTAAAATCGTTCTTTTTACACGGTTAAAATAATTTGAATTCGAAATTTTACGACATGAACCACAGGCTCAAGGAGGGGGGGAGGCTGACATCGCATACTGTTTCGGCTACTTCGACTACGACGACAAAGAGACACACTTGTTCGTCGTCGTCACTCGTCGTAATGGTTTCCTTTGTAAAATGGTCCTAATGATGTGCGCGGCCCGTTTGTGGTAAATAATATTCGTCATTTCCGTAGTTCCGTCTCGGCCGTGGCCAGGAAACAACAATACTGCAGCGGAATGCAATATTGCATGTATATAAATACATAATATAAGCATATATACAGGGTGTAACATTAAGACCGGGCAGATGAAATAACTTTTGTTCTAATAAACATTTAAAACAATTTTTTTTTTGTATATAAATTAAAGTCACTTGCTTTACACGTATAGTAAAAAAAAAAAATATTTTTATTTTTGAATACTGCAGTAAATGAAATATTGGAAATACTGGAAAAATTCAAAATAGTAAATTTGTAAATCTGATTATAAGAACAATTTTGATAGTAAAACATTTATCTAAGTCAAGTAGGTAGTTTATCTTTTAGAATTTTTAAAATTCAATATTTCTTTGAGTAAACATTAATTTAGAAGGTATAATATGCTTATATAATAACTTTTTTCAGTATATTATTTTTGGGAATTTCTCAACATAAGTATATTTCTTAAATTATTTATTAATCAAATAAATTTCACAATTTTTTTTAAGTAGCATCATTTGTTTTTTTTGGCATGCCTTCTTGTTATACCTACTTTGTATATATATTTATTTATTTTGACTGTCATAGACGATCTGTACGTTATGTTTTTTTAAACAATAAATATATTTTTTGTTCGTTTAATAAAGCCAAATCACTCATTATAGTGACACTTTCATCCATCCAATTTTACTATGTAGTATATACTAAGTCGTGGCACCATTTTCTTTTGAGACGTTTGGCAGGGTTTTCAGACATTTATTCCTAGCCGCATACCTATACATTTGGATTTCAGTGATTTATGAGCTGGAGTGAGGAGTGGTAGTGACAATATATATAGACGTATATAATATACTACATTATACGTCATGTATATAAATATCAACCTCTATATGCATCATATTGTTAAAATGTTGAATGATGTCAAAATTAGCCAATGTGCGCATTTTGTATATTCATAAAATCCATTTGCTTTATAATATTAACTACCTGTAACATATATTCGAGAGTGTATACAACTGCAGCTGCAGTGTGTTGGACGGCTGGTTTCCTCGTAAACATCATGCACGGTCGATAAAAAATAATCGCAAGCCAGGAAAGTCGAGTCGATTTTTCTCACGAGGTCCATGCGTTAATTGTGGTGTACCTATATAACTATTTCAAAACGTGCATATTTCTGCAAACTCCGTTCTTTACATATATTACAGATACAGACAGCAGGATATAATATATAAAAAATAAACCCACGAATCGCGTGAAAACAGTAGTCTATGCCCGTCAACCCGTTCACCACCACTCGATACCTACCTACCTATATTATATCACAAAGAAATCTTACATTGCATAATTTACATACACTGCACCGGTCACCGCCACCACACAATAATATTATGATAATTGCACTCAGAAAGCTGCACACCGTCTGCAGTTTGTCGACCGACGAAACGCAGGTGGTGGCAATAGCTGTTTCGTCCGATGCCACCGTCATAATAATTATAGTCCGTCGCCTGTCCGCAAATTATATTGTAGTGTAACCTGCTGCAAGCTCGTGTCAAAATATTATACTCTTATAGCTTACGGGCATCAGCTGCTGGAGTGAGTATAATATACTCGTATACAACTTCTGGTGCCTGCCTATATATACAATATGAAAAATAGCTTTTATTGGATCGCCAACCATCTCCCCCCCCCCCGACTTGTAAGTATATAGGTGGACCTACCTATACGTGGACGACAAGTCGGCCGTCTCGCTGTAAAATGTTCGTTAATATACATTTATATATGTGCAGCGATAAGACACACCGTGTAGACACGCACCTGCCCGGTGACGGTGTCATTCGTCCGTGACTTTGGCGCTGCAATAACGACGCGACGGACCCGAACACGCGGTTGTGAAATAAAATCAAGGGCGGCTGGCTGGCTGGGCATCGACATCGTTTTTTTGACACCCACGACGACGTGTTCTCTCCACGATGTTTTATTATAATCCAGTGGTGGTATTTACGTGGGGGCAGATGGACTTTCATGGCCTTGCGGACCATTTTGCAGTTTCCCCCGGTATCTATAAAATATAATGCAAACATGCGACACAATACTATTTGCTTATATTATACGATCATGTTGTCAACATTTTTCGATGTCAAAACTCATAACTCGATTTTCGCTTTCGATTGTAATGTCGGATGAATCTCGATAGACCTATAGTTATTACCACCGTCTTATCACTATATTTTGGTTATATGAGTATATTACGAAGTTGACAAGTTTTTACAATGTACGGAGTTATCGTGTCTATATTTTGTCCCATTATCTTTTTTCAGCCCGCATCCTGTAATATTATACCAGAATAATATCTATTCGTTAAAAATTGCAACGCAACACAACAATTATTTTATAGGTACTTCGTACCTAAGACCTAACAATACTTTTATAACAATATTATATTATGCATACTTCCTCCAACTAGTTTTTTAAATGCTTCACGTCCACTTAATTCACCAGATCTGTATGAAAAATTAAACATAAATGTATAATGTTATTATTTATTATTTTTATTATTTTCAAATGTCTGATTAGGTCTAAGTCACACGTTGCACGTTTAGAGAAAATAAGTACCTACTATGATGTTGACTATTTTGTTAAAAATGTTAAACTCAGTTTTAAAAGATTTATTTATATTTGAGTACAAACTGTATACGATGATATACATTGGTAGATATAGATTAAGTTATAAGACCTCGTTAAAGTCGTTCCTCGAATTTTACTTTGAACTTTTCGTAAAGGAAATTGAATTACTCGAAATCAAATCTGTTACTAACTACATGACATAGTTGCAACGTATATAGTATACCTCATTAATTATTAATGCATTTTTTAGAGCTCATAGACTAAAAAAAATAGAAAAAACTATACAGATTTTGCAAAATAAATTAAGGTCCATTATTTAGATCGATTCGACATGAAATTCGACCGTAGGTATAAATGCGTATTCTTTCGATTTCTGCAGAAACATGATATCTACACATTATATTATGTTAGGGATATAATCTTTTGGTGAACAATATCCTATTCAATGAGGTGAGCACAGAGAGTTCGCTATTATACGGTTCGTTTTGCAGCCTATGTATTATTATTATACATTATAGGTGGCCGAATAACGAAGCCCTTTAAGTGAGCGTCTCTATAGTTTTTCTTTGTTTCGACTTCTGTATACGGTGCACAATACGAACGCCGTAAAACGACCGCTAAAAGGCGAATGCTGCTGCGGAACAATGCGCACACGACTTTATTTTTGGACCCATTATTACAATACAAAAAAATTGGCCAACTAATACCGCATATAATAGTGCTTATATCATGTGTAATATAATAAATAATAATATATAAGTATATAACTGTGTGTGTGTGTATAGATCGCATCGCGTAGAACAATAGCTTGTCGAGGCAGGCGTACGAGAGCATAATAGTAAAGTTTTAACGGGAAATAAATCGAACGGAGGCGTAGGGTCAGTACCTAAAATGTTATATAATATATTATTATATTATTAATATTATTGTTATCTATTCCGCAAACGAATTTCGAGGATAGAAAACATTATAATTGTTCGTCCGTGTGTGTGCAGGCGTTGCTTCGATTTATATAAATATTTTTTTTTTTATTAATTATCCCGCAACATAGGCCATTGGGAGGAGGTGGAACTGTAGATTTTTGGAACACGTGGGTTTATATATTTATTATATATATATTATGTACATTATAATAAGGTACCTACATTATCTATGAATCTTTGTGATTTCACGGTTATCTCACACTAGTTGCAATATAACACATAGATATTATATGTATATAGGTAATGAAATATTAATAATTCCTTCAGCGTGTATCGCGACGAGATAATATATAATTATAATACAGTTGCTGTCTAATGATTTTGTCAAAGGGAGATATTATATAGTTGGAATTTCCTAAGATGCACACTTTGATCATTAAGAACGTAATATTCAAGGATGTAAGATAAATGTATTAATTTAAAATATAATTTAAAAAAGGTTAGGTAGATATGTAATATTTTTGAATTCAAGGGCGGCGGACTCCGGTCGGCCCGAGAAGGTCAGGAAGAAGTCTTAATTGTTAATGCAAAATTTAAAATGCTTGAACGGGGTAAGTCGGGGAGCTGTCCCGTCTGCCTCCCATGTATATATTAATTTTTGATACCGTCAGTAAACGATGGCGGCGCCGCGGAAGCAATGCGAAAGCAGATCCCGCGGCGTCGTCGGTTAAAACAGGAAAAAAAAAAAAAAAAAAAAAGATATGTAATATTTAAAACAATATTGTAATTCAATTATTATAGATGTTATAATTAATTTAATTTATCTCATTATAAATATTGAATAAAACCTATGTGCATACACAGCCCCCCCTCCATACCCTCACTGTTGTAATATTAGTTCATCGCTTGAGTGATCTTACTGTTGAGCTGATTCCAACGTCAGTCTGTTAGTGCAATAGTGCGACCCCTCTGGCCTCTATAGAAGTACATACGTTTTCAGTCACAACGAACTCGTCTACACACTTGTCAGACTAGCTCTGAACTTCTCATATCAACTGCCACATCTGTCATCCTGATTCGCTGTCATTCTCCATTTCTCCCTTTACCATATAATATTATTATATTATTTTTTAGATGTTTTGCTTGGTAAATTCGTTTTGTGGTAGTATATTTTGTGATAATTCGACTACGGTGATTATATTATAACAACTGCTGCAGTTATTAACGGATGGCATCGGACCATAATAATATAATTTATGTCGTTTATATTGCCGGAAAATATAACAACAATTATAATAATGGCGACCGCCTGCCTGTAGCAGTCGTCGCGCATGGATCGACCACGTGTTTTTTAGCGGCCGCACGTGCCATTGGGCATTGGCTGCCGTGGAAATTATAATTTATATGTACCCGGACAAATTTTTAATTAATATTAAAGTATATTTTAATAAATCAGTCGATAGTACGAGATACGATCGTCGCGCAAGTTACAGATGCGAAAAAACATATCGAGTTTAAACAGATAATAATAATAGTAATAATAATAATAATAATAATAATAATATATAAAATGTGCAGCAGGCGAGATCACACAGTCATACGCCAGAACGTCGTCAGCATACGCGACACGACGATAAAACATTTAGAAGGTGGAAGTAGAGAAATTTTGGCAGAGGTTATGGAATAATAATACTCCAGAAACAAATAGAGAGTGATATACCCAAGTGGACTAAAAAAAGAACAGCAGAACTGCCTTAAGATGGAATATAGTCGCGTCAAACAGACATCCGCGCGCAGATAATCTTCAAGAGCAGTATACGAGCACACCTCGCCCGTTTTCGTATACTTAATCTCCGAGGACCAGTGACTGGCACGCGAAGTTTATATTAATATCGCCATGCGAATCGTTTTCTGTTATGAAATAGCACAACCTAGAATCGCGTCACGGATCTATATTATACCACGGTAACCCGGCAACCCGCAACGGTCGAAGAACGGCGAACGAAAAATCACAACTACGATCTGCGTTTCTAAAACAATCTGCTGATCTATAAACTAACATTAGGTATACTTATATTAATACTTATGCATATTATGGGTACCAAAATTATTGAGAGTACTATTCAAATACCTAGTATGTTATAACTTTATTTCATAACTTAAATCACCATATATTATAAACTAAACTATGTATATTGTATACAGTGGAACCTCGATAACTCGAACTTCTATAACTCGAATTTTCGACAGATTCGATTTATCGAGGTTTCACTGTATAACCTATATTGTTATTATTATTATTATGTCATCTCAGTAGACAAACAAAAAATGTATTTAATTATGAATGCATGGCGATTTCCGGACCGCGGGTGTGCAGAGTAAGTGTGTGACGGCGACCCCAAGCACAATGCCGAAAAGATACTTATTACGACCTGCGCGTATGATATTATTATTATATTATTATCTGACGCTGAAACAAAGAATCCGTGCGGGCACGGAGCCAGGTGGCCCGACTGTGTTTTTCAACGAGAAATCGTACAATACAACATAATATTATATTAATATTATTAAAATAATACCGTCTATGCTGTAGGTATTGTGATGATGGGCACCGTGTTTTACATTTTATTATCATTATAATCATCATATTAATTCTTCCTGGAGTAGGAAGTGTAGCTAGGTGATACGCCGATGTGTTTTTTTGTATTATATAATATTATCTATATTATGTTTTGTCCCCTCGTTGGTTCTATTTCTAAAATAAAAATTCTATTCAATCAGAATCGTACACGATTTTTACTCATTGCACTAAGTATCGCGCGTGCGACGGACTATTGTTTTGCTTCAGAAGCCAATGAAATGTTAATGACATATTATATACACCCGTTACAGGCTACAGCACACCACCGCGTATAAGGTATAAGATATACTATAATTTATACGTCTGCGTATATACATATTATCATATTGTGTATAATACAATAATATGATCAGTAATCGACGCGCAACGCTACCGTCTTAATGTCTTATTTACAGCCGTCTTATATATAGTTTGTATAGGTACTCTATAATAATATTATTATCGAAGAACAATGTGCACTCGTGATCGTGACTGTTATCGTGGTTTTCATGACTGGAGTCGTAGGCGAACGTATTATCTTATATTCGTTTAAACACAATTTTTGACGACTCGTCACTCGAGGGGGCCCACACCAATATGTATACAAAGTTTCACCATTAGCTAGCTGCGGATACCTGCAAGTCTAAATGGATGACGTGCTGTGACATCGACATTTCTTATGATATGTACATTGTACTTATATAATTTAATATAATATTGTTTATTTAAAAATCCTTATCGTATAACTTGATTGATCAATATATACCTTCAATGAAAATATAATACGACTATAAATCATTGGCGTACGCATGGGGAGCTGGTAGGTCTACATATACTGCAGCTGAACGCAGGGCCTATTTCTGCCGGAAGTATAAATGATAAATACTACTGTTATGCTGGTATAAGGTCTATGGTTTTGTCACAGTCATCAATTTAGATATTAGAGGTTTAATGTCCATAAATTATTAATGATATTGTTTTTTAAATCAAACATTTTTCATAACATTTGTGTGTATTTGTAACATCTCTCTCATTTCTTAGCATGGTCAGTTTAGAACCCTATAATGGCCATACTACACTGTACTGTAGACAGTCTCCCATGGGAGGATTCAGAAGAAACGTTCCTGGAACGACTGGTGTGGGATGTGGATGTATAGTAAATGTAGCCTAAATGTATAATGACATAGGAATATAATGTTCCAAAGACCGGGTAAAAGGTATAAAAGGAGCTTAAATGCGTATTAAACGAAATAAAATCGGCAATACACGTTTTCTACATGATTATAGAACTTTAATATTGAAGCCAGGTGCAGGAAATTATCGTTTTAATAGCAATGTGTGGGCTCTCAAGCGTTCGAACTAAATCGACCAATCGTGTTTAAGCTTTATATGTGCAGTATAAATTTCACATTTCTTTAAAACATTCATTTCGTAATTTGTAAGTTCATCCCATCGATTTATGGGCTTATATTTCTATTAAAAATTCCTATCCCGTGTCAGATTTTACATAGCGTTTTATTATGGTCTTTAGGAGAAAAAATTGTTTTCAATGTATATTAATGGAGAGGATTTCGGCACAATACGCCTGGGCACGTGTTGTATACTACAAGGAACTATGGTATAAAGAGTATATAAGCTGGGTAAAATGTGGTACGGAAACTGAATTCAAAATGAAAATATCAAATAATAATGTAACCTAAGTCTTCTTTCGGATATTATGTAAAAAAAACAGCTGAAACTCGTAGAATAAAAAAACTTATTTAGATTTAGTTTTTAATATTATAATTCTGACCTAGTTTTATTATTTTATTCAATTTATCGTTGCGTCATGACTATTATAGTTATAAGAGAAAACAAATCTAGGTAACATTTCTTGTTCAAATATTAATGCATGTTATTATTGATAATAGGTACATGAATTATTAATTAGATCAATTAACTTTTCTAGATTTATTTCATGATATTGATTCATTAGTTTATTTTTAAGAGGAAAATTATCATTATACTGGTTACTACATTTCTATTTTTTTAAACCATAATAAATATTTAACCTTTGTTATAAGTATAATTGGAGATATTTTATATTTGTATATTACATATACGACTGTATAAATAAAAATGATAATTAACAGACTGATTTACTGATTTAACGTTTATTTTATTCAAATTGTATTAGTGAATAGTGACCCGTCCAGACACTATAATCAGTTTTTAAAATAAAATATTGTTTGTAGGTACCTATCCAACAACAATTTTATCAGAATAGCTTACAGAAAACGTAATTTAATCACGTTAATTTTTGTTCTCAGGCTTTTATAAGGCCTACATAAGATAATCCACTTTAAAACTCTACAACGTTCATTTTGTTTTTTGATCACGAGTAGAGTTGTACTACAATTCGAATGTTAAATATCTTTCTACTCTTAGAATGCTATCGAGATTGTCCATCTCCACGTGCAAGACAAGTGCCCATGTCGGTTTAATGTGCCTGCATTATAGGAAACACTAAGTATCAATTTATATACAAAGAAAAAATAATGGGAAATGTTTGTAAACACTGCATTTGATTTCAATTATATGAACAAGAATAAAACCCGTATTTAAATGATAAAACTGTACAACTGCATAATTATACTATATTATTATGCACATTGCACATGCATTTATCGCAAATATGACACGCTGCATTTCCCGCTGCTTATAATATTATAATAATTGTCCACTATAGTCGCCAACTGTAGCAAGATTTCACTGTGCCAACTTAAGTACGTCGTGTAATATCATATATTATAAATAAATACTGCATATATAGCGCATACAAAAATAATAGGCATAGTACTTGAATTTTTTACAGTCTATTTGAATCCGATTTCAAACGGTTTATATTTAGTCCACAAACTCGAAAGTTTAGGACCAAAAAATCTTTGAGTTATGTACCTAAACGTATTTGAACTGTCCGCTTTTCAATCTAGAGTAGAATCGTCTTATTTATCCATCACTTATATGCAGCGTTGTTCGTGTCGCATTTCAGCAAAGTCCTGAAAAAATTGATCGAGCTTACTTGAGGGTTGGGATAGTTGGTTTATCCTTGGGTAGCGCAATAAATTTAAATGTACTTACATGTTATTAAAATCGATACTAGACTCGCGTATGCTAGTCCGAAATTTTCCTACCAAGTACACATTGAATAATATTTTTAAAAAAAAACACACACACACACACAAACGACACGACGCAAATATAATATTGCATCGGTTGTTTACACTGTGCATACATAAACATGTTATTTTTTTTATTTATGAACTGCGCAGAACAGCAGCTTATTAAAGCAAAATATATTTTTGCACAGGAACGTTATAATTTATGTAATTTTTGTTTTGTTACATTTCAGTTACACTGGATGCATTTGAACTTCATGTTTCAACCCGTAACCGAGTACCGCTGACTAGAGCATCATCATGGTCAAGACGTTTCAGGCGTATCTGCCGGACTGCCACAGGACATACTCTTGCATTCACTGCAGAGCACACCTGGCAAATCACGACGAACTTATATCCAAGGTATAGTACTAGTGGTAAGTTAGAGGGGAAGACGATAGGGACGAGCGGAGAATGTCGAAAAAGGCAATATGAGTTTAAAGAGTGAACTAAGAGGAGGAATCTTGTAACATGATGCAAGTGATGCAACGGTGTATATAATAATACGACAGCAATACGATTATAACGTTGTAGTAATTATTACTTGTAATATCGTATTATATATATTTATTAGTTGTAAATAAAATCAAGGTTTTATTTTCAAGACCAAACCATATAAATACTGTGTCTATACATCTATCAGTACGTCATCTACTCGTTTATTATGTCATATTAATAGTGCCATAAGTACTTATGATTTCTAGTGTGGTTTGGTCATCAAAACAATATTTACATTCGTAGTTCGTTTTAAACACTTGATAACTCCAATAGACCCGTGGATTTATATTATAGTCACGAGTGTACATCGTATATACATATATATATATATATATAAACTACACGGGTTGCTTAAAATCAATAAACTGTACATTGTATATATATATATATATATATATATAAATAATATCCTATATTATATTATATGGTTGGAGTCATCACATTGATTTTAAGTGTAGTCTCCACCCGAACCGAGAAAATGAGAGTTGGACGATAGAAATTTAAAAACCCATTAGGAATATTTTTCGAAAGGGTATTTCATATGGTTTTTAGTTTAAAAATATTATAAGCAGGCACCTACGTCCGTTGTATAGTGTTTTGTATGCGTTTTACGAAGTCGATAAAGTCGATTGCTGTAACGACCGTTCTGCAGTAATGCGCATTTTACACACATCATACACATGTGCAGCGTGTACATTATTTACTCACAAAAATACATATTATTCGATATTTTTAGTGTTCCGCACTTCTGTGCGTGTGTAATAATATTATAATATGATATATTAGCCTGGATGGTATTTAAATCTGAGCGTAATAATTCATTATAATAATCTCGCGAGCCGTTGGCATTTGTTTAGAAAGTCACGAAAAATAAGCATAACATATTATAATATATTATTATATACATTTATATATACATACATACCATTTCACATCGTGGAACTCGTGTATTTTTTTTTATCCCCAAAACGTTTTTCAACCGGTTATGTACATGCGATCGTGCAAAACGGTGCAGGGCCGACAGTTTTTCGATTGTAAATTTTTTTATTTCTCACACCCGGGTTACGCAAAAACGAGATAATAATAATAACAATAATATTAATGTGCGCTCGTGGTGTGTGCTCGCGCATATATTATTGTTATTATTATTGTTATTTAAAGCTCGCGATACGGCGATACTCGGCCAGCGGACCGGAAGCAAGCTGATACACGGACGGTAGTATATATATATTATATGTACGTGCTGATTACATATTATGTATTCCGTGGGTATTCGATAGTATATACGTATTATACTAATTTATATGTGTGTGTGTGTGTGTGTGTGTGTGTGTGTGTGTGTGTGTGTGTGTGTGTGTGTGTGTGTGTGTGTGTATGTGTATGGCTGTTATTATTGGGGGGGGGGGTGCTTTCACTTCCCTCTGCTGTCTCTCTCCGTCTCGCGGTCCGCTGCGGTGCTGCTATTTATTTTTCTTTATAATATGCACCCGCGTTAAATCTCGTATACTATTACTACCTATATCCATTGCGAAATGTCCTCGTTCTCTCCTCCTGCTGCTGTATGCTGATCGTATTAAACTCTCCGTCGCCGTCGCACTCCGCGTACACCCTGTCCGCACTCCACAGCTGCAGCTATCTCCACCGGTGTGGTTTGTCTCCTCTTGTCGTTTAGTGGGTGCGCGCGTGCGCTCCACCGCGGTTTAACATCGCACTCGTTATAACACAATATAATAATATATTAATAATAATATATTAAATCCATGCTGTGGTTATAACTTATAATAATAATAATAATAATAATATAATGTTCTATTATTACCGGACCAAGTGAACCACACGGCGTGTATTATAAACGCTCCATAATTCAATAATTGTAGATACCTATAATACCTACCTATATACTATTATACTATAGGATCGTAAAGCTGAAATTATTACGTAACATCCTATGACCACATACATCTTATTATGTGTGCTTAAACATATTATGTAGCACACAATATATAAGCTATAACCTACTCCGTTGGCCTCTATTATTTTAACGCACCCAACACTGTCGCATGCACCGAGCGTAAAAAAGTAAGTTTAGCCCGCGATATTGTAAATCTTCCATATACAGGTTTTTGGTTTTCACGAGTTCGACAAAAAATAAAAATTTGAATTTTTCTAACCAAAAAGTAATAATTGACGAAAGTCAAATTAAAAAATATGAATCAGAAAAGGAAGTTATTGATTAGGACAAAGTAGAAGAATATGATGACGTGCTTACTACCCACCTGTATATAAATATAAAAAAAACCTTTTCGAGTCATACTCACCGTTCCTATATACTAATGGGTCACAGCCCACAGGACAATAGGTACACAGTTTAATATTATAGTAAATAATCCTATATAATATACGAGTATATTATCATTTAACATACTATACCTACAGGTATAGTATTTATTATTTTAGAATTCCCTTTGGAAATCCTATATAAATCGAAGATGATACTTTTTAACTTATTTTAAGTTTTAATGTATTTCGTTAGTTTAATTATATTAAGACTGAAGTGTTCTCGTGTTAAAATGTTAATTTTTTTATCTATCACAACCCCACACTGAATATTAACTAATGGGTAATGCCCTGTAACGATAACGCTACTTACATATATGCACACGATGAAACAAAAGAAAACGTCTTCTGTACTCTGCCACACGCGTAGTCTGTATATATATATATACATAAAAACAACAACAAAAACAACAGCTGTTGTAGGAGTACCGGATTGTGGGGTTGGTGGTGGTCGTGGTGGTGGAAGTGCGGGTGACGTTGGTGGTAGTGGTGGTGGTGATGGTGGTGTCGTAGTAGGTCAAAACCAGAGTTACCGTGGTAACGGAGCGCCGGTCCTTGTCGAGGTGTAATATCCTAAGTTGTTCTCCACCCCGTCGATTGTGTTCTTCACCGAAATTATAGTATTTTATAATTTTATCATAAATATATATCAATCCGTGGCTCGAACGAACGACAGTGGTGGCGACGGCATCTCGTTTCATTCGATCGTTATTTTTTGTTTTACGTAAGTATTTTTTTCTCATCTCCGTCAAAACACGAAAAACGACTCGATATTATATCTAAACAATATGTATAATATAGACATATATAATATAGTGCGTACAGAGGTTTATCAAAGCGGTTTTAAATATTATATATTATACAATAATATAATATTATATTACAATATAGGTAATGCTTTTAGCGGATGCCACAGCTTTTCTTTTTATATACTAAATATCGATTTATTCGTGTACGCGCAAAATATTGTCTTTTGTTTTCATAAATATTGCGTTTTAACATCGAGTATTTATTTCCTTACCGAACAATATAGATGTACCTATATATTATTATTATGTACGTTTTACTCTTAAGAATCACGTTTTTTGCGTAGTTATTAAAAAAAATATAAAAACGCCCACCAGTGCATTGCACTTGAAATCCTTCCCGCAGATAACCGTCAGCCGAGTGTTTTCGATTTTATAGTATTTAGGTCGACTGCAAAAAAATCTATTACATGTTTGCTCGTACATTAAAATCTTAGCTCGTACTTAAAAAAGTGCATTAACTACAATGATTGTAATAGGAAAATAAAAAAAAAAACAATTAATTTAAATGTATCTATATTATTATTTTTATTATTATTATTTGTACCATAGACAATACATTTTTACGGAAACATTATAATATATATTATATGTAGGACTTGCGTTTCCTCTACCTTATAGGTACGCGTATAAATCATCAGATTTAAATACGTCATATAACAATATTGTGTAAATGATTGTTATCACATAGAAGTTCAGCTCTAAATTACTTGCGAATAAATATGATATTATCATAGAAATTTCGATTGACCTAGCTATATCCAAACGATATGATATGGTTGTGGGTTTCCGTTTAACCGTAAATAATATAAGTTACTTTATTTTGACACCAGTTTTTTTTTTGGTTTTTATCGCATCAACATTTCCCCATTATAAAATTTTATCACGCTCGAACTCGACATTTTTTTCTGTCAATGGGATGGATTCCAGTTTACAAAACTCGATTCTCGTCTACAAAACTGTACCGCGGCTGCTCGTCTATATATTTTGTTTTCCGTATATTGTACTGATATTGGTACGAAAAATATGGATACAAAAATGAATCCATTTCATATTGTTGCATAATATCCTTGGGCATATTATTTCAGTATCTATGATGTATACGACGCGTATATACATCGCATAATTCGATACAGAAGTATAATATAGGTACTCGTTTAACTAAAACTGGTAGGTATAATAGATTGTTGTAATCCGGATGATATAAATAATATAGTATTATAGTAACATGATATAATATTATGACCATTCAATATTACACAGTTATTTTGATTTTAAATAGAGATTCAGTAGCAGTGTACCTATCTATATATACCATATACATCGTTACGAACATTATGTTTACGTGTAAGAATAAATTAAACATCAACATGACTTCAAATCACTTATACAGTTATACATTATATTCTAATATTATACAAACACGCGCTCTACTGGCCGCACATGCATAATATAACTTTAAATATTTAAAAAACGTTGGATAAACAAAATTATTAGAAGATATTATTGCATTTATTTGTATACTTTGTTAGCAAGGTTAAGTTCATTGTATAGGTATATTAATGATCTGCTTTTATAATATTAGATTATTGATTGAAAAAAAAATGTTCAAATAAAATGCCACACATTATCTATTCTATATTTCTATTTAATTTAATTTATTACAATATATTAAGTGAGATGATAGATGATAGTGATGTATGATGTATTATGTAATATGTCAGTTCAAATTTAAAAATCTTTATCAATATATTAAGATTATTGTTTAGTGTATGTAATTATTATAATTATTAGAAATTATAATCAGTAAAACTTAAAAAAAAACATTATAAATAAACTTAATCGGTCTAATCGATGGTAATAAATTAAAAGAGATTTATGTTATAGATGATTCAGTATGTGACAGATAGTATAAAAAAAATTATAATAATAATATATTACATAATATCATATTGTATGATATATTTCATCTGATTTCTGCTTTTAACTATTAAAAACTGGCAAAAAAATATAGAGTACCTAGTAACTAGTTAGGTATAACTTATATTAAACTATGTATAGAACCAATCAATTTTAACGACTGAATAATAAGGTACCTAAATTACTTCTACTATAGATTACAATTTAAAAGCAACAGAAAACTTCAAATTCTTCGTTCCACGTATTGCAACAATATATTATTGTCCTGTCAGAGCACTTTTCGAGTTTCTCTATATTAATGCGATCCGATCCGTCGTGCTATTTTCACGTGACTACATTGTCTATCGTACGTTCTCTATATTATAATATTCTGTTGTCTGTAGATAACTATTGTTTGCTAGTTTTTTGGTTACTGAAAGAAATAATAATATAGTTTTGCCAAATGTAAACTCCTACACGAATAACCTTTTTACCTGAATCATCATTAAATGTAAACTCCTACACTAATAACCTTTTAAAATTTTTACCTGAAAATCAAAAATATTGTAATCTCCTATATAGAAATTTTTCCCTTTAAAAAATAGGGTAATATTACTTAAATTCACAATTTTAAAGTTAAAAAGCTCAAAATTATCATAACTTGAAAATAATAAATATACATTATTTAATAAACAAACGCTTGAATAGAGCTTGTTTATACGCTGTATGATAATTCTCGAAGGTTAGATTATATCCATATTATATACTATACTATACGACATACGTTCATATCGGCACTTGCAGTACAAAATGTTTTAAATAGATCAGCGATATGGCATCGAATATTGTTGAATAACGATAAAACAAGTCATACAAATATACGTAAATGACTATGAATTAGTATTGTTTTATTGTATTTTTTATTATTTTTTTTTAAAAATTTTTTTTTAAACTTATGTGATTTTGACTATTGTTTTATTATATTTTTCAAATAATTTTTGTTTTAGGATTAAATGATTATGACTATTATTTTATTAACACTTTTATTATCTATATTTTAAAAATTTTGTTTTAAACGTAAATGATAATGATTATTGTTTTATTAACATTTTTATTATATTTTTCAAACCATTTTTATTTTATGTGTTAATATATTGCAAGACTGATATTTTTTACAGCAATACGAGCGGTATTAATTTTTTGTAGGAGTTAACTATCTTTTATAGGAGTTAACACTATCTTTTGTAGGAGTTAACACTATCTTTTGTAGGAGATAACACTACATTTGTAGGAGTTTACCATTCCCCTTGACTTCTACTCTTATTTTGTATTAAATCATTATTGTATTGCTTATTTATTTTAGTTACAAATATCTGTCGATCTAATAATTATTATGTCGTTAAATTTTTATTCGAAGAGTAATAATAAACAAATGCATTAAGCTATGTGTCAAGGACTACTGGCATTTTGATACAACGGCTCATGGTGGCTTTTAAAAATAAACTCAAGAAATAGGTCAATCCCCGCGGGGACTCCCGCACTGGAGGAGGTGTTATAAGCACACTGTACAGTAAACAAAAACAGTTCTCTATAATGTCAGCCATGTGTTAAAAAAGAAAATGTGGTTTCAGTTAACCTTTTTTGTTTATTTTAAACCTTTAATAAATTTATCTGAAATTCATTAAATGCGCTCATTCCACTTTTTGTTTGGTATAATACAACATTATTTGACGTTTTAATTAACTTTTTAAACTTCATCACTTACATGCACCTACCTATTAAATAGGTATAGAGATATTCGGGAAAGTTTCTATGAAGCCAGCAGCCGTCGAGAATAAATTAGTATCTGCATATTATTTATTATATAATAAAGTAGTATACTAGTATAGTATATTATTACTTGGTAAATGTTAACTATATCGTGATGTTGTTTAAACCCAACAATTATCATTAATGTTTTTTAAAAAAAAAAACAAACACCGATTGAAAAATTTCATGGAAATTATGCAGTCAGAGAAATGTATTATTTCACACACATTTCTCTCGGCGTACAAAATATGTATACATAGTCGTTTACACCTCCAATATCAATAGATGTTTCAGTTATGGACAAAAATAATAAAAATAATACGATAAGTGTGGTCATTGAAACGAACTCGAGCTTAGGTATAATATATTAATTATTCAAACCAGGACGGTTAGGCAGTATAATATTTTTTACTCATACAGTCATACTTATTATAATACACAAGTTATAAAAAATATTATATACGCGTGATGTATAATAATAGTTATAATATTATTATAATGGCGCGATTTCGTTTTTCCTCACTTTTCCCGGGTGAGCAATAATATTATAATATCATATATTATTTCAGTTGGATCCTCCTCTCCCGGGCCGTGGACTGCACACGACTATACAACACGAGTATAACATGCGCAAAGGTCAAACGGTCGTGTTCTCGAGAGCGCCCTGTATACGCATCGTTTGTATAATACGTACAAGACCCGCGAAAAGCAGCCGTACGCGTGACGTCACCGTAGCACGCGAAACTTGCCCGTGTTGATGTTTTCGTTCGGTTTATCGACGACGGTGGCTTGTTTGTATCTGCGCAGTTGTTACCAGTGCGGTACACCGTGTTACCCACCCGCCGCAGCTCGTCCGCTCGGACCACTGTTACCGCGATAGAGGTCACCACCGCGCGACGTATTACATATACTGATATACGCGTATGTGTGTGTGTTATTATTATTGTTGTTCGGCACGCTTCGAATTCAGAAACGAAATTAACAAAAATAAAAAAATCCGTAAACGGCATTTTGATTTTTCGCCAAGTCGACAAAAACCACGTGCTATCGCGACCGTTGCACAATTATTATTATTTCTCCGAGTACCATATATTTATACACCGAGTCCTGAAGCAGCTCCACAATTGTACCATAAATCACGTGAAGAAATATTTAAAAAAAAAACTTTAGGTACCTATATCTACCTATTTCAAGGATTTTAAGGTCGTGTTGGATATGTGCCGTTTATGCATCAAATGACTGTAGGTTTTGAGAAAACAACGTTTTCTTAAAAATAATACGTAGCTTTAATGTTTCCCAATATTATATTACCATGTCGTAGGTATTGAATTTTAATATATTATTTAATTTAATTATTACTTATAGTTATACTTCATAATATCGTCAAAATATGTATTGCAGTCATGCTCATGTACTTTTTTGCATTTTCAATGCGGTTTTGTAAACGCGAAATATAATATATTGGAAAAAGCCATACACGAAATAAAAATGTGCATGTGCAGCGGCGGCGCTGCAGCACGCGCTTTGTCGTCATAATATTATACACACAGCTCGCACCAACTGTAACATGGCGATTATTTTTCCATCCTACCCGCCGCCGTTAAACCTCTCTCTATATACCAAGTATTTTACATATTATATTATATTTATGTATGTAAGCATGTGTGTGTGTGTGTGTGTGTGTGTGTGTGTGTGTGTGTGTGTTTGTGTGTACTTGCCGTAATGACATAAATCGCGACGCAATATTTTAACAATGAACACGGAGTATCTAAACCTCAAAAGGCGTTTCGACGAAACGAAGGGAACACCTATTCTGTGTAATAATAATTTATACATATTATTATTAAACTGCTATTACAGTGCTATGTATAACTGCAAGCACAACTAGACCTTACATTTTGGGAGTGTTAAAGTTATACAAAGTTTACGAGTTACGATACAAATTGCAAATTACTTTATCTCCTTAAGCACAATATGGATATTTTTAACAATAACAATAATGAATTAGTTAAATAAAAGATTGATAATAAGTAAGACTATGAACTATCTATATATTAAAACAGTTCTCCTATCTATAGTTGAATAATATCATGTATTGATAATATTATGTTCATTTTTTAATTTATTTGTTAAATCTTTTTCAATATTTAACACTGTAACAGTGATCTCTTTGAAAATCGTTCTCGTACTTTCTTCAAATTTTTTTGTTCGTTTCACTATAGGATTTAATATGTCATACTACTATTATAAGGAGGTAATATTAGTCTAAGTTACTTGTGGGGAGGGGGGGGTGCTATAACAAAATATTTGAAGGTGCTATAAACACCTCCTAGACCCTAGCCCTCACCTAGTTATACGCCTATGCTATATGACATTGTTGTAATGTTGTATGCGCAAGCATATCATTATAATAATATATTACATTAGACAATACTATAACAATTGTATAATATTATAATAATTGTATATTGTATTGTGTGCACGTGGACGACGTAAATTATGACTACGAGTTCGTCAAGTTCTCTCGCTGCGTAGATTTGTACGTATTATTATTTCGTTTGTAAAGATTAGGCCCTTGCCACAGATTAATAGTATACCACCGCAATCATTACCGCAGAGATAAGCCTAAACACTACATGCACATTTCACATATGTATATAAAAACGAAATGACATATTTTTTTCCCATTTGTACGTACAGTGTAATTATTTTAATAGGAAAAATAAATTATTGCGATATGCGAACCAGAATAATGAAAATAATACAAACCACATTATATCATATAGTACATTAATATTATTATGATTTATGTATGCCATGTGGTGTATGCAAATGAAATGTTTTATGCACCAATTACATATTATCAGTTTAATTAACAAAACATCGGTGAGATTAATAGAACATACAAACAAATTGAAATTAATAAAATTATAAAAAGATAAAAGTCGATATTATGTTTAAATATAATATCGTATCCATACTATGTGACGCTGATGTTAATTTTGCTTCTGAAATATATATCTAATATCTAAATAATCAAGTTATATTTTTAATTGTATAAGTATTTTACTATAAAACGAGTTATATTATGTATGAACTCCGGATACCGGATACGAGCTTATAGCTCAGTTGGTATACGTATCAGCAGTTATTATTAATGCAATTTATTGTAATTGATTTGAATAAAATAAAAAAAATGTATACATTTTTTTACGATACATGTCATAAAACTATAGTAGAGCAGAACTATAGGTAAACATAAAAATGTGTAGAATTGGCGTATCGAATTTTGATATAATATTAAACCGTATATGACTACAGTTAAATGTACTTATATTATATACAACACTATAACGTTAGATATTTCAATATTTGATTATTTTTATCACGGTACATACATGGTATAGCGGGTACGTTCGTCTTTTAATAAAATGTACTTTTTTTCTGATATTCAGATTAATTATGTCCACACGAGTTGGTAGGATACCTGTTATTAATATGTTGTGCATTTTTAACCGAATGAAGTATTATCGATTAGCCAATGTACTCATACCAGTTATAATAATTATATATTTTTAATGAAAATTAATAAATTTGTATAATGTAGTATATTTCCGATACCTAGATATCTATTATTTATTTAAAATTAGTACGAAATGATTTAATTATATGTCAAATAAAATAGGTAAAACACGCATTTAAATAATAACATAGGTTAAATATAATGTATTTATAATTAAATGAAAACGGAAAAAATGACAATTATAATATAATAACGTTATTGATTATGATAGAATGACAAATGTAGCCATATTATTATATTGTGGTATACTACAATACATCAAATTCGATTTTAAAATACAACAGACCGAATTTTTTAACAAAGTTTTAAAGTATATTATACAATATAATTATATTCTATATTTTTCTTTTTAACAGAAAATAATAATATTGTAGTCTTGTATTTTTTTTTCGTTTCGTGTCGTGCTAACAACTCTACGTGTATTATTGTGTTCTATATAATATCTAATCTCCGTATTGAACTTTATGGTCGTTGGTGGCCGATTCGTTCGTATACCACTCGCACGTCCGACTGTAGCGATGATGATAACAGTAATAACCATACTAATTAATAATGATAATGTACTTAATACAGGGCATTACGAAATTCCCTTTGTATCGATTAATAATTCTACACGACCGCCCTGAGTAATCGTTACGGTTCATAGGTCCCTCGTTCCGCGGCCAGCTGGTAACAAAGTATGTATTATAATAAATTCATCCAAAAGCTTATCTAACAGACGCAATTATTATTCAATTATAATATATATTACGTATGTGTGTATACGGTATACACCGTACCGAGTGCCATTATGATATCATATTACCGCACCGGTATCGATTAAGTTCATTTTTAATCTTTATTTTTTTGCGCATACTATATTATTCGTATTCAAATACTCGACAGCACCTAAGTCCTAATATTGACACTACTATCGCCTATTATGAATCTATATAATATATTATGACTATTATACATTAATACAAATAGGGCACACACGACTCACACACAAAGACATAATATAGTGTTGGTTAATTATTGCTAGTACGCATAATATATTATATAGCAGTATGCCTACTATAGTATACCTATACTCTACGGTAACCAATTCGACGTTCTCGTAATCCGGAGTATTCACCTGCAGCTGTTTCCCCCCCCAAAAAACCACTTAACCCCATTATATTAAACTCGTTGACCTCTAAATCCTCCGTCCACGCAGATAGAAAATAATATTATTCTACCACTTAAAGATAGAAAAGTAACATAATTTTATAACAATAACTGGCGACGGCACTGTTTTTTGTGTTATTTGTTATCGTATATAATACAATATAATATACAGTAGCAGTTGTGGTACGCCGTATAAAATAATGCGTTGAGCATAATCATATTATATAATATCATAACGATACTATATAATATAGGTACCTCGTGGAGTGCGTTTATTACGATCTTATTTCAACTTAATATAATAATGTATATATTATTACAGTACGGTTGACTCTCGATAGCTCAAAGTTCAAAGCGGAAAAAATTCAAATATCTATTTATAAGAAACAATCATTTTTAGTGTTGTGTCGTTTGAACTTTGAAAGCAAGACATTTTTTTTTATCTCCGAGAATCGACTGTATTTCGTTTATTACTCTTACGATTCAAATCTAATCGAAATTAAAAACGGGCTGTGCAACCGCTTAGGTCCTTCTAGATTTCGTGCAGAACTAATATTGTATTATTATCATAAAACCGAGAGGCTGGTGGTAATATGGTATTATATATTCTAATAATATATTATATAAAGGTGTGTAACCTGTTTGATCTCATATTTTTCAATGCACATTGGCCCACTTGTTCTTTCCGAAATCATATAATTGCACTAAAATTTAAGGCGTACCTACCTATATTGTTATAATGGGCCTATTGTTAAAAGTTAATAAGCCACACTTGTCCAAATTAAATATGATAATATATATTACTATATTAAAGTCGGGTGCTCTTATCAGTAGATCCATATTATAATATTTTTAATTTCTATTAAATAAAAAATATTATACACGAGGGGCCGCGTAGTCGAAACGGGTAAGAATATCCGAACGAGAATCATCTGAATACACATCCCATTAAAACTATATATTTTTTTTTCATCGGAATCCAAAAGAGCCTACAGCAGCAGTCGAGAACCAGATGAGATTGGTCGTCTGGTGTGGCCTACCGCAGCATAGACGGGTCGCAGCAAACGTTTTGAATTAATATAATGTAGTTAATATATTGTTATTACATTTTATACAATATTATGATGATAAATTATAAATAATAATATCCCATTGTGCAGCTCTCAAAAGCCGATCGCTGTAACTCGTAATTCGTCGTGCCCGGTTGTCTCGCACTCTCGCGATCTATCGTCGTTGATTTCGTTACGCATCGTTACTCGTTATATTATTATAAATTAATATAAAATAAAACGTATTGTAAATGGTTCACAGCCAACATGGATGGGTATATACCACAATACAGCGACGGTATATATACCTTATATTATACGTGTCCAATAATTAATTATGATATCTCTCGCCGTACGCGGTCAGGAGTATCGTTTTACAGTGATTCACGTCCATATCCGTTTTACCCAGCTAAAATATTATTCCTATAACAGTATAACGTAAACACTAAACGAGATCGTAAAAAATCAAAACCGTCCGACCGCGTCTGACTGTCTGCCACGGCTGACGCAAAGGCATATAGGACGTATTATTATTATGTAAATACTAAATAATAATCGTTGTTCGTCGTCAACAACACTTCGCGGACTCGGCTATTAAACACGCCGTAAAACGAGCCTTAAATATATTTATATTAAACGTATCATTATTATTATAATACGACGTACCTTTGGTTATTTTTTTCCTACACTGCTGCCTGACCGAGAGCTTATTATAATATTATATTATTATAGTAATGCCTACCTATACCTATAATATGTATACTGTATAGGTATTTTCTGGCTGATTTACTACATAATATATTTAGGTAGCTACCCCAGGAGGAATCGATAATATTAATGATTTTATGAGAACTCGTCGGCAGTAGTTATAACGATGGCGGTCCGTATATAGAAACAGTGCGTTGTTATGCGCCCGAAAAAAAAACCAATTCGTCTACGCTCGTTGTTGACCATGACTGCAGTATTAATAGTAGCCAGTGGTATAATATTAATCATTATTATCCCCCAGTCGCTTTAAAACGTAGGTACCGTTTTGTACGAACGGTTTTGTGATAAAACAGGAAAAGTACCTACTACCATTTTGTTTAATTGTTACGATCACTAAAATATAGGTATAAAAATATATTTATTAGAAAATTTCAGTGGGCTATTTTTCATCCCTCTAAGCGACGATTCTCTCTAACAATTCCGTCTCCTCCTTTCTATATACGGCCGTACGCGTGATCAAGTACCGTTTTATCAATACCGATCGCATAATATTACATCACTTGGACCGAAATACTTTGAAGAAAAATGATCTATTATTTGTAGATTTCTTGCTTTTTTTTTTTGTTGAAAAAATTTGCAATGGTAGCACTGAAATGCCAACATCAGCGATCCCTGGAAGATGCAGGGGTGTGAACAAACCGCAAACGTCCTACATACTATCTAAACTGGACACATATATAACGGGTACCAATATACTATACATGCAATTAATGCAGAATTGCATTTTAGAGGCATTTTAACACTATTGTTTGCGCAAATACGTTAGGCATACTTAACTTCGTAGAATTATACAAATGGGCCTTACAATCTATATTATAGGTAGGTAGTCTCAAGTTTTTATAACATAAACTGTTCGCTGTTGCGCGCCTTACGCCTTACTCGCATAACAATGGCACATTATATATTTTTAATCAATGAAATCACACCCATTTATATTGTTGATTAAATTACCTTTACCGAGCTGTACTGTAATTTTTATCTCGGTAGGTATCAGGTTTTGTTATTTTTATTTATTTATTTTTCATTATTATTTTACTTGCTCCATTTATTATCACTTCAAAGGTTTTATAGTCGTACTACTCGTATTAATACACAAATCGTTAATTCCTCACAATCAAAAGCACACCGGAAAATTGGATCCATATTATATTATAGTCAATCCGCACTCGTTAATTGCTCGTATATAATATTATAAACGACATGAGTACCTATAAAAAAATATTTTATATAACCTACATTAATCATGAGTGTATAATATTATGGCTATCTAGTATGATGTCACGAGTCGATGGCAAATAAATAAAAAATTATCAGTATGCTACTGATTACCACTGCAAAAAAGATTTGGATAATACGATCTTAACTAATAGCAATATCCCTCCTCCGCCAGAAAACAAAGAAATCGAAAAAGATAATAACTCACAAAATGATCAAAATATCATGGACCATACTAACATAAATCATAGTATCGAAAACAATTATCAACAATCTGTCAACAAGCTGACTCCCCTTCAAGAACCAGCTGACCACACTAAAAGACCTATCTCATCATACGCCAGCACCAGCGACACCGACAATGCATCCACCACTGAGAACCCTATAAACACGTCATCAACAACACCTACGGAAACTCAAAACCATCAAACCAATAATAGCATCCTCACAACAAAGCTATTAGAATCCCAATCCAACGAAAAAAAAAAAACAAATGCAGGAATAACACATAATACACCCCTAACACCAATTAAGAGCACAATTATAAGCAAGCCTACCACCGAAAAATCCAAGAAAAATCCCCAACCCGCCAACAAAAAAATTAAACGCTCCAACTCCATAGAACTAATAGTAGCTAAACTGGACGAAACACTAGCCCCAGCCATAACTGTTTTTGAAGGAATCCCCAACCGTAAAATAGACTTCAATCAGCTCAAATACATTATTGAAAACTCCCTCAGCGTGGATCATCCCTCTAATATTCTAAACCAATTTAACATAACCCCGATGGAAATGATTGAAATATTAGACACGATTCGTCCGAAAATAAAAAACCTCTCGATTAAAAACAGGCTCACGAGACTATGTAACTCATATCTCGAGTCATTATGAATACGCAATCCCTCTTCAGTATAAATAATAAATAAAGCAAATAAAAAAAATCATCTTCTCAAAATTATATAATAATCATCTTTACAAACACCAAATGCATTCACAACCAAAAAATATTATACAATGGAACCTCAATGGACTCCATAAAAACATCGATGAAATTAAACTTATAATAAACTTACATCAACCTATTGCAATATGTCTTCAAGAGACTAACCTTAAATATGACGAATCTCCACCTTATATAAATAACTACCAATATGCAACTAAAAACCGTAGAGGCTGTCTGAGGGCAAGCGGTGGTGTCTGCATACTCATCAATAACTCATTTCCTTGGGAGGAAATCCCTATCCATTCAAACATAGAAGCCGTCGCAATATCAATCACACTCGAAACAAAAACCACCCTCTGTAATATCTACATCCCAAATCAATTCAACTTCACACTCATAGATTTAGAAAATATTATCAAACAATTACCACGTCCCTTTATTATTGTCGGGGACTTTAACAGCCACAGTATTACATGGGGTTCATATAAAACCGATTCAAGAGGAAAAATAATAGAAAAATTATTGGAACAAGATAACATCGTAATACTTAATAACAACGAGCAAACTAGAATAAATCCCTCGAACAGAAACCTTTCAGCTATCGATTTAACGTTCTCTACACCTACCATAGCACAAAGATTACACTGGCAAGTATTAAATGAAATATACAATAGTGACCATCTCCCAATCTCTATACAATTCATTTCCAATGCACTTCAAACAAACTACTCTACAACAAAATGGAACCTCAAAAACCCTGACTGGCCTCTATTCGCAAACCTTCTGGAAACAAAAATCAACGCGTCAGAATTCACGGATGAAGATATAGATATCGAAAAAACAGTATCCAAATTCACTGAAATCATCATAGAGACTGCAGAACAAACAATTGGCTACTTGAAACCCCCCTCCAAAAAAACACCGGTTCCGTGGTGGAACAATGAAATTAAACAATATATATCACAAAAAAATAAAGCACTGAAAACATTTATAAAAACCAGATCACTCGAGGACCATATAAAACTAAAAGAACTCAGAGCAAAAACAAGATTCTTGGTCAAAAGTAATAAAACTCTAACATGGCGAAACTTCACCTCCGAAATAGGTGCCCAGGTTGATCCCCACATTATGTGGAACAAAATCCGTTCATTACAGGGACGGAAAAAGCACAGTAATATCTATCTCTCCACAAACTCATCTTTAAACACCGATCCATCTTCAATTGCCCACCACCTTGGAAAATATTTCGAAAAAAACTCCAGCAATGAAATGTACAGCCACGACTTCTTAAGGGAAAACGAAAACATACCATCACCTCAACCCTCCGTAATATCGCCCCAAAATACTAATCAGTCTTACTTAAACAGCCCTATAACAATTAACGAAGTTTTGAAAACTCTCAAAAAATGTACCAGCAAAAGTACCGGACCAGACAATATCCCTTATAGCTTTATTCAAAACTTTACAATCGACACACTTAAAATACTCCTAAAAATATACAATACCATCTGGAACAACAACGTATTTCCACAAAATTGGAGAAACAGTATCATCATACCGATAAGCAAACCAGGAAAAAACAAATTCTCAACTGATGGCTACCGACCCATTTCACTTTTAAATACCTTGTGTAAACTCCTAGAGAAAATTGTAAACCAACGTTTAATATGGTTTTTAGAACAGTCTTATTATCTCACCCCCGAACAATGCGGGTTCCGGAAAAATAAAGGTACATATAACTGCCTTTCCAAAATTCACGCAGAAATACAAAACACATACTCCGAAAATCAATACTTAGGTATGATCAGTCTCGATTTGATGAAAGCCTACGATACAACATGGAAACCGCACATTTTAAACAGTCTCACTAAAGTACTAAGCCAAAACCAAATGTTCAATTTTATTAGTAACTTTCTTAAAACAAGAACATTTCAAGTAAGAATCAACCAAACTCTATCCAAGACTTTCTCACAGGCTAACGGAGTCCCTCAAGGATCTTCAATTTCGGTTACGCTCTTCCTCATAGCCATCAACAATATCACACAGAACATTTCTCCACCTGTCCATTCTACACTCTTCGCGGATGACTTTAATATTTACTGCCGAAGCAAGAGCTTAGCAACCGTCCAAACCCACCTACAACAAGCCATCAACAATCTGCTTAAATGGACCCATACATCTGGCTTCACTTTCTCTCCTGAAAAATCACAATGCACTGTGTTTACACGTAGGCGCAATCAAAACGCTATAAACATAAAAATGGGTGAATACCAACTAATAAATAATAATACAATTAAAATCCTCGGCATCATATTCGACAGAAAATGTTCCTGGACCCACCACATCAACTCCTTGAAAAACTCAATTTCTCCACGTCTCAATGTTATAAAAATGTTATCCCACACATCATGGGGTTCTAAAACTCATGTTCTATTAACAATATACAAGTCACTTATACTTTCTAAATTCGATTACGGATCCTTCATTTGGACAACGGCACATAAATCAATATCAAAGAAACTAGATACAATCCACAACTCAGGTCTCCGTATGTCAATTGGCGCTTATCGTTCAAGTCCAATTCCTAGTATCTATAATCTTGCCTGCACACAACCTCTAGACATAAGAAGACTCAAAATTACATTGAATCACGAATTAAAATTAGCAAGTACCCTTCCTACTCTTGACTTCAAACCAATATTTCAAATGTTACCATCATTACTCCAGGAGAACAACCTTGATACTTCCAAAATACTCACTATTACTCCCTCTCTCACCCCCCAATGGAAAAATCTCATTGAAACCAACACTGAACTTTCTATATTCAAAAAAGACGACACACCCCCTTCCATCTACAAAAAAGAATATTTCCACATAATTCAAAACATCACAAGTGAAAAAATGTATACAGATGCATCCAAAAGCCAAGACGGGGTTGGCGCTGCAGTAATCTGGAATAATTCGGAACTCATGTATAAACTTCCTAGCACTTGCTCAGTTTTCACAGCAGAGTCAATCGCCATATTAAAAGCACTCGACATAATAACCGATCATCACCTACAAGACACCATTATCTTCACTGACTCCCTCAGCGCTATCAACAATATTAAAAACACATATAACCCATCAGACATCGGCCTACATATTCAGAATAAAATCCACACTTTACAATACCATAATAATTTCAAAATCAAACTCTTCTGGATCCCCGGACATTCGAGCATAATAGAAAACGAACTAGCTGATCTCGCCGCCAAATCTGCAATCTCCTCTCCACTATCAACGTCCTCACAAATAATCTCTTCCAGCGACATACGATCACTTATAACAAAGAAATGTCAACAAACATGGCATCAGAGGTGGACTTCTTATTACACAAAATTAAATCGTATAAAACACAACACCGTCAATTGGACATTTCCTATCGAAATCCACAGGAAATTCGAAGTCATAATAACCAGACTCAGAATTGGACATACGAAAATCTCTCACAGTTTCCTAATGGCCAAGGAAGAACCACCCATGTGCCCATCCTGTGGTGTCCAAGTCACCATCAGTCACATCCTCACCGAATGCCAAACATACCACAATGCCCGAACCAGCCACAACCTGCCCGAATCACTCTCCGAAATATTAAGCAACCACCCTCAATCCATAGTCAACATCATCAAATTCATCGCAGCCGCCAATCTTCAAACCAAAATTTAGCATAATTAGATTTAGTAAATAATATTATGTATCTATAATCCCCTCTCTGTAAGCCCAATGGCCCATGTTGCCGAGGGTATAAATATAAATAAAAAAAAAAAAAAAAATATTAATCATTATTATCCCCCAGTCGCTTTAAAACGTAGGTACCGTTTTGTACGAACGGTTTTGTGATAAAACAGGAAAAGTACCTACTACCATTTTGTTTAATTGTTACGATCACTAAAATATAGGTATAAAAATATATTTATTAGAAAATTTCAGTGGGCTATTTTTCATCCCTCTAAGCGACGATTCTCTCTAACAATTCCGTCTCCTCCTTTCTATATACGGCCGTACGCGTGATCAAGTACCGTTTTATCAATACCGATCGCATAATATTACATCACTTGGACCGAAATACTTTGAAGAAAAATGATCTATTATTTGTAGATTTCTTGCTTTTTTTTTTTGTTGAAAAAATTTGCAATGGTAGCACTGAAATGCCAACATCAGCGATCCCTGGAAGATGCAGGGGTGTGAACAAACCGCAAACGTCCTACATACTATCTAAACTGGACACATATATAACGGGTACCAATATACTATACATGCAATTAATGCAGAATTGCATTTTAGAGGCATTTTAACACTATTGTTTGCGCAAATACGTTAGGCATACTTAACTTCGTAGAATTATACAAATGGGCCTTACAATCTATATTATAGGTAGGTAGTCTCAAGTTTTTATAACATAAACTGTTCGCTGTTGCGCGCCTTACGCCTTACTCGCATAACAATGGCACATTATATATTTTTAATCAATGAAATCACACCCATTTATATTGTTGATTAAATTACCTTTACCGAGCTGTACTGTAATTTTTATCTCGGTAGGTATCAGGTTTTGTTATTTTTATTTATTTATTTTTCATTATTATTTTACTTGCTCCATTTATTATCACTTCAAAGGTTTTATAGTCGTACTACTCGTATTAATACACAAATCGTTAATTCCTCACAATCAAAAGCACACCGGAAAATTGGATCCATATTATATTATAGTCAATCCGCACTCGTTAATTGCTCGTATATAATATTATAAACGACATGAGTACCTATAAAAAAATATTTTATATAACCTACATTAATCATGAGTGTATAATATTATGGCTATCTAGTATGATGTCACGAGTCGATGGCAAATAAATAAAAAATTATCAGTATTTTTTTTATTTTTTTTAATTACCTTTTTCCGTAATCTTATCGACATTTATAAATGCAATAAAATGGGTTTTTTTTAAACTACCGTCATAATCTTGAGTGACGAGGTTAATGGTCGCGTCGGGTTGGTTCAAAAATTGATTTGTCATAAAATAACACACATGATTACAGGACATTATTTTCAATTTAAAATTTTGATTTACTGCGACGATAATATAATATCTGTTCAGTAATATTATGTGTTGCTCATTTTGGGTTCGATGATTGTAGACTGTAATAGTAGATAATATTATATTATTTTAGGCGCATTGACATTATATTAATTATTTAGTAAACATTTTGTTTTGCGTTTTAAAAAAGAAAAAAAACAAACAAGTAAAATATTTCGTTCCATATACCTATGCAATTGATTGGTGTTCGTAAATTTGTAATACCTATACGGGCTAAAATCAATATTCCGTATAGGTTTAAATGTGGTATACAGTTCTATAATATGATAATAGAAATAAAAATGTAAAAACAATTTGATATCTGACGTATGTGGTATACCTATTTAACAATAAAACATTGCAATAGAAAGATTTTACTGGCAATTTCATGTAGATGTCATTAGATTCTGAACATTATAATATTATTATAATTTATAACACGCAAATCCAAATATATTTAGATTTAGAATTTAAATTCTCATAATACCGAATTGATATTAAAAATGTATTACAGGCTTACAGTATTGAATTACTTATTGTAATAGTTTATCCATAATGGGTGCTTTATTTGATAAATAAATAATATACATTTTTAACGATGTATAAAATAATAAATTATTAATTAGAATTTTAGTCGATTTTATTTTTTGATATATTATTTAATATCTTTTTTAATAATTTCTTTTCTTTTTTTATTGTTTCAGTCTTTTCAAGGCAGTCAAGGAAGAGCATACCTTTTCAATTCTGTGTAAGTATAATTATTTTTAATGTTTCTTAACGTTATACCTTTTCGGGACTTGAAATAATAAGTGAAATACAATTATTATATTTCGTTAGCGGCGAGTCGCTCCGTAACTTTGTAGATATAATAATATAAGATCGTGAATAATATTAACGTTTCTACGTTTTATTTAACTCCATCGAGCGGATACCCATTAAGTTTTTTTCTTCCTCGTTCAACATAATATAATTATAACTTAAATATTACTTCAATTGACTTTTGTTCGTTTTCCTTTAGTGTAAACGTTGGATGCGGCCCGGCAGAAGAAAGGATTTTGTTGACCGGACTACATGCGGTCGCCGATATATATTGTGAATGCTGTAAGACCACCCTGGGTTGGAAATACGTGAGTGTACAACTACCGTGTATTTATTATAAATAACTATCATGTCAGGTGATCAACGTAATATAATGTATAGTAGCTACAAGAATATAAGACTATATAAGAGTATAATATAAAAACAGAAAATACTTTTAAAAAAAAGAGTTTAAAGTATAGGTAATCAAAGTACTACATCATAATAATATCATTAGATTTTTTTTCACTTTTTAAAACATTTTATAAAATAAAATTATCAGTATAAAAATACCCATTATAATATCGGTCGGCTTACATTTTTAAGAGATCTTTTCCGTTACATCGTCATTCTGCGAACTACATAATATTGTATTTTAATTTCTTTGAACTTATTCTAATGTTTACAAATGTCATTTCACCGTAAAAATAATCCTATTCATGAAACAAATCAGTTTTCATCATATTGTATTTACTACGTAATACCAACAACTAACAAAACAGAAATAATAATATATTCAATAGGTGTTATACACTTATACTATAGAGTAAATTTGCTCAGAGGATTTAATAAAGTTGGAAATGTAATTCACTGTTTCTTTTTCAAACGTATTCCATATAATATAATACTGTGCTATGAGTTATGACTCTGAAGTTGCGTTTTGTTATTATTATAATAGTTACCTATTCAATTATAATTTGTATAAGTAATACGTCTTCATTATAGTTATTTTGTATCATGAAAATGTTTATACATTTAGTAAAATTACCATACTACATTACCACGTTATAAAATTATAACATTTAAAACTGTTCTGAATATAGACGCAAAATGATTCACCAAGCATTCTCACCCCCAGCTTTCCTTCAATAATGAATTACAAAAAATATCTCAAGATTTTGAAAATAGTATAGTCATTATTGTTATTTAGCATATTATGATTTTCAAATTCTTAAGATATTTTTTGTATTACTTAAGGACTGTGGCGTTAAAAACTTCTGTTTTAAAATGAGACCCCCAACCCCATACATTTTTTAATAGATAATTTTTTTTTAAATGTTGATGTACATAATTTAAAATTCCAATATCGGATCTAGTACTTAGTATACTATTAGACCATTTAAATAAATTATTAATATTGATAGATTAATATTAATTACTAAATTTATTAAAATAACCATAGCAATATACCCATATCTTCCAAACCGATTTTCATGGGTGTATAAAGTATAAACCTATTATCCTTAGTACAATAGTACACAAAGCTTATTAACCAAAAACTACTCATTCGAATTTGATTTTGATACATCGAAGTACTTTGATAAATATTCCGCTGGCTTAAAATAAGAAATTAAAAATGCATATGTCATACAAAAAAATGAAAAACTTAAAATATTACAATAATACAACATATAATAATATATATTATATGCCTAATGATTTTTTGGGATAAATGTTGTTTTGTAACGACTTGAAATCATGTAAAAATAATATTTTGTAATAAGTTTTTGAAATAATGTGTGGTTCTTAGATAAATGTATAGGTAAGCTCGGCTATAAAAAAACTGTATAACAAGAACTCACTGGTTCATTTTTGTTTTTTGTTTTTTGTTCTTGTTCTTGCCTATTATTATTTTTTTTCCCTGACAATGTGTATACGTGTGGGGTTATTCGTAACGCCTACGTACAGTATACATGCTAAACAACAAAATACACGTTATTATTATTTTGGTGCGTTCGTATGTGTTGCAGGAACACGCGTTTGAATCTAGCCAGAAGTACAAGGAGGGCAAGTACATAATCGAAATGGCACACATGATCAAAGAAAACGGCTGGGAGAGCCCGCCGAAGAAATGAACTCCTATCGTCTTTCTATCTATCTCTCTATCTCTCTGTCTTTCCCGCCATGCGCTTCTCTCGTCAAATATCTCTTTGTTTTTCCCTATCCGCCCCCTTCACCCAACCGTCCAACCTCTCCGAAAAATTCACTCTCACACTCTCTCCCTCCATCCCCCCTTTTTTTTCGTTCATCCGACTTCGAAGAGTTTAACGTTTTTCCGGACAATCTGCAGTGGTTGGTATCGCCGACCGTTGGTGTTTACCGTGACCGCGATAAACGTTATCGCAGAGTTATGGCCACCACGAAGGTGAATAAAATAATATTCTCGGCTGTCATAATATTTTCGCCATCGTCCTATAGCTCCGCTGGATATGCAAATGCGCAAACGATCACCGGTAAATGACGGAGGGAAATCTCAATTAATACGCCGGAGTTAACGTTAGACGGTTAGCTTACGGTCTTATTGTAATTATTAATGTAGTAGTAATTAACTAATGGTGTACCTATTTATAATATTAAGTATTTATGTGATAACGTGATCGTATATAAGAGTATATAAGTAATGTCGTCACTGTAATTTGGATTCAAAAGAAACACACAAAATTAGAGATGTATACACACCTCCCAAAGCTTTTTCGATACATATTATATATTTATTATTATGGCCACAAAAACAGATTTATCGGTTTATTGATATTTTTAAATAGTGAAAAAAATAACTATAAGTATAGCAATATATTTCTTGAATTGTACAAATAACATTGATAAAATAATATTTATTTATTTATTTTATCTCGGTAAGTTCATTAAAATAATGAGCTGTATTTGTATTATTATACAACGAAAATCGATAATTATTACTATATATTATATAATATAAATTATAAATTCGAAAAATTAACGCAGGGTTTCGTTTTAAAACATTGTTTTCGTAAAACTAATTTCAATTTTATTTTTGTTTAAATATTTGTTCTTTAACAAATAGATCCGGTCAATGGCGTATTGCTTGGTAAGAATTTTGAGAAAATAATATTTTTATTTTGTATTTTTGTGTTATTTAAATTCGTTTAAGATAATATACTAAGACTAACCATAAAACTAATAACCCTTTGAAAAATTTAAAAAAAACCAAATTCTTGATAAAAAAAACTAAAATTAATTCATGCTGCTTACAATAATCTACCGGTTCTTATAATAAACATAATATAGCATATAATAATATCACTATATTAAGTAGATCAATTTAATAAACATGATGTTTAATATTATATAAAATTAAAACATTTTATTATCCGTCGACTTTATCTCGTAATAAATTATATTAATAACATCTTATCGGTTGGTAGGTACAGTATTTTCATATAGTTTAGCTTAATACAATTATTGGTATAAATGTTATTTTCACCTACAGATTACTGATTGTCCTTATTAGTATAATATGCGGTTAGGTTTTATTTTCATGAACGGAGTAATGTGTCACACGACGTTTTTTTTTTTTTATCACAGAAGCACCGTTACTAAAATTCATCTATACCATAATATACTAATGGACTAATGGACACCATGTAATAGTGGCGCGTGTGTATGTCGTCTTGGTAATGATAATTTGTAGGTAGATAATTGAACTTTAGCATTAAAGCGTATATAAGTAATATTGTATTTAAAGCCAAAATATAATAATAATAAGTACTGTATCCAATATTATAATATGATATTAATGGTAGTATTTATAATAATAAGATATTATTTTTTATATTTGCAATGTAGTGCTACTTCAAACCATTGTACTTAAAACTAAAACTGGTCTCAAAAATAAAAAAAAAACAAAAAAATAAAAAAAAAACATTGAAAGAGTTAGTCACTCTAAATCCATCGCTATATTAGCAATTTAAAAAAAAAACTTCCATTTTATTTTTGTCATCGACTCGATTTTTTTTCAACTATATATTATTTTGTATTTTTTTTTTTTTTTTTTTTTTTATTATTATTAAAGTTCCTGTGAAAACAACAAACTTTTCCGCTTGTCCTTGACAAAACTGATCTCAAAATATAATAAAATATGTTTATTATGTTTTTATTAACTAACAGAATGGGCGAGTTATATGAATATTTTACTGGAAACGTAAAATCCTGTATACTGGACCAATGGAGATGCAACTAGCACAACTCTGTTATTTATATAATATATGATCATCTGGGGAATCGTTTGTTATAATACGCATTCTCGTCCTAATAAATATATTTCCGAGCCACATCTTGTGAGATTTGCCTATGACTTTGTGCGTATTCACTGAGAATCATTACAAACTGATCAAGTGCCTATTACATAATTTTTAAATATTATCCAACTATATCGATATTATCGATCGATAAATATTGATTTATCGCGGACAAGTAGAAAAAAATATATATGTATAATATATAATTACCTATATAATATATTTATCATATTGTCAGGTTCATATTTTCAAATAGAAATTTGTTTTCTTTCTTTTTCTTTTAGTTAGTTCACTTTCTTTTTTTTTTGACTAGTAGGTAACTATGTCCATTCACGTAATCGATGACCAACCCTGATCCCTTTGTTTTCCATGATCGATAGACATAATTTGTTATGTACAATTTATCTATCTCTTCACTTTTACTATTATTATTTTATAACTTTTTAAAATATCTAGTCTAGTACCTATTATAATATATTTCAATAGCATAATTATTATTCGTGTTTCAGTAGGTTTTCACTTGGAAATTAATAAGAATTATATATTATTATTATCGTTAGTCTAATCAATAATAGTGAGATGTAATGTGTTAGGGATCAAATTACGTATTATATGTATGTATTATAAGTTATTATGTAATACAAGTATTTGAATGTATAAGATAGAGTTCTGTGTGCTTTTATTACTATAATTGTAAGCACATAAAACCCCATTAAAACTTACTTCTAGTGTTGCTATATTTCCAAAAACTAATAATTTAATATTAGCTGTATTTTTGTGTAATACATGTCAAAAGTATTCAGATTATTTTAAATATTTGACAAAAAAATCATTTCTGTTTAAAAATACATCAATACACCTACCTATGCTATAACTATATTAAAAAATATGTGTACATCTGTTTGTCCGATGTTGGAAATATAGGAAGTATTGATGCTATCTAAAAAAAAAATTTTTGTTGTTTAAGTTTTATAAATAATATTATTATTAAGTTATTTTAACGTATTGTTTTTTAAAAATTTTATACTTAACATCTATATGTTTAATGTTTATATATTAAGTTTCGATTTAGGAACGTTAACCTATTATTTTGAGTTGTGATTTTTTTTTTCAAAATGTGTATGATAATTAAATAAAAAACATTATTTGTGAATAATGCATTTATTTAATTCCATTGTTACCTGATCTTAGTTATTTATATTATATATTGTTTGAATGTGTTATGTTAATAAAACACGAAAAACAAAACCGATAGTATAAATATATAATACATAATATTTATTTCAAAAACATGTTTGATTATATATCACACTATAATAATTATATTATTATACAAAATTATTGGCAATAGACCGCTGAAAATATGAAAACATATTTATAGATAATATTATTTATTCTTATAAACAACTATGCAGTTTTAAGTTTACGATATTTGTCATTGTTATTATTATTATTTATAAAGCTATATCTGCTAAGAGCATAAAACCTTATAACTATATTAAAGTTATAGCAATGAGTATTGACGTATTATTGTACTGAGACCTTGAAACATTACTTAACCTATAACCCTGCCAGCAATTTGGTAATTGATGCGCTGTATAAAACGCAGACTATTTCTAAAGCCCCAAAATTGGATTCGCCATCCCTTAAAACTAATGGTGATTGAACATGACTGATAAGGCAGAATTCGTTTTTTAATCTTGATAAAATACCCGTAATACGTCGATTTATCTTAATTGATATCTGTATTAATAGTAGTCATGTTTGGTTTCTTATTAGCAGTTAGATTAGGAAACTTAAGCCGAATCACACAGATTATGTCCAAAATCTTGCCTATTTATTGTGTATAGTTATAAAAATCCCAACACGATATAAGTGCAAAATCGACTCATACAATATGTATAATATTAAAGCAATTCTACGCTTGATTTGGAATTACGTACAGTTCAACGACTAGAAGTGAGAACATATAGGTTAGTTAATTTGTTACGCTGTCAATGAACATTAATCGAGATGATAAAAAAAAAGTAATTGAAATACACAGTACGGTGTCTATTCTCGTGGTTACTATAGGTACCTTCAAAGTCTTCGATTCAATATTGTCAATTAAATCAATTCTTCGTTACCTACTACTTACCAGTTTATAACATTTTAAATTGGATTTATAGGTACTAAGAAAATAAATTGTGTTCTACGATTGTAATTTGATTATCTGTTCAACAATTACCGTTTAAATTTTATTTTATTACAGCTCTTATTAAATACAAGTACTTCAGTACTTCAGTAGTTCAGACATTTAAAACACATTTTTCAAACAATTTACTTTGATCAGATACCTATAAAAATAATAACTGTTTGGTTCAGTACCTAATAAAAATAATAAAATTATTATTTTAAATAAAATAAATCAAGTTTTCAAAAACCGTCACACGAATTTTTCGGTCAAAATCTTTGTTAATTTATAATTTATACAGTGGTTGGTTGGGTCCAGTTTACTTACGTCCACATATTGAATTGTCTCATTCGACAATACAATATTGCATCATATTACCTTATTACGTAGGTACTTTATTTTATATTCAAATAGGTATTTTTTTAATGTCGTCAATACACGACGTAGCTTTAACGATTTTTACTGACCATAATACCTATGTCTGAGGACAGCAACCCCAAAAGGGTTTATGTCTTGTAGTTTGTACCCTTATAAATTATAATTTACAACACATATACATATTATTATATCTTTTTCGTGGTAGTTTTGCAATTTTACAGTTTAACCTGATACTATACATTATATATGGACACTATTGCTGAGTATACGTGCAACGGCCAAAGAAATTAATTGTAAATGAGTTATAAAGTTCTTTAAATATAATAAAACAAAATGATTGATATTTATAGGATGAACCTATTCGAGTTTTAAATGAAAAATAAAATAGCATACAACACGGAAAACTATGATCGGAAATAAATTGGAAAAATTTTTTCTGTTACATATAGAAATGGTGATTAATTGTGTGCTTGGATTGTATTTTCGAAGAAATAAATTCTTAAAAATCACATTATCAAAATATTTATTTAAATACAGACTAAAAACATGAAATTTGAAAAATATTTTATAAATAAAAAATGTAAAACATACCAAGAACCATATTGTGTCCATGTCGTATTATATCTATATATCTATACATTTCAAATCACTTCAAATCTACACAGTTGACAAAATAAAATTTTGTGGGCAGTTTTAAAGATGCTAATTTAATCCGTAAGTTCACTGCAACTGTATAAAATATTACAAAATTATAAATCTTTCATGATTTTAATGTCTAATTAATTATCCTATTTCCATTTTAAACCTATTTCAAAAATATGGTAGATATAATGGTTTTAGAGTCTAAAAAAGAATAGAATAGAATAAAAATAATACCTACCTAGGTATTACTTAGAAATTAGAATGGAGATTAAAAATATGTATAAATTATGTTATACACTCGTAATAATTTTGTTCAAATATCGTCTTTTTTGCCTTTTATGGTGAGTTAGGTAATCACAGTATTTTTATAATGTAGATATACTTATATACATATATATTATCTATTATTAATAATATTATTTATTACTTTTAACTTTTAACTATGGTTATCAATTATCATGATAGCCTATAGGTAATAGCATGCAGGATAAATTAATATTATATATAATGATTTCGTTTTTGGTTAGGTATATCAAATTAATAACTTTCATTAAAAAGTCATTGAAAGTTATTTTTTTTTTTTTTTAATTGATCTTTTTTAAAGCCTGGCGACTATGGCCATTAGCTTGATTGTAGGGTTTATGATTGTAGGTAGTAGGGTTATTACACGTGTGTGTTGTGTTTGGCAGAATTTCTATTGGGGCACCCGTAGGTTTCTGCCATGCCCCGGAGTGGGGGATGGCGGCACTTGTTCTCCGGACACCGTGACTTGCCCGGAGAAAAATGCCGCCCAGTGGCCGAGAGAATCGAACCCGCAATCGCCAGCGCCGCAGACGACGTGTTCGACCGCTCGGCCACTCGTCCCCCATTCAAAGTTATTTGTTATTATTTATTACACTATTTATTTCACATTAAATGATTCAAAATAAATAACTTTGTTTTTGAGTATATAGCGAAGAATGTAATAAGGGCCCCATAGTAATCGGTTCTATTATAGTTTCTTTCATTGGGCGAATTGAATCCTTAAAAACGCACAAACAATTAATGACGATGCCGTGATTAAAATCCGTTTTATTATTTAGAAGAAAGCTTCTATTACGGTTTATATGACAATAATATATATAATATTAGCCTTTTATCAGTATAGGTACTTTAGTCTTAAGAGAACAAGATCCCATATCCTAAATCCCTTCTGTTGAAACTTTCAATGAATTAATAAATGACACGGTTTTATTCTCGTATGTATTGGTACTTACATAATATTATATGTATATGTAGGTAGGTAGGTAGGTACCGTTTATAAATCTATATAGTAACAGGTATATTCTTTGCTAATCTTTAGCTTTTTAAGTATAAAATATTGCTTTTTTTATAACTGTACATATGACATACCTATCTATATATTATATAAATCATAATATATAGGTTAGGTTAGGTTAGAAAAAATTAATACATAAATACATAAATATTCATACTATAAAACGCAAGTAGTAGACAGTAGTAGTAACTAGTAGTACCTATTATAACCACGGTATAAACGCAAATAAGACATTTGACTACTTATACTTTTTAATTTTTATCACAGGATTTGTGAACTATAATATTAAGGAATTAAAAAAATCTCGTAAGATAAAAATGTTTTATAATGCATACTATATATAAGAGCATTAAAACTACAGTGGGTTTTGTTTTAAATATTAAACACGCTTAATAACGATAATATTTTTTTACTATTAATAATTGATATAAGAGGCAGACATTGGGTGAGATAGTAAAAAAATCCAAACGTCCCAGCTAAATATTCAAAAAATATGTGATTATATCCTCTAATTTTCATTAGCTAGGTTATATTGACTTTAGAGAGGTACTATTAAAAATGCAAAAACACTAGACACTCTAAATACTTAACCGAATATTAGATATACATACTATGGAAGTACTATATTATCAAAATAATATTGGATAGTTTAAAATTTATGCATATATATTCAAAAATATTTTCAACTCAAAACTTTTTTGTTTTAAAGAAACAGCTAATAAATTATTTGTTGTGCACGCTAATACGTGCCCTTAAACATATGAGTACTTGTGTATAAATAATTTTTTATGCTAGGTATATACCTATCTATGACGTTTAAATTGAAGTGTATATTATTTGTTGGTTATTTTATGGTACTTATATTTTATAATAGAATAACATGTTTACAGAACGATACTCGTTAAATATTCAAACCAGAGGGCGATTTATTTGAGTACATTTACGTAAATTATTTTTCGTACCTACCTATACATATTTTAAAACTAATCCCGTTGCGTAGATTCATAAAATGTATGTAGTACAATATTTCAAGAGGAAGTAACTTTTCCCCTACATTAAACATTTTCACTATATATTATATTGCTGGTCATTTTTAAACAACAAAATAAAATGAAATGATTTTTAGACTCATTTGGTTTTACCACAGTTATATATTATAATATATATTAATTATTAACAATATCAAATATGTTAATAATCGATTATTTTCTATTATAAATCCGTCTCTACGTACAAGTAAAGACTAAATACTGATATACATACATATAATTAGCAATGCAGACAGGACACTTATATAGGTATGTACAATAAAGTAACGTTGTCATCAATAAGTCACGATGAATATAATTGTTTTCAGTTTTGTTGTTTCATTCAATATTTACCAGCATAATACAAAATATACCTAATGGTTATTATCACTTTTTCGAAACTTTTAATATACCTAATAATATTACAAAAGTATAGTCCAAAAAGGCTGAGAATTTGACTTACACCTTGCATAATGCATGACATTTAAAGAACCACAACATAGGTATATGTCACTAGTTAATAGTGGCTATATACAATAAAATTGTTACCAAAATCAACATGACATGTGTACATGGGTGAAAATAACACTGATGATTAAAATTTAAAGTAGAGCGCAGAGGTGATTCGTTGTCATATACTGCCGAATCAATACAAGGCAGTATACAAGGACTTCAGGGCAACCGGAATGGTATATCGATGGCGTAGCGCACAAGTGTGATAAGTGACATTTTTTTGAAAAATGAGTTAAGTGCATAATCAATTAATCATACAATTCTGCACATTATGCCCAAACGTTGTAAGTGAATAGTTCATTATTTACTCCGATAGACGTCGTACAGTTCGTTACATTTTTGAATTTGTTATGACATCTCAAACTTAAAAATCGTTCTCCTGAACAATTACGAAAATGACACTTATCACACTTGTGCGCTACGCCAATCGAATATAATATGTATACCAAGTCGAAACCATCGCTGATCAAAACAACATGTAAGAAATACACTATTGAACCAACTTAAACACCCTGGAAGAAGTAATATCCAAAATACTTAAATCAGAGATAAACTCGCCCACTCGGAAAAAATAACCAAACCAATCGGGTTAGGTTGGGCTAACTTTAATTGAGCTTTTTCATCATTCATAATTTCACCGCCACACCAACCAGACTGTTAAAACTTAAAACCGATGAAGTAAGTAGAAACGCCGAGAGCTCAGTGGCATTGAAGACCAACATTATACCTATTTATTTTTTTTTTTAAGGTTAAGGCTTCAACTACTAATGGTCATTAGCCTGTGGTACTGTAGGGGGAGTCGGTAGGTTTGTTAACACGTGTGTTTGTGGTGGCAGAATTTTTATTGGGGCACCCGTAGGTTTCTGCCATGCCCCGGAGTGGGGGATGGCGGCACTTGTTCTCCGGACACCGTGACTTGCCCAGAGAAAAATGCCACCCGATGGTCGGGGATTGAACCCGGACCGGCTGTGCCAAAGTCGACGCGTTAAACCGCTCGGCCACCTCGTCCCACACATATATATTATATATAGATAAAATTGTATATGACACCTCTACAAAAAATGTTGACATAATCCACCCAGTACAAGTTGTATTAACGACATTTGATTCATACGTGACAATAATTTTCATAGATAAATATAATATACTTTTTCTTTTTGGCACCACTGTAAGACGTAATAGTGCTCAAAAGTTCACACCAGTTTATTGATACTGCAACCAATGACAACATGTGGAATTGCATCAGAAAATGTACACAATCCAAAGTCATAACATAATACCGTTTGCAGCCAAGTGCTCAAGGTCGATGCCTGACGTCCAGATTCGTAAAATCAAAATTCGTCAAAAAATCTTCGTTCTCACGGTGACTGGCTGACTATAATATGGTGACATGGTGTCCAAGTATTATGTCTATAAAGTGTTATTAGTTATTACATTACATAATTGCATAATGTAATATAATATTATATGACATACCTATAGCTAAGTCGTAAGAAATACAAAAGTTGTATTTTGCAGTTTTTCAAACAACCATAGGTAGGTACCACGAGTACTTATCCATTTTCAATCCATAATATTTTGAATATATTAAAGAATCTGATTATCTGCCTTTTAAAGTTCAGGTTTATTCGTTACCTGCGTCCTATTCGAGAAAATATGTGATAATAGTATTATTTTATGGTAATAGCAACAAAACAAAGTACCTACAACAAATTTGTATTTCGAATCGTGTTTTTAAAAACACAATCTAGAAACATAAACATGAACACGTGCATTTTTAAGTAGGTTTATTCTAACAAATCATTTCCCGATGTTAAGTTTTTTTTCAAATGTTTATTATTGTTGCCGCCAGCTTTCAAACTAAATTTACCCGCCCCATTTGCAATCTAAACTCCTGTACCTCACTTCCTTTTTATTATTACTATTTTACGCCTCACGAAACTCATATTAGTCAATGTCATTTGCATATATAATATAGTTACTTGCTGTGCGTGTATAATATATTTTATTTGATTTGATTTTTGGCAGGATTACTCGAATCGCTCTCTCGCGCACGCGATGTCAAACAACAACAAAAAAAACATTTAAAATTTGGAAAACGCTTGAAACGTTTTCACGCATCCTCTCTATCTTCCTCTCGCATTAACGTCATGTTTTCTAATCAGCTAGTGTTCGAAAATAATTTACGTAAAATGTTGTTGTTTTGTATTCGGGTCCAAGAGAGTAGAGACGTGCATAATAATATTATAGCCTATATTATAGATATATAATAGCCGTGATTTTCTCTTCCATATACCTATTCCTCCAAACGTAAACATTTGATATAATATTAAATTATCATTTAAATAACCTTTATAAACATACAATTGTATTAAAAATATACTTTATTTAGGTACCTATTAATAATATTTATAATTAAATAGATTATTAGTCTATACCTGCATCACTAGCAGAATAACTCACTACCTACTCATAGAAGTATAAACACTAAACAGTATTGCAGGCATCAAATAATTATAATTTTAAGTTTATATCTCGTTACAGCGTACTTTTACTATTTCAGTGAGTATAGTAAGTTCGCAAGATAAACATTATGTAAAACGACATTAAACAATACATCAATATATCAGTGCTTACAAATTATATTTACGCCCCTTATTGGTTGTTATATAATATAATATTTTGAAAGTGTAAGGAATCGAATAGTTTTACAAGTGCATGTGGTCAACAATCCTCCTAACAAAAACAAAAATTGCAAATATTTGATTAGGGTTACTCGTTATATAGTGTACTAAAGAGTGGTAAATATTTAATTTAAAAAAACACCAATTAGTATTTGTTAAGCGATGCGATTATTTGTTTATCTAACTATAGAGTTTTATGCGTGATTGACGTCAGACGAGGTAAAGTTTTGACAATAAAATGAATTGCCTAGAAACACATAAATATTATTATACCACCAATTATCATTGCTGCATTAGCATCGAATATATTTATACACATTCAAGGGCGCCTGAAGGGAAGGGTGGTGAAGAGGGCTTTTCCTCTCCTCTATTATTGTCAATTTTTTAAAGTGCACATTAGACTTTAAATCAGTGGCATGGCGAAGGGGGTAATCGAGAGGCGGTCGCCTCTGAGTTTTCAAAGAATGGTGCGGGTTAGAGTAATGGCCGATGGATAATAATTTAGTATTTCAGTATTTAATATTTATAGTTTATACTGCGATAGGTTATTAAAAAGGTGATAAGTGCAGATATTGTGTTTCTGATTGTTTATTATTACTCGAACATTTTTTTTTCTATTCGGTCTCTAATCTCTACGTACAGTACTTAAATGTTTGTCCGGCGTATAGCTATTTCACGTTATAAATTGGTGTAAATAAGTATAAATTGGTTTTGAATATTTTTAACTAATGACTATAATAATAGAACATGTGCATGTGTAATATGCGGGCGTTTACTCTGATGATCGTTTACTATGCACACACGTTCTATTAAAATTGCCTATACTCAACTCCTTAAAAACGGTCGGTATCAAAACCCCTTAATTTATTAATGTAATATTTACCTGCATATTATGACTGTATATTATTATGATTGTTTACTAATGGTTAGGGCTTATGTTTATATAGATAGATGATATTTCATGTTGTCTGATATTGATTGAAGTTAGCAGAAGTTTATATCCACTCCATGTATTTGTTAACATATTAATGTCCAGAATGGAAATAGCCATTTCAAAAGAACTCCATAATGTAAATTATATTTTATAGACTCTGATTAGTACTAGCTATTAGCTACCTTTAATTAAATAATTTAATTTTAGGATGAATATAAAAAATATAGTCTCCATCATATTTTATAATTCACATAATATGACATGGCTTACCGTCGTCTTTGGTTCTTTATAATTATTTGAGCATCCTTTTTTAGTATTTCAGGATCCTTTTTTGTAATCGATGGTATCGTCTTTTCCCTTTGAGTCTTTACTTCATTTCTATATTAATTATTCATACATATTATGTAGGTACTATGTTACACGTTTACACGCTGCTCGTAATGCTGTTTTTATACACAGTTCTTGTCTATTAGTATAATAATAAGGTCTATGATTAACCTACCCAACGTAAAAGCAATTTTAACACAAATTTAAGGTTATAGGCATTTTTTGTGTATGCATATGTATAATGGTCACAATGAGTTTGTACCAGTAGCCTAGAACTACTCATACTTAAAAAAAGAAGCGTGCTGTCGCCTGTCACAAATTTTATATGTAGCCGTGTAAGAATGTAAAAATGTTCATTAAAAAATACCGGTCCAAGGGCCAAGAGAACCAAAAAAAAAAATTAAATCAACTCACCATCCATCATTACGCAGTTCTGTATACATAAACCATAAACATGTAAAGCCGCATTCATACCTACGTCGTGTGCACGGGCTAAGATATCTTAGGTCATGTGTCGATAAAATCCTATTACGATTAGAAGTTACTTTTTTGGTACCATGTAATAGTCAAGTTTAAACCGAGTATGCCAAGAAAACAGATATATATATTAATTATATGTTTAATATATATATATATATATATTATATCTGTGGCTAAGAATTTACTACAGTTTAACTTTTAAACTAACATGGTTACCAATTGAAACCACTGTTACCACGGCACCACGCCATAGCACGATACGTCTCCCGAATCCGGCCTAAGAGGCCTAAACTAAAAGAAAAATATTAGATCCATTTAAATCAAGTTTTTAAACTTTTAAATTTTTATCAATAGAAATTAACATGATAATATTGCTATTTTAATAATATCGCTATATTGTTTAAAAATTAAACACAGTATAGGATATACTACACATTTATATAGACAAAGCTCCAAAATGTACAAAAATCAACTCAATGAAGTAAGTATAATATTATGTATTAAATTTGTACTTTCTACATTAGTAATGTACCTTTTTAATTTTTATATTGTTTTTTGTATTTAAAAAAAAGTTCATTATACAAATAAATGTGTTCTTTATGAAATGTAATAACTAATAAGTAGGTAGGTAGTACATAAGTACACTAAAGAACATTATATGTTATAACATGGTACAAACGTCAAACAGTCTAAGAGAAAAACGTTAATAATATCATTTCCCGATGAATTAGAACTTCGAGGCAATATATAGTGGAAATATATATAATGGAAAATTGTAAAAACGTAAAAAGAAAATTTGATGGATTTTTGCTACGAATGATTTAGATACTATAATATTGATGATACTTATGAGTTACTTGATACATTCAATGGGTTTAACTGATAAAACTGTGAAAGACATATCTGAAGGGTTAGTGGCATATTGTGCTCCACAGAAAATCCGAATAATCGAACAGTTAAAGTTTTTTTAACATGAACTATTATTAGGTGAAACGTTTGGTAACTTTTTAATTATGTTAAGAAAACCAGCTAAATGTACCTACTTTATCTAAATATACATACTTATGGTTGGTTTTTTTATTTATCAGATTTTAGTACTGTTAGGTTAGGTTAGGATTTTATTTTCGTATAACTTTGATACTTTATAAGTAGAGTTAAATTATACACTTACGTACTCACCATGTGGGGTCAGCGATCCATCACAGGTAGATAGCATACCTGATAATATACTGCTGTCTGCTCGCCAAATCACAAGCAAATGTCACGATCAACGCAGGTCGGCATGGCTATAAATTAAAACATAATACCATTTACACGTAAAAAGACATTGCTTCCAAAGCGTGTTACACCCAAAAGGAGTTAAACAATCACAAAAACCTAGCAATAGAAAAGCATTGCCGTGTCAGCTAGTAATAATATTATAATATTTATTTGCATATATAGATATTCATAGTAAAATAAAACACATAAACAATATGCAACACTCCCTGTAAACATAACTACTGTATTGGGAGAGTTGAATTCAATTTATAAAGTTAGGTAATTAATTATGTGATATTAAGCAAATCTGAAAGAATATAGAACAAAACTAAAAGAATTAATAAGCTAATAAAACAAAAATAATTTAAAGAAATATAAATATTTGTTCAAACATTGCCAAAATCTAGATTATAAAAAAAAAATATAAATTCCTTAAAACTTTTGAAATTATATAAACTATTGTTCAATTTTTTACATACATTTGACCCTACAATTCATGTACAAACAAAAGTTGTATTACGCATTTAATATTTATTGTATTTCAGTAGATGCTTAATAAAACATTAATAATAGTAATATAATATTAATAATACATTAGTATAAAGTACCTTATCAAAATATCGCTCATTAAGTTCATCAAAAATAAGCTTTGTACTATAAAAGTATAAAACTTAGGTTTGACCAATAAAAATTGAATTATAGTAATTATATTATTGATTTATTTTGTGCTCACTGCTAACTATAATGTATAATTATACAAAAATAATTGGTATTGATAATTAAACGACCGGTGCAAGAATTAAGTAAGTATCTATAATCTATATAATAATTAATATTATGAAATTGTTCAAGATTTTTTAATTTCTTATGGGAGTATAAATAGTGTAAAAACATTTTTAAATTCTCCATTTCAAGAGCTACCTAACTGTATATACATTTAACATTTTACATAATTTTAACTCTTAAGCACCTACCTACGTTTTAATTAACACAAATCAAAAAACACTTATAATGGATATTCTTATTTATTGCACCCAATTTATGATTTTTTTTCTTAATATTTTGACTAGGTATAATATTTTTATTTGAAAATGTAATCATAAATATTAAATAGTAATAACTACCTATTAAAATAAAATTATGCTTTACAACACAGTATAGAGAAATACAAAACTTTCTTGATTTATAATAATACATATTATTATACATACAATTTCTAGACTTCAAGTGTATTAAAGAACATTACAGATATTAAAATGAAATTATTATACCTATAATCGATATTAATAAAAGAGTACCTACGCTTATTATTATAAACTATACAACCAATAAACTTGATAATGAAACATAATGTCATGAAGACTAGAATACGGAGTTAGGAGACCAAACTCATACAGCAGCCCACACGAAAAAACGTCCAGCCGTCCAGTTGAAGTGAGTCACACAAACAGCGGCAGGCTACGAAGCGGACGCAAAAGTTGTTACCTGCTTAGTATATGGATTTTTATACATTTATAAAATGCAAAACAATTTTAATAGTTTTGTTTACATTATTAAAAACATCAAACAATTTTGTTTGGTTTCAAGGTGAGAAGAAATTCAAATAACTGTTCAAAAATACCGAACTTTTTTTTTATAAAATGAACAATTTTATAATATTTTCTTAATTTAATATATTCAGATATTTTATCTTGGCCCTCGTACTCCCGTAAATAATATCAAACAAACAAAAAACTGGTTTACTGGTAGGTAATAAACATCTTAATTTAGGAATGTCAATTTATTTTATAGAAATATAAAGTTCCAATTTTGAGGTAAATGGATACCTACTAAATAAAAAACATTGATTTTAGCTACCTACCCATTTGGTGTAACTTAACAATATTCTTGGGGACTTGACATTTTTATGAATTTTATTATATTTTACCAATCTTAACATCCTTTTTTTTCCTTACCCACTAGAATACCACACACAATTGTTAACAGTTGAATAGTCTATGACCTGTGTCGAGTGTGTCGTATATGTTTAAAAGAGAAACTTATGTAGGCACTAGGTAGGTATACTCAATGTTACAAATCGAAATGAGAAACCGAAAAAAAATTATTATTTATTTATTTATTAAATGGCATATAGGGACACGTAACAATGTAACATGTATAATATAGACATAGAACATAATATTAACTATTAAGTAAAATTAATTATCATGTAATACACAAATCGAGGCCAATGACCTTTGTAGTCGAGGCCTTGTATGTAGAAGTAAAAAAACTTAAGACGTTAGACGGGTTAATCGTTTTGCTGTTCGTCGAAATAATATATTATAATATTATGGTTTGCGAGAGGAAATTAATTTTCGTGCTTATAGACAACATTTGAAACTTCGAGAAAAAATTGTACCTGTAAAATATTTTTGCCACCGAAAATAATTCTACAATATTGCCAATATTACAATCTATTTTTATTATTTATTAATATAACTTTGTATTTTTCTTTGTTCGGTGAGTGACGTCAATCCGTTGTGGGCAGTAGGCCGTCTCTGTATCACGGTCCACGGAGTTAGCAGACACTCTCCAGTGAATTTTGTTAACACTGCGACACTTTACATCAGTACTTAATTACAACTACCACAAATTGTTTGTTGGAAAAACGTAACATTTTAAATGACAACAATTATTCTTCATTAGGTACATTTACAATTCATCATCTACTTAATGTTTCAAATTAAAAACTCTATGGAAACGTATTTTATCATTAAAATTAAATTTACATTGTAACCATTAATCATACTTAGGTATATAATAAGATTTGGTATTTTGAATATCCCCCAACATTCAGTAGACATTTTTTTTAAATATTTTTAATATTTATTTATTTAGCTATTATATTTTTTTTTATTGGTGTTGAAATTATACATTTCTGCTTTGACAACTAAGGTCATTAGCATTACATTTGTGTTAAAATAGAAGAAAAAAATTAATTAATTAAATACAAATATTTTATTTTAACATTTTATAATTCATGCATTTTTTATTGCAATTTTTTTTATAATCAAACAAAGCATAATAAATTATGAAAATAACAACGCCAATAAATGTAAATAGCCCCGAAAGAATAGTCAATATAACATGTAACGATGTAAATATTTTGCCTCATACAATAGTGTCTATCAATACGAACGATGATTGTGGTAATCCTTTGATCACACATTTTTGGTATCATTATTTAGTAATAAGTTATAAATAATACGTATTACATTTTATTATAGTTTTAGTTTATGCAGCTTTCATTCGAATTCTCGAGATTTGCCAATCACATTTAGTACCTGCAGCAGGATGGGCGTGTGGAACATTAAAAAGTATTTAAAAGTATTAGTAGTGGACCCTTTTTATTATTTTATTAGTTTCTTATTATTACCACATATTATACCTATAGTTATAATTTTATAATAATTAATAAATAATAAAAGAACATTTTATAACTCTCAGACGACACTCTGGAGTCTGGTTATAATTTAGTACTTATTATTGAATCAAGCATTCGACTAATCGAGCGTTAATCGTTACAATAAATTGGAAAGGACGAATTATATTTCCATTCACTTATAACGGTTGTAAGCTTTTAGGACTTACACAAGTTATGTATTTTTTTTTTTTTTATTGATCTTAAGCCCGACCACTATATGGCCATTAGCTGTATGGTTTTGTAGATATTTATGTCGGTAGGGGGGAACACGTGTGTGTTAGTTTGGCAGAACTTTTGTTTGGGCACCCGTAAGTATCTGCCATGCCCAGGTGGGGGATGGCACTTGTTCTCCGGACACGGTGACTTGACCGATTAAAAATGGCATCCGTGACCGAGGTATCGAGCCGGCGTCGGCTGCGTCGCAGCAGACGCTTTAGACAGATCGACCAATCCGTCCAAGTTATGTATTATTAGGTATTAAAAACGTATTAATATAACTATGTAACCTTCTAACCTAACTTATGTTCTATATTAGTGCTTCTCAAACTGGTGTCTATATTATTGGGGAGTCGTGAAATATTTATTTTATTTAAATTATTTTTTTTAAGCATAATTATTTTTGACTTAAAATTAAGTGAAGGACAATATTATTAATCATTATCAATAATTTATATGTTTGAAATAGTACATGTAGTTTTAGTATATTATAATTAAAAAAAAATAATTTATTATTTTAATTAAGGGGCCTTGACAGCTTTACATTCTGTGTAGGGGGCCCATGACAAAAATTTTTGAGAAGCACTGTTCTATATAACTGCTAAAAATGTAATTTATTTTACATATTAAAATACTATTTATCTAAATTATTTATTGTTTATTAATTATTAATATTTCACAGTTTATATTTTTATTTAGGTGTACCTACGTTAAGTTTAGATTCTATTATTTCTGTTAATAGTCGCTGATCATATTCTGGGTTACTGTTGCAGAACTAGAAGTTACCGAAGTAGATAATGAAAAAAAAAATACAATTTATAGTAATTATAGTCTACCTAGCTACTAGTACCTACTTACTACTAATGTTTTGAAATAAATTAAAAACAATTTTTTCCGCCTGAAACAAATCTGTAATTAATACAGTCAATACAGATGTTAAAACTCTGCTTTGTTCTACAACCACAGATTTTTTGTTTTAAACCGTTCCTACTACAGTACTACCTACTTAGTAACTTAGTATTTACTACTTACATTTTTGAATCCATGACCATGGGTCAGTGTTTCCATGCACCGTGTATTATTTATTTGAGCCCATGTATACACGACTTAATATGTTATACTATTATAAATTTAAACTATATTATCAGCTATGCAGAGAAAAAAATCAAATTTTAATCCCATAAATAATTTAGAAATGTTTAAGTTTATTACAGTCAGTTGATTTTTTCTTTATAATAATATTATATAAACCTCAAATCATTGAAAACCATTTATCTACCATGTCGATTGGAATATGAATAATAAATTGAATGCAATCTATTCTAAAACGTTTATAGTCTTAAGCAAACGGACAGTTTTTAAGGAGTTAGAAATAGGAAATTTTCAAATTGTGTGCATGCGGGTCTTACAAAATATGTGTGCATAGTAAGTGTTCATTAGTGTGACTGTGATGTGTAAATAAAATAGCAAGCTCTCACGCACAAGTCACCAAAACAGCGTTACGAGAGTTGTAAACATTAAACAATTTATGCTCATTTGTATGCTCATTTTGTCAATCCTACCGATGGACCTGATAACGCGATAAGACTTCTGAAGACTGATTTGAATTTCTTTATATGTCTACTTGAGATTGACATTTTAAGGTACCTATACTTAATTTAATTTTTGAATAATCAACATTCATGGTGTTTACTTCCTTGCGTTAGGCAAGTAAATCTGAATCATCGATGCGTGGATTGTAATTATTTTGAATTCAAATTTAACGTTCTTACTATGTGTTACGCCAGTATCTGACTCGCTCGATTGTGAATTTTTTAATTGTCTATAATTTTTCCCCCGCTAATTTTTGTAATGTAAATATTATATAACGGAATGACAAAAAAATCAATAGTTACCTACCTACATTTTTGATTATAGTATTTCATACACAAAATCTAAAAACGCTTAATACTATAGTTATCTTTTAAACGATGAGCTCTAAACCTATTACTGGGTTATACACGTAGTAGCACAGTGGGGCAGTCCACTTCCGTTGCTGTGCCATGTTTACTAAAATACTTACCTAAGTTTGTTTCTAATATTTCGTGGTAGTATTTATATATGTTTACAATGTCAAGGCTGCTTATTTTGATGTGAAATACGCCTTGTCATTAGCTGTTTCATTTGTCACATGAATATTTTATTAATATTAATAATAAAAAACACGAAAAGCTTTCTTACTGTTTTAATATTGGTATTACAAAATCAAAAACACGATTTTTCCATCATGCTTAATTTTTTTGTTTTATATATCAAGTGTGTCATGTATATAATTTAAAATAAATACTCAACTTTGTCAAGTCTTTGTAATTTGTATGTATATAATATAGATTATATTTGAAGTATATTATTGGAGTACGTATATAAGTTGTATTATCTATCTATATATATTTAAATGTTAGTCATTCCCCTTTTTATTTATTTATTTGTCACAACAACAAAATACATAGTTAAATTTTACAAAATACAACTAATGACTGCACCTCCCCAATAAGCCATGCCTTGCTGTGATAGGAGATGGTGAGTTCAAAACATATAGACACTTATAAATAATAAAAGGTAATATATTGTTTTTATAAACTTCGTACCCAAAACAACTTCAACTAGAGCAAATATAAAAAAAAATTAATATATATTTTTTTTTTGCAAGTTTCTTTACCGTTTTTCTTCTATTATAGTATAGGTACTTTAAACCAGGACTGCAAGAATCAAGATTCGCTTTCACATATTACTCTCACGCCCACATCATTTATGAACAAAAAAAAATCATTTAAAATACAATTACTCTACTTTGTTTAAAAGAAAAATATCACCGACTTCCGTCACCAAAGTAAGCACTCGCCGCCAACATATTTTATTATAGTCTCATTAGTTTGTTAACATTAAAAATCCTGACTTTCATTTGTATAGTCGAATTCTAGAACAGAGAATAACTCAGCAAGCTGAATAAGCAGAACAATATAGTGTCACAATGAATTAGAAAATATATATTATTATATGTTTAAGCCGTCGTCGCATATTCAACCTGCGTATATACAATTTTTACGATTTTTTCATGTCCCGGGATCGTGTGACGAACATAAAATATATTAATAAATTTCTGGAGTTGGGCCCGTTATATAGTCCTTACTCCTTGTATATATTGTGCATTCTAGTCTGGTAATTGTTATAAACAATCGACTATGTCACATGAGTAGGGAACAAAATTCGACATGATAAGAAACTCTGTTATATTTTGACAGATACCTATCTAAATAATACCGACGATTGAACGCTCATATCTGCCATTTTTGTTGATAACATGTTTTTCTCGGACACGTTTTCTTATAGAAACGTTTAAGCCAAGGACGGAAAACCTTTATAAACAACGAAAAAAAAATCAAAAACGAAAAACAACTGTAAGACGGGGAGCAACGTTGTTGGGCGGCTAACGACACGATTAGGCAAATTTGTCAGCGTATCATAGGATATAGAAATACAAAAGAAAACCTACACGATTGAGCAAAAAAACTCTACAACGTTGTCATTTTCAATTTTGAACCACCTATATTATACAAAAAATGTTTATTTAAATAATTATAATAATTCAAACAAAGGTGTGAATTAAAAAATAACATGGTTTTGACGTTTTGTTTCAAACATTTAAAACAAATGATTTAAATTACATAAAAAAAGCAGTTTTTTAAAACAGAAAAATATAATTTATGTGCATATTATAATGATTTAACTTATTAGTGCCTACGGACAACTCCTATTTATGAACTTTACTGTAACAAAATAAATTAATTTTTATATTGTTCAATAAACAAATTTATAAAATTAATAATAATAATTTTGCTAATTTAAATTACCAACTAATTACTAATATAAGTATAAATGTATACAATTAGTTATAATTAATTGAACACATATCCACTTCATTGCATGGGACGATTTACTTTACTTTTAATTTTATTCCAAATCGATACCACAGTGGCGTAATTAGGAATTTGTAAATATTTATTTCGTTTTCGAATACCTACTATGGACAATATACAATAAAAGTTTATCCCCTGGTATTTTTTTTATCGGCCAATCTAGGCCATAAGTTTCTTATTCTCACATCTTTTTGGTACTGGAATCACTTCACATAATTACATAATAATATATAGTTTATAATGTAGGTATTTGTTATTATTCACCTTTTGAAGTGTTTTAAGTACTAGGAATTTTTTGAGAGCATTTCTAGCGGATGCTTGTTGACAGATCATTGTGTATGTAATTATAATTATTCGTTTTATTTATGTATTTATTGAATGTATTTTGTTGTTTATATAATTTTATTTCGATTTTGGGCTATATTAACGGTGATAGCCATAATATTGTAATTACTTAACTGTTCGTGTTTCTGTTTCATTGTGGTCTACGGTAAGCTTTTTTTTCACATATGGCTATCCGTACAAGGTGCATACCAAAAATATACATTGTACCTACTCCAACTGGCTGGTGGCTACTGTATGTCTGTATGGCCACAGCGGCGGCTCTATGGTTTGATTTTATTTTTTTGCGTAGTGCACGAAAATATAAGATAACGAGAATTTACAATTAAACGATGTCGAGTAGGTATACTAATATTATATAATATTATACCTATACTAGCATAAAGCCTCTTCTGTTTCGGAAGGCTATAAGAATTTGGAATTGATTTATCTGAAGATTATAGGACATACGAGTATTTAATGAATACGCGCTTCGCGAGTGGGTATAAAAAAAAACGGTGTCTACGACAAAGGTCAATGATAAGCAGTTGTGGTATATAAGATATTTAGGTATATAGTCATATAGGTATACAAATATTATAAAGAGTGTCGGGGTCTTTTGAATTTCTCATCCATACCTATAAATTCATAAAGGCATCCACCTATTCCACCCTACCTAACCTGCACCTATTTGCGTGCGACCAGTGACGTAGACATGATTTCTGAAAGAGGGGTGGATCAAAAAAGAAAACGACATAGCTAAATGGTAGGGGAAAATTGGAAAATATCTCACCCTCTCAAAACTTTTTATTTAGGTGGTAAAATATTTAACAATACGAAAATAATTTGAATTGATTAAAAATTCACATCAAACACAAAATGGAAGCAGATTATCCACTCCAAAGCCAATGGGAGGGGATCTGACCCCAACGCCCCCCTTGTATACGCCACTGCATGTAACTGGTAGATGCAGCGTAGGTATTTAAATGGTATTTCTGCGTATGAAATTGTTTTCCAAAAACTTCCTGGCATATTTAATTAATATATTGTTATTATATTTTTTCGTATACATATTATACATTGTGTCTGAATGCGTCTGCGAGTGCGTACTCGGACGGTCATTAAATTGGTGACTGTTGTCTGAAGAATTTGAACGTTTCACACGCACAACTATTACGCGACGTGTGTGCAGGTACTTATACCTCTATACACAAAACTTGACCAGTTGGCAGTTTTCCGTCGAGACTTTTTCTTCCTACGACTCCGTACCTCACTGTATAATATATACCTACAATAGTACAATTCATCAATAAACACGCATGTACGATGTACGTACGACCTCGAAAGTTTTGTGCGTTTTCATTTCAAATTCAACGAGTATTCTAATGGAACAGACGTGGTCGCGGTTAACACGTACTACATCCGTATATTATGCTCTGGTGATAATGCGTTATTTACATTATATACCGCGGTTACGTTATGCAAATATCGCGGAGGTCCGTCCGCACGACTGCTGCACATTGTACCGCGTCCTGTGACCTCTGTACCTATTATATATAACTCGTAACCTGCCGCTGCAGTCAGTCGTGCGCTAGGCAACCGACAACGACGACGACCGTGCGGCCGTGACTGTGTAACTTATACGTAACTTATCGTACAACGATTTTCACTGTCTGTCCTGTGTCGTCCGACCTGGAAAGTGTAGGCATTAATTATATTTATAGCGCAACACAAAGTAGGTGCATAGTTAAATCTGAAGAATAAGAAAGATGCTGAACCTCCGCAGCGTAACCGACGTGGTCTTCGCCGTCGCCGTCACCACGTGGATATCCGCATCGGCTTGCGTAGCGTTGGAATCGTCTGCCACCTGTCGATACAAACCCGACTGGACCAGCCTGGACGCCAGACCGTTGCCCTCGTGGTACGATCAGGCCAAGTTTGGGGTGTTCATCCACTGGGGAGTGTACTCGGTGCCGGCGTTCGGCAGCGAATGGTTTTGGATGAACTGGAGAGGTAACACGCGTGCACGGCAGTCGGACCGACTGCATAGGTGCTGCACAGGGTGATTCACCAATAATGACAAACCCCAGTTTTTCTTTTAATAACAAGTCTATTCTAATCATGATTTTTGGAACTTTTAAGTATAGGTACTTAACTACTATTAAGGTTGTATAATGTTTTCAACTGCGTATATATAGATATAAAATATTATTTTCTTATTATAACCTTTTTTTACTCTGGTTGCGTCAAGCTCAAGCAGATAATTTTGTTGAAAAATTCTATGTATCTAAATCAAAATTCAAATGAGAATACAACCTGAGTTATTAAAATGTATAATATAATACTAAGAATAATAGTCTTTAAAAATGGCTTTTCAAAATAATTAAATATCTGTAATATTAAATATAGGTACTGTTCTAGTATTTTATTTTAGATTCTGAGTGGAGCGATGAATGTATTGGTTTTACAATGATGTGTGTGTTTTTTTTATTTAATTTTTTATTTTTGTGTCAATCATCATCGTTTGGGGCAGTAACACTGCTTCTATTTTCTTCAACAATATCTTCTTCGATGGGAAAGAGAATATAGTTGGTTAATTTTGTCAGTAGTTTTCAAAAGCACGGGGAAAAACAAAACAAAAATTAAGGAAAAAAAGTAACTTTTACGCAAAATCGGTTTGTCGGTTTACCATGGACATTTTCAGTTTACAAGTTTTTTCTTTTTTTTTCTATAAATGTCAATAAAATTTTATTCATTGGTTAAAAAGCTTGAAAATGTAATACAAGTCTCCTATTATATAGTTTTAATGATAGTTGAAAAATATTAAAAATACAGTCACAATTTTATTTTCATAAGCATTTAAAATTCAAATTTTTTTGAGTAAAAATACCTAGAAGTTTTCTTTTTAAATCTAAAATTTAAAATGTAATTCAACATTAATTATAAGTTTGTCTACCTTAAACAAAAAAAAAAAAAAATGTCTGTAAGAAAGTCAAATTAAATTTTTATTAGAGTTCGACTTCTCAATAGTAGCGATTTTCGTATTTTGTTGTAATTCAAAAACGAATAACCGTAATACTAATAATACTAATAACTAATGTATATCGTATGTTTATTTTATCAATTCCTATATTTCTCAAACATTTTGACGGTTTTCAAGCTGTTTACAGACAATTTCAATTTTCAATTTTTTTAGTTTTTTTTTTCAGTAAATGTCTATAAAATGTTATTAAATTTGTCAAAAAGCTTGAAAATTTAATACAAGACTCCTGATATATCGTAACAATAGGAGATGAAAAATAACAAAAATACATAGGCACAATTTTTGTTATAAGCATTTTAAGTTCGATATTTGTCGACATTTATCAAATTGAAAAATTTAAAATGATTTTGTGATTAAAAATGTATAAAATGTTCAACTTTTATAGGTAAGGATTGAAAATTTAAAACAAGGCTCGTGTAAGTAGGTTATTCTGTAAACAAAAAATATAAAAACACAGTTTTTGTGTATAGGTATTTTGTATTAAAATGTTGACAAAATTACATATTAAGTTATAATCAACTACCAAGAATAACGGGACTGTTATTTTGTTGTAATTTTATAATATTAATTCAACTTAGGTACTGGTTCGTGGTTACCTATCGTATTAATAATAAGTAATAACAATATGAATATAATATAAAATATCCACACTGACAGACCGTCTCCGCTCAGAATCGTTTTTCGTATACAATGATATTATATCATTGAATTCAAATTTAATACCATTCATTATACAGTGACCTACTTTTAACCTACTGTACTTCAGAGCTACATCCACTTTAATTTATTTAATTTATTGTATTTATTTTTTAAGAAGATAATGGGTATTATATTATATTATATTATATTATTAAGCTTGAACAGTTTTTACAAACTAATAACTATTATAAAATGTTATCATGAATTTATAAATGTCCTAAGCACATAAAGCCAAACTGCTTGTTCAAATATAGATTACGATATATCATATCAAATATATTATATCTGATTAACAATTTATAAGAAAAATAAGTTATTCTAATTTACAAAAAGAAATTGGTACAATTCACCATAAGACACTAATCTTCTTATGTGGTATAAAAAGTATTTGAAAATATCATCCAAAATTAACTTTAAAATTTAAAATCAGAACTTGTACAAATTCATTGTTAAAGGACAAAATAGGGGTGAGCATGCTTGATGAATCACTTGTATAGTTATGGCTACTATTACTTTATGATACTAGTGTTTGTTCTGACGAACTATTCACCATATACGAAAAAATTTAATTTAGTGTTTTTGGTCGTATATAATATTTTTTTAATAATAATTTTCCAATATATTGTACTCACGAGTTCTAAATAATGAATAAATTCTTAATAATATAATATACTAATACATTTGCTTTTAAATGTTATTAAGATATATACTACTATACTAGTATTATTTGTTATTACTATATGGACAATAGTTCCACAATGTTCGATTTCTTCTTAATTAAACTGACACAGTAACACGAATATTATCATCTGCTACAATATTTCATCGTTATCTAGGTTTTGACATAAATTCAAACGTATTTTCACAGAGATAAGTAGGTATAATAGGGAAAAGTAGTTTTATTTTTTATGGCGTTATTAAATTTATATTTTGCATTTCGTAGTGAAAACTAGCAATAATTATTTCAAGTCTTAGGTCTAGGTTATGACCTATATAATATACTATCAATTCTAATAATCAATAATCAATGATAGTTTTAAGACATTAAAATATTATTAGGATAATTATATTCTGAATCACAACAAGGTGTAGGTAGGAATTAATTTTTCTTTGTTTACCAGGCGGTTTGTGTGAGTACACTTTAGTGGCTAGTACTTATTGGCTATATAGATAGGTACTAACAGTATCGTATTGCTTTTATATGCTTAAATTAACGTCGGTTCGTGTAATTATTATAAACGTCTACGAATGATTGTCCATTGTATGTTTAACAAGATAAAAATACACAACACTATACATGTCTTTAGTGTTGTGTACTTATGTCTTGTTAAAAATACAATAGGTAGACATTCGTAGACATTTATAATAATTACACAACAGACGTTAATAATATTTAAGCATATATAAAAACGATTTACAAACATTTTAAACTATATTCATACATATAAATGGATTAAAGGTTATTTGTTGTACAAAAACAATATTGTTACATGAAAATCTTGTAAGGTGGGTTAACGTACCAACGACAATAAACGGAGCGTTATCCCCTCCCGCACCTGCCATGACAATCATTGAATATTTGAATCGTATAACTATAAATTAAGATTTTTCATGCTTACTCTACGTAACTATACAGGTAGGAAGGGCGCAAACTATGTAAACTTCATGACAAAAAATTACAAGCCAGGTTTCACGTACCAAGAATTTGGTCCCCAGTTCACTGCAGAGTTCTTCGACCCCATGCAATGGGCCAGTATCATCAAGGACTCCGGTGCAAAGTAACTACCTATATAATATTATGTATTTATTTACGTAAAACCTTTCTATTTTACAAACTGTATCGCGGGATCGCTAGATATTTCTACGACTAAATTTATGGGCATTAGCGCACTATACATCAGAAAACTTAATGTGTCCGCAATTCCCTGTCGCACAAAATTTGAAAAACTACAATACAATTAGGGTCATCGTGTTATGGGTTTCTCGCGTGTTTAATATAGGGAAATGGGAAAACATGATTGAAAGCCCAGTGCCCACACGCCGTATATGTATTTTCTATAATAATAACTAATATACCTATATTATATGTATAATATTATGCTCGTCGTCGTTCTTTACACTAACGTATCTGTTATATACTAATATAGATACGTAGTCTTGACCACTAAACACCACGAAGGTTACACGTTGTGGCCGTCGAAAAAATCATTCGGATGGAACTCCGTAGACGTCGGACCCCACAGAGATCTAGTAGGTATGTATATATACAATTATGGAGTCGAGATTTGTATGGCGTGTGGCGAAGTATTATCATAATATTGATATGTTTTGGATGCATGAAGGTGACCTGAGCAGAGCCATAAGGAGTTTAAACAAGACTCGGTTTGGAGTGTACCATTCATTGTACGAATGGTTTAATCCGCTTTGGCTACAGGACAAACAGTCGAATTTGACCACCCGCACATTTGTGACCGAGAAAGTCCTGCCGGAACTTTACGAATTGGTAATTTTTTTTTTACCAGAGTACCATGACAATTAAATTTTTCTTTATTTAATGGAGTTACTTTGATATTACATTAAGAAATGTAGGTAAGTATCAAAGTTGTCCTCAACGTTGTGTAACTTTGATAGCATAATAATATCTCAGAAGTCAGAAGATATAACATCAGAAATTTAAAAATTAAAACGTTAAAAAATTGAGCATAACTAGCTGTAACTAAGGTTTAATTTTGAGAAATTTATCGTTAATTAGTACAGAAGTTATCCATAAATTAAAAAGTAAAATTGAGAATTGTCATACAACGATACAACAGTAAACAAGTTATCAAAGTTTCCCCATTTTACGGTATATAAAGAGTGTTTATTTTATATATATTATCTTATCTATCGTGTCTGACACATGTATAATGATATATATAGGTAATATTATATTATATAGGTGAACAATTATAAACCAGAAATCATATGGTCAGATGGTGAATGGGAAGCGCCAGACACCTACTGGGATTCGTTGAACTTCCTAGCGTGGCTCTACAACGATAGTCCTGTCAAAGACACGATAGTGGTGAATGACCGATGGGGTGGTGATACACTGTGCAAGCACGGTGGATTTTTGACCTGTGCGGATAGATATCAACCAGGTATCGTATAATGTTAGAGATTCGAATTTTGAATATAAAATTATCAAATGTACTCGTGCAGGAACAGCATGTATTACAGGTTGATTATTTTATCGAAGTATATTCATTTGTTTATTTCAAAATGTATTGAAGTTTATTAAAAATAATATTTAAAATATTATTCGGAGTATTTCAATATATAGAGATCAAATTTCGGACGATTACTTATAAGTTGACAGAGGCGGAACTAAGAATTTTTACGCCTGGGGAAAATATTAAAATTACGCCCAATCATAGACCAAGATTGAAAATATAATATCTTTCCCTACAATTATTTTATAATAACTGGAACTAAAATTACAAACATAATTACTGACTTTTAAACTCATAGTAACAAGCGTGGATTCAGGGGGGTACTATGGGTGCTTGGGCACCCCCTGTCGTCTAAGGCACTCTAAGCCACTAATGAAATACATTTGTATTCAAAATTCTAAAACAGAAAGGTGTAACAAATTTTTTTTTAGATTCTGAGCGGAGCGATTATGTGGATGATGCGTTTTTTTATTATTTTTTTTTTTTTTGTTTTGTTTTTGTCATCACCCGCGTATTTGGGTGGCAGTACAACTGCTTCGATTTTCTTCAACAGTACCTATCTCAATCGATGATAAAGTGAGTACAGCTGGTTCATTCAGAAGGTCAACATTTAAAATTCCAATAGTTTTAAAAACGTCTAGAATAACAAAATAAAAATTAAGGAAAAATTAAGGAAAAATGGGAATTTTTAAACAAAATCAGTTTTCGACAAAATCAATTTTGGTTTTTGGGGTAACTCTAAAAGAAATAACCATAGATACATACAATTTTCACTGAATGTTTATATTAGCATTCATTTCTGTACACGATAAAATTCACACGATCAAAATATTTTGACTTGTTTTGAGCCGTAAACAGCATAAACATAATAATAATAAAAAACATAATAAATATTCAGTTGTTTTAGTTGTTTTTCTATGATTGCAATTAAAATGTTATTTGTTGGGTAAAAAAGCTTGAAATTGTCACAATTTTTTCTTATAAGCATTTAAAGTTCAAATTTTGACAAAATAAGTCAAAATCACGAAAATTTGCAAATTATTTTGAGTTAGAAATACATGCACATTTTATTTTTAAATCTAACATTGGAAAATTTAATACAACATTCCTCATAAGTATGTCTACCTGTATCAAAAAAAAATATCTACTGGAAAGTCAAATTAAATTTTTACATCATTGGATATTCTCTCGGTTTCTCATGTAGGCATGTAACGATTTTCTTATTTTGTTGTAATTCGAACACGAATAACTTTAGATACTTGAATTTTTCACCATATAACAACTTATTGATTCCCATACTTCCTTAAATGTACAAAATATTTTTACCTGTTTTGAGCTGTTTACGGACATTTTAAATTGTTTTGGGTTTTTTTTTCTTTAATTGTCAATAAAATGTCATTTGTTGGATCAAAAAGTGTCAACATTTAATACAAGATTCCTGCTATATTTTTACTTACCAGTTGAAAAATTTTTAAAATACATAATATAAGCAACCTTTTTTTTATAAGCATTGAAAGTTCGAATTTTAACAAAATGTGTCTAATTTTGAGTTTTAAAATTATTGTGTATTTAAAAATGTATACAATTTTTATCTTTTATAGCTAAAGATTGACAGTTTAAAACAAAGTTCCACGTAAATAGGTAAATAAATTACTTTATTCACGAAAATCTCATCAAATATACTTGATAACATTATAGACTGACTGACTGTCTTGTTAACTGAATCGTTTATCTTATACAATGATATTATATCATTGAATTAAAATTTAATACCATCCATTACAGACTACAGTGATCCAATTGTAACCTACTGTACAGCAGAGAGACACCCACTTGTGCACATTTTTTTGTTTGAGCACCCAGTGTTAAAATCTTCTAGATCCACGCCTGCATAATAATAATATATAATAATTAATATATTCTGTGGACCATGGTGTAACCAAGTTTATACTATATAATGTATTATATAAAAATAGATTCAAATTTAAATGATTAACAAATGTTCAATGAGTCGGACTAACCCAACTGCAATAGTATATGGCTAAATTTTTTTCAAAATTTGAGTGGCCTATAACCCACATTAAAACTTAACCAACATTAATTGGGTTAATGCTTTATAGATGGCTTAAAAAGCAATAATTTATATATACAAAATGAGCTTATTTTCCTTAGAGTGGATTTTATAAGAAAAAAAATGTTTAAAAATAATCAAAACTTTAATTACCTGTCCTGTATAAAAATTAAAAACACTTTTGCTGTTTGGTTTCCATACGCCTCGGCCCTCAATTATAATAGATTGTTATGGTGAAATATAAAACCTTTTATTCTGATTAAGGTACACAATTTAGGCCAGTAAAAAATTGTATTTAACTAAACAATTTATAAACGAAAAAAAGGAAAAAAGAAAATATTTAAAATCAAATCTTTTTTTTGAACTTAAATAAATGTTACAACCATCTTGGTAAATATTATAATATATAATATTATAATCTATTAACATAATTTTGATATATCGTATGTTGATTGATAATCTTATGACAGTTATTGTGTAGGTATCAGAAATTTTAACGAAAACACAGTATCAATAAATGCCTAGGTAGGTACTAGTTGCACACTTTCACTCAGAATCTTAATAATTATAGTATGTTAGTTGTATATACCTGCAGTAGGTATGCTAATGCTAGTATACCAGTATACTATTGGTATACTAATACGAATCTATTCATAATCTTAGCAATAACTTTATTATTTGTTTTTCATTCGTTCAAACATTCCTCCACCACAACATCATAAACAAATTATGTGAAATAAAAATGTTTTCTTAACTTGTAACACCAAGGATTAAATGAAGACCCAAAAAAAAAGTACGCCCACTAAAATTTTAAGCCCGGGGATCAATCCCCGGCTTCCCTCTCCCTAGTCCGCCACTGATAGTTTACCAGTTATAACTTATAAGCAGGGCTCGTAACTTCATGCACTAAAAAATGCATAAATAAGCATGCATTCATGCACTAAAAATTGTCAAAATATGCATTAAAATATGCACTTAAAAGTTCAAAAATATGCGTTTATATGCATTAACATTTTTAAATTATGCACTCAAAATATGCATTATGTAAAAAAAACATGACCAAATTTTAAAATAATAAGAATAAATTCATACATTTTAAAAGTATTTTATTCCTTTTAATTTTTATATATTTAACAGTCAAAATTAATAAAATAAAAAATAAAATTAATACTTGTGAAGTTCAAATAGCTTTGTCATCTTTATAAATTTTAATTAGGTAGTCAATTTTGTCTAATTTGTTTACCCTCTTATTCAGCACCAACAATGAAAACATTTGGAATGAAATATTAGGTTTTTCATTTTGAGATAATTTAGTAATATATATTTTATAAGTGTTTTTTTTTATGTTTTCCAACAAGAGGGCGCATTAGTAGACAAAATATGGCATAAAACCATGGTTTCGTAATTCAAGTAATACGGCTTATTGAAGTGGTTTACAGTAAAAATAACGATTATAAAAATTATAAAGTAGAACCTTTTTTTACAATCGTAAGAAGCCTGATTTTCGATATTTTTATTAATTAGCTAAATAATTACTCAATAAAAAATTTAAAAAACCGTTATAATTTACCACGCGATATTTGACGATTGGAACAAGATATCAAAAATCAGAGGAAACTTTTCAAATATTTGTCTAAAATATATTTTTATGAAATAATATGCACTAACAACTGTAAAAAATCAACTATATGCCAAATATGACTTTACACCCAAAACATGCAAAAACGCATATCAACTTCATATTATTTTACTGTTGTTATGAACGTATTCTTAGCATTTTTCCTGTGTGCAATGCAGATGCATGACTACGAGCCTGCTTAAAGTATTTAAATGTTTATACTCACTATATAGTAAGTAATTAAGTAGTTAGTAGATTAATATTTGAGGGATATCCCCATAGATAATACATATTATATGTATGGGTACCCCTGTGTCACTCCACTTATTGCTTATCAAAACTTTAAAAACTTATAAGTCTTAAACTAAGTCTTAAGTTCGATTTTTAAGCTGAAAAATATTCTGCTTGGAATAAGAAATTGAGAATATAATATAATCTTGTTATTCGAAAAAGTTAAAAAATAATAAAAAATAATTTTTTTAAAAATGTTGTTTTGCAATGATTTATGTTACTTAATCTAAAAGAATACTTAGGTACTAAAACTTCGATAAACGAATAACCCAGTACAATATAATATAGTCAGACCTATAGGTTTACCTATATAAACCTACTATAATAATACACTAAGGTAGTATACAAGGTCAACGGTTAAATACATTATTTAAATTGCAGGAAAGATTGTTGGACGAAAATGGGAGAACGCCATGACAATTGATAAGTATTCGTGGAGTTACAGACGGAATGCTCGAGCATTAGACGTGTACTCGATACAGAATTTAATCGCCCAACTAGTCGAAACCGTAAGCTTTGGAGGTAAATTATACTCTAACTTTATAATTAGTTAGTTAATATTATATTTATTGAGTACACGTCATATATCTTATATATTAATAAATAGGTAATTATAAACAATGATTTATTATATTATATTAAAAAAAAAAAAAATTATGAATTTACAGGTAATTTGTTACTAAACATTAGTCCTACCAGTGATGGAATGATTCCCCCGCTACACGAAGAGCGTTTGTTACAAATCGGCCAATGGTTGTCGGTTAATGGTGAATCTATTTTCGGCAGCAATCCGTGGTCGACGTGTCAAAACGATACACTACAACCGCACTTGTGGTAAAACCGTTACAAAAGTACTTGAAAAGTTCATGCATTAATTATCGTATATTATACAATTGGTTTTAAGGTACACACGAGGAAAAAATTCTTCGACCATTTATTCGATTGTTTTGCGATGGCCCGATGGTAATTTACTCAATTCTGCGTGCCTGGACAAATTAGATATCGAATCCATCGTTATGTTGGACACACAAAGTAAACTCAAGGTAATTTATACCAAATAAATAAAAAAAAACTTTTCACATTCGTACATAGGTACCTAATATGCATAGTATTTAGTGTATGGGTATTACAATATATTTATAACTGTACCATTTTAAATATTGTTATAGTGGAGTCAAAAGACAGAAGGCGGTTTGATGATTAAGCTAGAAGATAAATCTAAAACCAAAACAGAGTGGGGCTGGGCTCTACGGGTTACTTTGAATCCTTAAGTGTTTTTTCGAGAACTGTATCCTTTCATTTGTACCAATAATATTTCATACGAAACAATTGTGCCAAACATCTGTAACAAAAATATATATGTTTACACTGAGTGAACGAGTACAATGATTGATAAACAAAATTATTAAATTAGGTTTATACCATACTCACAGTTAATAAGAACCTTCTGGTCATTAAAAACATGTGGCTCCCGGTTAGTCCAATATGATCTTTTTGAATTTGTAACAAAAAAAATTCCACCTAATCAAATTTTATCATTAGATACTATAAACTACCCATGTACCCACGATACCTATTATGTCTACGTTTTTACAACTAAGGAATCATTATAAACTGAACTCGCCTCATTACAAAATGATTGCTGTGGTATATCATAAAGCGATCTTTTTGGCAATTTGCTGCTCTCGTATATTTTTACGGAGCATAAACATAATAAACATCCTCTCAATGAAGAAACCAAAAACGAAAGTATGGCATGAACGTGGTGACTTAAACTGTAATTTTCATTTGAACGTCTGAATAAGAATAAGAATTATTTTAATGTAAATAACTACAATATACATACGACCTCAAATTAACATGTTCAATAGTTAAAAAATAAATGTTTTTTATTTTAGTTTGTCTAGAAGTATATTTACTTAGATATTTCCTTTAAATTGTGTTATTTGGGTTAGGGTTTTTTTTTTTTTTAATGATATTGAAAACCTATTAATTATTAAATGAGATAGATGTTTGGTCAGTTTTATTTTAGTGGTTTTTCAACCATAATATTATAGATAATGTAATAATGATAATTTTATTAAATGTAGAAATAAGAAAAGCGTGAACACTCATTGTAATTTATAGTATTTGCATTTTTGAATATGTATTAAATTTATTGTTTCCTATTTGAACATTTTAGTTTAAAACCCATAATAAATATACATATTTAGTATTCTTATAAATAAAATATAGGTAATGATAGAATTTATTTGATTATATGATTATAAAGGTATGATAAACTATAATACTATATTACTATAATATTTACTATTACCTATTTAGTGAATCACGAATATTTACCTATAAATGGCTATACCCTATACATGTGTAATCAATAATCACTGATGGAACATTCAAATTATATCGGAATGTCAGATGATGAGGATGTCAGCGCACAATTTGTTTTGTCTCGGTGACCCACGCGCAACATAGCAAATTTACGTTTAGCAGAACTAACCATGTATTATTACTTTTAATATTAGAGTGAATTCTTATTATCAAACTTTAAGTTAAGGCTGTGTTGGTTATTTTATGATATTTTAATTTGTATGTAATAAGTTATGAAAGTGCACCTACATTACCTTCATCGGCTATTTTAACCTATACCAAATGGTTGAGAGTTGTTAGGTGTACTGGATTCGTTGGAGGTCCTGAAAAGGACCGATTTCATTGTATATTAACTTTTTGGGTAGGTATTTAATATTTACATTTTTAAAGTCAAATTTTGTTAAATCATGTTATTCGTAGGATTTTAATAGGGGGGGGGGGGTCTCGGAGGGGATTAGCGCCCAAAAAGTCCGTCTTACCCCCTCCTTTTTTAGTTCTGTAGGATCGACTCCCCCCCCCGGCTCACATTGATTTTAATACATTATAATGGATTTCAACCTATAGGGGGAGAGGGTGAAACGCACGAATTTAAACCTGTTTTCGAATTCCTTGTTGTGCAATTATTTGATCGATCTGCAATATCGTTGGAATGAAAACAGTCCGTTTAGAACTTCCTTAAATATCTTTATTCTTTATAAACAATGTGCGTATTAAATAAACACTATATTATAAAAAACATCCTTACACAACGCCCTGGTGTAGTTCTACGCATATGATGTACAGATGTATTATCAAAGACACGCACAGCAAATGACACAAGCAGTCATTCAACAGTCTCGTCAAATTGCACAGTCGAGTGTAGTCCACTCTCAATGTCTTCCATTGATCCGACGTCAATGTCTGTATTAGAGAACACGATACAATAAGGGCACTTGTATTCAGTGTTGGGAATTATTTCTCAAATTATCCTATCTAGATAAAAATAATTAAACCATCTAATTATCTCATCTAGATAAATGTAATGGTTATATCTGTGGTAATTTATCTAGATAAATAATATAATAATAAGAATATTTTTAAATACTGAAATAGCCAATAATTTACAAAAACCGAAAAGTGATTCCAAATTCCAATATTATTTTAGTTAAAAAAAGAAATGTTTACTCAAACATTGTCAGTTTTTTTTGTTATTTTATTTTTATTTAAGTTATATTAAAAATTAAAATTGTATATTATTTTAGTTAAGAAATGACATTAAGGATTTATTAATTAATAAATATTACCTAATTGGTAATTACTAATAAAGTAATAAATTATATTATTTATCATAAAATTTAAAAACAAATTATCTATTTTTTATCTAGATAAATGTATGTGTATTTTTATCTTTATCTAGATAAAAAAAATTATGTTATATTTTATCATATCTAGATAAATTTTGAATGAATTATCTGTTAGCTTATCCAGATGATTTTTTGGTTATCTTTTCCCAACACTACTTGTACCTACCTACGGTATTATACATTACAGTGGCGTGCGAAAGAAGATTTTTTTGATTTCAACTTTCAAGACAAAAATTAGAACAGGTATGTGACATGTGATAAATATTAAAAATACAAAACATAGATAGGTATATAATAAAATATAACAATATTTCGTTTTTTCGCTGTAAACAAATTATTTATAGGACACAACAATATTCATATTTTGGGTTGTTGCACACGACCTTAATTTTTTGTTTTGTCCCAAGTTTAAAAAATGTTTAGCACGCCACACTGCATGAAGTATAGGCAGGTATATCGTTTATAATATAAAACAGCTGCTTACACTTTTAGTTGACACTTGACATGCGTACATAGCTATATTATATAGAATATTATCTTTACGACTATATCTATAATCTATATGTAAATAATATGTATAATGTATATAGTATATTGTATATAGCCTAATAGCCTATAGATATAAATATATAATACCTAATAATATATACTTTATAGGCGTATGATATACGATGTACCTTGCCTTTGTGTGTTTTCATGCGGTCATTGAATATCTGAAAGTAATTTCCCAGCGCTAAACTGCCCATGATGATGATCTGATCCGAGAAACAGAGGGTGAGAGTCGACACGGAATTGATTACTAACACCAACACTGCTATCCACGTGTTGTATGTAATTACAGTAAATACTTGTGGGAACATTTTCAAGACGTAAATTTCGAATACTTCGTGAGAATTCTCCCGTTCCGTCGTTATGATACCTGTCAACAAGTAGCTCAAATGTTCCACTGCAAATTCAAAACAAAAATTGCAGAGCTTTAGTGAAATTATATTTATCTATAACGAGTGATAACACATTGTATGGTAGTAATAGGTAGGTAAGATCAGTGTCGGCCTGGAAAATCGAAGTCCGTTAGGTAGTACATTCATTTAGGGGCCACATATACATAAAATACTAAGACTTTGAAAAACAATTCAAAATCTATTCATTATAATATAGGTAATCAATTTTAAATTCTGGGCGGAGCGATGAATGTATTGATTTTACAATGATATTAATATGTTTGTCGTGACCTATTTTGGATAAATAAATGCTTAGATTTTCAACTTCAATATTTTAGAGCGGAGCGTGGGATCTAGTAGTTTTACAATGTGTTTATTTTTTTTTCCTGTATACAAAATTTCTACCAGGAGTTACTTTGATTTTAACATAGAGTATCTTATTTTTTAGCAAATTGGATCAAGATGGTACTTTAAACAGGTAATTTTTCGATTTTCTCAATAGTTATTTAATGCCACTGGAAAAACTACAGACAAATTACGAAAAACCGATAAAAATGGAATTTTAATTTCTACAGCTTTCTTTATCACCATAGAAACGAACAAAAAATTATAATATTGTAATATCAATTTAACTTGCAGGCTATAATAAATAATAAAAATATAAAATATTATCCAGACTGACAAACCGTCTCCGCTCAGAATCGTTTTTCTTATACAATGATACTATATCATTGAATTCAAGTTTAATGTACTCCATTATACATTGACCCACTTGAAACCTACTGTAAAGCAGAGCGACATCCACTCAACCACTTTTTTTATATTTATTATTTACACAGTAACTAGTAAATACAAGCACAAAAGACAGTCAGTAATTACATATCGTTACAATGCTACAAGACTTTATTTTACACATAGGTATAATATGTAATTATAATATACAACCAGTGTTAAATTTAATTTTATATAGGTACCTATAATAAATATATAATATTTTTATTTGAAAGATATAAACGAAAACGAGTAGATAGATTATATATCATATTACATAATATAATATACAATAAAGGCTCATCACATAAAAAAAAATTTCGGGAAATGCTGAGCTATAAGGTAAATCTTACCCATCGAAAAAATTATACACACAATGGATATGAGAGTGAATTTCAACTTCAAATTCTTTTGGTGGCCGAAGTACCCCTCCACTTGTTCCCATTTGTTTAGTAGATTGCACCAGTTGCTCGACAAGTTAATGAGCAACGCCATAGTGACGGCTGACCCACCAAAGAACAAAACTACACCTGTAAACAATTCTCTGTATGGTTATAATATATTTTAATAATCCCCGCTGCGGGATTCTTTGACCTCCTTTGAATATGTTGGCGCCGGTCTCCTTCAGCCAGCAAAAACTCAAAAACGTCATGATGATTTGACAGACAAGCGCGACCACCGATAGGGCGGTTCTTAAGCTGTATATCCGGAAACGATCCTGAGATATCGGTATCAAACACAGATATTGGCCGAGTATCGTCGGGAAATTTGTGGCGGATCGGAACGAGTCGGACGGGATTTTGGGCACGTTCAGGAAGTAACAGGTGCTCGACTCGATGTCGACCGTCTTGTGGGGATTTATTTTGAATCGTTTGAAATTATTTTTCAGTTTCACTCTGATAACGTTTTTCAACATAATAATAGTAATAATATTAATACGATGTATTACACTATTTACACACTGTAGGTACGTCTTACGTATAATTGCGTTTTCAACCTAGGTAAGTATCTAGCTATGCCTTCTGGCTGTTGTAAATACTAAAAACTAATCCGAATTTATTTCGATTTAAATATTGGTTTGTGTGTGTTGTGTAAACTACAAAGTGCATTTTGATTTTTATCTTGATACATACGCTACCTATATATCATATATCCACTGACAAATAAACAATAATATTTTAAAAACAACTGAATAATTTATATAGATAATGTTCAAGATGTTTATCAAATACATTGTGGCTGACACGAAGCACGATTAGTAGTATAGCTGACATAGGTAGGTAACTGGTAAGTACCTATAATCATGATTTGTGGCATATTAAATATTAATTGTACCTATACCTACTTGTAAACGTGTTGGTGTGGTAGTGAGGTACCTAAATGGTCGTCGTGGGAGTTAGCCCCCTAAGGACGCTGTTCTGAAAAAAAAAAGGCTAAAAGGAATTGAATGATTAGTTGAAGACATACACACGTGTTTAAATATTTAAAGCAATACCTACCCGTTCAAAAAATTGGTTTATTCTTACTTGCCACTTGAGGTTTGTCTTTGTAATTTTATAAGTTAAGCAATAATATAATTTAACCAATAGGTACCTATATGTAGAATACTAAAAGAAATCCATATTTGATGTGAAGTTACTCTTTAACGTGTTTGATATTTTGTTTATAGGTATCATTTTCTTCCCAAGTAGGTATAAACCAAAATTATTAATTGTGTAAACCCTACAAATAATAATACCCATTAAAATTTAAATCTAGTTTTTTAGATTCTGAGTGAAACGATGAATGTATTGATTTTACAATGATGTGTGTTTTTTTTTAATTTTTAGATTCTGAGCGGAAAGATGAATGTATTGGTTTTACAATGATGTATGTTTTTATTTTAGATTCTGAGCGGAGCGATGAATGTATTGGTTTTACAATGATGTGTGTTTTTATATTTTTATATTTTTATATTTTTAAATTTTTATATTTTTTTTTGTGTCTGTCATCACGTTTTGGGACAGTAAAAGTGCTTAGATTTTCTTCAATAGTACCTTTTCTGATAGGAAAGTGAATCTAGTTGGTACTTTGGGGGGTCAAAAGTAAACATTTCACAGTAGTTTTCACAAGCGCCGGAAAAAACAACATAAAATTTAAGGAAAAACGGGAATTTTTAATTTTTGGTTTTCCAAAAAATCGATTTTGGTTTTTGGTGTAACTCTAAAACAAATGAACGTATATACATGAAATTTTCACTGGTTGTTAATATTTGCATTTTCTATACACGATAACATAACGATTTTCATTTTTCATTTTTTTTTAGTTTATTTTCTAGAAATATCGATAAAATTTTATTTGTTAGTTAAAAAAACTTGAAAATTTAATAGAAGGCTCCTACTATATTGTTTCAAAGGCAGATGAAAAATATTAAAAATCGTTAGTCACAGTTTTTTTTTATAAGCATTTAAAGTTCAAAAATTGACAAAATATGGAAAAATCACGACAATTAGCAAATTATTTTGAGTTAAGAATTCGTAAAAATTTTACTTTTTAAATCTAAGATTTGAAAATGAAACACAAGATTCCTTATAAGATTATCTACCTTTATCAATAAAAAAATCTCTACCGGACAGTCAAATTAAATTTTTATGAGCGTTTGAAATTCAAATTTTTACAACATTGGATATTCACTCGATTACTCATGTAGCGATTTCTTTATTTTGTTGCAATTCAAAAACGACCAACTGTAGATACATGAAAATTTCACTGAATGTTTAAATTAGCATTTTCTATACACCACACAATTTTGAAAATATTTTGACTCTTTTTGAGATGTTTATGGACATTTACAGCTTTCAATTTTTTTAGTTTTTTTTTCTTTGAATATCAATAAAGTTTTATCTGTTGGGCCAAAAAGTGTAAAAAATTAATACAAGGCTCCTGATATATTGTTACAATATCAGTTGAAAAATATTAAAAATACATAGGCACAATTTTTTTTTATAAGCATTTAAACATCGAATTTTGACAGAATTTTTCAAAATCTCGAAATTTATTAATCATCGTAATTAATAAGTTATAAAATGTTCAGTTTTTATAGCTAAGGATTGAAAATTTAAAACAAGATTCCACGTAAGTAGTTAATTATCTTACCGAAAAATCTAAAAAATATACAATCACAGTTTATTTTTATAGTCATTTTATGTTCAAATTTGGACGAAATTTCATATTAAAAAACCTAGTTATTTTGTTGTGATTATATAATATTATTCGTGGGTACGGGGTACCTACTTGAAACTTCTAAAGTGTATTATTATATATCGATGATAGTATCAGGGTTTGTTATTGATGTTGATGTATAACGTGTTATAAGTACCTAATGGATATTGTGATAATGTGATATGATTAATTTGGAATTTATTATAGGTCAATTTTTTTTTAATACCATAGATTTGTATATAATTTATCTTAAACCTAGACTGACATACCGTCTTCGCTCAGAATCGTTTTTCTTATACAATGATATTATATCATTGAATTCAAATTTAATAGCATCCATTATACAGTCACCCACTTGTAACCTACTGTACAGCAGAGCGACATCCACTTACCCACCTTTTTTTTTATATTTTTGTGTCTGTCATCACGTTTTAGGACAGTAAAAGTGCTTGGATTTTCTTCATCAGTAGCTTTTCTGATAGGAAAGTAAATCTAGTTGGTACTTTGGGGGGTCAAAAGTATAAATTTCCCAGTAGTTTTCACAAGCGCCGGAAAAAACAACATAAAAATTAAGGAAAAACGGGAATTTTCACGCAAAATTGGTTTTCCAAAAAATCGATTTTGGTTATTGGTGTAACTCTAAAACAAATGAACGTATATACATGAAATTTTCACTGGTTGTTTATAATTGCATTTTCTATACACGATAACATTTTCAAAATATTTTGATTTATTTTGAACTGTTTAGGGACATTTTCATTTTCCATTTTTTTTTAGTTTTTTTTCTAAAAATATCAATAAAATTTTATTTGTTGGTTGCGAAAGCTTGAAAATTTAATAGAAGGCTCCTAATATGTTGTTTCAAAGGCAGATGAAAAATATTAAAAATTCTTAGTCACAATTTTTTTTTATAAGCATTTAAAGTTCAAAAATTGTAAAAATGTGGAAAAATCACGAAAATTAGCGAATTATTTTGAGTTAAGAATTCGTAAAAATTTTTCTTTTTAAATCTAAGATTTGAAAATGTAATTCAAGATTACTCATAAGTTTGTCTACCTTTATCAATAAAAAAATCTCTACCGGACAGTCAAGTTAAATTTTTATGAGCGTTTGAAATTCAAATTTTTACAACATTGGATATTCACTCGATTACTCATGTAGCGATTTCTTTATTTTGTTGCAACTCAAAAACGAATAACTATAAATACATGAAAATTTCACTGAATGTTTATATTAGCATTTCCTATACATCATATAATTTTGAAAATATTTTGACTCTTTTTGAGCTGTTTACGGACATTTTCAGTTTTCAATTTTTTTAGTTTTTATTTCTATAAATACCAATAAAGTTTTATCTGTTGGGCCAAAAAGTGTAAAAATTTAATAAAAGCCTCCTGATATATTGTTACAATAACAATTGAAAAATATTAAAAATACATAGGCACAATTTTTTTTTATAAGCATTTAAAAATCGAATTTTGACAAAATTTATCAAAATCTCGAAAATTATCAATCATTGTAATTAATAAATTATAAAATGTTCAGTTTTTATAGCTAAGGATTGCAAATTTAAAACAAAAGTTCTCATAAATAGTTCATACTGTAACCAAAAAATCTAAAAAATATCTGAACACTGTTCTTTTTTACAGAAATTTTAAATCCAAATTTGGACGAAATTACATATTAAAATCAATATTAACGATCTTGGTTTTTCGTTGTAATTTAAAAATAGTATTCGGGGATATATGATACCTAATGGATATTGTGATATGATTAATTTGGAATTTATTATAGGTATCTATTATAGGTCAATTTTTTTTTTAATACCATCGATAAGTATATATTATGTCTTATACCTAGATTGACATACCGTCTCCACTCAGAATCGTTTTTCTTATACAATGATATTATATCATTGAATTCAAATTTAATACCATCCATTATACCATGACCCACTTGTAACCTGCAGTACAGCAGAGCGACATCCACTTACCCACCTTTTTTTTTTATTGAGGTATTAAAATTAATTTTTATTCAATATCTTGTCAATTGTCAGTTAGAATTTTTATATTTGAATCATTAGTATAGGTTATAGGTACCTATACGCTATAGGCTATACATAATACATTAAGGATGTCGGTGTAGGTATTTCCAATTTTAACAAATTTTATTTTATATTTTAGTTACTAGTCTACTACTTTAATTATTTCCCACTAATCTACAGCCCGATACCTATTTAGGAGGGGTTGGTGCTGTGTATTATATCAACGAAAATGACTTCACAATAAAAACTCTCGCGTCCTGTAGAATATTCGGATTTCATTAATTTTTTTTTTTTTTTTTAATAGAGTATTTTTCATGTCAGATTAAAATTTTAATTTTACTTTAAATACTGGTAGAAAAATATGTTTGGAAAAGAACAAATATTGTGCATTATTTAAATGCATATTAATTTAGCTTATATACCTAATATTATAATTTTGAAAATCGGACTTTGATCCAACCTTCAATATGTTTTTCTTTTAAATAAAAAAAAATTAACAAAATCTGACTATTCTACAGGACGTGAGAGTTTTTCCTGTAAGACATGTTTTTGTACTAAAAGACACATCGGCTCTGACGTCCTAAATACAGTTAAAAACTTTCAAAAATTGAAGGAACCAAAAAATTTTAGTAATAACATTACTAATAACTAATAATAGGCAATAGTAACATTATATCAACCAATGAAAATGAAACATAGCATTACCATGATTCATCAGGATTATCTGGATCAGGAGTATCCCAGCTACAATTATGTACAAAAAAATAAAGTTATTGAGTTCAATTAATTAATTGGAACATAAAATATCGATGAGAGACCTATGATCAATATTTAGAATTGTATTATTTAAACTAGTTTAGCTATAATACTAGAAAAATGTTTTTATACCTACTGGCTACTACCTACCTATCCAGTAGTTGTTTAAACAATACAATTAACATGTAGTTTTAATATTTATAAATTGTATTTAGGGTATCCGGTAATTTAAGTTTTTTTTTTTTTATTTATTATAATTTAAATGTTTCAACATATTGCATGTTTTTACAAGTTTGTTATTTAAATTAATACAATTTAGAATTTAATTAGAATATGGTATGGATGATCAGTAAATTTGATACGTGTGTTAATTAAGGAGTGGAAGTGATGAGGAGTGGAAATTTATTTATTAGGGATGTTAGAGCAGCTAGGAGGGGGTTTAGTATTAATTTTAGCTCGTTAAGGAAACTTGTGACGATTTGGAGAAGTTGATCGGATGGTGGTGTATTTGCTGTGGCTTCGGCATATGAGGGTTTTTCTCTTGGGTTTGAGCGTAGCGTATCATGCCCACTTCTGTGGGGTGCAGGTGGTACAGCTTGAGTTTGAGTGTGTAGATTATCTCTTTTTGTTGTTTTGGTTTTGGATTTGATGCGGCTTAATATTTTTTTGAAGGTTTGGCAACCTTTATAATTGGCCGTGTGGTTTCCGCCACAGTTTGCACATTTTGCTGGTTCCTCCAGTTTTTTTGTGCAATTATCAGTGTAGTGTTCAGCTCCACATTTCACGCATCGCGGTTTGTGGCGGCAGTAGTTGCGTGTATGTCCATATTTTTGGCAGTGATGACATTGGGGAGGACCAAGTTGTCTCTTTGTGTATTCGAATTTTATTATTGAGTTTAATAATTTGGTGATTTTGAATATTTCACGGTTGTTGGTGTTACGAGCTAAGCTGATGTTGAATAGTGAAAGTGGCAATTTGTTCGCACTGTGTGTTATATTAGTAATGCTGATTACTTTATGTCCGAGGTCGTTTAGACAGGTTATGATATCTGTGGTAGGAGTGGAGTGGTGGAGGTGGCGTAGTACCACACGGAATGGTTGGGAGGAACGGGGGAGATAAGAATGATATTCCTGATCAGTTTCTATTAGATATGACTTAATAGCCAATAGCCATGAAGTTGGCCCGTGTATTTGACCGTATGATAATATTAGATTTAATTGCTTTACATGTGAACCCCTCAGAGCCCACTATGCGAGTTAGATCTTTATGTATTATGCTAAAATCGTTTAGGACGATATTCGGAAGTTTAACATTACTTTGTTTTGTTGAGGATTCGTTAGGTTGTGTGACGAGTAGAGCTTCTTTTGTGACGAAGACGTTATCCTGTTCTTCCTCTTCATCCTTTGCCAGGGCTTGGAATCGGTTTGGCGAGACAAAAAATTTGCTTTTTTTTTTATCCTCATGGTCTGGTGAGTTGGTTGAAGTTGACGATAGAGCTCTCTTTGACGAGTTTTCTACTGTTTTCTTTTTTTGAATTTTGTTCTTGTTTATGACAATTGGTGATACAATATTCGCCATTACAGCGTTCTTAATGACTCAATTAACGGCAATTGGTTAGATAAGATAAGCAACGCATTTCGGAACGGAAAGCACATGTTATCGTTATGGCTGTCTGAGCCCGACTGATTTTAAGTTATTGAGTTACCTATATTTAACAAATTAACAAGTATATTCAGCTACTTTAATTATTCCAAGCTACATCTTCACTAGTAAAGTTTTAGGCCAGTGTCAAAAAAATGGCATTATTTTTCAGTTGTTGAAACATTATATACTTTCATTAATTCACTTTCAATGTAAACAGATTGAATTAGCAGTATCTGTTATAAATCATGTTTTTAATAAATTAATTTTGATTATAATATTAATAATAACTAATATAATTAAAAACAATACCTATATGTGTAATGTTCACTAATATAGAATGTAGAATAAGAACAATAAATAAGAATAACTTTTAGCAATTAATTTATATTATACTTATTTATTTATAATATTTATAATATTATCATTCGTTCTTTTTATATATATTTTTCATTAATTGGCAGATTCAACTAAAGTAATTAAAAAACAATCACTGATCATACACCTCATACCTATAAATGTCTATTCCTATGTATCTAAGTTTATGATTCATCCCATTAAATTAGATTTTTTTTATTTAATTAATAACTTATAGGAATCAGTAATTTAATTGTAAAAATATTAAACGATAATAATAAATGTAAATATATTACAATACAATTCCATATATGAATAATTAAATATTTTCTTACTATTATCAATTATAAAATATAATATTCTTGTATAAAGATTTATTAATAAATGCTAAAAATAAACCATATATATCACATTTAATGTTTTATTTTAGATACTTCATAGAGATATGCTGCCATCAATTTGGTCTGAAACAAAAAAAATTATATTTTATTATAGCATTAAAAAATATTAAAATAATGTATTGCAATTTTTTTTTTGTCCAAGTATACTTTAAAAACATATGAATAAATACCTACTACAATACATACTCATAGTTGTAGAGTTTTTAAAACAACATATTTTGTTACTTACTCCTTCAATGTAATTGCGTACATCAATTTTTTCATTCTGTGAATGAGCACTATCGTCACCAGCACCCATCGGTAACAACATGACACTCTTACCAGTAACTTCCTAGAACAACCCATTTTCAATCAATACTTTTGCTCATAACCACAATACTTAGAATAATTAATATATTAATCATGGTCCTAGTTAATCATGGTTTTATAAGTTAATTATTAATAATGTGATTCAAAATAAATATAATTTAAGTGCAGATTATACATAAATATTTCAAACTATTTTAGACATGGCATATTATGACACTTAATTTTTATGTTTATTAAATTTCATAAACCAAATACAACAAAGATATAATAAACTAAATAAAATATAAAGATTTTGTTTGTCTTAGATATAATCATACTTAAAAAGTAATTTTTATTAGAAAGTATGAGAGTATATTATAATATTATATTAGAATTTGTAGTTATTCAAAAACTAAAAGTAATCTTGGCTTGAATTTTAAACCATCTGTTCAGAATTTCAGATACAGAGTGCGGCAGTCAAACCCAACGATTTTAACATGAACTGGTGGGCATGGCTAAAGTGGTAGAGATTTCGGAAATGTTCTTATCGCTTTTAAATACCCGGAATTTAGTAATCCTGGAATATTGGTCGAGTGAACAGCGTGCTTTTGCAGTAAAAGCGAATTACAAAAGTAATGAACGAGCGTTTTGCTGACAGTTTGGTTTATCTCCTCGCGATCCTGTGCCTTCTCGTGCTACCATCGACCTGTGGGTAAAAAACTTTGAAACCACAACTAGCACAACTCAATAGAGAGGGGGTAGTAAAAAAAACAGACGGACTCAAGAAAATGTAAAGCAGGTGAGGAAAGCAGTAGGGAGAAGTCCCCGAAAGTCAGCCAGGCGTCACAGCAAAGAACTTGGCCTAAGTGATCAGACTGTGAGGAAAATATTAAAGCATGACTTGCGTTCCCATCCCTAAACAATTCAGGTAGTTTAAGCACTCAATCCACGAGATCATAATACCCGATTACTCTTTAGCCAACACATGTTGACTCTTTTCAATGAAAACGAAGATAGGGTACACAACTTATGGATGAGTGACGAAGCCTACTTTCACCTAAGTGGCTTCATCAACAAACAGAATTTTTGGTATTGGACGGAAAGTAATCCACTACATCAGCATGAGAGACCCCTCCATCCATAAAAAGTAACAGTATGGTGTGCCGTATCACTTAGAATAATCGGCCCACATTTTTTCGAGAACGAATCGGGCAGAGCCCTTAAAGTGAACTCCGAATGCTACAATGATATGCTAGACACATTTTTTTTTCCTGCACTTGAAGAATACGACACAGATGAAAACACACTTTTTCAACAAGATAGTGCGTCAAGAGATACTGTACGAATCTCAATGGATCTGTTGAAGCTGGAATTTCCAGGGCGTCTCATTAGTCGGAACGGCGATATCTAGTGGCCTGCTAGTTCTCCGAACTTGACGGCTCCTGATTTTTTCTTTAGGGTTATTTGAAAGCCAAGGTGTTTGAAAACAACCCACCAAGGAATATTGTTGACTTGAAGGAGCGAATTCGCCTTGAAATCAACAACATAACCTTGGAAACACTTCACAACGTCATGGGAAGCTTTGCTGTCAGACTCTCACAATGTGTGGCTAACCAAGGAAGGTATTTGCCTGATACAATCTTTAAAAAATGAAGTTTTTAAATATATAACATGAAATTCCACTTGTGTAATTTTTATTTGTTTGGCGAAAAATTAATAAAAATCTTTTTTTAATTTTTTTATATCGTCGGATTTGACTGCCGGACCCTGTACATGTTAAAAATCAATTGTAATTATTTATTTTTTATTTGTATTTAACTAGAATTATTCTATCAACATTTACTGTAATTAGAATGAAAAAATTAACACTCTAAACCTAAAAACTTAAAATCTAATATAACTGTTTGAAACCGGATGAATCATTTTAAAATACTGCAGATAATTTGTTCACATATGATACCACAAAAGGGGGACAATTATGTAAAGTAAATTAATAAATAAATATATATATAAAAAATAAAAATATATTGGGTCTTGTCTCATCTCTACGAAGCACCAATATCATTATATAAATATTAAATACATACTTGTAGAGTTAATGTAACAGGTATAGATCCACCGCATCTTGTATAGTCCGGTTCAACATTGTATACAGTTTTAGTAGCTTCGTGAGCTGCTAAAAAGTGATCATTGAATGGATCAGTCTTCCAGGGATTACCACCTTCATTAACTGTGTAGATCTGTAAAATAAATCAAATTAAAATATTAATATTATAATATATTACATAGAAAACTATAATTTTAAGTTATACAAAATATAATAATTTTAATAATTATTTGTTAGTTTCCATTAACTAGACATTAACCACATTAGACCTAACCACACATTTATTCATTTAATTAAAGTCAGTCAATGGTCAATATGTAATTAAGTAAAACAATCTGACAATTAATGGTGGGTAATAATTGATAGGAAAAAAAAAATGTATTAACTCAATTTGTTATAATTGTATTAATATTTAATTGTATATTCATATAATCATATGCACAGTACAACATGTTTAATATTCATAGAAATAACAGTTTGTTGGTCCTACATAACATGGTTGTTAAGAGTATATTTTAATATCTGATATACAATTTAATCTGGCCTGTGGGAGAAGTTAGAAAATAATATGTCTCTTTTAGAATCTCATTTTTATAGTCGGTCGAAAAGCCCTGGCACATTATTGAATTTGGAGAAAAATTCCAAATTATCTCTTTGATTTGGTGATGAAACTTTTTCTAAGTATACCTACTAAATTGTATACTATGTTTCGCAAATTGAATCAATGTAACTTAATTATAAATATGTTTGTGATATACAGAGTATACACTTATTATGCCGATTGTATGATGGAAATTATTCTCATAATATTGATGATATTATGAATTAATATGTTTAAATGAATTAACACTAGGCTTCTTCTATGATATCGATACCAATATCGCAAACTTATTTCGGAAATGTACGTATCGATAATCTTAATATATCGTGCGATATATTATAATTAACGATATATCGTACGATATTATGAATTAATATGTGTAAATTAATTAACATTTAACACTATTAAAATTATTTAATAATAAAAATATAATACTTTGAACTTGTTAGGGCTTTGTCGTTTTTCCCAAACACTTTGAACATAGTTTTTTACTATTTCTGAAATTCTTGATGGTATTTGATTTGGCACTAAACGAATTGAAAATTTTCCTGTTACTTTACGAGGTATCACAGTCTTAAATCCAGGGCCTGAGAATGCTCCTTCAATTCCATGAACTGATAAACTTGGATATCTCCAATTACTCATTAATAATTCTTCCTAAAATGTAATGTATTCATAAAACTGTTTCATACTTACATTGTTTAATTTAAATACTAACTTTAGTTTCTTTTTGTGATTTAGATGCCCCAATTTCACTAATATATGCATCTACATCAAATTCTATTTTTTCATATAATTCTTTTTCTTTTTCAGATAATGGTTCTACTCCTTCATCAATCCCTGGTATTAAAATTTTACCTTTTACATCAACCAATTGATTGAGAATGTATAGTAAATCTGACATTGCTTCATACCTAAAACAACAGTTAAATTATTAATTATTATTTAACTTTAAACCGAAATATAACTAAATTCAGAGTTAAAATCAAGATACCCACTGAACCACACATGATACCAATACTATTGATTAATCATGATGTTGAAAGCATCAGTCTAATTTTCTTATTTAAAAATAATTTTAAATCCAAATATTACATAATTAAAAACTTCTATTCTAAATAAATATATAAACTATGACCCATAGTATATAAATTATCATTTATAGCTATGTAGCTTTTATAATATTTATATTTTTTAGTGTATAACATTATAAAAATATAACAACTTTAATTAGTAATTTCTGTTGTAACTTACACTGTTCCACCATACATTCCACTGTGTAAATCCTTACTGGAACCTTCAACTTCAACAAAAAAAGAGGACATACCTCGGAGTCCATATGTTAAACAAGGTTTGTCCGTTCCCAACCAATAACTATCTGATATGCACACATAATCAACATCTTTCAAAAACGTTTCTTTCTTTTGTATCAGTAGTTCGTCTAATCCAATACTTCCAGATTCTTCCATTCCCTCAAAAACAAACTGAAAAGCAAATAATTTATCATTAAGTAGTTACATAATTATCTATTAATATTTAAATTATGTACATTCCAACCTTTAAATTAACAGGCAAGTCAATTCCAGTATTTTGAAATGCTTCAATAGCATGAAGCCATCCAAGAACTGGACCTTTATCATCTGAAGAACCTCTTCCATACAATTTTCCATTTCTTTCAGTTAATACAAATGGTTCACTAGCCCATCCATCAGAAATGTCAGCTGGTTGCACATCCAAATGTCCATAGAGACATATTGTGGTTTTAGATTTGTCATTACCTAATGTTCCTATTAAAACTGGTGGAAGTTGAACTTTCTTCTCATTTAATGTCTAAGACAAAATAGTCAAATCATAAATAATTTAACATAATATTAATATACCAGTAAACTTAATTTCAATATGTTGAAATAAAAACAAAATAAAAAAAAATAACTTATTTTTATAGACATAGGTTCTTCGGTAATTCAATCAAAAATGCAGCATAAAATAGATTTAAATGATCAAAATCTTTTAAAATTTAGCAACTTTAATAACCGAAAAACAATATTTTTTAGTAATAAATTCTGATTTGAAAATATTATTAAGTTTCTGTTTAAACCAGTTTTTTAAAAATATGTTAAAATGTTGTATAATAACCTGTTGGCCAATATCACATAGCTCAACATCAGCACCCAATGCTTTTAATTTTGATTGAGCCCATTGCATCATTTTATTAACTTCATTTCTCAATTCAGGATCAGCTGATATGGATTTAATTGAGACTGCCTGTGATAATGTCTCCACAAATTTGTTTTTATGGTCATCAACATATCTAGTAAAATAAATTTAAAGTTTATAATAAAAGAGTCATAAAATAATGTTGAAACTATTATATAGTAACTTTATATAGTACATTCGGAAGGAGTTACATTACAGTTTTAAAAACAACTTACTTAATTCATTGCAATCTATTGTGTATTATTAATTAGCAATGGTAGGCAAGTTAATGAAAATAATTAACGGTGGCAAGTCATTTAAATTGCCTTCAGTTAAATTAAAACTTAAAACTTAAAAGTTAACAAAGAAAAAAATTTAACTATATCAGTTTAAAGTTAAGATAGAAAATAAAATGAATTTATCTCAGTTAAAAAAAAGTTAATTTTTTGGAAGGCACAATATTTTTAAGTCAACTACCATAGTATTTTGTTATACACAAACATTTACCCAGACATTTAATGCTGTGTAAAAAAATTTAATTATTATAATACATAATTCGAAAATAAATTACCAAAATCGTAAAAAAGTAAGTTAAAACCAAAAATAATTAACTAGTTAAGTTAAAAAGTTAAAAAAATTTAACTTTTTAACAAGTTAATGCCCACCTCTGTTAATTAGATACTTCAGCTTATCTTTACCAGTTACAACAAAATAATTGTTATATAGATATGCATTTAAGATTTATAGATAAATATATAAAAATATAATATAAAATATAACAATAATATAATTAATATACATAAATATACCTATAATATATTAAATATTAAAATATGATTTACCGAAAAACGTCTGTTAATGGATGGACTGACTCCATTGTAAGCTTAAAAAGTCAAAATTAATAATAAAAATGAATGGTGAAATTGTTCAAAAGACAACTGTTGTAGTAACTAAAAACAAAATCACAAGCATTAGCTGAATAAATTATAGAAAATAATTAGATAAATACAAAAAAAAATTATCACATAATATACATGGGTAATAGCTATAGTAGTATAGACGTATAGTAGTCAATAGTAACTAATAATTATCAAATATTTCTGAACATAGTAAATTATTGTTACATAATTACTGCGTTCAACAATTATAGATAAAATTGTGCTGCATACTTCAGTATAGTTACCATATAGTTATTTATAGTATAGGTATAATAAGTACCTTATTAATATAAAAAGAGTCAATAGCATAGAACACGTCCTCAGTCTTTGATTCTAATAATTATTAATTTCTATCGTTATTCATGGCTCAAGACAGAATAATGCATAGACAACTAGACAAGTATTAAAGTATACAAGAATAATGTTCATAAAGACCAAAGAGGTAGAAACTTGAAACTTTAAATTAAATCAATTAATAATTTAAACCTCTCCTATAAAATAGATCCTACTATTTACTGTCGTCTGTCTTATCAGTTATCACTTTATCACCAAATATATAGAATCACAGGGGTACAGGCACGGACTAAGATTAAGTATGAACCCGGCTTTATCTGCACATAAATGTAACCACACGGTCAAAAGTTGAATATATTCAACTATGCGGTATCGTTTGGTAACTGTGGTAACCGTGATTATTTTACACGACACGGTGTAGTGTGAACCCCCCTTTAAGGTGGATTCACACCTCGTCGTGCCGTGTAGTGTCGTGTCATCTCGTACTATACCGTGTCGTGTATTTTCCTGTATACATGACGTAACCAATATGTTTATTTATCAATTTGATATTCCGCGGGCTTTTTTAATTTACTATGCAGATTGCAGAATATTGAAACTGAATTCTGATATTTACGATAAAAATAACGATACAACCACAGAATCAGTTACTACACTTTTACTTTTTCGTTATGACTATTCATTAAACTTTTTAACTAGTCTATAATTAGCAATATGGACCAACAGTTGTACAATAGAGCAGTTTATGAGTACAACTGCGAAGTGCAAAGGAGAAAAGTTTGTGTTATTTCATGTTTATTGTTTTCACTTGAAGATGTTTTATCAAATGTTAATAGAAGGTAAATATTTATTTACTAAAGTCTAATAATATATTTATTGTACTGCACTACTGTGTTATAATTATTATAAAAAGAGATACAAGTATCAATGGGTTTTTATTTACTGTAGTTAAATGATTTAAAATATTTATAATGTGATTATATTGATCTGATAATTAATAAATAGTATACAATTATATTATATATGAATGTAGGTACAGATAATGTATGTAAGTTTGAGCCAAATGGCCTAGTTATCAATATAGTTTTCTAGCATGTGTAATGTGTGAATTGTTTATAATCTAGATGGAGGATACGTCCATTACTCTGTGAACGTTTAGTCCATAGTCATTATGCTACAATGTTAAGTGAGCATCAACTTTCGAATTCAGACCTCTTTTTTAATTTCACAAGAATGTCGTCATCAACTTTTGAAGAACTTTTAATGCTGATAGGCCCAAGTCTTGAACGGAAGGTTACTAGAATTGATGTACTAAATGTAGGAGAAATTTTAGCAATGACACTGAGGTTAGTATTACATAAATTTAACTTAATAAAACATTGATATCTATGTATTTATTTATTTTAATAAAAAAAAGATATCTAGCTACAGGGGAAAGCATGACGAGCATTATGTATGATTTTCGCGTGGGGAAATCAACAGTCTCTAAAATTATATTGGAATGTTGTAACATTTTGTGGGATGTATTGAAAGATGATGTAAGTGAAACATATTATTAGTAGTATAGGTTATAGTTTACAAATTTATTTACATAATGGTTAAACTTTCTCTACATATAATCATTGTTAATCAATTAAAAAATACTAGAAGTTTTTGGAGGTATCAAAATAACTATCTTGAAAAGCAAATTCCTATTGATGCATATGTTTCCAGGTATTGTTCACTCCTAATGAAGATGGGTGGATTAAAATTGCTGATGAGTTTCAAAGTAAATGGCAAATGCCTCATTGTGTAGGAGCTCTTGATGGGAAACATGTTGTCCACCAAGTATGAAATTCATAAATATAAATACAAAAGTGTCTTCAATTTGTTTATCTTATAGGCTTTTCCAAAGAGTGGTTCAGTAAACTACAACTATAAAGGGAGTCACAGCACAATTCTTATGGCAATGTGTGATGCAAATTACAATTTTACTTGTGTAAATATAGGAATGCCTGGCAGGTGTAGTGACGGAGGCGTTTTTAAAGCTTGTGAAATGGGGAAAAAAATTATTAACAATGATCTATTATTTCCAAAACCTACAGCAATAAGCACCAACTCTGGAGACTTTCCTTTTTATATTGTAGCTGATGAAGCATTCCCACTACTTCCCTCATTAATGAGACCTTACCCAGGGCGAGGAACATCAAAATTACCTCTGAAATTGGCAATTTTTAATTATAGGTAAAAGACCTATTTTACTTTCTCAGCACCTATTCTTACTATAGATTTTCATATTTTAGGTTGAGCCGAGCAAGGCGTTGTATTGAAAACTGTTTTGGTATTCTTGTGGCAAGATGGAGAATTTTTAGTAAAGTGATCATTGCTAGTGAAGCAACTGTAAATGGTATAATTAAAGCTACTGTGGTTCTTCACAACTTTATAAAAATGAAAGAAACTGCAATAGGTAATATAATATTATGTATTTAAAGCTAAGAATTTAAAATATAATACAAGATTGTCCATAAGTTTTGCTTACAATAATTATAGAAGAAACCAAGCGTAAGCCAATTAAAATTTCGTTATTGTTTGTAAAATTATGTATTACAGGTTTACACAATTATGTTACAACTGCAATTAATGGAGAGGGTCAATCCCGAAATCAAAGAATGTCAGACACATATAGTGGTTTACATCCAGTCGGTCAAATGTCGTCCAATCATTATGATATCATTGCTAAAAACACACGCATTAAATTAACGGACTATTTTGCAGGGGAAGGTTCTGTACCCTTTCAATATTTAAATATTTAATTTGCAAATTTTAATAAATTTTTTATGTGTTTATATAATTAATTGAATTAACTGTTCCATTAAGTATCTTTCAAAACTCCACCTTTCCTTGATGGGTCTTGACTCTTGAGTAAGCTAATAGACCTAACAAAAAAAAATCTCACCAACTATATGAAATACTATACGGTGGGCCGGTTTCATAAATGGATTATTAATTGTTCAGCCCGGGACTGTTTGAAGAGCCAGTCCTACCATATAATCTGCAGACTGCGTGCGCAATGTAAATTTGAATTTAAGCACCTATATAAAAATGCTTTGCATAATATGCAGGAGCATTGAAGTATAGTAATCCTAAATCATTTTGGGAATTTGTTTGGATTTTACCATACATACCGCCGACAACACTTTTTTATGAGCTTCATATCCCCCATATGAATATTATATTATTATAATATATTGTTCATTAGATAACTTAATATTAATCCTAAACAATAACAATAAAAACATATCTTTATGTGAGCAAAAGTAGAATTATTAGTGGATAATAATTAATAGCAGTTGTATATTATGTAACATAACAAAATGAAAACTTAATAAAACAAAACGTAATTTCACTGACAATAGTATACTTACATATTACACAGTTTACAAATAAATATCACTTTTAATTAAACATAATATTATTCATTTATGTTGAAGACAACTTTATGAATATAATAAATTATTCATTAGATAACAAGTCTTAATATTAATCTAAGAAAATAACAATAAAAAAAAACATATCTTTATGTGAGCAAAAGTAGAATTATTAGTGGATAATAGCAGTTGTATATTATGTAACATAACAAAATGAAAACTTAATAAAACAAAACGTAATTTCACTGACAATAGTATACTCGAATATTGTACAAAATGTGTTAACAAAACCATGTTAATCTTCTAATTCTTTTGCAACCAGAGCAATAATTTTAGCTTGCAAAATTATTTGGCGTTGTCTAGGAATATCTTTTAGTATGCTAGCCAAGTAGACACTAAATTTTTCTTCTTCACTTATTGGTGATTGTTGGACTATATTTTCTTTGGGAGGAATTGGTCTGCTTTGTTTTAGTTCCTCTATTAACGAGCCTATATGAGTTTCTACCAAAGATCCTGTTTAAATACAATTTTGAATAATTAGTATAAGACAGAATACTAGTAAATTATAACAATTATTTTCTTACTTTTAGAGGATTTTGGGGCGCAATCGAGGGCGCAATGTTCATCTAATTCAGACCCAATGCTATCTATAGAGCTATTATACAATTTTTTTAATACAGTGAAAACTCTTTATAACGAATCTGAAGGGACCAAGAGATTTCTTTCGTTATAGAGAGTTTTCGTAATAGAGAGGGTTTAAAAAAAACAAAATTTTAATTATTTATGTATAAAGGTACCTATAGGTATATAACCTGTGTAATATTATATATCAAACACATTATTATTTTTACATTATTTTATACATATTTACGTATTATATTAAATTACGTATCATTATTATTATACTACTGTGGTCATGCGTATAATGTTAGACATTACGTCGATAATAAAATGAACATTCAATTTAGACAATAACGATATTAAAAGTAGGTAATGAAAGAATGTAATCGTTCTTGGAAATTTCGGCATTATTGCCGATTATTTTAATAGTTTATAATATATGTAATAGATAATAATACTATAACACGTAAATTGTATTATGAAACATAAAATATTGTTTCGTTATTGAGAGTGACTACTACGTTATAGAGAAAGAATTGACTAATGGGTTATATAGCAAACCAACCATTATTGTGTAACGTTTACGTTATATAGAGTTTTTCGTTGTAAAGAGTTTCGTTATAAAGAGTTTTCACTGTATTATAATTAATAAAATAAATATGCTTTGTATTGAATTAACATTTACCGTTTTTGAACAGTTAAAACATCATCCAGAAATTTTAAATTTTTAAAATGAACCCATTCTTTTTTCTTCCCTCCTTCACAACCACTTACACCTAGTCTTTTTTCCCTTGTGTATTTTTCACGGATATATTTCCAACTTTTTTTCAAGTTAAGTATAGAAAACTTCCCTACACCAAAAACAGAAAAAGCTGATGAATAAACATACATTTACAACTTGTCAGTCTCGTTAAGAATACTTTTCAAATGTATTCAGAATACGTATTTAAATACTTGGTGTAATTTGTATTCAAATACTTTGTATTAAAAGTATTTAAATATAAACACAAATACCTTTTAAAAGTAGGTATTCAAAATACTTAAAAAATACTTTATTTTAAAATCAATAAATGAATAATTAATAATCAATAATTCAATCAATTCAATGACTAGTCGACTATAACCACTACTATCCATGTCATGAATTACTATGATTGAATATTTTCTTTAATCAAGCCAACCAAACCCTCTTATGTATCCCTCCATCTATTGTGCTAATTGTAAAAATATTTTATACAGATTTTAGTATTTTACATATGAAAATAAATGTGACAAATAAAAAAGTTCAACAACATTAATACCAATATCTTATATTCAAATTATAAACTACTACCACAGTACCATCCATTAAATAAGAAGAAAGACTATTTAAAGGTTAAGAGAAATGCCAATCCAACCAGTGGTGGTCAGTGTCTTGTATGCCATGGTATAATATGGGAGTGAGAAGCCGATGGGGTTTCAGTGTTCAGTAGCTTGTATTTTGGCGAAACCTTATTTACAAATGATCACAATTTAAAAATAATATTTTAAATATTATAAACAAAGTTTAAAATAGTACATTCCGAATTATTATAGTAATTGGAATTTGGAGTAGACCACGGGAAGGAAAAAAAGTATTTAGTATTCTAGAATAAAAATACAAATAAAAAGTATTTTTTAAGTATTTAAAATACATTGGTCAAAAAATATTTGAAAAGTATTTGAAATACAAAAAAAGTATTTAAATACTTAACAAGACTGCAACTTGTTATATAATATAGATACAATACAGGTTTAAAAACAAATCTTTGTTTTAAATTATATTTTTAGTAAACATTCTAATATAACTTTACCTTCAAACTGCACAAATATCCCATTCCATAAATTGTTCTTAACAACTTCAGATCTGTCTCCCAATGACAATTTGTGATTCCACAGTGGTTTACTTATCTCTATTAATGAAACTAAAGTAGTTGTTTCATCTTGAGTAAGTCCATATTTGTCTCGATTGTTTAATTCAAGTATATCTATAGTAAGAATACATTGTATTACGATTAGCATAAGTACTTATCTAGGCAGCATTACGGGGTGGCAGATTAAAACAAAATAAACATTCTTGTTATGTAGTCCTTTTACCACAATAGTCATGTAGTTTAAGATTTAGCTTTCATACCTGTTTCGGTGTCAATGGTAGTCACTTCTTCATCCTCAGATACATCAAACAAACTAGTTCTTCTAAAATTTTTAGTTCTTGGTTCTTCATTGACAGAAGAAACGACCAGACACGGAAATGAACTACTACTGACTGGTGTTGTAGAATTTTTTTTTAAAACAGGGATATTACTAGCCACATTTTTAGGAGCAGGCTTTAAAGTATATACATTTTCATCTAAAACAAAAATAATATTATACCTCATACTTACTTACTTAAATTTAAATCCATAATCATTATACCCACTTTGAACACAATTATGTTTTGTAGTACTATTTACAATAAACATGTTGCACTTGAAGCAGAATGTTCCCTAAAAAATAAGTAAAATATATTAACTATACATATAGTAAGTGTGAACGGTGTAAGTAGGTATAAGATTAAAAAAAAAAAATATAAAGATATTATTATTATTAATTACAATTACATAATAACACACTATGAAGTAAGATAGAAAATGGCAGTAACTATAATATAGAAGAATGAATTTAGAACCCTGTATGACTGCTTAAGAGAACGCTAAACCAGCATGTGTTGTCTCCGTCCTACAAGTGAGTAACATAGCAAATTTACGCTCAGCAGATTACCTTTAACTCCTTTAACTCCGTTTAAAAATTTGAGTGAATCAACCTATTATGAAACTTGACGGTAAGAACATTATCTATGTTCGTAAGTGGGCTTTTACGAGTGTTCAATTTTTAAGTAAGTTTACGGATTATTATTTACGCATAACTTACTATAAAATTGAACAATCGTAAAAAGCCCACATACAAACACAGACAATATTCTTACCGTCAAGTTTCATAATAGGTTGATTCACTCAAATTTTTAAACTATCGGAGTTGAACGTGATCTGAGCGTAAATTTGCTATGTTACTCACTTGTAAGACAACATAGAGCCACGCGCGTATAGGCGTATAGCGTCCTCTTAAGTAAAATAATTAAAACCGTACAAATTATAAATTAACTTACTTTAACAAACGCCATTTCGTTAAATTCTGTCAAGTAGCAACACGAACACGGAGCAACTAGCAAAAATCAAATAATGAGAAGTTCTTCACTTTTTGTATTTTGAAATTTAAATTATAATTTATTTTCGTTTTTGTTCAATGATAACATTTTACTATCATAAAATAATTAATAATAATAACCATAACTAACCACACGATCAAAAGTTGAATATATTCAACTTCGCGGTATATGTGGGAACGTCATGGTATCACTAGTTGAATCTGGCAGAATACCATTAATTAACCAAGTCTAACCGCGTGGTTAAGCCAATCACACCACTGAAAATATACACGACACTACACGACACGACGAGGTGTGAATCCACGTTAGTCCGTGGGTACAGGGTAGTTGTCAGAAAAATGATAAGAATGTTTAACCACGATTTATACCAGTGACGCCAACGTAAACAAAAATCATCGCAATAATAATTACAGTCGACATAAAGACAACACTGATGACAAAATCTTAATAATAATATAAATAATACTATATATAGGAATACAATTTATACAAATATTATATAATATTACAAATATTATAATATTTAATGTCTTTAATACCGCCTTTATAAACAATAAATAATAAATAATAATTTTTAATAAAGGAAAAGCTGCAATATTTATCAAATTTAAAATTTAATAATTCTGTGGTTTGATGCAAGAAGGGTCAATGTCATATTTTGACGAAATTAAGATCATCGGGCCAATCTTTTTGCTTTTTCTTTTTTTTTATTCTGATACTACAAGAAGCAAATAATTCACAAATCATTAATTAAATTTTATTTTATTAACTTTTTTTAAACCTAATCAATGACAATTTTAAACATTTTAACAATTTAACAATTTTAAACAACAATTTTAAACCTGTGATTTTTATATGTGTTCACATTTTTTGCAGCCTTGTAAAGTACTTGAGTAAAATTACTCAAATACTTAGTTTATATATTATATTTTCTATTTTAATTACGTATTTTAATTATACTCAACCAAAATAACAAAGGTGGGCATTAACTTGTTAAAAAGTTAATTTTTTTTTAATAGTTAATTCATTGTCAGTTAATGACAGTTGACAGTTAATCATTGTCATGCAGTTAAGTTAATTTTCTTTTCGTGTCATGCGTAATCAACTAGACAATACTGATTCGTTGACACTTTTTCGATTTTGGTAATTAATTTTCAAATTATATTTTTACACAGTGTAAAAGGCTTGGTAAATGTTTGTGTACAACAAAATACTAGGGCATATGACTTAAAAAAACTTGAAAAAAAATTAACTTTAACTTTAACTGAGTTAAGTTAATTTTATTTTCTATTTTTACTTTAAACTTATCAAGTATTTTTTTTTTTTTTTGTTTTTAAATAATTGTACTAATAAACCTAATACTTTGTAGTTTAGTAGTTTAGTAGTTTAGTAATTAGTAGCATTTTGTACTTACCTACTCCTACATAATTACAGAAATACATAATGGTGAATGGTCATACCTCATAAGTCAAAATATTCATTAGTCATTATTCACGTGGTCTTCTTTTCACCAAAATTATTTTGTGATGGTCAAAGGCTTTGAAAAACAGCATACGTCGGACCACACAAATTCTTTTTAATCTTACAAGGTTGGCAACACCTTTGTTGTCGTATAACCATAATATCTAACCGCCGGGTTACCATTCTTATCATTTTTCTGACAACTACCATTCTCTAAAAATTCAAAAAATAAAATACTGAATACTGATTATAAATTACAATTAATTGTTATCTATTATTTATTATTAAAATCAAGGTGGATTGATAAGGTGTAAACACTTGGCTTATTAGTTGATTGAAAATATTACTCCAGTTTAGCTCACCGCTAGATCGCGTTGCCTACCCGATAGAGGAGCAAAAATACACAGCTTCGTATGCAAGATTTAAAGAAAATTTAAGCAAAACACAATAAATTACCACTGTATTTGTTAAAATATGAATATATTATAATTTTTTAACCACAATAAAAAATGTCTATTATTTATGAACTATCCCTGGAGTCACAATTTGCTTTCTGATTGGTTTAATTGGTGGTAAAGAAAACAATATAGTAGGATCACAAATAAATACAAAATACAAGGAATTGGTGCTTGCATTGATTCTTTTGTATCAACATCAAAATTATTAATTAATGAAAAATCGTCACACTATACTAAATTTTCATTTAATTTTTATTTGTTTTGTTAATATAAATTTAGAACATTATAAAATGCCTAATTTATGTTTTGCTCCTGGGTGTAATACTGGTTTGCCTAATGACCGAAAGTGTTATGAAGGTAAAAAGTATCCATCCAGATTTCATCCACCTGAGGTACCTTTGTAGACAAATTGTAGTTTGAAATATTAAAATATTAACTATTGTATTATTGTTTCATATTTCCAAATACTAATCAGTTAAAAAAATATTATAAGTATAAAGTAATAACATATAGCATATTATACTGATGTCCAATTGTAATTTTTGCTAACCTAATTTAAAATAGAAATATACCTCATTATTAATTTTACCACATTATAATAGAAAAGTAGAAAAGTGAATCTAATCGGTAGTCGGTACATACATTGGACAAAATTACATATATTATTACTAGGGCTTGGATTTGCATTTCTTTTTTGGAATGTCTTACACTAGGCTTTCCAAGTTACAAATGTGTTTCAAATGTTCCATTTTTTCATACTTATAAATTATAATTCATAAACTTACCTACACAAGTTTAAATGTTAAATGCATTTTTTCTACATTTTTAGTGTATTTTAATCCGAGCGCTCAGTGGCGCAACCAGGGCGTTGCGTTAAGGGTTTGTACCCCGTCCCCCCCTGAAATTTTTTTCTAGTTGCGCCACTGCGAGTGCTTGATATTACCTATCATAATACAAATATCAAAATAAATTACTTTAATAGCAACATTTTCAATTCAAATTCAATTTTTTCAATTGGTTGTACAGATTATGAATATGAATTAACTAAATACATCGTAAAATTTTACCTAAATACAAGAATGATTTTTGCCTGCAAAAAACATAACAAAGTGTCAGACCAAAAAAAAAAAACGAAAAACGTTTGAAAAAAAATTCTAGATTAGTATAAACATGTATAAAATATATAATTTTCTAATTGTATAACTATATCCATAGTGTAATAACGAGTAGGTAGTTACTTCAAGCCACAACATTTGGACACATCTTAATTATATTATAAAATTTATGAATACAAAAATAGCTACTTTACATTATTATATTATATATTTATATGTATTATTAAATATATCATAACTCATATACTATAGGTATACCATATTATAACGCATTTCTACAAAAAAAGTTGAAAACCTTAATAGGTACATTTAAATCACATATAAATATTAACATTTCTTATCCTCTATAGGGTAGGCAGCGAACCTAGCGGCATATTTAACTGGAGTAAAGTTTTCGATCACTTTATCTAAGACGGGCGGGTGGAAGTGTTTACACCTTATCAATCCACCTTGATTAAAATATGATGAACAAATTATGTACACTCTCTGTGGCGTGAACGACATTTACACAAAACGTTCTATTCCACGTCCTCACTCCTCAGTCCTCGCTCTAAACTCTACAGTCTGCGGTCGTTGTTGTTGTACAGTGCACATAACTAAAATATTATTATCGTGTATATAAGACATTACATTATATCATAGATTCATAGTTATATATGTAATCTATATATATCAATATATGTACACAAACTATAACGGAAACGAACAGCCGTAGCCCGTAATCCAACCTGGTGATTATTATTGTTGTTGATCTTGTTTCTCCACTTATGTCATTGTGGTTACTGGTTTGAGGCGTGAACGTCCGTGATATTACAGTTTTATAATTTGTGAACACTGAACTGGCAGCCTTAAATTATTTCTTATTACCGAAATTTATTTGTTACTAAAAAATATCCTTAAAAATGTCGAAAAATAAGAGACAACAAAGTGCTCTTCCAACTCAATTGGTTAAAATATTCAGGTAGATATAAATAAAGTGTAGTATTATTGGGCAAATGTGTATACCGTAATTATAGTTAATATTTAATTAATAATGACGAATCATTTTTTGTTACTATCGTAGTTATGTTGATGAAAACGAAAAGAAATTTGTGGAAACATTGTCACAAGTAGTTTCAATTAAATCTGTGTCGGCAGATCCAGACTTAAGACCTGAAGTTGTTAGGATGGTCAAATGGGCTGAAGTAAAATTACAAGCGCTTGGAGCGACTACTGAACTTTGTGACATTGGTGAACAGGTACTTACAATAATTAATTAGTTTTTAATAGATTTGATTACATTTTTTTTTCTTAATCACATTTGAGGAATTCAATATTTTAGGTATTAAGTGGCAAAACTGTGCCTCTACCTCCCGTTTTAATTGGTTCACTAGGTAATGATCCCAAAAAGAACACCATTTGTTTATATGGCCATTTAGATGTGCAACCAGCCGACATATCTGACGGATGGGATAGTGAACCATTTATCTTAACTGAAAGAAACAATAAATTATATGGAAGAGGCTCTACCGATGATAAAGGTCCAGTCCTTGGATGGCTTCATGCTATTGAAGCATTCCAAAATACTGGAACTGACTTGCCTGTTAATCTTAAAGTTAGAATAATAATACTAACAACACATCTAATTTACAATAGAATAAACAGTTTGTTTGCTTTTAGTTTGTTTTTGAAGGAATGGAAGAATCTGGTAGCATAGGTTTAGACGAGTTACTTATTAAGAAGAAAAATACATTTTTTAACGATGTAGACTATGTTTGTATTTCTGATAGTTATTGGCTGGGTACAGAAAAACCTTGTTTAACTTATGGACTCCGTGGTATGTGTTGTTTTGGTATAGAAATTGAAGGTTCAAGTAAAGATTTACACAGTGGCATGTATGGTGGGACTGTGTTAGTATATTAGTTCTTATAAATTATTATACTAATTTAAATTTATAGTATTGATAAAATAATTTTGAATACTTTTTTTGATTTCAGATACGAAGCCATGTCGGATTTAATTTATGTTCTCAACCAATTAGTTGATATAAAAGGCAATATTTTAATTCCTAATATTAATGAAGATGTTGAACCTTTAAATGAAAAAGAAAAAGAGTTATATGATAAAATAGAATTTGATGTTGATACATACATTAATGAGATTGGTGCATCCAAACCATTGCAAGAAACAAAAGTAAGTGTTATTTTTTAGTTTTTTAAATTACGTATATGATTGATTTTTATACATTTAATTGTAGGAACAATTATTGATGAGTAATTGGAGGTATCCAAGTTTATCAATTCATGGAATTGAAGGAGCATTCTCAGGTCCAGGATTTAAAACTGTTATTCCTCGTAAAGTAATTGGGAAATTCTCTATCCGATTGGTACCTAATCAAGAACCATTAAAAATTATTGAAATAGTGAAAAGTTACATTCAGAGTGTTTGGGAGAAGCGTCAAAGTCCTAATAAATTAAAAGTAATTATTTTTGAGTGTTAAATCAACATAAAAAATAATTTTGTTGAAATTGATTTAACTACTTAACCAAGCAAATTTAATTGTTTATTTGATTCTGAATATCTATTGGAGCAGTATATTTTTTATTTACTTTAGTATTGAATGATATAAATATGAATAAGTGCAATGTAGTATTAAGCATTTTTAATATTCATAAATATTAGGTTTCATATTATTTTCTTACAACATTTCATTTAATTGTTATCATATAAAAAACCAAGTATTATTTAACATGTTATTTAAGGGTTTTTTTTTTTACATATTTTAGATTAAATAATAAATAATAGTCCAATATTTTATTCAAATATTTAAAATCCCCCACAGTCAATGGATTTCCACAATGCCTCTAACATAATATTCATGTTGTTATTAATCTTACATTTATATTTAAATGTCTTAAACAAAATCGACCAATATTTGACAACTCAAGTTTTTATTTTAACCTAAATAATAATTATTAGAAGTTTTCCAACAATAAGTTTTCAAATAATGATGAATATCATAAAAATGTCAATAACATATAATTATAAATTAAAAAATAAATGTTTAATTGTTAACAAACTATATATACCTAATTAATGGACATAAAAATAAATAAAGTAATACGTTCATGAACTGTTCATTAAATTGTATTTAACAGTATTTAAGGATATTGTTTGTGGCACCTATTGATTTAGACTATCAATTAGTAAATATTTAGTTATTTTGTTCACTTAAAATTATATAGAGAAATTTCTTATTACTGAAAATTACCCAATTATATTCTATTTTCTTTTATTACTTATTCTCATGTGAATATATAATATTTAATTTTAAAAATGTGTTTGATATTACAGTATTATGTAATAGGTATTTAAACGTATTGTATAAAATAATTTCTAAAAATTTAGGAAAATGAGCTCTAAAAAGGTTTTATAACGTTTAATATTTATCAATATTGTTCATATTTACGTTGACTACCAGGGCACTGCCCATTAGTTATGTAAATAATTTTTAATAATTTAGGAAACCGTTTTTTTAATTTTGATTACAGTTTTTAATTATTTTCGATTTCATTGTACATATTTTGTTTTGTTTTTTTTTTAAATTTAAATTTGTTTGCTGAGTTTTAGGTTTGGCTTAAGGATGCTTTAAAGTTGTGTGATATAATAAAATAAAGGAATAGTCAAAATATTGAGTTAATTTTAATTTTATAGGTTGTAACTGAAGGTGATGGTGGTAATCCTTGGATGACAGATCCATTTAATCCTCATTATTTAGCAGCTCATAAAGCTACACAGTGTGTATATAATATTGAACCAGATTACACAAGAGGTGGTGGATCAATCCCTGTTACACTGACTTTACAGGTATGTCTCTCACAAATATTCTACAGTTGAATAATATTTAATTGTATATTATATATATTATAATTAAACTAATTCTATATTAGTATATTACTAAATTATATTGTATTATAATATTACTATATTCATATAACACCATATGAATAACATATTTTTAATTTCGTACATTTTCATGTTATTAAATTTATTTCAATGACTTACAGGAAGTGACTGGTAAAAATGTTCTACTTTTGCCAATGGGTTCCGGAGATGATGGAGCTCATTCTCAAAATGAGAAAATTGAATTGCGAAACTACATTGAAGGAGTAAGCTCTGATATTTATCACTCTATTATATGGATATTTATTTTTTAGATTTCAGATTTTAAAAATTAATTGATGTTAACATTAGTTATCAAGAATATATTAATTGTTTTTCTTAAATAGAAAAATTATATTTAATATTGATCTCCTTAAGGGGACTGTAAATGAATAGTTTTAAAGGATTTATAATTAAATAGGTGTGTTTCTTGTAAAAGTGGGTATTAAGTGCTCACTATAAAAAATTAGTGATTTATAGTGTGTGTGACTAGTGGAAAAAAAATAGCAGAATGCTACCGCATGTACACGTACCTTGGCGTTGCACTCGTGTATGGTAAACAATATAATATGCTTTTTAGTTATTTGTATTATTGTTTGTTTGTAGTTGTCAATCCTTCCAATGGACCTGATAACACAATAAGACTCCTGAAAACTGATTTGAATTTGTCTATATTATTTACTTGAGAATAATTAAGCCACATTTTAAGATATTTTATTTAAATTTCAAATCATCAGCATTTAAAATTTTATAATTTTTAAATATTCAAACAAAATTAATAGAAGTCAAGGAACAAAATTTAAAAAAGGTGTCCTGATTGATCTTAAGTAGTACACATAATACTAAATTCAAATCACTTTTCAAAATTATAATCACATTACTAAGATAATCGGTATGATTGACAAAACATTGGTACATTTTGGTTAAAATAACTGTCTGTTTGCAATCCCTTTAATTTTAGATATAATATTATTTCAATATTCAAACATTATTATTTTTTGTTTTGACTTATCAGTCTACATAAACTAATAATATTTTAGATACAATAAAATATTATAACTAAATCATTTTAAGCTAATCTGTACTATTGAGCTTCATCCCATTTTATTCATTTGAATTAATTATTATCATTCTTTTTTCAGACTAAATTGATGGCTGCTTATCTTTACGAAGTATCTCAAATTCATAAAACCAACTAATAATTTGGAACTAAATATCAAATTTATTATATTATTTTTATAATCAACAATTATTTTAATATATAAATTTATAATATTGTTATACTTAAAGCACATTTTAGTGCATAAAATAATGGATCCACAAAATTTTAAATTAATGTTATCAATAATTATTCATGACATTTTTCAATTTTTGTATATCAAAATGATTGTTCTGTGATTCTCATTTTTATAAAAACTACTTTATTTGTGTAACGAATTATAATTATAATCAGAAATAAATAAAAACATTTTGTTTTGAATCAACCTGCCTATTTGATTTATATATTACAGTGTTTATTTATAAATTATTATGAATTTTCTAATATGGTAGTATACTAATAAATAACAACTTGATCTATACAATTTAATGAAAATATTTGACTCTTGAACACTTAACTTTGTAAATATATTGACTTGTTTTTAGCTGTTTGGACATATTCAGTGTCCAATTTTTTTAGTTTTATTTTCTTAAACTATCAATAATATGTTATTCGTTGGGTCAAAAAGCTTGTAAATTAATACAAGGTTCCTAATATATTGTTGCAATGATAGTTGAAAAATATTAAAAATACATAGTGACCATTTTTAAAAAAGGCTTAATCACGAAAATGTGCAAATTATCTGTTTTGAGTCGGAAATTCTTAAATATGCTCAATCCTTAGCTATAAAAGTTGAACATTTTATACATTTTTAACTACATAATTATTAAATTTTAAATTTGATACATTTTGTCAAAAATCAAACCTTAAATGCTCATAATAAATATTTTGTCAATGTATTTTTAATATTTTTAAACTGCTATTGTAACAATATATCAGGAGCAATGTATTACACTTTCACGCTTTTCAACCCAACAAATAAATTTTTATTGTTATTTATAGAAAAAAAACCTAAAAAAATTAAAATTTGAAATTGTCCGTAAACAGCTCAAAACGAGATAAAATATTTTCCAAATTGTATGGTGTATAGAAAATGAGAATTTAAAATTCGGTGAAATTTTCATGTATCTACAGTTATTCGTTTTTTAATTACAAAAAAATAACAAAATTGCTACATGAGAAATCGATAGAATATCTAATCTTGTAAAAATATGAACTTCAAACTCCAAGTTTTATTTGACTTTCTAGTAAACTTTTTTTTTTTTGATAAAGGTAGACAAAATTAAGAGGAAATTTAATTTAAAGCATTTCCAACTCAAAATAATTTGCACATTTCCGTGATTTGTAAGTGTTTTGTCAAGATTTGAACTTTAAATGCTTATTTGAAAAAAATTTTGACTGGATTTTTTTATATATTTCAACTCCTATATTGTAATGATATATTAAGAGCCTTGTATTAAAATTTCAAGATTTTTTACCCAACAAATACAACTTTATGGACATTCATAGAAGGAACACTAAAAAAATTGGTAACTGAAAATGTCCTTAAACTTTTCAAAACAAATCAAAATATTTTGAAAATGTGGTCGTGTATAGAAAATGTTAATATAAAATAAAAAGTAAACAGTTAACAGTAAAAATTGCATGTAGGTATCTACTGTCATTTGTTTTAGAGTTACACAAAAAACCAAAATCGATTTTGTTTAAAACTGATTTTGCTTAAAAAGGGTACTGCCTAATTTACTGATTTACTGATTTACTGATTTGGGGCCATAGCGCCCGTAGCATGGGCAAACTGAGTCCGAATAAGTTCAAACTTCACAGGTGCCATTATAATACCCCCCTCCAACTCCCTACCAAATTCCAGGTTGCCCCGTCGATTTTCACTTCCGGGTTACTTGTCGCAGAAATATCACAAACTTAAAAACTTAACCAAAAATTATGAAATTTTTTACTCGGCATAAGTTGTACCGTATTTAAATATGGGGAAAATCTCAAGTGCCTACCTCGAAAACCCATGCAGTTATAAGACAAATCAGTAATTTATTCACATACATAATCGAATCAGTAAAATCACGCGCCGCCGTCCAGGAAAACTGCTGTATTGCTCTAAAACCCGCAATAGTATATAGAAAATTATGAAATTTTTTATACGGTATCGGTTGTACCGAATTTAAATACCTTGGAAATTTCAAGTGCCTACCTCGAAAACCCATGTAGTTATAAAACAAATCAGTAATTAATTATTCACATAATCGAATCAGTAAAATCACGCGTAGCAGTGCAGGAAAACTGCTGATTTGCTCTTACACTCGCAATAGTTTATAAAAAATTATGAAATTTTTTACACGGCATGAGTTGTACTGTATTTAAATACTATGGAAATTTCAAGTTCCTACCTCAAAAACCCATTCAGTTATAAATTATAATGCAGTTCAGTAATTTGTTGACATAAACAAATCAGTAAAATGATAAGAATCCTGTATGTTATGTTGCATTACAACATTTCTAGGGCACTTACTAAAATAATGCAATTATTACACATTATAAGAATAATATATATTTTAATATTTAATATGATCATTATAACATAATAATATAGCACTAGACAATGACTTAGGATTTATCTACATCCCTAAAATTAAAATTAAAATTAAAGGTTTGTCATGGGCTAAGGTTAGCTCTTCTTTGGATTTTTTTTTAATTTTGAATGTAGCATTGTATAACTAGTGCATATATTTTAAGTGCATTATTATGACAACTGGCTCGTTTATTATATTGTTAAAATGTTTTTAGAGAATTGAATTATTTGGGAATTTGCCTTCATAATAATGTGTCTTAACATAATATAATAATAATAAATGGGCTGAGCAACTTGTTTTACAAAATATCAATAAATGAAAATCAGTTGTACCTTTTAGTACCTGTAGTGTTTTTACAGTGTTATAAGCGGCAATTTTGGCACCCAAATTTGTATCTCTTGTGTTTGGAAATTAATTATGAGGGTTAGACATTTTTCTCAAATGTACTTCTTACAAAATAAGTCCCTACCTATACAATAGTTACTAAAATAAAGCAACGTATTGCACTTGAGTGTGACTTAGAATTCATCCATATAGATACCTGAAACAAAAAACTCATGCGGTTGTATGTACCTCATTTAAATCAGAGCCGTCATACCCAAATAAGTATAATTATTAATTTCTCTTTATGTGCCAATGAGTATATTATAGTAATTTACACTTTTCATTTTTAAGTTAATCTTTATCATACAATGTACCTAAGTTTCGATATAAAGATGTATGTATAAAGTATGCAGCAATTATTGTTTTTTTTTTACCAATAAATTACAATACTTAATGAATTGTTGCTATATTGCTTTCAAATTGTATGTAATTAAGTCCAGTTTTTATAACAACATATTCAAATTTGGTTTATACAGTTTTTCTAAAATATATTGCTATAATATACCATCACTAAGAAAAGTAATTAATTGAAAGCTTAAGTTTTTGTTTAATTTGTTAAATTGTTAAATATATATAGTCTTGTTTAACCTAAAAGTGTTATAAACTATAATAATTTGTTTAAACTTAAATACAAAACTGCAAAGGCCAAGTCCACATTTTTATGTTTATTCACATGTTCCAAATTTAAAAGAAAATTGTATTTTAACCAATAAAATACCTTATTTCATGGAAATATGGGTGTTTAGTTATTTATTTAATATAATTTTTGTTTAACTAACATCAGAGGTTGCTAAGATTTTACTGAAAATCACCTTAACATGATATTCCTAGTTATGAATACTAATAATTGAGTATTTACTTGGTAAGTCCCCTACATTCTACTAAAAATTGATTAAGTCTTAACTAAGTTTATATGATTCTAACTAAGTTCTATGATTAAGATTAATGCATACAGTCAATGAGTAATGGTATACCATGTTCAGTGTTTTTTTTTAACTAATCATTTTAGATTCTGAGTGGAACGATGAATGTATTGATTTTACAATGATGTGTGTTTTTATATTTTTTTTATTTTTTTATTTTTGTGTCTGTGTACACGTTAAGTAGTCGAAATAATGCTTCGATTTTCGACTTCAGTATCTTGTTCGATTGGAAAGTGAATATCGTTGGTGCATTGGGGAGGTCAAATTTGAAAATTCCCAGTACTTTTTAAAAGCGCCAAGAAAAACAAAAGAAAAATTAAGGAAAAACGAGAATTTTTACGCAAAATCGATTTTTCGGAAAATTGAATTTGGTATTTGGTGTAACTTTAAAACAAATGACCGTAGATACATGAAATTTTCACTGGTTGTTAATATTTGCATTTTCTATACACGATAACATTTTCAAAATATTTTGATTTAATTAGAGCTCTTTACAGACATTTTCATTTTCCATTTTTTTTTAGTATTTTTTCTAAAAATATCAATAAAATTTTATTTGTTGGTAAAAAAGCATGAAAATTTAATAGGAGGCGCCTAGTATATTGTTTCAAAGGCAGATAAAAAATATTGAAAATCGTTAGTCACAGTTTTTTTTTACAAGCATTTAAAGTTCAAAAATTGACAAAATATGGAAAAATCACAAAAATTAGCAAATTATTTTGAGTTAAGAATTCGTAAAAATTTTTCTTTTTAATTCTAAATCTAATACAAGATTACTCATAAGATTGTCTACCTTTATCAATAAAAAAATCTCTGCCGGAAAGTCAAATTAAATTTTTATGAGCGTTTGAAATTCAAATTTTTACAACATTGGATATTCACTTGATTTCTCATGTAGCGATTTTCTTATTTTGTTGTAATTCAAAAACGAATATTTATAGATACATGAAAATTTCACTGAATGTTCAGATTAGCATTTCCTATACACTGTATAATTTTGAAAATATTTCGACTCTTTTTGAGCTGTTTACGGACATTTTCAGTTTTAAATTTTTTTAGTTTTTTTTTCCATAAATATCAATAAAATTTTATCTGTTGGGCCAAAAAGTGTAAAAATTTAATACATGGTTCCTGATATAGGTATTGTTACAGTAGCCATTGAAAAATATTAAAAATATATAGGCACAATTTTTTTTTTTTAAGCATTTAAACATTGAATTTTGACAAAATTTATCAAAATCTCGAAAATTATCAATCATTGTAATGAATAAATTATAAAATGTTCAGTTTTTATAGCTAAAGATTGCAAATTTAAAACAAAGGTTCTCATAAATAGTTCATATTGTAACCAAAAAATCTAAAAAATATATGAACACAGCTATTTTTACAGACATTTTAAATTCAAATTTGGATGAAATTACATATTAAAATCAATATTAATGATCTTTGTTTTTGTTGTAATTCAAAAATATAATTCGGGGATATATGAAACTGAAAAATCAAAATATTATGGCCTATCCATACAACCTACCATAGTATAAGGAAGAAGAATTATGCTCATGATAAGACTGTGTATATTTTAAGGAATTTATTCATAAATTCCATATAATTTAATACCATAGAAAAGTATATAATATGTCTTATATCTAGACGACATACCGTCTCCGCTCAGAATCGTTTTTCTTATACAATGATATTATATCATTGCATTCAAATTTAAACCATCCATTATACAGTGACCCACTTGTAACCTACAGTACAGCAGAGCGACATCCACTTACCCACCTTTTTTTAGATCTTTTCTACAATAAATATTGAGGAATTTTTGCTTAGAAGTGAAATCAAGAGAGTTTTAATGTTGGTACAAAGCATCGTAAACATTATAGTATAATATATCCGCTATCGTGGTTCAATGTTATACAACACTCTATATAACTTTGCACCGAATAAAAAAAATAAAATAGATGAAAGAAATTGTGTGCATTTTATAGAGTATCTTCAAAATACTGTAGGTATCTATGAGTTATAACTTATAAGTAATATGAGTAATATTTATGACTTTGTACCAGTGTAATTTATAAAATTAATTTGTTTTATAATCAATATATCATAAATTATATAAATAAATGCTATGTTATATTATAAATAAATATCTATGAATTATGAAATAATAGGTAATGAAGTAAGTAAACATTTCTTTTTGTGTATTGTTAATTGTTTTTAATTTTTTTAAGCTGAAATAATGTTTAATAATTGATTATTTTGACAGCCTTATTTGGTTGACTTGAGTTTGCAGTTTTGTATTTAAGTTTAAACAAATTATTATAGTTTATAACACTTTTAGGTTAAACAAGACTATATATATTTAACAATTTAACAAATTAAACAAAAACTTAAGCTTTCAATTAATTACTTTTCTTAGTGATGGTATATTATAGCAATATATTTTAGAAAAACTGTATAAACCAAATTTGAATATGTTGTTATAAAAACTGGACTTAATTACATACAATTTGAAAGCAATATAGCAACAATTCATTAAGTATTGTAATTTATTGGTAAAAAAAAAACAATAATTGCTGCATACTTTATACATACATCTTTATATCGAAACTTAGGTACATTGTATGATAAAGATTAACTTAAAAATGAAAAGTGTAAATTACTATAATATACTCATTGGCACATAAAGAGAAATTAATAATTATACTTATTTGGGTATGACGGCTCTGATTTAAATGAGGTACATACAACCGCATGAGTTTTTTGTTTCAGGTATCTATATGGATGAATTCTAAGTCACACTCAAGTGCAATACGTTGCTTTATTTTAGTAACTATTGTATAGGTAGGGACTTATTTTGTAAGAAGTACATTTGAGAAAAATGTCTAACCCTCATAATTAATTTCCAAACACAAGAGATACAAATTTGGGTGCCAAAATTGCCGCTTATAACACTGTAAAAACACTACAGGTACTAAAAGGTACAACTGATTTTCATTTATTGATATTTTGTAAAACAAGTTGCTCAGCCCATTTATTATTATTATATTATGTTAAGACACATTATTATGAAGGCAAATTCCCAAATAATTCAATTCTCTAAAAACATTTTAACAATATAATAAACGAGCCAGTTGTCATAATAATGCACTTAAAATATATGCACTAGTTATACAATGCTACATTCAAAATTAAAAAAAAATCCAAAGAAGAGCTAACCTTAGCCCATGACAAACCTTTAATTTTAATTGTAATTTTAGGGATGTAGATAAATCCTAAGTCATTGTCTAGTGCTATATTATTATGTTATAATGATCATATTAAATATTAAAATATATATTATTCTTATAATGTGTAATAATTGCATTATTTTAGTAAGTGCCCTAGAAATGTTGTAATGCAACATAACATACAGGATTCTTATCATTTTACTGATTTGTTTATGTCAACAAATTACTGAACTGCATTATAATTTATAACTCAATGGGTTTTTGAGGTAGGAACTTGAAATTTCCATAGTATTTAAATACAGTACAACTCATGCCGTGTAAAAAATTTCATAATTTTTTATAAACTATTGCGAGTGTAAGAGCAAATCAGCAGTTTTCCTGCACTGCTACGCGTGATTTTACTGATTCGATTATGTGAATAAATTACTGATTTGTCTTATAACTGCATGAGTTTTCGAGGTAGGCACTTGAGATTTTCCCCATATTTAAATACGGTACAACTCATGCCGTGTAAAAAATTTCATAATTTTTTATAAACTATTGCGAGTGTAAGAGCAAATCAGCAGTTTTCCTGGACGGCGGCGCGTCATTTTACTGATTCGATTATGTGAATAAATTACTGATTTGTTTTATAACTACATGGGTTTTCGAGGTAGGCACTTGAAATTTCCAAGGTATTTAAATTCGGTACAACCGATACCGTGTAAAAAATTTCATTATTTTCTATAAACTATTGCGGGTTTTAGAGTAAATCAGCAGTTTTCCTGGACGGCGGCGCGTGATTTTACTGATTTGATTATGTGAATAAATTACTGATTTGTTTTATAACTACATGGGTTTTCGAGGTAGGCACTTGAAATTTCCAAGGTATTTAAATTCGGTACAACCGATACCGTGCAAAAAATATCATAATTTTTGGTTAAGTATTGCGAGTGTAAGAGCAAATCAGCAGTTTTCCTGGACGGCGGCGCGTGATTTTACTGATTCGATTATGTATGTGAATAAATTACTGATTTGTCTTATAACTGCATGGGTTTTCGAGGTAGGCACTTGAGATTTTCCCCATATTTAAATACGGTACAACTTATGCCGAGTAAAAAATTTCATAATTTTTGGTTAAGTTTTTAAGTTTGTGATATTTCTGCGACAAGTAACCCGGAAGTGAAAATCGACGGGGCAACCTGGAATTTGGTAGGGAGTTGGAGGGGGGTATTATAATGGCACTTGTGAAGTTTGAACTTATTCGGACTTAGTTTGCCCATGCTACGGGCGCTATGGCCCCAAATCAGTAAATCAGTAAATCAGTAAATCAGTAAATTAGACTAACCCCTTAAAAAGTTAAAAATTCTCGGTTTTCCTTAATTTTGTATTTGTTGTCCTCGGCGTTTTTAAAAACCATTGTGGATATCTGGATTTTGAGTTTTGACCTCCCCAATGCACCAACTAGATTCACTTTCCCATCGAACAAGATACTAAAGTTGAAAATCGAAGCATTATATTTTCAATTACTTGTGTGAACACATAAAAAAAAATTTAATAAACATAATTTAAAAAAAATACATTCATGGCTCTCCGGTGGGTATCTAAAATTTGATTAAAATAATTTTACCGCTCTATTTAAATCCCTTTAGCTGGTCACACTGATTTTGCTATGACTCGGCAATAAGTTCCTTTTGAACAGTCGTGCTTTGGATAGACTTGGCAACAAGGGAAATGATAATCAAAAATTGAGAATCATTATTGTTGACATTTTTTGTATTACTTTAATTTTCAAACGAGTTGTAACTTCTTCAAATAAATATTAAATACTAGGGTAACTGGGAAGTGAAAAGTTTGAAAATAATTTTAGTTGTTCTTTGTTTTAGTATCTTGAGGACAACACTCTGTAGGTACACTTGAGTATTCCATAAAAATGGTAAGTGTAAACAAGTTATTGAAATGTTTTTCATAATTAATACATAAGTACATAACTAATTGATTATCGTTGATATTATATAATGTTATAAAAGAAAACCATTATGTCATTTAGGGTCAAAGTCATTCAGCCGGTGGTGGTGCTGGTGGTGAAAAGAAAGACGACAAGGACAAAAAGAAGAAGTATGAACCACCAATCCCAACAAGAGTGGGGAAGAAAAGGAAGCGTGCAAAGGGTCCGGACACAGCTACTAAACTACCACTGAGTATGTATTGTGCAGAATTTAAATAATTAACTAATTTTTAATTAACTTTGATTTAATTTTTAGTTACTCCACACACAAGATGTCGTTTGAAGTTGTTGAAATTGGAACGTGTCAAGGATTATTTAATGATGGAAGAAGAATTCATACTAAACCAAGAAAGGCTTAAGCCCCAAGAAGAAAGGAATGAAGTAATTATTTTTCGGAATACCATTTTTATTCAATAAAAAGTGTATTATTTAGGTACAACCAATTCACGATATAACGAATTTCAAGGGACCAAAAAAAATGTTCATAATATTGAAAATTTGTTACACTGAAATTTGTTATATCCAGAGCCTAAACCAACAAAATTTATAATGAGATTTATCAAAATGTTAATCAACACACTACAGATACATAATAATTTTTATTTAATAATATTTACATACACATAAATATAACAGACATTTTTTATATATGGTAAGCTCGTATAGTCGTATTACAAAAAAATACACATATACTGTTATTATACATTTATTAGATGTATATTTATTTTTTTTTTAAATCTGTTATTATTATGTGTGTGGTTTGAGCTTACTTGATCAATAATGTTGTCCAGATTTAAAATGCTAGAACATATTGTCGTAAACTTCAAGTGTAAATAACTAAAGGCAGAACAGGGAGCTGATTTTGCTATTTATTATATTGATTAATGATTGAGCTATTGTACACTTATCGACATGAACCTAAATAGCTATAATCTACTAAAGCATATTATTGCGTATAATCATCAAAAAATTTTTGTAGGAGGAAGTTCCGAAATTGTGATAATTTGTCACATTGCGAGAGCTTTAGCTAAAAAGAGGGTTATATGTGGGGACCAAATACATGTGATTTATCGTTAAATTGCTAGATTTTCAAGGGAATGTTAGATTCATTCATTATATTGCGAGTTGACTATAGTATAATAAATTATTATAGTTTGGTATAGGTACTGTCTAGATTATTTAATTATTTATCTAAGTAAAATTTGGATTTAGAAATTGATTTATAATTCTACTTTTTTTTTTTTTTTTTAACAAATCATTAAAATACATGATAATTATTTGTTTTGTATTCAAGTATTAATTGGTGAATGGTTTTTTTTTTAAGGAAAGTTTAAATTAACAACAATAACACTGAATCAAAAAAATTAAATTAAATTGAAACCCAGCTTAAAGATTATGCTTAAAAAAAGAAGCATTAAGCACTAAAAAAAAGTTTGCCAAATTAAAGGTTTAAGAAATATTAAAAAGTTAAGTGTAGGTCCTTGGTACATAATATTCTATTCGATAAGATATGCTTTTATAAATATACTTACGACATTGAAGTTATGTAAAAAAAAGTATATTAGAATTATAAATTATGATTACGTATAATACTCTGATTTCCAAATTGTATATTATTAACAGGAAGAACGTTCAAGAGTAGATGATCTACGTGGAAGCCCAATGTCTGTTGGTACATTGGAAGAGATTATTGATGATAATCATGCAATAGTGTCAACATCGGTTGGAAGTGAACATTATGTTAGCATTTTGTCATTTGTCGACAAAGATCAGTTGGAACCCGGGTGCTCAGTATTACTTAACCACAAAGTAAATAAATATCCAAATAAATTAAAACCAGAAGCAATTTAATATTTTAATTATTTTGTTTGTTTGTAGGTTCATGCAGTGGTTGGAGTACTATCAGATGATACAGATCCTATGGTAACTGTGATGAAATTAGAAAAAGCACCACAAGAAACTTATGGTGATATTGGTGGTTTAGATCAACAGATCCAAGAAATTAAAGAATCGGTTGAACTTCCTTTAACTCATCCTGAATATTATGAAGAAATGGGTATTAAGCCACCTAAAGGAGTTATTCTGTATGGACCTCCAGGAACAGGTAAAACCCTTTTGGCTAAAGCTGTTGCCAACCAGACCTCGGCAACATTCTTACGAGTTGTTGGATCTGAACTTATCCAGAAGTATTTGGTAAGTTATACAAACATTCACTTTTATATTCTTAAATCAATGTATTCTTAAACTAATTTATTTTAATTTATAACAAACTCTTAGGGAGATGGTCCTAAATTGGTAAGAGAACTGTTCCGTGTAGCTGAGGAACACGCACCATCCATAGTATTTATTGATGAGATAGATGCAGTAGGTACTAAACGTTATGACTCAAATTCTGGAGGCGAGCGTGAAATTCAGCGTACTATGTTGGAACTTCTTAATCAATTGGATGGGTTTGATTCCAGAGGCGATGTTAAGGTAAATTATTGTGTTATTTACTTATTTAGATCTTATAGAATATTCATGAATTTGTATTCTTTTTTACAGGTGGTTATGGCCACAAATCGTATTGAAACTTTGGATCCAGCATTGATTCGTCCGGGTCGTATTGATCGTAAAATTGAGTTCCCCTTACCAGACGAAAAAACAAAACGTCGTATATTTAATATACACACTTCCAGAATGACATTAGCTGAAGGTGTTAATCTCCAAGAGCTCATTATGGCCAAGGATGATCTTTCTGGTGCTGATATCAAAGTAAACAGTTATTTTTAATTTATAATTTTAATTATTGATGTAAGTACAATTTAACAATATTTGAAACAATATGCAAGTCAGTGTCATTCAAACACAATATTGTATGTATTATTGGGCATTAAAAAACCTTATCTTTGTTTCATTTAGTTTAATTGTAACTAATAGGTGTGTGCTTTGCAGAGTGCAGACTGATTGTTGACTAAAGATCGTGGGGGGGGGGGAATTTTTGCCCAAATCTAGATCATTATAATATAATAACAAATTTTTATATTATATTATAACAAAATTTAATATAAATATATATATATATCTGTTAGATAATAGTATTTGATATATTTACCCAGTAATATATAATTATTTCAGATTTTAAGAGGATGTTGTATCCGCATAATATTATGTTCTCTCTGTCTTACTAACACATAATATACCAAAATGTACGTCCAGCAGTTTCAATTTTGTATTGTTAGCTTATTAGAGTGAATTATTATCAAGCTTAAATGAAATAATATTATCTGTGTTCTCTAGTTGGTTTTTATGATATTTTAAATTTGAAGTGAATTATGAGTATTTTCAAATATTTTACATACTGATAACTCACTTAAAAATTAAATATCATTTAAAACCAATGAGAGAACATAGATAATGCTCTTATATTTAAGTTTGATAATGGGTCATCAATTCACTCAATATTTAAACTAACAACACAAAATTGGAAATGCTGGACGTACATTTTGATATATTATGCATTAGTAAGATGGAGACAACACATATTATCTTCCTATCTAGTAAATTGTCATATATAAAATTATAAACAAAACAATTTTAATAATCATTCATGTTTTTAATTTGAATGAAAAACAATAATAAAGTTATTGGTTTTACTAGTACTTTTATCAATTATTATTATTAGCACTGTAGAATGAATAAATTAATCTTAAGAGGAAGCATTTTAATTATATTTTATTGAGTGATAACTGATAACTACAGAAATAACAGTTTTAGAGTTGTAGTTTTAATATATTATTTATAAGATGATTTAAACTAATAAATTAAATTATTTTTAGGCTATTTGTACTGAAGCTGGTTTGATGGCTCTCCGTGAACGTCGTATGAAAGTAACCAATGAAGATTTCAAGAAGTCCAAAGAAAGTGTCTTATACCGTAAGAAAGAAGGCACACCTGAAGGATTATATTTGTAACACTAATAATATTGAAGGATTATATTTGTTATACTGAAAATATTCTAGGATTATATTTGTAATACTGAAAATATTTTGTATTTTATGCCTATAAAACACCTTAAATCAAACATAACTTCATTACCTGTAGGCTATAACTATACTTTTTTCAATGTTTTAAAAATTTTTTCAAATTAATAAATGCTAAATTATAACCATATATTAATTTTTCTACTTTAATAATACCATAATATATTCACATTCCAAGATAACATTTCATCATCCAGGCTAGGATTTGATTACAGTCTATTTTCATAGTTAGATATCTACTAATATAAGATGTGTATTAGATTACATTGTAATTGTGTTAAGTCTAAGAAATCACTTTTCACTTACACTTCTTGTAAACCTAATACAGATTGTGTAATAATGTAATGTAATAAAAAAAGTTTGAAAAATATTCTTTTATAATGTATTTTACTATTCAACACCAGTAAAAAAAATATTTATATACAATAATTATGATTTATGCGCCTTAGATTATAATGTAAAAATGATTGCCAGGTTATGTTATGAGGTTATATTTTTTTTAGTACATATGTAATTATTACGTTTTACTTTCAAATCAAAATGGATTATTCATATTTTATGGTTTTACTTTCGAATTAATTGTCTTGTTTAAATATCAGTAAATACTTCACTGTTATTTGGGATTATGAACTAAGAGTAACTACTAGTAACTATAATAATTTTAGTTCATGTTCGGGATATAGAAAAATTGATTCAAGGCTCCATTAGAAAACTGAAATTGATAAACATGGTCAAATAATAATAATAATCAAATAAGATTGTTGATAAGTGATAACTGATAAGTATTAACCTGAATCAGAGATGGGCTCAATTAATATTGAGTATTGAATTGAAAAAAAATTAAAAACGGGCGGATTTATTCAAGTTAAAAATGTAATGGTCAAATAATTTGAAACAATAAAATATATTTTATATAAATTTATAATCCCTGGAATTTGTATATTTTGAAGTTTTACTTATTTTATTATCTATTTATTTTAACATGATAACATTTAACAACTATGGTGTTACACATAAAATTAACGCACAACTTACACTAAGCTTAGCTTCTGTATTAAAATTAACATTTTTAAGATCAAACAGTAGGCAATATTCATCAACATTTTAATTTATTCACTATAGATCATCGGTTGTTATTTAGTTGTACCAACGGCAACGCAGTTTATATTTATAAAATTATAACCAATGAGTATTGTCAATCGCACAATACGTTTTGTAATTATGTGTAAATGAAATTGGCTAAAGTTTCAAGAATACAACCCGCAGATGTCAGATTGCAATACGGTAATGAACATTATACCTAATGTCTTGTAAGGAGCGTGAACCGTTTTATTTAAATCGCAATACGGACATGCTTGAAGTGTAGATAGATTATACTTTTTTTTATTGCTAGTTGAGTATTAACTAAATAAATTTTACACGAAAATAACGTAGAGATTCATGAGTAAACGCTTCTGTCATAGAAAAAGATTAAATGTACCGAAGTCAATCAACTACGGAGACTAGGTAGACCGTAGACCCGACGACCGTGGGCCGTGGGGACGGAATCCGATTTGGACGCAACGTCTACCCATGCCCAACAGACAGTGAAGGGGTTCTGAAGAAAAGTGATTCAAGTGATATGAGCCCGTTAGGGCCTTCAAAAATTGCCTACGCGGACAGTGTTTCATGTCCACATGGCGGGGTATTGGTTAAAGTTTTCAACTAGCAATAATCGCACCTCGGATGGACCTCATTGGTTACGATATCGCCACTGCGCAAAGCTGACGATACCGCTGGTTCAGCACCCTCTTATGCTGTTCCAGAGCCGTCACTGACAGGCAGACGTCCGGCGGCCGGTGTCCACAATGGCCGTCTAGTCCGTCGTATGGTCATCGTAAGAGCAGCGCGCGTTACGTCCTCGACTTCCGGGTGGCCACCCTTTGGATTAGGTGGCCGACGAAAGCCGTTAGCCGGCGTCTGTATACCGAATTTCCGGACGTCGGTGGTCGATTGGAAAGTGGTCATGCGTTCAGCGCTCTCTAACGGCCGAAAATAATACCGCCGTGGCGAGCGTTTCCGGCGTTCAACCGACGGCCCAATAGATCTTTAGCGTAAGCGTCGGCTTCTAACGATTCAGAACGGTCACCCGACGATCCAGAACCATCGCCGGACCATTCATGGCCGAAGACAGAACCATTAATTGGTGATCCTTGAGAGTTCGCGGACATAGCCGATCAGCGCTCGAAAACAACACAGTGGCCGCCGCGCGTCGCGTCAATCCGAGTGCGCGCAGTCCGTCCGCCAGACAGAGCCACTCTATGCGGCGGCGGCGGCGGCAGCATCGACAACATTACAACTCAGGCCCGTTTCACATGGACGCGTACACGGACTTAAATACCTACTATCACAGAATAATATATGAAATATGGTGATACTATCTTAAATCGTGTACTCGCTCATTTTTTAGTTTACATTGATTAAGTTCATACTCGCCATACCGGCGAGGAAAAGCGTCATCGTCAGAGTTGCGCCTATTAGTAGGTTAACTAAGTAGGCCGCGATCAAATTTTCAAATACGTAAATCCATTGATTATGATTACAGTTATTAGGGCCAGTTGTACCATCTCTGATTAAAGTTAATCGGCCGAATTTGCCCCGTTAAGCCTTAAGCTTAATCGTAGTTTAACCGTAGACGTACAACTGGCCCTTATGGTAGTATTATAGTACTAATTATATAGTACTATTGACTATTATCTATTTGTATTACTATACTATTATAGTATTCATAAATCATAATAAATGGTAAAACATTTCATTTACAAGGAAAATCTATGATTCATAAATATGTTGTTGTTAATAAGTTACCATTTACCATAGTCTATGATGGTAATATTATTATTATTACAGTTCACAGCCGCTTGTTCAGAACAAATAACAATATACCACGAACTGTGATATATTTATCAAAGATAAATGGACAGTACAAATTTAAAATATAACCGAAAATAAAGAATTGTTGATTACATACGCCACATAATATTATTATTTAGTATTTACTATGATTGAATCGGCTAATTTAATAATTAATTACAATAAAGTTATGATGTGGAATTGTGGAAACATAAAATAATAATATTTTATATTACACAGAATAGATGTTGTGAGCAGTGTTCGGACTTAGTAGATAATTATTTGTTCATCTTTTATCTTATCTGGATAAATAGTTACAAGGTACCTAAACGTTCATCAATAATCTTAGATAAGTTTACTAATCTAAATAAATTCATCTAGATACATTTTTTATTGATAAAAATCTCGAAATTATACAAACGCATTTTTAAATATTTACCTATACAGTTTCTCAAACAAAGTTTATAGTTTATAAATAATGTAATTATTTTTATTTAGATAATTATTGTTATTATGTTAATAGTGCCCAACTAAAATATACCTAAATTTCAAACCATTTAAAAAATAATTGTATCTTTTTTTTATCTAGATAAAAAAGTATTTATCTTTAACTTTATATAGATAAATATGAGTTAAGTTATCTTTTATATCTAACTAGATACATTTGAGTTGCATTATCTTTATCTTTATCTAGATAAAAAAAACTAAAAAAGTACCTAATCCGAACCTAACCGGAACACTGGTTGTGAGAGGTATACAATACAGATTTAAATGATTGAATACCACTAAGGTATACATTAAAAGACACAACAGAGTTACATATAAAAATATCAATGTATAAATAATCTTCACACGTTGCACGTGGTTCTAATTAAAGGAGAATTATTAAAGTGCATATTAAATTGTAGCCGATTTATAACTAGAATGTTTAATTAGGTGTTAGTATATAATAATAACAATTTAATATTATTGAGACATTTTTCAGGCAGAACTGAGAGATGGAGATTGATATTACAAGATAAAACTACGCTCGGTATTCGGACTATTTATATGACATATTGTTATTATTATTATTTATTGTATTCGGACGAATCCGTGTATAGGTGAAAATATAACATTTCAATGAATATTCCCTTAATACACTTTTTATTATTTGCACAAAGGTAGTATTTTTTTTTTTATACTTAGGTACTGTGTTATATATTATGCAAATACCTTCTAATCGTCAGCCATTTATATTTAAAATCATTGTATTTAGCTTGATGAAAAAATCAATATTAATCAACTGACAGTTTAGTTTTAACTGCATAATCTATGAATTTACGTGTTACATTATTTTTAACTAACTTGTCGGTTTATTAATTGTTGCAGATTGTTGCACATTTTATTATAATAGGTACCTAGTTATTAATTTATTAGGTACACAAATAATTTAAAATAAAGTCTACAGCTTATTTACAGTGTTGAAAGTTGAACAAATAATCGAAATTTGAATCGAAATTGCTTGACTTATTGACTCAATTATTATTATTATTATTATTATGGACTTAAAATTATTATGACTAAAATAAAAAAACAATGGCATTTGAAACAATAAGAACTTTTTTCATATTATAAGTGATATGAAGAAAATTAAAAACCATATATCACAAATTATGTTCTCAACTATTTATATTGTATATCAATTTGGAGTCTTAACTCTTAAGTATCACTACGACTACATCCTGAGTGGTTCTATCATAGTTTTTGCTATATTGTACGCCATATTATTTTGTGGGTGTAGCGCCCCTTGGTGTACACATGCGGGTGTAGCTTTCCCTTGGAGGCTCAATTTTTCTACAGGCCCTGGAGCTAGTGGAGCTCACAGTGACAACTGACCGCTGAGAGAGTGACAAGTTGTCACCGACAACACGTCATAGTGCAACCACGAGGTACTAACCACGGTATATTATAATATTATAATTATCATAACTATTATATAATATATGAAACCGATGATTATAAACCGTGGTACTAATATTGATGACATTTATTTTTGTTATTTATAATATCGTTCGCGGACAAGCGCGGGACCGTCGAGCATGGAACGACTAGTGCCATCTTGCGGAAGATTCAGGACACCACACGTGGAGCCGACAGAAACATCCGCGACGATTCGCTGTCGGACGACCGGCCATCGATCGCGTCCGACGGTCGCGCGTGACGCCGTCGGAACGGGCACTTCTGCCGGCCGTCCGTCCGAAGATCGCAAATCCCGAGACGTCAGAAAGTTACTCGAGACAGGTCTGTGAAATTCGACGCTGGCCGCACTGCGCCCCATCTTTTGAAACGGCCGTCCCGTTCGGGTTCGGCCAAGTCCGGTGCGGCCTTATACATCATTTATAGACCCTGCTTGCCCAGTGTTCGTTAATCGAATGATGGTCAGCCAGCAATGGTCTGGCCATCGATCTTTTAATTTCTCTAGAACGGGCCGTCAGTTCTCACGGCGGCCCACGTAACACACTATTCTGGTCATCCGGTTAGCGAGCTAATATCCTTCAGATCAATAATTGGTCATTGTTTTTTAACAACTACTGACAAATGACAATACTATGTACACTTACTGACTTACTACTTTAGAGTTTAGACCTGGTGACCAGCGTTAATATCAATCTCCCCCTAGATTGTTGAAATTGCCCAATTGTACTCCTTAAAAAATTATTTTAAATTGTTATATTAAAAAAGGATTACAATATTTAGAACAAATTATAGAATCGCTACTTGTATAATATTGAAACTAAATAATGCAGTTTTTTTTTTATTTTGCAGGCCCACATAATATACTATCTATACAATTTTGTACAATAAGCATATTTGATAAGGGTAAAAAATCATGGATTTCTTGATAAGATGCCACTCATTAGTGACATTTAGCTTGATGAACTAATGCAATTAACTATTTTTTTTATAATGTTTTAATATTTGTTTTTAAAGGGTAAAATAATGATAACCGCAAATACAATTTCGGGGAACTGATAAGGATTGGTCACCAGTTTTGACCATAGCTGTCCCGTATTTTCGTATATTATAGTATTTGATTTTCATAAATACGAATTATGAACAACGCGAACCGCGTTATTTTTGTCCTAGTTATACTTCTTCTTATAGCATAAGAATAAATAAATGTATAGGCTTGACGTTGGCTTTGTGTTTGTGTTGGTTGCCCGTCAGTTTGGCGGTTTTTATAATAATATTGTAACGTGGTCGGGGGAACGACCAATTAAATATAAGATATCCAGGGAGAATTGTATGGATTCTATAGATATAAATACCGTAGCCAGGGGCAGATATGTAGATATCAGGATCTTAAATATATTTAAATTACTAGGATTCTATTTCAGTTATAACTTATAACTATTAACTATGGTTTATTGTCTATTAAACACTTACAAATACTAATACTCACAAATATATTAACTATGGTTCTATTATACTATGTGACTGTATCGTAGTCCTACGGAGTCCAGACGTCCAGTAATTGTATTGTGTGATGATGTAGAAGGTGAACAGTGAACTAACTTACTAATACATTGTGTGTGTTGGCCATAGGCCCTTACAATTATGTGTGTATTCTAATATGTATAGGTCAGCAGTTAGTCGTACATATAGTAGAGCTTGTATAAGTATATATATATATATATATATAGGTGTCATGTAACATATTTATATTTATAATTGTTACAATATGTTTAGTGACTAAATACCACTGAAAATTATATCTTGGTGGGTTAACCAATTGGTGTGGTGATTTAACAATTCTAAATTGATGTGTTAATTTTTTTAGGCCCAGTTGCCCTAAATTGGAACTAGGCCAATTGCTTGCTGATTTGTTAGTTCCACCGATTGCGACCTTTTTTAAAACTTTTTTCATGTAAATTAAAAAAAAATGTAAATTCCACCTGCATGTTATTTTACCTGAAATACAATTGGTAATACAGGTAAGTTCCAGCTGAATTGTGCAAAGTGATATTCGTATCTGCCACAGAAGGTGTTGGATAGGTTTTCCAACAATAAAGTAAAGACGCAAGAATCAACCAAGTTGAACGTAAATCTTTTGGTTTCGTCATCATTTGTGTACTTAACCATATAGATAAGATCATTACTTGTGTTTAAGTTATAAATAGTATTTAAAATGGATGAGTATTTTTATTTTTAAATTATTTTAAAACCTCATCAATTTATAGACCAATATTAATAATTATCAATTAAAAACTATATTTTTTTCTTGCATATTTTTAAAATTATTTTCACGATTTTGACTGCATATTATACTTATGCCATATTTTGATACTTTTTAGTGCATGAAAAATGAAAATATGTGATCTATGTGTACATATTATATTAATATTGGTACGTCCTTAGATTTTTGGTATCGAGAGTCACTTTAAAAACATCATTATCTTAGTACGTAGGAAACTAGCTTAGTATATAATGCTTAAATATATTATTATGATATCGATAATAAAAATTAACCATACTGAACTTATCAGTTATAATTGTCGGGTCAAAATCAAAAATGTAATACACTTTATTAGTATTATGCACTTACAACAGCTGCAGTTAAAATGTTAAATAATTTTGTTATTTTAGTATAATAATATTATTATTAATATTACACTTTTAATTTGTGAAGTTCACGAACCTCAACAATTCGGTAAACGGAACACTGGTACGGTCCACAATAGTCAAGGTTTGCCAACATTTTATGAAAAAAAAAGAATAAAATATAAACGATTATTTTAAATTTAATTTTACCGACGATCGGTGGGAAACACGATTAAAGATATACAGGTTGCACATCGACTACTGATAAGGTGAAATACGAAATGACTACCAATAATTAACCAGTGGCGCTCCAAGCGGCAGTATTACAATTAACCGATTATAGATATTATATAGGTGTAAAATTAGTTCTAAATGTCGACACATATGCTTGAGTGTTGACATTAAGCGCCACTAGTTAATTATTAACAGCTGATTTTTGAATTTTTATAGTCACTTTGTAAATCAGTCTGGAAGCGGTTTACTAATGTGCCTTTAATCGTGGTGGGAAACCACGAGTGACTGCGAGTGAAAATAATACGATAACGATAAGATACAATAAATTTAATATCTATTAATCAATAAATGTCATGAACTATAATATACAGCAAGTTCTCACCAGTACATCATTCGCAATAGTGGATTGAGTGTGTTCTATTTTTCACTTAAAATTTATACCTCACACGTATAATAGTATAAAGGAAAAATTTGTAGTAACACGAGAAACCCCAAGTCAAATATGGTCGACTATAGTGCACAACATTCCGTGTTAGACAATAATTATTTTATTATTTAAAAATGTATTGAATATCGTTGTAATTTTATGATTGTATTGTACAGAGGATACATCTGTTTTATAAATATCAATAAAAACTAAATTATTTTTATTTGTTTTGTAAAAAAGAGTGAAAACTTAATGCAAGGCTCCTATATATTGTTACAATAGTAGTTGAAAAACACTGAAAATACATAGGCACAATTTTTTCATTTAAAGTTCGAATTTTGACAAAATTTATCAAATTTAAAATTTAAAACTAAGGATTAAAAATTTAAAACAAGGCTCCACGTAAATAGGTTATATATAAATTACTTTATTCACAATAATATCATCAAATATATACTTAATAATATTATCATATGCTGACTAACCGTTTTCGATCAGAATCGTTTTTCCTATACTATATGATATCATTGAATTCAAATTTAACACCATCAATTACAGTGACCTACTTGTAACCTAATGTACAGCAGAGCGACATCCACTTGACCACCTTTTTTTATTTTAAGTGTTATTTAAATTTAACTTGTTGACGATGGTGATTTATCAACATTATATTATACAAATTGTAAATATTTTAGGATCCCTGAAAATTAAATTTTGAATAGTACCAGTTTTCCGCATTTTTTATTCCTTTTGTTATAAATATTGTATGGACCGTACCAATATTCCGAGCATCCAACAATTCATCACTTCTATGGCCTTATAATACGTATTGACCGTAAAATATTTATAAAAAAACTACGTAAATATATTTTATACACCTATTTTGAAATTAATAAAAGTGAAAAAACTATCGGTTTTAAAATTTATACTGTTTTTTTAAATAAAAAATATTTTTTAAATTAGCCTAAATTAATGTTTTCAATAGTGTATGCGAGCGATAGGTGAAAAGGAGACATTACAATAGTGTCTAAAATAGCTGTGGTTTTGACAAAAATGGTTGCTAAAGCATGATGGTCTGACCCAGTGAAATCCAAGCCAATTTTAAGTAGAATACCAATATTGGACGATTTGCTGGTAAATACTTAAACATAACACAAACTATATTTTATCGAATTAGTATTGTATTTCCATTAGTTGTTTGTACTAAACAAGCAATTACTTCTTATTCTTCTTCCTTCATATAGAAGGTCCTTGCATAGAATCTTTTTCGATGTATTTTACATTCTGGTAAGCACACGGTACTTAGCAACATTAGTCTATCTTTCATTTTCTAAGAATTTTCAACCAACCAATTAAATTATAAATATAAAAAACTTAATAGTAACACAGATTTAAATTAAGAGATTATGAACTGTTCAGTTTCACTAGGTAGAATTTTTTAAGTACCTATATACTCAACTGTACTCTGTAGTACCATAACAATTTATTGCTGATTTATTATAACCAGGGCTGGATTGGTATGTATCGGCCCACCGAGATTTTCACTTCTATAAGCAGCCTATTTACATATTCAGTGGCCTAAAATGACGTCTATAATAATTATTACGAGCTTATTGGTGGCCAATCGTGTTTTAAACATGAATTTATTTTCACTCACACTTACACCATCGGCCCAAACTTTAAGCGGCCCACCGAGATTTTCTCGGTAGCTTGCATAACCAATCCGGCCCTGATTATAACCAAATTAAATACTATTATAAAAATAAAAACGACCCTATGTGGGTACCGAGTTTGATAAACGCATAATTTGATACCATAATACTATGATAGTTTTAAAATCAATAAATTATACCAATGCATTATGATATATACACACATTTAATATTATTTTATTAGTTACTCGAGTGTATTACTGTATAAAATACGTACTAATGTATTTTCCTTTAGATTTCGAACAATGATTCGAGGAATGTAAAAGTATAAAATGTTTTAAATAGTACCAATATCCAAAATGAATTCCTTGGCAGTAATTATAAGCGCTATTTGTTTATATAAATTGTTTTTATATATATGTATATCTATAGGGGCTGCCGGCTGTATTACCTGATTTCGCCCGAGTTAAAATGAATCTATATTTTTACCGTTTTGGTTTTGCTCCAGTTAAAAATTAAAAATATATAATATTATGTACAATTATAATGATTAATTTAATGATTTTCCACTTCTTAATTTTGGACATATTTTTATGTAAACACAAAACACTGGACAGATACTACGCGAGTGCTCAGTAGCCGACGTAAATCCAATATCGTTAATTGGTATTCGTCTTTTTGTGTTTACACATAAAAAATATGTCGAGAATTAAAAAACCAAATCATAAAAGTAATCATTTTAAATGCGTATTTAAGTATTTTATTTTAATATTTGTTTTTATTTTTGAAAATAGGTATATATTTTGTTGACATTTTTATATGCAGTATTTCTATTAATATACTATCTACCTATAACTAATATAAACTAACTATAGTAAGTTGATCTCTATAATCAATGGCATTCAAATCAATTTAAATTAACAATTTTTGCTCAGTGACTATTCTACCTATGTAAATGGTGTTTTAATTATACAATTTGTTTTATTGAATAAAATTAATGAAATTTTAATATTAATACATGTGTTATAACTTATAGGTAGTAATAAGCGATGCAATTATTACATTTTTGTTGTGATATTTCTCAAATCTGCAAATGACTGATTTTATTTAAATAATAAAACGCCTTTTCGTATTGTAGTTGAACCGTATAACTTAAAAATAGAAATACGATTTTTAATAAATAATTAATCAGAAAGAATACTGGACAGGTCTTAAAAAATCTAAATACATTCTGGTTTTACAAAAACTATAATAACCCTGTTGCCATGGGCTTCGAGAGTGTTTGAAATATAAATACTACGTTTTTGTATATCAGGTGACAGTTCTCAGTATTAATATGACCGTTGTATAGCGAACACGCATCTCGAATAATTTTTCTAACTCTCCTACTTTTCGTGTGATATTTTGACGGCAGAACTTATATATTTTTCAAAACAATATGATTTCGATTACCCCAGAAGTTTCGGATATTGTCAACAACATCCAGTCTGAATCTAACGCTGTTTTGACTGATTCCCCGTCTGCGGCTGAGTCATCAATGCAGAATAATATGACACCCGAAACTCCAGCACAAGTTGGCGACGTCGAGACTCTGCCATGTGAAGTATCGTCGGCTGTACCACCGGTTCGGCCTGTTGAAAATGACACGTCGGATACAAAATGCACCATTCAGTACGTAGAAGCAGAGACGGTTTGGCGGTGAAGCCGTGGAGTCCATAGACATATTGAAAATAGCGACAGACAACGATACGGCCTGCACTCCTCTAGACACAGTGAGTAGTGACCCATGGTGGCCGTGGAGATTCGGCGACGAAACCCCATTTGCACCACCTGCCCCCCCCCCTCCGGCCTTAAATTTATTTTGAGCAGTTATAGGTAATCCCAAACCTGCAAAGAGGATGATTGTTCAAGTCGTTCAAGACCAGTTTAAGTAAAATTAATTAAATCTGTAAATAACCTGTAAATATAACTGTAAATAACAAGATGGCATACTGTCAAAATCCTATGTATAGATTTATATAAATAAACGTTTTTATCATGTTATTTAGTTGGTTTTTATTTTATAGCTATTACATATATAGTCATATAGAATAATATAGTAAAATTAATTTATGCGGCTTGTGCAAGTATTGTGTCTATACTGTACACTGTACAGGTATACCTATAATTTTGTTGTTTTTTTTGTAACCAATGTAAACATTTTATGAGGTGATTTGCATTGCATTTTCAAGCATTTGATCAATGAATAAAAAATGTTAACATTCTAGAATATGGTACATCGAAAATCCAAGAACACTGATATCTCATGTGAAAAACGAATAATATAATGATATATGTAGCTACCTAATAAAGCTCTTCGTGGATTTGTATTTCTCCAAATTGCTTAATAGTTATATATTTTTTATCTAGTTTGTTCTATTTTAGAATATAGTCTTGGAATTTAGAATCCCCTTCAATCTTGTTCAACAATGGTGCAATCAAAATTTGTTGGTTGGACTTAGTTTCAATTTTTTTTTTTTAGATTCTGAGTGAAACGATGAATGTATTGATTTTACAATGATGTGTGTTTTTTTTTTAATTTTTTATTTATTTTTTTTGTGTCTGTGTACACGATAAGTAGTCGAAATAATGCTTCGATTTTCAACTTCAGTATCTTGTTCGATTGGAAAGTGAATATCGTTGGTGCATTGGGGAGGTCAAAATTTAAATTTCCCAGTAGTTTTCAAGAGCGCCGGGAAAAACAACATAAAAATTAAGGAAAAACGGGAATTTTTACGCAAAATCGGTTTTCCAAAAAATCGATTTTGGTTTTTGGTGTAACTTTAAAACAAATAACCGTAGATACATGAAATTTTCAGTGGTTGTTTATATTTGCATTTTCTATACACGATAACATTTTCAAAATATTTTGATTTATTTTGAACAGTTTAGGGACATTTTCATTTTTCGTTTTTTTTTAGTTTTTTTTCTAGAAATATCAATAAAATTTTATTTGTTGGTTGCGAAAGCTTGAAAATTTAATAGAAGGCTCCTAATATATTGTTTCAAAGGCAGATGAAAAATATTAAAAATCTTTAGTCACAATTTTTTTTTATAAGCATTTAAAGTTCAAAAATTGACAAAATATGGAAAAATCACGAAAATTAGCAAATTATTTTGAGTTAAGAATTCGTAAAAATTTTTCTTTTTAAATCTAAGATTTGAAAATCTAATACAAGATTACTCATAAGATTGTCTACCTTTATCAATAAAAAAATCTCTACCGGAAAGTCAAATTAAATTTTTATGAGCGTTTGAAATTCAAATTTTTACAACATTGGATATTCACTCGATTTCTCATGTGGCAATTTCCTTTTTTGTTGTAATTAAAAAACGAATTACTGTAGATACATGAAAATTTCACTGAATGTTTATATTAGCATTTCCTATACACCATACAACTTTGAAAATATTTTGACTCTTTTTGAGCCGTTTACGGACATATTCAGTTTTCAATTTTTTTAGTTTTTTTTTTCTATAAATATCAATTAAGTTTTATCTGTTGGGCCAAAAAGTGTAAAAATTTAATAGGCTCCTGATATATTATTACAATATCAGTTGAAAAATATTAAAAATACATAGGCACAATTTTTTTTTATAAGCATTTTAACATCGAATTTTGACAGAATTTTTCAAAATCTCGAAAATTATTAATCATCGTAATTAATAAATTATAAAATGTTCAGTTTTTATAGCTAAGGATTGAAAATTTAAAACAAATGTTCTCATAAATAGTTCATACTGTAACCAAAAAATCTAAAAAATATATGAACACAGTTATTTTTTACAGACATTTTAAATTCAAATTTGGACTAAATTACATTAAAAAAAACCTAGAATAACTATTTTAGTTATTTTGTTGTGATTGAATAATATTATTCGTGGGTACTTGAAACTTCTAAAGTGTACTATTATATATCTATGATAGTATCACTTTTTTTTCTGTATAACGCGTTATAAGTACCTAATGGATATTGTGATATGATTAATTTGGAATTTATTATAGGTACCTATTATAGGTCAAATTTTGGTTTAGTACCATAGATATGTATAATGTATACCTATAATATGTCTTATACCTAGACTGACATACTGTCTCCGCTCAGAATCGTTTTTCTTATACAATGATATTATATCGTTGAATTCCAATTTAATATCATCCATTATACAGTGACCCACTTGTAACCTACTGTACAGCAGAGCGACACCCACTTACCCACCTTTTTTTTAAATTAAATTACTTTATTTAAAATAAAATAAAAAGTAAGTACGATAGCCGATTGACAATTTCTAATTCACCAAAATGTTAAGGATGAAAAAACTTACATTTACAACAAAAACAATTCAAAAATGTTATTTTTTGGTACCATAAACTTAAAAACAAGATTTTGACAATAATTTCCAAAAAAAATTTGATCGACTTTCTATTAAGTGTGCAATAACGTACATTTTGAAAAAAATTCACAAAAATTGCTTAGAAACTAAACTGAATTTATTCCAATACTTTATATTTTTATCTATTAGTTATAATTTCTTCAATATCCAGGCATGCCCGGTGGGGGGGGGGGGGGGCAGGTGGTGGAAATGCACCACCTGAGAATTTTAATAGTTTAGATTTTTCAAATTAAAAATAAAATATAAAAATTCCCTCCCTGTTAATTTATCATTTTTGTCTTTGATTATGCCCATTGCCCAATATAGTAAATACTTGTTCTAAGAAACCGTCGTCTGTAGAACTTTAGTATAGGGTACCGTGATGAAAGAACGGCAATATTACGCGTCTCTTAATACATTTATTTTGGTCACTAATGATATTAAATATATATAAATTATTATTTAAATAATAAATAATATTTATTAAATTATTATTTTGATTATTAAATACTAATAAGGGGCTTCGCTACGGCTATTATATGAGGGGCAACATTTAGGCAATTTTTAATCAATTACAGTTTAGAATAATATAAGTTTTAGTTTTTACAAAGTGTTCCGTACGATCTAGACAATTTTCCGGCTAGTTTGGGTTTTTCAGAATAAAAATCGGACAACGTAAACTAACTTTAATCTTATTAAAACGTACCTAAAGTATTTTGAGCTAAAATTGACGGCAGTAGCGAGGCCTCTGAACTGTGGTACATTATTATGGGTAGGTATATGTGTGATCCACTCATCAGTCATCATAATAGTATATTGGTGTATACTGTATAAAAATAAAATATTATGATAGTATAATAATATTATTTTACACTTATAAACCTAACACTGTGAATTGTTTATTGTATTGTTATACAATTATATTCATATTTTAATTGTATTGTAAAACAATTACATTTAATGCTGAAAATTGCAACTAAAATTTTAAAATAAGCTAGTTAAAAAAAGCTATGCCCTACATAAAATAAAAATACATTTCTTGTAACTCCAAAGCTCTACTTGGATATAATATAAAAATTAAACTAATGTAGATATCAATAAAATTAGTGCTAATTCATTAAATGGTATATTTTTCCAAACAATTAATTATTTTATAATACAATTAATAGGTAACCAATTTATATTAACCATTATATGTAGGGAAGGGTCTAATTATTAGGTAATCAGTATAAATTATGAATCCTTATATTTTTAAAAATTCATCATTAAGATATTATTAAATTAGGGTTATGGAATTAAGCCCTCCACAGCTTATATTGTCACTAAAACTATTTTGCACCTAGTGAGCTACTTATCTGTGGGCGTGCCTGCCCCCCACTAAATGGAAATATGTGCCACCCCTGGAAATATGGTGCACTTTCTCCCACTTATAGTTTAATGAATTAAAAAAGTACCTACGATTTCGCTAGAAAAAGTGCTCTCATAACAATAACTATACTAAATAATATAAAAAATGACTTAAAATCTTCATAGATATTACACTATCATAAAAAAACGTATTGAGTAATTTTATTATAGTATGTGTACCGATAAATTTAGAATGAGTTACAAAATGAAGGAATACATATAAAATTAATATTGAATAGGTACATTTAGTTACGGTTTGATGCAGTATTTGAGTATTTGTAGAATTGAAGAAAATAATGCTAATTATAATAAAATATATTTTTTTGCAATATTGGTGTTTGACGATTCAAACCTAGTTACAAGTCTTTCCTAACAATATTATTTTTTATGCCAAAAGTCAAAACAGTTTGATGAGATTGCGATACTCCATAAAAGTCTAAAATTGTTTTTATATATTTTTTGTAGCATATAATAAGCACCTATTTTATTATAATTATTTTTAAAAATCGGTGTAATATGGTAGTGCTCAGGTGAAATTCTTTGGATCACTTGCCAAATAATATAATCATAATTGTTGAGAAGTATGAAATTGAATTAGGCAGTGATATTTTTTATCCAAACGTTTATATAATATGATAGAAAATGAGTGATGTGCAGTTTAGTTAACATAATGACGTGTGTCAGATATTAATATAATTGTTGAAGGTTTGGTTACAATAAGTACCGTATAATCATATAATTTTTATCACAACAGGTACTTTGAGACTTTTAACGAAACATTATCAGTACTATATGTGCCATTTACATTTTTAATAATATTGCAAGCAATTTGAGTTAATTTAAGTTATAAATACTTATTATGTATGGTTAAAACCATGGTACATAATGTGGAACAAATGCGCATGACATAGTACACGCCCTACAAATAAAACGATCGCTTGACAGAATATTCAGTTGGATTTTCACACTAAGTGGCCGCTTTCAATGTGTGTTCAGTATGTGATGACACTCATCATGACTATATTTCCTCAATAAGCTCGAAAAACGCATTTAGTACCCTAAGTATGGTTATTTAGTATAATATATATGTCGTAGGCAGTATGGAAAATTTTTTTCGAAAAGACTAGGCTCTTTGCCCGTTTGCGAACTACCTACTTACTTATTATTTTTCGAAACGGCCTGCTGTTTTTCAGGCTTATTGCATACGGACTAACAGCATTTAGGTCTTTTGAGAATCGTTATAATGTAGTTTGGCTACCCCATTGCAAAGAGCCTAGTCTTTTCTCAAAAAGACTAATTTTCCATACGGCCTATGACATATTATACACAAAGCAATATTATGCATTATACAATTTTTGAACTGAATCAGTTATTTCACTATGGGCCCAGTCCCAAGGATTCTCCTTCTATATTATACGCCACTGTTGCTTTTATATAATACATTTTGAAGGCTTAAAGTAAGTTTAAAATTAATTTGAACTCTGATGTACGTCGTACCTACATAGTAAATATTATATAAGAATTATTGACGGGAACGCTAGGAGCTGAATAGGCACTATAGGTACGTAAATAATGAGTACATAATATAATACCACGGTTAATAACCATTAATTAATATTTATTTATTCGTTTCCTCTTTGAAAGACCACAACAATTAAATTAAATAAATAGTACAATAAATTATACACTGTTGATTGTATACAATGATTCGATAAAATACCGATAAAATAATACATTTAATAGAAATAGTTTAAATGAAACGAAAAATAACTATTTTTTTACAAACATATTTAGTTACATATACTTATTGTATAGATGTACTGATGTACAATTAGTTAGCCAGTAAATTAACTAAAAACGAAAAAAAAAAATTACAATAACTTTTTCCTTTAACTTTCGAGCCCAAAACAACAACGAACATTCTAAACACATAATAACTTAGACCTATACTAAAAATTTATCATAATAATAATATATTAAGAATGTACTAAAATATTTTAAATATTTTTTTTTCTATTAAATAATTTAAGATAATTATATTCATTAAATATAATTTTAATTTTAAATCTCGTATAACTCTTATCTAAAATAACTATAACAATTTCTTTTAGCGTTATTTCCTTTAATTATTATCATTACCCTTTGGTGGGCGCACAATGTTTAGCCGGAAAAATTCGAACGTGGGGGAAATGATGGAATGTACCGGCAACGCTTGGGACCGGATGAAAAAAAAGGGCATTTTGGGGGAGGGATAGAGGGAGTGATGTAAAATTGCTCCCTTCAAAGTAAATAAACATAACAAAAATCAATACTGGCAACAAATAACATTAAAAAAAACCCTCAAGTAGCGCAATAAAAAGGCGCAGAGTAAACCTTTTTATACTATACCACTACCTAATCACTAACATCTCAAATATACATTTTTATACGAATTATATATAATATAAAAGCGACGCGTATTTGTTTATATATATATTTATTTTTTTATCTAACGCTTCAAAAACATGCATGAAGACTAGCGCCTGTATAAACACTTTTGTGAACCAATGGCATCTTCGATATAATTTTAAATCATTGATTTAATCATAAGGTAATAAATATTAAATATATATGTGTATTCATTTACATTCACTTAAGATAAATATTTAACAGCAATAATATAGCTATTCACTACCATTTGAAGTTTGGATTTTTATTTGGGAAGGGAAGACTGGAACTAAATATTAGTTTACAATATGTAAAATGTAAGTCAAAGAATTTGAGCATCGACTTGATAATGTTTTTCTTTGTATTTTTTTTTTTTTTTTTTTTTTTTTTTAATATTCACAAAATTATAATAACAGGATATAAAAATACAAAGGGGAAAATATTCTTATTTGGCACTATAATTATTATATATTAATAACATGATGAGTTTAAAATAAAATTTTTTTTTTTCAAGTACCAAATTCGCGTCTCAAATGAGTGTTTTAAAATTGTATTACGTATATGTTTTTACTGGTTAAAAATGTACACTATATTTTATATACACACAGACACTCACACACACATACACATACATTTGAAACTATTTTGACCACGTTTTGTGTTAATTGACGAACTTTGGTTTTTAGTTTTCAAAAGCTTAGAGACTAAAAAAAGTTGTAATGTTTCGTACTGAGCATTTTGATTCTAGCGTGAATTTGATTGGCACATTTTATTGTTTGAATTTTTATTATTGTCCAAGACATGATGATTATTGCTTATTTAAATGCTATAGAATTCATCGAGGAAGAACTTTTGCATAGTAGTATTTTTAGAGATACGCACACATACAGACGTATATTTGTATGTGTTTATATATTATTATTTATATTTTATTTATGTATAGGTACTGCTTGGACATTTTTTTAGAGTAAAAATCCTGAAAACACAGTTTATTTTTTGATTGTACGAGCTCCGTTTAAAATTGAGCTTCATTTTTAATGTGGTCTTGCGTTTACTTAGCATTGTCTATGTAATTGAATTGGCGTTGCGACCGTCTTGAGTTGCATCATTTGACCGTAGTCGACATTTTGGTCCAATTTTGGTTTCTTTGGTTCAGCGTCAGGAGGTCGGTGCGATTTCATATGGGCACTTCGACTCTTCACTTTGGTAAATATCCTAAAATTAAAATATAATTGTACTGTTATTTAGCCGTAGGTAGTTGGTATACCACAAATCAAATGAATTGTAGTTGAAATCACGTACTTTCCACAGATCTTGCAAGGAAATTCTTCATAATTCGGATCAATATGTGTTGGTGTCAGGGTTTGCCTTCGATCTGGTGTTCCGTTAGTGTGTAGCCTCATATGAGCTGCTAATCCTATTTTATTACTGAATGTCTAAAAATGATCACAATGAATAGGTTTTTATTATTTATTGTAAGTTGACATTTTACAGGAATACGAATGAGGAGGGAAAAGGATCCAACTCACCGACAAACAGTCTGAGAATTCGCAAACGAAAGTTTGTTGGTCCTCCGAACTGTCGTTAGCCTAGAGAGGAAAAAATAAATAAAAAAATAAACGAAAAATATTTAACACAAGAACGTGAGTGTTTTTTTTTTTTTATTAAGATGGGAATAAAGATGGCAATAGGGATACTATCAAGTATCAAGTATGGACACTTATAATGTACTTACAGGAATGTCTAATTTCGGATTAACCATTGCATCTTCATTCCTCGACTTTCGTCTTTGGAATTGAAACTGTTTATAATCTTCCGGGCAAACTTTTTTCCACAAATAATAAAACTGTATGCATTGTTTCATAGTCTTCGTACCCAACTATAAAAAAATAAACTAAAAGTTATTAAGTCTTTAATTAAAAGTGGTTGAGTTAGGTTAATTTACCTCTTTCGAAATAAATGCAAAATCCTTGTCATATTTGAATATAGCTTTGTGAAACATCGATACTTCATTTGGTGTCCAGTGATCAGATTCCGTGTATTCAAATTTCATCAAAGGATGTCCTTGTGGGAGATACGGCGTTGGTTGCATCAACTTTAACATTGCTTCCTGATGACCAAATAATTTGTTAAAAAATGTTTATTTAAAAAAAATGACTCGAACGTACTTGAACGTTTCCTTTGCAGAGATGTAGCAAATGTAAAGCATATTCTTTGTTTCTTCCACCACCTGGTACTGCAGCACAGCATGCAAAGTCCATGTACATTTCGACTAGAACAATTTAAGATTAATATAAAACACTATTATATAAATTAGCTTAACTTTTATTTATATTCACCTTCTCGATCAGAAACTGAACTTGTAATACAAGGGTCCCATAATAAATAATCAGTAGACGGCTCTCGAATCGGTCTGGTTTTGCTTAATGGTGGTATTATAGCTTGGAAATTTGGACCAAGATTAATGTGCGGTAGTACATCACATTCTGGTGGTGAATCTAGTCCTACACAATCTTCAACAATAATTTCTGAAATATAAAAACCATTAATAATTAAAATTGCCTTAAAATGTTTTTATACAGTAAAAATTGTATAACAAGAACTTCGTATAACAAGCTCCCTAAGCTCAATGAACCTATTAGTGATTATAATATAACTTCACATAATGCAAACAAATATTTTGGGTGCCCAAAGTTTTAATTCGAAGAAGCTCTTCTGAATTTAGTAATAAATTAAATTAATTGCCTTTGACAGTCGAAGAGCTTGGCCACGAAGTCACTGCTTGCCAATAAAGACCTCTTCCATTTCTAGAAGGACTCAACATAGGTTTCGGAGTAAATTGCAAAGTTGGTTCATTTAACATCCCGAGTCTATGACTGCGTAATCTGGATCGGAACGGTTTGTACGTAATAGTTTCTCCAAAACAGCGTTTTCTGTTTAATCGATGTGTAATATTTGGTGGAATACTAAAAATATATAATAACAAGTGTTTATATAAGTATTGTTCAAAATATTTGCACGAAAAAAAGAATCAAATTTCACCTTGATGGATTAAGGAAAATGTCATCTAAATCTTCAAAGTTTTGGTTATTGTCTGGTTTTTGTTGTTTGATAACTGGTATATGTTTTTCGATCAACTGGGCTTCTGTTTGGACGAACATGGTTCCAGGATTTTGGTAACTGGCTTGGACTAATTTCAAATCTCCATTTTTGTCGATTAAAAACTGACTGCCATCAATTACTTGGGCCATGGTTCCATTGACCCCGTATAAGCGACATGTTTGGTAATCGAATTTCTTCCTAAATTCTTTAGGGTTGCTGGATAATAACGGGTCTTCTGAATTTGGCATCATTACCTAAATCGTATTTAATATTATTAGAATTATGTTTTATTTAAAAATTTTATTTTCAAATGTAGACCTGTAGCGTGTGTTGATGGTGGTTAGGTAATGGTGACTGTGCAGCGGATGAATTATGTATTGACATCGGCGATGATACTGGTGTATTGGCTGATAAAGGCGAATCTGTAGAAGACTCGAAATTTGGCAACACTTCACTTAAAGCTGCTTCAACAGCTTCTGAACTTGACATGTCAGATGAATAAAAAAAGTCCCCAAGATGACCATTTGACATAACCGAATGAAAATTTAGCGAAGGAGATTGACCCTCTTGACTAGCCGGTGGAGTAGGGTAGGTAAAACTTGGAGATGGAAGAGGTGATCTACCTAGATCTGTAAACATGGTTTGCCCTGAACTATATGCTAGATCAGCCAAGCTGGCCGAGAGTGGAGAATTTAACACGGCTTGGAAGTCTTCGTTGTTTTGAAGATCGGTCATACCGTCATAATCATCTAAACATGACATGTCTTGCATATCCGTAGCCTAATAATAATAAAAATAAAACATTTCAAAATCAATTTTCAATTAATGATAGTCTAATTTATACAAAGCATATTTTAAAATAGCATTAACATTTATTAGATTTTAGACGAGTTTGAAGAAATATGTTTATATACAGTTGAGAATATTTTTGTTTCAATCATATCAATATATTGAGTTTATTATTTCTATACGTCGTCGTTGGTCATAGGATTTTATTTTAAAGTGTTCTATTGATCATATATTGCATCGATACGCACAGTGAATTGAACGAAAAACAAATAATAAACAGAAATAAATACATATATAGGTAAAGGACACAAATCTAAATGGATTCTCCGTATGTATTTAATGCACTGAGTAAATTTATATGTGCAATTGCAACCCAGTAGTTTACTATAGCCTTTGGCCCAATAGAATCGACCATCAAACACAAAGTTCGTTTTATACTTATCTGTGTATATAGTCATATAAAGTTTTACAATTTACGTACCGGAGTACACACGGTTCAGGAGCGGAAGAAATCTCGTTTATTTATTACTAACGAGCGCAGACGAAAGGGGAATCCGCCGTAGTACTAAAACTTTATCGACCTACTGAATTCGTCCAAACTTCAAAGGATTATTTTCACAAAATTGTTTGTTTGGAGATAATGTACATTTTGACTATAGTGTAAGTTCAATTTATTTCAAATAATTTATATGCATATTGTATACATTTAAATATTAATTAGTATTAATAATAACTAGAATTATGATCACATCGGCATTTTTGAATAAGTTATGGATGACTATCTATAATTATTAATATTGGCATGACCGTAGCTTTTCAATATAATATGTAATCAACAAATACAAATATAGTCGATAATTACTATAATTAATCGTTTATTATAGTATACCATCACGTAATTATTTTTCAATGAGGTTGGCAGGCTGCATAAAAAACAAATTTCAAACATTCGGAAGAACTGTCTTATTCAACTTGAAAATGGAAAAATATATTATAATATATTATGCAATATATTCACTTAAGTTTAACTAGAATCTGTTTCTAGATAGGTATTTCACATATTTATATTTTTTTAAAGTCTGATCAAATTTTTGGTTTGTTGTCTGTGTGTTCTGAAGCGAAGGGCAAAGACTGATTAACGCCGCCGGGCGAATAACAATCACGCGACCCCTAAATATTCTGATGGCCTACTCCCAGTCCAGTGGACCAATCTTTGAGAAAGCACATTTTAGAAGGGGTTTTGTGTACTGATAAAAGCTCGTCGGTGTTCTGATGATTAATGCAAACGGCGTTTCGGGAATATTTTGATTAATCGACAGCGATTGGCCCCTTTCAGTTTAATCCATACGCTTAAAAATGTATATATAAGCTTCTGGTTTAACTACGAATAGTTAAATACAATTTCCAAAAAAAATTAAATTTAATGAGTTACAATTTTAAAAATGTACTATAAAAACGTCGATAACACCGTGGTGGTCATAGTTGATTCTGCATGAAACACATAATTCGTGGAATATAACATTAATTAATTTGAAACATGCTGCTTTGTCTGAAAATTATTTGTTTGGTAACAAATGATTAAAAAACTATAGTAGGTATGTTTTATAAATTAATATAGAAATCGCTATCGACCGGAACGGATCGAGGAATACGTATAGATATTTTCAAAATTCCTAGTGCTTCGTTCATGGTGGTTATGGAGTATCAACCGATTTACTCGTCCGGAAAATCGTGGCTTAATAGGTTACTGCATCTATACACCAACCTACTGGTACTCATTATTGGGAGCTAATAAAACTACTGCGGACTATAATAATAATAATAATAATAATAATAATAATAATAATAATAATAATAATAATAATAATATAATACTATTTAGGTAATATTATAATAGCTCCATGATGGCGGGTCCGTTTTACCTGTATCGTGTTGGCCAGCTGCACCGAGTCGACGGCCTGCAAGAGCATGGTTTCGGCTTGTACGTTGGGAAATATATCGTCGTTGAGTCCCGGCGAATAATAGTCCCGGTTATCGGTTTCCTTTTCGCCGCCGCCGTTTCCGTGATTCAGTGTGTACGGTGAACCGGAGTAATTAATATCTATTTGCGGGCTGGTGCTGCTGCAACGAAAACCCATTACGGGTCAGAGATTAATAGACCGACCGTTGTTGAATCGACAAGCGCACACGCACACACACTCTCGTGTATATTATGATGATGCGAGTAGAGAGTAAAGACTTAGGACCGAACCTCCCCGAGCGAGGAGGTTGTTGCGCATTTCTGATGTCTGTGTTTGCTGTGGGGAAGACTCGCGCGGGTGTCTGCGGCGATTATTATATTATTAAACAGGTCGTCGTAAGTGGGTACACCCACTTGACGTCAATTTTTCAACTTCTATAACCGACTGTTATTATACGATAACGTTTCTGACAGCGGTACGGGCCCAGGGACGCATTGAATTATACACTCGGTTGAAATAGATTCGGAGCCGAGTCGTTGGTTTTACAACGACGTGCTTTATATGCAGCATCCCTCGACATTTCAAATTAAATGAATTTCACGGAAAGCAGTTTTTTGAAATGTTCAATGGTTTTCAAAAATATCATGAAATGTTTAAAACATTAGTCATCAGCCAGGAAAGCAACTGGCTAACACCCACTTACAACAAAATTCTAGACCTTTTTCGGGGTGAAAAAAGCTACTGCATAAGAATCAATCTAAGATAGTTTTTCCGTTCAAATTTAAATCAATATAATATCTCAGTGTGCTGCATAATATTGTCCTTAATTTATACTGATATTAGAAACAATAAATAATATTGTACTCAAAAAATAATAACAATTTTAAATTTAACACGAAATACATAAATTACAAATTTCTGTGTACAAGTATTTTATCGAATTTAAATTCATTTCAAGAAACAGAGTTGAGTTAAGTTTTACATTTAAAATCATAATGAATTATTTATAGACAATTTATCGGAGTTGTATAAGAATAGATAAAGTAGTGGGAGCAATTTTTTTCTTAGTAATAACAAGTTAATTTTAATCCCCCGAGGAAGTTGATCATTATTTGACGAAGTTTTTGTTTGGAATCAACTTTATAGCTTGTACTTAATACACCATATTTTTATTTCAAATATTGTTCGTCATCAAGTAAAACTTTGTGCTGATGAAGTGAAATTTATGATGATAAATTTAAAAACTACTATTTTATTACTTCTGACGTTAGTAAACAATGACGTGTAGGTATTTCATGAGGTTTTAAGGTAAAGTGTAGGTGACACTTTATGGAAGTATCCCATAAAAATATGTAACTACCAGACTACCTATATATGCATATTCGAGTAAAGTTTGTGGGTAGACACTATATTAATTAATGATGATGTACTAATGTATTATTGAATTTTTCACTGTATATGCTGTTCTTTAAGTTATTAACATGATGGTAGGTTCATTATGAAATTAATAATTATATTATGCTTATATTATATTATATTGTGTTAAATCGTATAAGATTCAAAATAAAAATGTAATTTACATTTTTTGTTTTAAATTAAAAAAAAATCTAACTGTCCATCGATTAGTATTATGTACCACCGGATCATTTGCTATAAATATTCAAAGAAAGCAGGAAGGTATTTTTTTATGTAAAGTGGTTTAGAAAATAAAAGTTTCCGATTGAAAACATAAAAGTTTTTATTGGCGTGTCAGACAAGGCCTTGTCAATTATGTATGAAAGGATGTATGCATCGGTGGTTTAAATAGTTAAGTCGAAAGCCTCCGAATCGGAGGGACGGGAGAAATCCCGAAACGCCGTATTTTAAACCGACAATCGCCCGCCACACCGACATTGCCAATTTGATCGTGCCGCTAGACGTGGACAAACGCCGTCGTATTCAATTTAAGAAAACGCCCAAATACAAATTCCGAAAGCCCACAGAGTTTATGGGATTTTATTCTCGTCTCTCTCTATATTACTCTTCCTCTCCCCTCTACATCTGTCTATCTGTCAGTCGGTCTGTCGCCCTCTCTCTCTTCTCGCTCTGTTCACGTGTCACTGTTTCAAGCGTGTTCAGAGGAGGAGTACACGGACGCTCGTATCGTTTTCCGGATTTGTCGCCGAGACCGATATCACCAACAACGTGGCAACCGTCTATCTGAAACTCACCTGTGACTGAACTGATATCCCGGATCCGAGCACGCCCTCTTCACTCCGGTCTTTTTGAGTATTACGTCAGTGTACACAACGGCAGTGGAGTCTGCCAAGCCCACCGTCGTGTCCACCACCGAAGCGGTGTTTGGAACCGCTGGCACCGCGAACGACGTACCGCTAGTGGTCATCACCGCGTGCACCGCCGTGCTTCTGCTCACCACTTGCTGCACCACGGTTTCCTTCTCGCGGCTCAAGTCTGAAAAACCAACAGATCCTCGGTTAAACATCTGAAACTCACCTCGACGCTGAAATATCGTCCGATCGTCGAGAACACAAACACGTCTTCGGGAATAATATGCAAAAGTGAATTCGGGTTCGCAACTGGTGTTCGATATACATTATGATATTGGGTATACTATGTGCTCAAAACCTCAAATTGCAGTCATAATCATAATAATAATAATAATAATAATAAAACATTTACTTGGCAAAAAATATAATTATAAGTGTGTCCTAACATCACACAGCGAAATGCGACTTGAAAGTGAGGCATGTTAGGCTATAACTTATAACGGTAATATTATTACTGTTATTGGAACAGAAATGTATCATCAGTATATTCAATCGGAAATATTATAATATTTAAAGCCTAAAAATGTTATGAATGCTAGAAATGTGTCAACACGCACAACGTATTTGTATGGTGTTGTTCGCTTTTGTTTTAGTACGCACAATGAAGAAATTATAGCAAAAACTGTATTACTTCAACCTTAAACTTGGATATATTAGTAATATTTTTTAATAATCTTTATTATGCGAAAAATAATTCAAATAATTATAAAATGTATGATTATTCGGATAGAAAACAAAACAAATAAGTGTAATAATTTATGTATTACATTTTTCGATATTTTTCAAAAGAGTTTATCATATGATATATTAATAAATGATATGGTATTTGTATTTAGTTAGACATAATATAAGTGTAGACAAATAATAGGTACATTTTTTAATGGTATAAATACATTTTTTAAGGACGTTTGTATAAACCGAGCGCTCGTCATTTTTATATTCGATTTAAACATCACTATATTTAATAATTTTGTTTGTAATACGAATAAAAGAAAACAATTCGATCCAAGACAGTTTTAAGATCGGTTCATATAATCTAATTATTATAGTCTTGTTTGTCTTGTTTCTTTATTACTTATTTTTTTGTAAAGACATCGCTGTTAAGCTTTTAAGTCAATATTACAACTCGAGAGGCAATTTACGATTTAAGTATTTATTTTCAATCTTTTCCAAACTTTTTTATTGAATATTATTTCATTGTGTGTTTCAGTATTAAACATTTTTTTAATCTATTTAGTTGTTTACTTGAAAAAGATCTTCGGGACGACTAAAACAAATGCTGATGAAAAAAGTTGGAACAGACTTGAGAAATATACCTATATGGTGCATGCCTATGAGGGCAGTAGATAAAAATAACTTAAGTTAAAAAAGGGTAGAGGTAACTGTGTGTCATAGAACTTAAATGGACCATAAAAGCCACTTTTGGCGATAATGATGATGAATTGATCAAAATACAATAAATATTACGTTTACGTTGAACATTGGATCTAGGTATCTTTATAATATATTTACAATAATATAAAACTAAGTAACACGTCATATAATTCAGAATAAAATATGTATACTATGTACGATTACTATATTCTTTTACAAGTTAAATATAACAAAACAGGTTAATTTGTTTCACCTATTTACCTAAGTAATAATGACCTGCTTAGAATTTCTGAAAATTTAAACGACAATTATATTGAAAACTGAACAAGTACCTAACTAAGGTTTTTGCTTTTGTTTAACAATTAAGTGTTTGCTGTTGTTTTAGCATTTTAAGTATTTATAACAGTGTATACTTTAATAGAACAATAAAACTGTAAGTATTCTTGTACATTTATTTTCTCAAATACGTTTGCTCAAATCATTAAAAATGAAAAAAATATTATATGTTTGCTTAATAATCACATTTTTTTAATGACAATTTATTCTTGTCCATTATTTTTACTCAGTATGCTTTGAATGGTGAATAAAACACTGTACTGTTGTAGATATAGCCAATTGAATCAGACCGTTATAATGGAAGAATGCATGTTATTACGTTTTTAAATTTAGATTAACGCTTGAAAAACAAATAATGTGATTGGAAATGTTTAATTCCAATGTTTGTATAAAATATATGTCATGTTTGACACAAACAAAACTTGTAAAAAAAGTAAAAAAAGTTGAAAATGTTTGATTAAAATCCAATTAATTAAATTTTAAAAAGTTTTGAAAGTTTATTTTTTAAATTTTTTTTTCATGTAATTTGAGACTATTTCTATAAATTTCTGTCGAGTTAATTAAAACTGAACTATCAAGCATTTAAATATTTGATTATGATTTTCAGTGCATGGTGATATTACACTGTATAATCAATAGTTAAATGAATTATGGTAATTTCAATTAAAAACTGATAATATAATTTTACAAGCATATTAATGTATATTATACCTACACTTAAAAAATTAATTTTGCTGTATATTAAACTATGAGTATAAATATTTAAATAGTTTTTCTCACTTGAATATGTTAGTCCATTTTGAGTTGAACAATTTGGTTTCGTGGTCCTTTTTTGTATGATTTTTTCTTCGATCAGAGCCCTGACACTCATGCTGGCAGTCTGCAGAGGTGGACCCGATGCTTCTTTTTTTTCCCATTTTTTTGAATCAGTTTCCTGGAAACGGATTTTAAAATTAATAAAAACATTTTGGTTTAAGATAATTTTATTTACACAAATCCCTTCACCCGTGATTTATATTTACATTCGTGGTTTGATACGAACAGTAGAAAATTCCAGAGAAATGTTCTAGGATTTTCTGTGGCCGTTTATAACATGGGACAAAGGGGGAAGGAAACGCATAGTATTGAAAAAAAATAGTTGAACATTTTCAGGAAGGGGCAGGGAAAAATCTGGTTGTATTTGATAATGCAAGACCGAACAATAAATACGAAAAAAACCACTGAACGTCAAAAAATACATGATTCAGCTTTTATGGTTGTTATTTTCAATGAGTTTTTTTTTTCAAAACTTAATTTGATATTTTTTACGCTTAATAACATCATTCAGAGAATTTGAAACCCCTGAGGTGAAAAAAATGGTTTTTGATCAGCAAACAATATTATTATAGTATAATTAATTTTTAGCCATGATAATTAGAAGCATTTTACCGTAATCGAAAACTAATTTCAAAATAGTCCAATTAAAGAGTATATAGTTTATAATAGTGTATAAAATGACATGTTCCTAATGGTATCCTAAACCCTTTAATTGATCCAACCGAATATCGGGACCTTTGGAAAATAACATAGGTAAGTTAATTTATTTTCACTTTCCAACTTAGAAATTTACAAAGTTATTAAATTTTATGTTAACTCTTGGATATTATTATATGTGATTTTCAAATTTTACAATTTCAGGTGTGTTTTTATACTTTATAGTAACATAATATTATCTATTATTTTATTTAGGGTATAATATAATTATCCAAGTAAAGCCGGGTGGTTTTTAAGATAGTTAAAGGTATTGAATATGTAAATTATTGGTAAATAGAAATATTCTGAAAACATGACTATAATCTTTTATACTGGAATTTAATAATATTTATATCTAATATTCATGGAATTTTACCTTAAACAAGCAGTGTTAAAAACATTTAATGCATGGGTAATGAATATTTTGTACAAATAAAATAATTAAAATTAATGTGAATAACCTACATGTAGACGTAATTTTTGATCACGATAAATAATAATAATATTAATTTAAAAATGATTCTGACTGAATAATATAAAAATATATTGTTGCGGTTTTATTTTTCATAAACTGCATAATATAACTATTATACCTATACATTTAAATACTAGATTAAACATTTAAATAGTTTTTAATCGTATTATAATATTTTATATTATGTTATTATTTAATATTGAGCATTGAACCCATGGTTTTTCATATTTTTATATTATCATGCTCTTAATATTTTATCTAATTTGATTCCAAATCGTTCACACTTCGAAATAAGAATAATAGTTTCTATATAAATGTGTAATATTGTATATATATTTATATTGATTTGTATTGAGACTTTTTTACTAAATGCACACACTCAACCCGTTGGTTTTCACTTTTGTTGTTTTTTTTTTTTATAATCACAATCACGATATTAATCGTGGTGTGTTCGAGCATGTGGTGGAGTTGTGGGTCTGTTTTCTTGTGTAATGGAAATTTCAGAGTACCCTAGGAAAATCCAGTGAAGTTTTTCTCTGGTTCTCCTGCCCACAACCCGACACCTTTTTGGAGATCGAAATAGTTCATTGCGGTTTTTGCATCCGCTAAACCCCTATAGTAATCAACATGATAAATCAGTTGACCGGGATGGAGTAAGGCAAAGTAATGGCAAAACATTTTGGGACTTCTTGCCGATACAAGGCAGCAGCAGGAGGGATGTGTGGGGCATTTCTGTAATTAATATTAGGGGAGGAAAAGGCTGGCAGATATTAAACTATGTACTCCTATACAAATACTCGTACACACCCACATCCATCCACCCACCCATCCACCACGCACATACACACAGACAAACACTCGCTGCATATGGTTTTATAATATAGCGGTCTGTCGGGATTAAATAATGATTTGTTTTACAGGGGCGTGTTTGATAGAATGGCATAATATGCAGATTTAGAGGGTATACATAGAATATTGATATGGTTTCCAATGAACTTTTTATCACAAAGATAATAATGACTAACAATAATTGAAAAAAAAAACCTTATATTTTATCAATCCCCTAACGCAATCCGAGGAATAATGTAATAAAATCCGAATTATCCGCCATAAAAATAATATTGACTACCTACCTACTATTATTAGCAAATTATTACACTGTACATAGGTATATAATATACATTTAATTTATGGTATTGTTAAAAATCAGGCAGTCATGCATAATGCATTATACTTATATTTTATGTTCGGAAGTATAATTTATTTAGGTCCGCTTTCTATTAATATGTAACATCTAATGTAAATTTCAATTTTTAATGTTTTAACATAATGCCCGAAGATCGATGGCATATTTTAGTATAATTTAGTGTGTGGCGTTTGGAAATTGAACAAATTACAGTTCCTTTAAAGTTAAATTAAGTATCTTTAACCCTTAATGTGCCTTACGGTGTAAATAATCTAAAGTTAAGCTATTTTATATCACGTGAAAGTTTTAATATTTCAAAAGGTGTAAGTATATTAGTTTTATAATAATAATAAAATGTATTATATTTAATCATATATACTGTTGGATGCCTAGTTAAAATGTAGTATACATTATGAACAGTATGTTCAGTCGGAGTAGTATTTTAAACACCATTAAAATTAAAATTAAAAGTGTATTATTTTAAACAGAGCAACATTTGGGACTCGAGTGGTATACCGAAAACTATTTCATAGAACTAACAATACAATTTAAAATGTAGATATCTCGTTTATATTATATTTGCTATATAAACCGTACTTTATTATAATTTAACATGAAATCAATCCATTATTCATATTAACTCAATTATAATATTGAACACAATTAGTATTTACGATTGTCTGTAAGTTATATTCAATTCATATTAGTTTTCTTATAGCTTAAACTAATATTATTTTATGTTATAGATTTTATTTATTTTTTTTTTGTACACAAAAACTACAACGCTGTCAGAAATACCAGTTGACGATTTAAATATCTCTATTCCTAAATTGCGTTTACAATAAAGTGTAATTTTTTTACTGTTTCCAAACAAGAACACAGACCTACTCCCTAGCTATATTTACTATTCTTAATAATTATACCGTGTACACCATAATACAGAATAGTCGTAAAAGAATCCTATTGATCACAAAGTTTGGCAATCTGGCTTTAATTTCCAACTCGTAAATTTTTAACATTTCCCACAAACACTGAGTGTAAATTATTAAATAAAAAAATCAAACATTTTTAAATTAGTAAAATGGTTAATAGCAGTAGTACCTAACACAAATCCTTTGGAAACAACTTGAAGACGAAGTCGAGTTTGTATACGCACAAAGTCATAACCCAAGAATTATAATAATATTATATTATAAATCAATGAAAATGGCCCACGGTATGTTCAATATATTTTATTCTAATTAATCGTGTTTATGAATGTATTATTTTAATAATTGATATTTGGTGTGAAGACGAATATTATTTAACTACCGGGTTTTGTTTTAATCATATAACGAGGTAAAGTCAGTTGATAACACATATTTTTCTTGACATTTAGATATGACGCAGAAATGTTCAGCATTTATAACTCTGTAGTCTGTACTACTTCTGATTTATGCAATATATCAAATGTAAATATGAAAATCATTTTGTGGTGGATATTATGTATTATAATACAGGGTTGACGGTGAAAAAAATTCTTTTAGTCTTTATACATGAATAAAAGACAAAGATTTCTGTATGACCCTAGGCGTCTTCGGGACACAGTACACATTACGAAATTAAAAAACGATAGCAATCTCACTCTATTTATTTAATTTTTTTTTCAAAAATGAAAATGTTTCTAAAATAGTAAACATCATTTATTTTGTAATTTAATTTAAAACATATAACATACATTTATTTTCTTATTGCAGTTTGTAACTTTTTTTGAGAACGCATTTTTCTAATTTAATGAAAAGCAAAAAAAGAAAAAGTAATATGACGGCAATATCTCCTTTTTAGTCCTTAGCTACGACATAATTTATTAAATAAAACCGTCTGCCTTAGAGGTGAATAATTGTCATGAAAAAAAAAAATATATATATATAATAATAATAATAATAATAATAAAAAGGGATGGCAAACTCCCGCTTTTAATGCAGTATAGTCGGAAACGAGATCAAAGAAGAAAAAGGTTATTTTCCTTCAAAAACCTAAGAAACGACGTTCGTAAACACAAAGTGATTTGTTCGTCGTGTACGTCAGTGTAAATACGAAAGTTTGATTGAGTGTTCAATGTAAATATCCGTTTCTTTGTAAAACATTTCCGGCCGTCGTGGAAAATATTCAAATTGGTTTTCAGTTACTCGTTACGTCTCTGCAGGAAACCTCTGTGTTATGTTTCCTCAATTTTATATATGTATATATATTTATTGGCGAAGTGTATTGGGACAGGTACAGACTTGGAGTACGCTTGTTACACGGTATTGCACGTCATCCGTCCATATACTGCAGGTACTATTATCTAAATAGTCATACTACCATAATATATTGTGTATTACCTCTATACATTATTATGTATACAAGACGTGCACTTATATATGTAAATGTGCGCAGACACGACCCGACTCGTAAAAGGGTTGTTTGTGATAATAGTTTTTGATGTTAATTGATTTAACTTGGAGTGTATGTGCATCATCATAGTCGCTCGATTTTTCTGTAATACGCCAATGGACGAAACCAATTATTATAACTAAACGGAGTGATGCGGACTAGACACTCAGTTTTGCCGTATTGGTTTATGTAGATTTTGCGATTTTGAGCCATCATATTATTATTGTGTCCGAAATTCGTTTGTGAACATTTAAAAAAATAGCAAGATGTTAAGGAGTTTTTAGTAACAATAAGAGCATTATGTTATTAAGAACTCATGATTTTTTGAAAAACCAAAAATAAGGTTTAATATTTCAATTCTTTATTCATATCTGGAATTTTAGATATTAAAATATCTTACAAATGGTATAATAATTAAATAATATTGTCCATTTATTAATATAAATCATTCTTTAAAATAAATGGTATAAAATATGTATTAATATTAAATAATATTATATTCGTGTCAACTTCACATGTTTTCCACTTCCACTATTGTTCGAATAGTCAAACGTTGAAGTTGTATGATAGAATTGAAGGAATTAAGTAATAATACGATTCTCGTGGGTAATTTAATGCAAGTTTAAAGCATTGAAAGTTGTTAAATAATCAACTGATAATTTGATCAGTTTATTATGTATGGCTTTTCATATGAAAAATGTCTGCTAAATATAAAGCACGCATATGGGGAATACAAAAAATAATAATATTAATATATCTATAGATATTGTGTTTAACGTACACGTTCACATTGTTATAAAAAACAATGGTAACAATTTATAATATTCACATTTTGGCAAATTAAAAATATTGATCCGGAAAGAATTTAACTGACTAATGTCAAACAGTTATTATAATTATAGTTATTTTAACGTGTTTTTTTTTCAATATAGTATAATATTATCATGTACCTATACATTTTGCCTGGCATTTTATTGATAAATGTAAGTACTTACCTGTTTAGTATAAATGCAGAAAAACCAGAGTAAAAACGATGTTCGGATAAAAGTTCGAAATATTATTTCAATTTCCGTATTTATTTATAATTTATAAATAACTCTCAGCTATTGAACTGATTTTATATTTTGAAGTCTGCTAACATAATGTACCCATTGATCGATCTCGAACATTAAATTTATGACTGGTATATTTCAATAGAATAATATTATAACAGCTGTATAATATGTGGGTATTATTTGTGCATACACTTGCATGTTACAACGAAATATGTAATAACCAATCATACGACTAATTAGTATACCCAAGTTTTTATACTGATTCAAATCGTACTCAATTACTTGAGTCTTCTTTCGGTTCTCCCGAGGACTTAGTTTAGCCTTTAGCCAAGTAGTGCTACATAATATATGTCTGTACAACTGTACATTGCACCTATACATGTGAAATGTGCATAGTATACATACACTCTACACATATATCTACTATACATACACCTACATCCATATATGTGGGCACAAAAACAATCCTTTTGAAGCCATCGTCGATAATCTCTTTTAGAAACGTTATCATAGATCCTCTTTGTCATACTCTATCTCTTTGAACATCGGATAACTGTCTGGCCCCTTCCCCTCCGGCCACGATTTAAACTGAATCCAGGAAAGTGTGAAGCCTTGTAAATGAAAAATTCAATTTGGATGTGCGCAAGGTTTCCATCCCCGCTCCAAAACTGTGTTTTCCTCTCGTTTGGCATTTTCCATTGATCGAACTCACGTCTCGTTAAACCTTTCGGGATTTCCAAGCTAGTGGAGATAATTGGTTAAAATTTCGGTCGTGCGTTAATTAGTGAACCAGAAGGCAGTAGAAATTTTCCGGGGGAAGCGAGAGAGGGGAAAAAAATCTTTATTACGGGTCAAATCTAACTGCCGGGATTGGGTAGTGCAGTGGAAAAAAAACGCATGTTGCTGGAAATTAGAGTGTATATGTCATTTTGACAGTACGAAGGGCATACCGTACATACAAAGCGTTTTATATGTAAAAAGCTGAACTCCGCCCGACTTTTTTAACTCTAAATTATAATTTCTTAAATAAATTTGCTACTACACTCGCCTACTCGTTTATACCCGAATAATATAAACAAGAATTACTTGTATTATATTATTTTATAAATAAAATAAAAAATAAAAACAAAATCCGTCTATTATAAAAACTGCTTTAACTGTTATTATTATCGTGTGAATTGAATTGCAAATTAAATACTTTATACGACATATTAATAATATTATAATTATACCATGGTAAAATATAACTGTCGTCGACAGTTTCAAATGAAATATTGCCATCAACTAGAAACTTAATAGTTTAATTTTATATAATGAATATTTAAAAGCTTCAATACCCACTACAAAACATATTATTATACAAATCGCAAATGCATTTGCTTTTATATTTTTATTACGTTTTCAATTTACAACACGAAATGCGTTTGAACGAAATGCATATATTTGCACTGAACACCACGCTTGTACTCGGAACAGGAGAATATAATATTTATATTGTGTATACAGCGCGGGTAACGCGTCTAGTCAAAGAAACGTCCACCGCCGAGTGTGTGCACAAATAAAACTACTGACCTTTTTGAAGTATCCTCCATGCAGCCTCATGTGTCCATTTAGAGCTGGTACGTTTTTAAACTTTCGATGGCACAGGTTACATTCCACGGGCTTTTGTTCCGGCTTGGGTTGCACTGCAACGGCAGCGGGCTGTGAGTGCTGTTGTTTGTTGTTTGCCGAGTCTGTTGCGCCGTTCGTGGCCTAAAAGGAAAATGCATATATTATTATTATTGTGATATTATTAATCAACCAGAGTATACGTCACGTCTCGTTTGTTTATCATAAAACGCACCCAACGTTATATTATTGACCAAAAAATTAGCGAAAAAACAAAAGCGAAGGAATCGTAGCTCATTTTGGTAACGATGTGTATAGGCAAAATATATACAAGCAATATTTGTTTTTGTATCATTCGACATTTTAGGCATAAACGTGTGATTGGATTATATTATTAAATTTTCCACTATTTTAATATAATATGATTATTGTATCTAATAGTTTTTTGTTTTTCAATTCTTCAACTAATTAAATTAGACCTACATTTTTTTTTCCAGATAAACATAATATTTCTAAACAAGAGTGAATGAAAATTTTTAATTTCATAAATTAATATTTAATATGATGTACATGATATTGTATTATTGTACTATTATCGTTCATAATATAAACCAACAACGTGTTTAATGCAAATAAAAAACCCCTACACATTATAATGTTTAAATATAGCGATTAGAAGAGTTCTGTATTAAAATATTTTTAGATAATTAGTTGTTAATAATAATATGATTGATTCATATTAATTATGAGCGGAATAATAGGTAATGTCCTTAAAGGTAATGTTGCAAATGAAAAGTAATCGAAAAAGTTAAATTGACGAAACGAAAGACAATTTTTTATTATTTTTGTTACATGTATATAATATTATAATATATAGTAATAACATGTTTGTGAAAGTATGTACCTACCTATAGTAATTATTTTCCTACCTCGTGTAATTTTTACAAAAGAACAGTTTTTATTCACAGTTCTTTTTTTCAAACAGTCGGAAAATACCGCACTGAAGAACGGCGCCAACGCCCAACAATGAAAAACGTGTCATTATTTCGCACAAACTATGTATTATAATATAATATTTTGTTCGTTCGCCGAACATAATATAAAAAGCCGCCAAAAAGAAAGGGGAACAAAAAAAAAAAAATGGAAAATGTTCAATCGTCGTCGTCGCGCCTCCATCTCGTTTACGTCGGGGGACGTTTAGTCGTAGAAAATCGTCGGTTGCACAGAGTTTAACCGGAAAACTCCACTCCGCTCTCTACTCTCCCTTTCGAAACGAACGGTGCTGCACCGTCCCGTTTAAATCGAAATTAAATTATTATTATTATTATTATTATTATTATTCCGAAAGCCCGTCGAAAAAACAGCCTCCTCCCTTCGTCATCTCGCACTTACCGCCAATCGCCGCCATCGTCGTCGCCGTCGCCAGAGGTGCGACTAATTGGATTTCGACGACAATGAGTGCGCGAGGTTTTAATTCAATAGTCGCTCGGCGAAAAGCTCTTTTCGCCTGCGCTCGCGTCTCCCGCTCCATATATACACCTAGGTATATACATAGGTATACGCGTATATAATATATACACACTCACACAAATGTATATAGAAATGTATATATACAGAGAGAGAGAGAGAGAGAGAGAGTGAGAGAGAGAGCGAGTGAGAAATGGGTAGATGAAGATTTTCAAAAACGGGCCGAATGTTGTCGCGCGCGGGACGGTGTTAGGACTTATGACTCGCGGGCGGTAGAATAAACGAAACAACTACCACGCTTGTAATACGCTCATCGCACTGCAAATAACGTTTACATATTATTATATTTCATTATGAAGAGTAGACGTTGACGGGGAAAAATAGCAACATAATATAAAACGGCTTAAAAGTGTGCACGCGACATGTAATAAATAAATATCATGTCCACTGCCGAGTGTGCCGGATACAATAAAAACATAACGATCGCGGTACATTAATACTATTCGGTGAATTTTTTTTTTTAAATTTATTACGGTTTGTTCGAGGGATAAGTTTGGGATAAGTTTGGCGATATCATGAAAAATATAATATTACATTTGTCTTTGACCATCGGCCCTTTTGTTGTCGAATAAAATACATCCAAGCATTATTATATACGTCTTGATTAGCTATATAATGGTAATAATATGGTTATTGATATCATTTGACAGACTCGATGTACTAGAAGATAATAATTTATAAACAAATATAAAAACATAAAACCCATTAAATGTTTACTGAAAATAAAATCAATAATTTGTCAGTGTATAAAAAGCCGTAAGTTCTTTTTTTGTCTTTAACTCATTACCAATGTATAACAAATTATGTATAATATACCAAATGGCGATGATAATTATTATTTTTATTATTATTTTAAACTAATATCGAATGGTTTAAATAAATAATAAATTGTGGAGCGCACAAAAAGTATATAGGTACTTTCGTCGTTATGTTAAAATGTTGAGTAAAAAATACAGCACCAAGATGATAATAATAATACGTTTTTATAAAGCAGAAAAGCGTTTCGGTGGAACCTAAAGGTCAATATTTTGTGATAAAATGTTCAGTTACATTTTGGCAATTTAAAAAAGTTAAGTGTAGTATAGTAAGGGTACGTAGTAATTGGACGTAGCTTTGTTTCGTTCGAATGAAACTTTCGTCGGAGAAACTTTTCAAAATTTTGATATGACGAAAAATTACACTTGAAATTTGATTTGTTATCTTAGAGTGAACTGTTATTTTCTTATTACAAGAAACACAGTTGAAACCGCCGTAACATAATTTTTTTCTAAGGGAATAATAAATATTTGTAAAGAAAATAATTTATGTATTACGAATGTGGATAAAATCAAATTTAAATTTCATCGTTATTAGCTTTATAATTTAAATTCCTAAAAAATGTATAATTTCAAGATAAAAACAATAATTTTTGAACGACACGTTTAAATAATATAGGTTAACGTTTTGTAATTTCACATTCGAATGAACCAACTCCGAAAATAGACGGCAAGCTATTGTTATCCAAATTAAAACCATTACAATGGTCGAAAGCAAAATATTACAATCGATTTGAAATTATTATACTTTGATATATTATTTGGTTTAACGGCAAAAATAAATACTCATTACATTGAGGACGAAAAATCTAACAATAATTCATTATTACATTACTCATGCTATTATACTCTTGTAGCAATACAATACAAAAACAAAACAAATGACAATAATTTTGCAGTAAACACATTTGTATAATGACCATGAGGTAATATAAAATAATATGTTCATAGAGGTAATCTACCTGAATTTATTTTTATTTTTTTACATAGCTTATTCGTGAAGCGAATACGTCCTCCAATAAAAAAAAAACGTAAATCAAATAAATATAATGCAACTAATTAACCGCTGTAAATATAGTAACTATTATTATATACGCTAAAAGGAAAAATAATAAGCACAACATTTTGAACAGTGTTCGGCGACATTCTAAATAGTACAACTTTATTGCTTTCAGTGTTTTCATAATAATAATAATAATAATAATAATAATAATAAATAATAACACAATGGTTTTAAGTCGGTACAGAATATGTCCAAGTCTTAATAACTAAAGCGAAATGTCGTGTTCTAATATACAATTTTAGCGCAATCGATCTACAAATAAAAATAGCTATTATAGAACCTAATACAAAATATAATAATATTATATAATATTAACAATAATAATGTCTGCGAGTGAGTGCGTTTGTGTGCTGATGTGTGTTTTTACCTCGGGATACCGGTAGCCGGCATGGTTATAGTCGTAACCGTAACTGTTGTAATTGCAATTATTGTTATTGGTGTAGTAGCTGTACCCGTCGGGATATTGATACGTGATCCACTGGTCCATGCTCAAAACTGAACTAGGTTTCCAGACTACGGTTAAGGTTGTGAAATTTTAATTCACTCCCCCACCTCCTCGCGACGGTTGACGTTTAAAGAGAGAGGGAGGTAAAAAACACCACGAGACGTTGGGAAGACGACGCCCACGCATATGATTAAAAACCCTCCGGGCAACAACCCTATCGTCGAATGGCATATAGGGGTGCGCGGGCGGCGGATCGTGAACAATAAGGGTGCGTTTGATCTACCGAAAGAAGAAATTGGTCTTAAAGCGTTTTTATTTTCATACGCTGAGTAGGTAGGTGGAACGTTTTTTTCTACTTTATTTTTCACTCTCTCCGTTTCGTCGTTACACGGCCACACCCACTCACCCCCATATTATTACTCGTATAGCCACCATGATGATCTAACGAGTACTATAATATAGGTAGAAACGACCTTCCAAAATTTCCCGTCGGCGTATAAATTTCCAACCGTATCTACGCGTGTCGCGCAGAAATTGTAAATTTCGTTTTACAGCCGGACATGGAGGTGGCGGCGGCGCGGCGGCGCGTTAAGATTCATTGGTCGCGTATAGCCGCGGACGTGCCAAATAAATTGCGGTCGGGAAAAAATACCTCCGAGATAGTCGGACGGGGCCAGCACATAACTCAGGCGTGTGGTGTGCTTAACCCGGGTGGCAGAGGGTGAAGAAAGAAAAAAAACAAAACAAAACAAAACTAAACAAAACGACCTCCAATACGCGGGTAATACCTGTCCTATATTATAATAGTAATAACGCAGAAAAAAATCTAAATCTTATTATACGTGAAACAAAAATAATAAGTCGTCGGGTAAATATATATACGCGGGACCCTATTGCACCGGGACACCTATAATACTACTGCTCGGGCAACACTAAAACGATAAATTAAATGCTCTAATATTTTCCCGAGGACTTGAAAAACTCATAGCGAGTGCTATAAAATAAAACACACCAACACAGACGATTGCACACTTTATGTATTATATTTCGAGAAGAGTTCGTATGGTTATAGTTGCAGCGCTCGTTTTCGGTCTGCTGAATTATATGAACTCGCTGATTTATTTCGATATAAACTTTTCACGCTTATATAATAATAATTTCAAATGATAATAATATAGTTTATTAAACATAGTACTTATATATATTATACAATCTACTTGTCGTTGAATTATAATGCCATTAGATAAAATATAGTTAATCATAAATCATCATTCAAATAATTTAAGTGATCATATAATATAATATTATAATTACAGACTCACTACAGTTATTGTAAAAAAAAAACAATGATTATTAGAAATATTATTTTTATTGACAAAAATATAATTTATCAATTTTATGTAGGCACTCATTGACATTTAAACTATATTTTTATTGCGTTTTATATTTGCCTATGAATATTTAAGGTAACGACTAACGATAACTGCAAAAAGGTATTTTCTGTTTGTCTCGTTTTGCAAAATATACCTACCAACGAAGAAAAAAAAAACATTGCAACTTATACGATAGGTAGTAAATTATAATAGTTTTGGTCGCAAATAAAACAAAATCATAAAAAAGTTTACTCTCGCCGTCGAGGGACAGATATTGTGGTGAAGTCACTTTTTAAGTAAAAAGTTTTTTTTTTAAATTTAAAGGTAGTCTTTTTAATATATATGCATACATTAAACATAGTCTAAAAATTCAAAAAACGTACCTACGCCAATGTGTTCAACTTTTGAACACATCTAAAACAGCGAAAGTTTCCAAACGAATATGAAAAAGGTCACAAAGTGCTTAAATATGCTAAATACATTTTTATGTTTTGAATTAAATGTCTATCAAAACATTTTTATTTAAATAACCATGGAAAGAATAACAGTGTAATAATATTAGAGGGAGTCGTTCAGTAACTTGTTCTCTTAAAAATCGACATTGTTTAGAAATAAGTTTCATTCAATCGTTCGAAATATGTGCTTAGCTACTATTTATATTATATATTTGTTAGGATGTAGCTATTGATAAGTTTATGGGAACATTAGTTCCAAAGAAACATAATATACTAGCAATTAGCTAGTTATAGTATTTTTATTCTTGTTTGAAAAATATATCTTTATATTTCTCCTTTTGTGAAATATAAACTCACAAAAAACATGTAATATTGTTTTGTTACGATTTTTAAAAATTGTTGATTTCATCTAGAAAAACATTTCAAGATTTAGAAAAATCGCAAAATTTTCTAATATTCGTCAAACATAAACGGACTAAAATAACTATTTTGTATTTTTTACTTCAGTAGGCCTAACATTTCCCTCAGCCTACAGTATATTATATATTTTTCAATTATATTATAGGTAATAATATAGATAGTGTAATATTTTTAATTAGATTTATCATTCGATATGCATTCGGAAACCATCGAAGTTGTTCAATAGGTAGTGAAAAGAACATAAAACATTGCAGTCTTTGACAACTTGTCGTATAGCAATAATAATGAGATTTTAACCTATCTCTAACGCGCGGGAGAGTCTGTACATTTAAAATCATTTTGTTCGAAAAATCATTACTCTATTTTGTCGTTGCTTTTACGGGTTTCACCTCGAAGCGTCTGCAGTTTTGTATCAACTCCTTGTAATTGACAATACTTATTTTATTATTATTATTATTATTATTACATTATATAGGTACCTACGCGACGTGAGTAGACGGTATACGATCAATCATTGTCGTTGTCTGGTGGCAGTAAATCATATACCTACGTACAGGTATAAGCCGATTAAACTATTAAAGGCATTTTCATGAATCCGGCGGGAAGTATTACCGAAACGCGGCGTCGGCTTATGCGACATTAATTATACATAATATTATATTATACGTCCTATATTATAATGATCACAGGCCACAGAATACGGTTCGTCGTGTACATACCACAACCACGGGTAAATCGCGTCTTCCGTTTCGTGTGACGTTACCGCGTATAAGTACGGTCGAAACGATTTTTATACCATGGTCACGGTTTATTCGATTACTTGGCCGTCTCCATATTCAACCACACCACATGAACACAGACAACCGAAGTGTATAATAATTATAATAATATATTACAGGAATATACTTAACTATACTATTACGTTATAGATCCATTAGCGTTTTGATCTAGGGGAAAATCCTGGTTTTTCAAACATAACTTAACTATGTTCGCCATCGTCAATGCGGTAGAATTAATGCAAAAAGAGTTTTTATCGACAACCATAGTATATGCAGCGGCGATCAAATGCACTTATGGTGCGTTCAATGTTGATAAAAAAATATAATTATCGAATTACAGGCAGCTGGAGTGCAGCCGTGAATTAGCGTAGACACTAGACATATTAGGTACCTACAGAACATATTTTAAGCTTTTGGATTTTTTTTCATCATCATACTGTTCCTTATATTATAATAATCATACAGTTTATTATAATAATATAATATTGTAATTATTTTAGAAGTATTACAAAAATGTGTTTTAATTATTAATATATATTTTTTTTATTACACCTTTCAAGCACACATTTAAAAATATAACTTTTTTGTATTAGTAAAACATGTTTTTCGTTTCTCTGTTGGCAATTAGTTGTAAGAGTAGCGTGTATTATTTATCCCTAATTGTAATAATAACGCAGTTTGTCAATGTCAATATTAGTCACAGTTGAGAAATGTATAATTTTGAACTCATATAATGTAACTGATCTAATTTATCATCAGCGCAAACGACGTGTAATCCTCCATCAATAAATGCATTACTTAGATTGTGGAACACACAATCGCATATACCCCTAGGACTGCTATACAAACACCCTCCGTATTTTTATTTTTTTTTTTATTCACCAGAACCTGAGAATGTTTATCTTTTATTTATAGCGTCGATTTTTCTTCACCACTACTTCTGATATCTACTCCGACACACTCGGATGCTGTTATTGTAGGTCAAAGGAAAAAAAATATACTCAAAATAAACGACCAATGATATATTAACATATTACAGGGACTGCCTCTTTTCTGTAACGCTGATGTGTATGAATGCAAGAGGCTTATGAATGACAATAAAAACTTTTTTTTAAACGAGGCGGCGCGAAAATCCAATAAGGGTCCGACCCCGCCGTGTGTGAATGCTAAACCTTTGACCCAAAGGCGTACATCGGAACCGGTTCGGCCACTCGAAAGTATATATCTGAGCATTATTTTTATTATTACCGACGTGCGTTATACCCATTGGAAAGGTTAACTGTTTCGGTCATTTATCGAATCGTGACCAAAACAATTGGACCGGTTCCATGTGCCATCCGATCCCGGAGAAACGTCTTATTATACACGGATGAAAATATAACGATAATTTTCGAACGTCCGTTCTCAGAGGACATCACCAACAGCAGCTGCTGTCCCTCCGTAAGCGCACCACAATATTGGGATGGTGGTAGACACCTATCTATGAATGCCAAGACGCGACCACGACCCGACGCACTTGAATCTCTATACAATGAGTGCGTATTATCATATACAATATTATATTGTTATTAGGCGATACTCGGGGAGGCGGGTAGGGGGGGTCGGCGATTCCGATTACCTATGCTCCGAGAGACGCACTCTCTAGTATTTTATGATGTGGAAATGTCTTATGTGTTTCCTTCCCCCCCCGTTATCGCTGTGTGTTTGTGTGTGTGTCGGGTATATTAAATCCGTCTAGAAATTCGCGACGTTTTATATAGCTAGGTACATTTTCATTCGGACATTTACAGGCTTAATATACGACATATGGACACGCGTATATTGTTATATAGTGACTTTCCGGGCAAACCGGTATACCTATATACAATCGAAGTCTGATATTTTTTATTTTTCAATAGGATAATATACACTAATGTGTACCTATATGATTTTATTACAATGCGCGTACAAACGGACAGTTGTACGGGGTAGGCATGGATTAGCTGATACCTGTACCCGCGGCGAAACTTTTTGTGGAGTGATTATATTTGGGGATTAATTTGGATTTACCCGGTAGATGTGCAATCGGAAAGCTAATCGTCTAGGTGGTTTTCATTGAGTTGAGATCTCTAATGAGTGAGTAAAGGTGGTCGGCTAAGCGGGATAGGAACCGTTTATAGAAGGTGGATGCAGTTTTGAATGTATATGGTGTCTACATGATCGAATTGTAAAGTGTGTTTATGGAGACGTAGAAGAGAGTATAACCGTTATCAGGCAAAGTGTTGTAGATTGGAATTCTTGGATTTTTTTTCTAGTTCGATGGTTTGGTTGCTTCTTCACACTTGGATGCCGTAAGATTGTTTGACTCAAATTTGGTGAACCCAGTTGAATCATTTAGGTATTTAAAATCATATCTTAGTAACGAGCGTTTGATGAAATAGAAATTGAAAAGTCTGGTATAGAGAAACAATTATAGGGATGTGGTTATCAATGCACATGAGGTTAATGATAGATCATTACAATCGATAAACGACTAGGTTTATTTGAAAATTGACGAGATTTTTTTAAAACAACAACGACGTTTAAATGATCGCTTTGTGTTAAATTTTTGCTTATCAGAGATAATAGGCACTGTTCGATAATTTTCAGCTTTTTTTTACAACCACAAAAACGTAAAAGAAAAATACATGACATCGTCGTTAGGCAAATTTCCTAAGAACTTTAAAGCTTTCATCTCACAATATACAATTATTTACTATTATTCATCGTTAGACATTATCCGAATACGTTAAATGTTAACTTTTGTGCGTTGCGGGCCCAAATTTTAATTTAAATTCAATTTTTAACCTCTGCAGTATTGGTCCCAAATATATTAAACGTATTTTATTAATAGGCAGTGAGTATAAACAAAATATTTTAAAACAGGAGTTATGTTGTTTTTTTTTTATAATAAAACAATTTAGCTGTACAAAACAATTGGGTAGCTATTTAATAATTTATCGATTTTGAACACTTATAAGTCAAGTGGTGCTCAAGTTTATTATTCGAGTATTTCGACCGGTGCGGTGAAAAATGCCAGCGAAATGAAAACAGTGCGTAGCAGGTAGGTAGGTACTAGGTAGGTGGATATATTATTATGTGCATGATTATTTTTTTTTTCACTTCAATGTATTTACGGACATTTTCAATACCCGTAGGGGTTTTATTTAACGAATATATTATTATTATTCGTCCTTTATTGATTATACAAAAATAATTCGTATCAATGAGCTCGTTATTCAATTTCTCTTTACTCTATATACTCATAAATATAATTAAATTACCGTCGGCGAGCGCGTTCGCGTAATGAAAGCGGAATACCTAGGAATGTGTGTGTGCATAATAATAATTTTATATATACATATATTTCGGAAAATATACCGTCGATGGGGCGCATTCGTAATTGGATCTACATTTCTGCCTAGAACAATGATTTAAGCAGACACGCGGTGGGGGTGTCAGCGGTTGGTGTAATATGGTAGTGGACGGCTTTTGTTTCGCAAATGAATGTTTTATATTATCGATGATCATCCGCACGGAAATATATTTTGATCAAAAGTGAAAACAATAGTGTTTATGAATGAAAAGAAGACTTGTATCGCGATAAAATCAAACGTCTACGTGAAATGAAAGCGTATATAACACAGACGTTTCGAGATAAATAGTTTTGTGTAATAAAACCATAACTCACGTTATGTACGTTTGTTCGAAACTCGAGATCTACTTAGGAGCATTTAGAAATGGTTTCATTTCGCTATGCATTGTACGATTTCAGATTTGCATTAGAATATTGCTCTATCTGATGTTATTATAGTTTCCCAAATTTAAATATCATAACTAAATATATTATAATTTATAATACATTAACATTTTGAAAGCAAATCATTAATTGATTTTTTAACAAAATAAAAGTATTTTCACTATGTATCAAAGTTTTTCCTTTAACGTGCAAAAGTTGGTTTTGAATATTATAATGAATATTTTTATGAACATTTGTTTATGCAATAATAATATTTTTAAGTCCCTTGTGGTCTTATTCTGTTTTCATGTGAGTGAAGTTGTAACTATTATAAAAAAATCCTATTATTACTAAAATATTTCTTGTGCATACTAGTTGTTAATGTCTGTATCGAATATACGACTTCAATATTATTCTGAAAAAATATTCTCTTAGTATCAATGCGAAAATTGTGACCGAAATGGAAAATATAAGAAGGGATATGAAAACGGATTAGTGTCTCTTGAAATTATGGAACACAAACCCACAACCTCTAACCGTCAATCCTCAAACAAATAATTAAAATTTACAATATTATGCCCGCAACGTTTACAACTTATGAGTGATTAAAATAACATTTTTTATTTGATAAATTCACATTTATTTGAGATCAAATTATTTTTATTAATTAAATATACATATAGTAATAGGTATTTTTTTAAATTATTCCTCATAGCCACTTATAATGATAATAACAAGTCTTATAGTTTAGTAAATTGAAAATATATTATTCAATTTAATATTTAGAGATACACAACAATTATTATAAAATAATGTATGTGTATTTAAAACAATATTTTGTAAGTAAGCACGCACTGTCCTGGACAGATAATTATTTTCTAATGATAATAATATTGATAAGGGTGCTGAGAAAATCTGAAAAAAATTGCAGAGGTGCTCTGTCCCCCTCTATCTCTCAACCGAATTCGAACACTGATGATGATTGAAATCATTAAAGTTAGTTACAATATTATAATTATATTTGACATGGAGGAGCTGATGTTTTTATTATATCTACCAGATGTAGTAAAATGTTATTGGTATCATTTTGAAATAAAAATAATCGAGTACAAACGTACACATAAATTAGTTTGCAAAAGTTGTTTATACTCTCGTTCGGATAATAATTGAGAGTTATAGTAAAAGACAATTTTAATAAGATAATATAGTTAATAATAATGTTTATTTTAATAGAGATATTTTCAAAACGATTGTACAACGGTACGATATTATCTTAAAACATTATTTGTTTTGCGAAAATTACAGAATACGTAGAATAAAAACTTTGAGAGTCCACCCTAAAGGCATATGGTGACACACTTTTAACGTCGACTTGTGTTTGTTTCTTTTAATGTTCGGTAAAAACACGGATTGGGGGACCGCGAGGGGAAAAATTAAACTGTTCGAAAATAAAAGAACCCTCTTTTTTGTGTTTATTAACCGGCTTAACTCCCGTTATTAACACATCCCGTTGACTCTTTGTCCATTATATCGCGCGAGATTTTTTTTTTTATTTTATTATATTTTTATTCCACTTTGGCAATCCCTCTCTCGTCTCTCCTGGGTACAATGGAAAAACGCTTCTCCTGTTTCAAAATAAAACTACATCCGTTTTGTTACGGTTCACGTGGTCTGAGTACACTTCTTTTCATTTTTTTTTTTTTTTATTTATTTATTTATTTCATCTCTCTACTATCTTATTTATTATACGTAGACTTCAGACCTGAAACGATTTGACCGTCTCGATTCGATCCTTTTTCGTATGAAAAGGATGCGCTTCGTTATAATTTTTATCCCCGCCCACTATTGTTTATTTATACCAGACCGTGGAAAAATCTTTTGTCCTTTTACCAACGCAATGTAATCGATTCTTAAAGATTTATTCGCGAGAACAAAAATGGGCTTTTCTATGAGAGTAATAATACAATACATTTTATTAGTTTTCCGTATATATAACAATAATTATTGTCAAAGTGCTGTACACACCACGGAATTAATATCACCGTGAAATACATAACAACAATACCTATACGGCTATACAAGGGTTTGGGTAATTTGTAGGCACATACTTTAAACATTTATAGAGTTTCAATCGATTTATATGAGGATTCCGACAAAAAACTGAAAACTAAAATATATTTTACTAATATATTATATATAATATAACTGCGTTAAATAAATAATTTTTTTACCCAAATACAGTAGGTATATAGTATTTATAGTATATTTTTTATATTTAAATATGCATGTATTCCAATACTTCAAAGGGATATAATATTATATAATAGTACATGATGTAGTTATATATTCTGGATAAATATGAGTAGGTATAAAAAATAAAACACTCCATAAATTTTTTATAATTTTCAGATTATACTATAGCAGTATAGCTGATTATTACATAAATCAAAATTTGCTGGGATGCTATTGGTTTTGCTCAACCATATAATATAGAACTATATTATATAGGTGTAAAATTATACCATTAAATTTATAATTGCAAATAGGTAATAACGTCTGAATAGCGTATCGTATAGGTATATTTTAAACATGACTATAACTTGAATATTATATATACATAGTTCTTGTCGATGATCGAAAACAGAGGAATAGGTAAAATGTATTTTGTTATATGTTTTAAACACGATGCAATTAGTATATTAATGTTTAAATTATTTTAACTGCTAATACAAAACTTTTAATCTACATCATAATATATATTATGTAAGGGTATAGGTATATATATTGTGTACGTATATTAAAGTAATTATTATTAAAGGATCAGTGATTGTTGACGAGGTAAAATATTATACAGAATTATAATTATTTTTCCAACATAAACAAATTAAATTGCTATTGACGTAGTTAAAATCTCAAAGGAATTGATTTTGTTCGTTATTTTGTTAAAATAAATTCGATGTAGCGTGTTTAAAATAGGTTTTTTTTTTTTATCGAGGCGGAAATTTGTTTAATATGGAAGCCCTGCTCGATCGTGAATAAACTATTATTTTTATACGCGCAAAATTGAATAAATAGTATTATTATCGAAACGTCCGAGACGAACGGTTTAGCAAAATTTACCGAGCAAAGCACCGTGCAATATTATAAATCGATCTCGCGCCCTACAGCCGACTATACGGTAGGTACCTACCTACGTTATTATAACGTCCGTCTGAGCATACACAAAAGGGGGGAAAAAAATGAAATAAAAATAGCAGCATTTCGGTGATTTTTCACGGAGTAAATCAAAAAATATTCCGAGCGAGTTATTTATCACGTAAGTAGGTTCACGGTTTTCGGGAAACCGGGACAACAGAGGGCAAACAACGGGAACAGCAATACAACAACGACGAAAACCACCCCGAACATTCAGCGTTGACGTTTAGAGCTTGTTTCGCGTGGCCGGTTGACGCGATTAATCATATCGCGAGTCCTTTCATCAGTGGGAGGTTTATATACACACACATACACATACACATACACATACACATACACATACACATACACATACACATACACATACACATACACATACACAGCATACACACAAATACACACACTGATGATTGCGCCGGACGCTGTAGCCAGTTCGAATTCCACGGGACACGCGGTCACAATAGGTATACACGGCGGTGGGTGGGTGGTTACTGCAGCTCTGGAGTGAACGCGAGACGGGACGATGGGTTAGAGGGCCAGTCTGAGCAAAGGGTCTCTGTGTATTATGTATATACCTATAACGCGCTTTGACCGGAGACGCGTTATTGTCGTCCAATTATACTGCAAATGACACGTGCAGAAGGTCATTATCGGCTGGAGGGCCGGAGTGTAGGCATGGGCCGGTGATCGCGACCAGACTAATTTATTTACGACCGATTATCGCGCCACCACCGCCGCCGCCGGCTTTCGGGATCAGCTGATTAGAAACACTGCGAGCTGCTTTATATTATAAACGTTTGTAATACATATCTGGTCCGGATAGGACCCGCAACCCGTTAACTGGTTATACCGCGGCGGTGTATCGGTATATATTATTATTATTGTTTAAACCACCGTGAACCAACGTGCCACGTCGTAATAATATATATATTGCTGCAGTGTGCATTAAACAAGGTATTTATACGGGCTGAGTCCGGAATATATTTTGACAGTTTAAATAACAATTTAAATGAGATCAATAAAATTAGTCGACCTGACAAATTACGTTTTTCCACCAGAAATCTATATAATTCTCGGGATGCATTAAATTACACACGACCGGTCGCCCCCCACAGCCGTACAATATATTGTTATTATAATAGCTCTAAATAATGTAATCGTTCGACAAACGGGCTGTACATTTATTATACGGCGATTGGCCGGCGCTGGCGAATGTAATAATGACTATACTACACATATACGCGTATCATTGATTTCTCCTCCAACTGCAGGACGAACTGTTACCGTGGTCCAAAATTACTGGCCAGTTAATCGAAAAACAAACTTGCAGCTATAATGCTATATATATATATATATACGATCAATCAATATACCTCCACTGTATGGCTGCGAAGAATCAAACGTTAACGTATCGTCACCTGATTTGGAAAAAATATATATCGCGCAGTAACGATCGAAACAAACTTCGTTTCGTTATCGAGTTGTGAGATAACGCGCTAATTTCCATTGTTTATTAATACGTTACGGCGTTTATGTAATTCAATAAAACAACAATATCATGTACTGCAGCCGGTATTGATGTCAAGTACAATCGAAATCGGGTTAAAAAAGTTTTCGAGGGTTTCAAAACTAATATACGAATATACCCTTATTTAATTATAACGAAAACTTGCCATACGGTTTTATTGATGACCGTGCTGATTTTAAAAGTCCATTATATTGCTTTCAAAGTTTTTGCGAACAGACACAACAAATTAAAATCGAATTCGCGCCGAATTAAAATATTAAAATAAAGTCTCTTGAAAGCGGGGCTTCGGTCGACGGAGGAGTTAATATTGCAGAGGTGATTGAAAAAGAAAAGTTTGCGATAGCGAAAAAAATTCAGTTATATTATGGAGAACGATTTTCAGCGTGGAAGGGTGCAGCTGTGGGATTAGGAAAATCGCGGGGCAGTAAATGTATATAAAAGCGCGACAACAAAAAAGGATATACCTATAGATTGGCGTAGGATAGTGTATAAGAGATATCGTGTAGTAGCGAGGGGGATGATTGTACACGGGTCTCGAGAGTATAAGGGTTGCCAAGCTGTCCCTTAATAAAATGTGAGATAAGGCGAATGGTATTGATTGAATAAAGTGAAATAATTTACAACTCGACTTGGCAGTTATCGAAACGGATTAAATGGTCAATAATAATTTTACCGGAAAAATTGCGAGATAACCCGAGTGTACATTTGATTGAGATTTATTGAGACTTGGAGAGTGTTAATATCATATATTTTCAACCCCTATAGGTAGCGAAAATGGATAGCTTAGTGCTCACACATTGGTTACATATTATTATAATTAGTATAAAATAAATATGGTCTATTATACATTTTCTTACAAATATATTTATAAAAAATACACATATTTGACACAGAAAATGCTAGGCGGAGCAGCTAGTATTATTATAAAAATCATAAATCCGAAACGGTTGTTTGGTCGGAGGCGGGCATTGGAAATTGATAAAATCATTATTATACGGCCAAATTCCAGCGGGACGTGAATGTTTTTATGGAAGAAATATAAGTAAAAAAACGTCTTTATAGGCCGTAAAATGCCAACGAGCTATACAAATTTCACAGTAATAAATTTTCTGATCGGTTAGAGGTCAGTGAAGACGGCGATGTGTGCGGGGGCGAGCGTATATTTTACGCGGCGGTGGATGCCGAGGGACGCCACTTCATCCGATTAACATACAGCCGTTGATCCGTTATGGAGCATGGGAACGAAAATGTCCCGTCCTCATGTCCCAGGACGTTTGAATGCAATTTTTCCCTCCGTTATTATTATTATTTGCACACCAGCCGTATGCTAATCTCGGGGAATCTTCTCAACGGCGAATACACCCACGACTCGTATCTGCTGTTTACGATTTTACATATTGTTACGTGAAATGCATTGTGCGCACCCATTTCGTAATATTATTATAATCATCGTGTGGTTCATATTTTTCCCAGGACGTTAAAAAAAAAATGTATATCCTTGTACGCTCACCCACACACACTCGTACATAGATGCATATTATATACAAATATATCCAAACACAATGCGCTCACAACCGGAACTACTCCTACGCGAGTTCATCCCTTCGAGGAAAACCGGGTGTGCGAAGATTCTCTCCCCCATTGTGCGACGCCGGCGGCCGGACACCGGATGTTTCCGGTTTTCGCCCCCGCGTGTACCCTACGAAATTAAGTACGCAGACGTACACACGCAAAAAATATAATAAAAATCGGGGTCGGGGGTCGAGACGTATATATATATATGTGTACGGTGTACTATAATGTTTTATGTATAGCAATGGTCCAAGAATTGTACACCGGCCGTTAACGCGCAGTATATGTCCCGGACGTCCTGTACGGTTTTTCGGACGACCGCCACTGATTTGCATTTCACTCCCACCCCGTGTGTCTCGGTACCAAATGTTGTTTTCGTCCCCTGAACGATATACGGGGACTTTTGTTCTCGTGGTTCACCGAATATTAAATTTAATACTGTAATTATTACGTCCAACAGCAATAATAATAATAATAATAATAAAAATTAAATCATAAAATTGTATATAGGTACCTACATGCATTATACATTTTAAGAACATCTACGAGTATTATAATTTATTATTCATTATTATTATATGTATGACCCTATACTGCATATTATTACACATATTATTCATAATTTATTATTGTATAGTTTACTAACGGTGAAACTTAGTGTACCTGTTTAGTTTGTATTTAAGTCAATTGTTTTGTAATTATTATTTATAATTTAATTTTTGTGACTATTTCACCGACGCATAACATATTAATATATATTTATAATGCATGTCTATAGGTGAAAATTTAATTTTAATATTTGACCCTTCTGTGGTTCTATATATTATATTATCTACAAACAAAATGTTTTTTACACAAAAAAAGTAGGTTAGGTTATAGATATACCGTCAACATGATAATATGTTGTTTTAAATTTGTTCTGAAATATTTTTTCCAATTATAGTGCGCCGTGGATGCACAAAAAATTATATAAAAATACACGATCACAGAGAAAATGGTTTGGATAAATTGCTGATTTATAGTTTGACATACTTTATGGAAAATGGAAACATGGTAATTCATGATTTGATTCACGAAACGCAATCATAGTTCAGGTATATAGGTAATATACATAGTGATATAAGAGTTGATTAGTGTACTCGCGTCGTGCCGTTATTTTACGGGTGAATGGAATTCAGTAGTTTGAATTATGAAGGAAATAATTTGAGAGAATCTTATATAATATAGAGCAAACAAACGAATGTATATTCCATGGTAAGTAAACTCATACGCCAAAGTAGTCCCATTCTAAAGCTGTCATTCCATAATATTATAAACGCTACATTATTACCATTTACCTTAAAGCTATAGGACGGTGTTTGATCTATACGGAATTGATTGAAATTGTTGTCATTCAGTAAATATTGAAAATATCGAAACTTTGAAATTCAAGTATGGTCGTAATTTGTATTATAACAACATATGTGAAACACTAAATCTGACGAGTTTTCAACAATATTGTAATAAAATCAATTATTGCATAGTTTTATCGAGATTGAAAAACCAATATAAAATGTTTCGTTAATAATACAATTAATAACCAATAATAGTATATTGCATAGGTATGTTGTTTAATATTTTTTTTAAACTAATAATTTACGGATTAGTTAAAGGACAGAAAATTGTATACAACATTTTATTATATACTAGAGTTTCACCATCACAGAAGAGAGATGATATTCTCTCTAAAGTTGTATTTCTTAGTCCTTAGTGTGGTTATGATTTATAGTGGCATTTATCAAGTTATTAATAAGTGGTTTAACTAAGATTTACTTCAAAGTTAGATTGTATAGATTTTTTAATTATTAACTTATAAAGCTAATAGGTGGTATATATAGACCGCATAGTCAAATAACTATCTTGTGGTTCTAATTGAAACTTAACTTTCATAACTCAGAAAGTTACTCTTTGCCCAATGTGTACAAAGTTAAACACAGCTTTTTGATTGTCATTACTCATCGGGCCATACAGATCGAGCAAATACAAATAAAGACAAATGCGACTTTTCAAATTCAAAATCGATCATTTACATTTCATTGTTAATAATATTGTTATATTGCCTTGTATAATATTTTAATATTTAACTAGAAAAATATCATAAAAACCAAATGAATCACCGATGTAACATAAACAATGCTTTAATTACTGATGTTATAAATTAATATTAAATTTCATCGAAATATAATATACCTTATTCGACTTATTGTAATTGTGTATGAATATAACATAGGTATGTAATATATTAATATTTAATAATATGTACAAATAACCATGTATAAACGTATTTACACACGTAGAGTGTGATATATTTGTGTTGGATTTAAATTGAGTTATATAAGTTTGGATTCGGTAAATTTTTTGCAATATACTAGATTCATCCTTTTGCGTATAGGTATTACTGTATTAGTAATAAGTGGACACTAGAGAAGTGTTTGGAACGATAAATATGCTATTAATTATACATAAGTGGCCCTGTTCTAAGCAGTGGTACCCAAGTATGTAGATTTCAAGCGATATAAAAAATGTTATTTATGTAAGCTAACTATTTGTTAGACAATAGTTTTTCATTAATAATTTCACTTACATTATACTCACTTTTTAACGAGACATAAAGAGTATAATTAAAAAAAAAGTTTTTATTTGTAACACTGGCATTATGCTTTAATGAGTTTCGTACTTTTAATAATACTGTCTCTTCTATTTACTATTTGCCTTTAAGGTCTACTAAATTAACAAATTACATTGTAAACATGATGTTGATTTAAGTAAGTGCGTTTGTAAACAAGTTCTTTCATTAAAAACGGATAACTGAACATTTTTTACTACATTTTCGTACCTACTTTAAAGTATTTGAACGAGACTTAACCATATTGCACTTACAATTAAATTTATTGTTCATGTATTATACGAAGTAATTAAATTACAAGACTTGTTCTAAAAATGATTTCATATGATATACTAATATAAAGCCAGTATATAGACTATACACGGATTTTGACGTTTTTAAATACTTTAATATCAGTTTTTTTTTGTGTTTGTTTTTATAGTATTTGGTATTCATTTTATTAGTTAACTTTTAGGACTTAGGAGTAAATGCCGGACGCAGCAATGATCAGACGGAATAACCACAGTAAAAAGTAAAAACCAATAAAAATTTAATTCCAAGTAAACCACCGGATATATCGGTTTTACAATATTATTATTATTATTATTTTCCATGAACACTTTCACTGATAGAATAGTGATTGAAATGTTTTATGTATAATACCTTTAAAGTCTGAAAATAGGGGTCGGATGATATCTGTTGTAAGAGGTACCCAATTTTTAGATTTCTTTGGTATTTCCTCTAAGCGTGAAGGGAACATACAGATAAGTATTGAAGAAATTTAAGCGATTTCAGTATCGTTCTTTTACAGCCATGAGTTATTATTACTATTAAATTTAATATAGCAACATACCACTATCCTGCGACGAGGCGAATGGAACGTAATGTTTATATCTATTTACGCGGTTACTGGATTTTTTTATGTTTATTCAAAAATAACTGCACGTAGTAATGATTTATTTGTAAAAAAAAAATAAGTGCTCTGTCGAATCGATTCGCTTACACTTTATCAAGCTGAAACCAATTCATAATATTGAATACCAGATAGATATGGTATTTAATATTTATACATTGTTTTAATCGTTCAGTCTATACTGCATTATGACGATGACTGCGAGTAATACTATGAACTATTAAACTACTGACTAGTAAAGTCCAGTCTAAATTGAAAAAATAAAATGGGATAATGCCATAATTTATTCGTGGCTGGCTGACAGGATACGGAAAATGTATAAAACAATTTTCAAACGTTTGGGGGAAAAAAAATAATAAGCCCATAGATTTATTTCTTCGTGATCGCGTGACGACGCCGTCGAGGTGTCTGCCATAAAAAATAGCGCAGACCATAAACATGTGCGTGCATTGCAAATTCAATACAGATATTTTTGACCAGGAGCTCGGGACGGCTGCAGTGTTCGTAACTCCAGCAGGATCCACCACGATAAGTCGAAAAAATACCGGGCACGTATTTCATTATTATTTATTATTATAATATTTAACCATATACGGGTTTTACAGTTTACTGCAGCGGAGGCGACGTTCCGGAGAAGAGGATAATATTATATTTTCTGAACTTAGACGAGACACGGCGGCAGCGTGTTACCTGCGTATCAGCAGCAGCAGAAGCTGTCGTCGTGGCCCGCGGGTGAGCCACACTATATACGGCACCCGCGCTCGTCAAAATAATATAATATTATGTTTGCCGAAGACGTTTTCGTTTCACGTTACACGCGCCAAGGCGTGCGTATGTGTATTTAGTCAACGCAAACGGATCGCGGCGGGGAGTGGAGGGTACGTGTGACGTTATAAGGGGGTGTCTTGTGGCACCCCGAAGAGGGGAGAGGGTTGAGATATACAATAGCACCATTGTTCAGACTGAAATAAATCCCGACGAGACGACTGTCAAACGCACACACACACACACACACACACGACATATAAATAAACATGTACATGAATCTCAGTGTGTTTGTGAGCATGTGTGTACGAATCGTATAAAACCGCGCGGAATGAAGGCAAACACAATTAAGCCAACCGATTCGCGCGGCGCCAGAGCTTGTACATTATAATATAATAATAATATGTTATATCGTGTGATCGTTCGACTGTCGGACGGTCCGTGGTCACACCAAACGAGACAACGTCGCGATATAGGTCGTAGTCGGTATATACGGATAGGTATGCTTATGTATTGGATGGCCGGTATAATAAGTGCAAGCGAGAATGAAGGTTTGGTATTTTGTGGTAGACGACCGAGCGAGTATGACGTGTCGGACTATCCGACAATGTATATTAAATATGTATATAATATGCACACGATGAACACGATGATTCGTTTACACGTAAGCACTCGTCATTTCATCAAACTACAGTATTTTACAAGACAATAAATTATTATATTTTTATTTCATATTAATCCAAACCGAATATTTTTCTGATAATTTCAATATTATATTATATGAATCGAATTTAAAATAATCAGTATAGTTAATGAAACGTTATGATTTTATGAGTGTGTAAAGTATGATAATATATAAGTGAGAGGAGAGTGGAACAATATTTTCTGGACTGCAAAAACCCCGCGCCACCTACCCTGCTCAACTTATATAATTAAATACCAGCTATAACTTACTGACTAATGGTTCACTCGCTCAAAACTTGAATTTTATCAATTTAAATCCTTTTGTACCAATATTATGTTGTCATTCAAACAATTAAGAAACTTAAAATAATTTAACGATAAAAAATATTAAAAAATGTTGTCCCATTTTGGCGATGACTTCAAACAACAGTTCAAACTATGTGAAATTAATATTTCAGAAAACTTTCAGACATTTTTGACATGATGAGAGTGTGTAGTGAGTACTATAATAAAAGAATCGACGTGTGTGCGTCAGTGGTGACCGCTGCGGAATGGCGAGAGGACGTTTTATCGGCCTGCTTCAGATCGTATAGGTACGACAATAATACATACGCTATTATTATTATTATCATCATCATCATCATCGACGTGTTAACAGATCGCGGTAATACGGATAAAAGGAGTACCTATTATTATTTTTTCATTCAAACCAGTTTGAGATTTACAGTGCTTCTAGAAAGAGGGTGACGGTCTAATAGTGTAATATTATAATAATATATTATGTTACGTATGATGTGCATTATATATGTTCGCTCGGACGCCTAAGAAAAATCACCGTAGTACAGCAAATGCACGAACAATCAACAATGCGCACTATTGCACAATATTGAGCGCATTTTTGTCATAATAATAAATCATAGGTGCGTTTCAGCGTGGATGTGTAAGTGTTTACTCTATCATATTTTTACACACTTAATTTGAAATCTAAATGTAAATAATGTATATTTACGACGAGATCGTTAAAATAAAAACGGTCATCGCGAACAAGAAATTGTTGCTTTTTTTCTACGCTCCATTAATTATTTACAATAAGCATAGAGCAAATTTACATTTAAACATTTGATCTTTTATTTCTATTCACTTTCTTCACGAGTTTTTAATTTAGTAGTTTTCATCATTTTTTTTTTTGTTTATTTATGGCGATTTTGAGTCATTAAAACATATGCTCTCCATTCGCTTTATGTGTACAATTTTAGTAAATAATTTAGCTCTCTCTGCAGTGTAAACTATTTTTTTTTTATGAACAATTGCGTTTCATGTGTATTATTTATTTCGGTTTACATGGAAGGCACTTGTATTGATATAAAGTTACTTCACCGTACAATATTATTGTTCATTGTTGAATTTTTTCAAAAAAATTCTCATTAAAGCCTTAAAGGATAAACGTTTAATTATCGACCGTTAATTTGTCAGAAAAAAATTATGAATAATGTTTATTGTGAATTTTAAAAATTATTAGTTTATTATTGTTTAGTTTGAAACAATGCAAGTTTTTATTATTTGCAATTTTATTAATGTTAATGCCACTAAATGTTCATTGTTCAAACACTGTAAAAATAGAGCTTACAAGTTGTAAGACATTGTTTTAGTCCCTTAGTCCAAAAGTAGTAATTTATGATAGTTCTAAACCGTATAAAACAGTTGTTAAATCGACAAACAATAATAACCAATACCAACAAAATTATCTAATAGGCAATTAAATTAGCCAGAGTTACGGTGTAATTGAAATTCGAATAGTTAAATCTACGAAATTGTTTGTCAACCAGTAAAATAATTATTGTTCTGGAATTTGTATCCATTGAAACGCATAAATGGTTTTGAAATTCAAAATAAATTGACTGTATTTTTACTATTATTATTTTAGTCATTAAAAGTCAGCAATTATTTTTATATCTTCAAAAATGAAAATGAAAATAAACAATATTATAGTGTTTCAAATTGATTAATTATTATAAAATATTACTTAACTTTTTTATTATAGTTATTAAAATATGACTATAACTGTAAATGAATAACACGATTATGATACATTTATGCTATAAATAACAATAAAATACTATGGTTTCCTCAATCAGATAATATTATTTGTAGGTTTTGAATTGTTTTTCAACGTCCAATGGATGTTTTTACAACTGAAGTTTGTTCTTAATGAATAAATATCAAAATACACATATAGTGCCAATATTATAGACGAGTTTCATTTGAACGTCGCGACGTTGTAATATAATACGAAGAGGAAATATTGTTTACATTGTATTGCTATATCACCTTTAAATAGTGTACTTTATTTTTCAGTCTGACAAAATATTTAACAAATAAAATAATAATATTTTTGACTCATGAAATTATGGTATCAAGTTTCAGTCTCATAATACCACAGAATACGTCATACCTATGTTTTGGTATAATATATTATTGTTAGTTTTTTCGTTTTATCGTATTATTTATTTCGATAATAATAATATTATAATCAAATATTATGTGGAATGGTATAATATTATGTTTTATAGTTAGTTAGTTTTGCGATTTTCGCGTTTATATTTATATATTGACACCGAGAAAACAAGCGTTGACTAATATAGTGGTTCATAATATAATGTAATATACGATATCGTTGGCACTTTGCCCGCGGCAGACGGGATTCGTTCGTTCGCCGACCGAATTGAATATAATAATATCATAACCAATACGAAACGGTTTAATCGAAAACTTGTGAATTACGTCGTTATCGTATGCGTGTGTGTGCGCCTATTCAAACGCGAAGAAGAAAAACAGCAAAAATATAACATAAAAAAAAAGTCGAGACGGATAAGACATTACGCGCGCGCAGTGCACCACCTGTCAGTCGAACGCACTAACACCATATATGGCACAGCCGGTCCCTCGTATGGGCTAATAATATTATACACAGCGGAAAAGCACCGAGACCGAAATGAGGGATTTCGAGTGGTTGACAGGGTTAGGCGGAGTGGTGCGGGGTGAGCAAATCTCGGAGGCGTCCACGAAGCTTTTTCCGTACGATATGATTATTATTATTGTTATTCGTACATTTATATGTTATATATTATGCGCGTGTGCGCTTACCGTGTATAATGTGCCTATGTGTGTGTATGTGTGTACAGTGTGAAAACTATCGGGTCGGGAACGGGAGTCGGTGGTGGGTGGTGGGTGGTGGTGGTGGTAGTGGGGGCGGAGGCAGCAGTGGTAAGAGGGTAGTTTTTCGGTATCCCTAAGGGGTCGCGCAGGGTAGGCTTTGTGCGTGCGTCTGCAGGCAGCAATAAGAGTGCCATTTATAGGGTCGGTTGAAGAATGACGCTGTCATGCATATTCGTCAAACGCACCTGAGAAATAATGTCCCCCACTCCTCCATTACCACCCTCTCCCCTAGCAACACACACACACTTTTTCCGTTCGCCCTTAGCGGCGCCGTTCGGTCTAATGTGACACACGTCAGTGTTCGGTGTCAATTTATTTCCACCGGATGACGACACGCATATTTTGACGATAATTATTGTCGTTATTAATGTTCGTAAATTTACTTCTCTCGCGCGGCACCACGACATCACTGTATCGTATTATACATAATATTGTTATAATATACAAGGGTCGCTTTCCTAACGGTCGGTTCTCACATACTATGTATACCTATATAGTATATATGTGTATATAAGGTCATTGCCGTCTTGTGGTCTTACTCCACGCCAAAAACAGTTTTCCAATCAAGACGACGACGCCAAGAACGTATGGAATATTATGTTTAAGCTTATAGGTACGGAAAAAATTCGCTGTAGCCTGTAGGTTATATTTCTAGAAAATCCGTAACGCCGCGTAAACGACGAACAGTTCGTTAAAAATATTTAAAGGATAAAGTATTATTTTTTTGTTTTTTTAAGCTTATACGAATCCCGTTTCATAAAAATAAATATTATATTCTGTACAGATCCAGCGAGTATTGAGTTCAAAAGAAAGACGAGGCCACGGCGGCCGTATATAATTTCTTTGAACGAAAAATAACATTAATATTTTGTTTTTAGTAACGAAATGTTATTAAGTAAATAAATATTTATGTAGTCCTTAAATCGAAAGTATACAACATCGATACGCTTTGCGGATGAAAGAACCTTTTGCGTTTTAAAAACGATCCCAATAAATGTATAATAATTATATTTAATATTTGTGTAAGTACATAAGAACCATCATTAGATACGTTATTTGTTACCATTTAAAACTTATAGTTGGCTACGACCATAATATTATTAATTGCGTAGGTTTATAATTCACTATCGGATGAATATTTCAAATTAATTATACAAATGTTATTATATTATATGTGTCGTTGATAATAATTACATATTGTATTTAATACGTGCTCACGCATTTGTTAGAAACGAGTAGTCATCATAACCGAAGACAAACGTAGATGAATATCATGTATTTAAATGTTGAAACAATACAATCTAAGTGAAGGGTTTGATGATTATATTAACTGCACGGTGTAAAGGTTTTGGGATGATTGAAGAACGTTGAATAATATGCGCGTTCGATGAAAAACGACTGAAATAATAACGTATAATTTGATAACATGTATAATGTATATTATTGTGTATATACCTACGTACAAAAGTTGCTTCCGTTGCTGAAACAACGTAAAATCGAAACCAGTACACCGGAAGTTTGCCGTACGTCAAATAAAGGGATAACTTCCGATTGGCTAGAACGAGCGCGCTCAGTGAAATAATACAGACAGACAAAGATAGAGCTTGAGAGAGAGGAATGGTAAAAATGTTTTGAAATTATTATACTCACTGCTGCTGCTGCCTCCATAACTATATTATTTGTTCCTGGCGAATATAATGTTTGAACAAAAAAGTAACATGTATGTACCTATGTTGTAGTAGGTACCCCATCGTCTTTCAATGGCCACGTTTATTTTTTGAAATATATGTATATCTACTTACACCCCCGCACCGCGTCTCTCCCATGCTTTCGACGCAATTCAGCAGCGGACTTTATTTATTAATTTTTTCTTTCACATTCAATTACCCGCGTTTGAGTGGAGAACCTTTTGTCGGCGACATTGCTGCCGGGCATGGGCACGGAGACCTACGCAGTAATAATAATAATAATAATAATAATATGTTCTCGGGAACTGTGTGACGATGGTCGTCACGGGGAAGAGGTATTATACCGTGGTAAAGGACGCTGCACAACTACAAAGCGGGTGACGTACATAATAATACAACAACAATGGTAATAAGTACGTGCGCTATTTTTAAGCGGTCCGCGCGAGTAATTTTATTCGGAAAATTCGTATTTTGCGGACGCGTTAAGGTCGTGTGTGTGTACGTATACGTCCGTTTTGGTTTCCAGGGCACATAAACGGTCCTCGATGTTGGTTTAAAATCTCCGGTACGTTTTCTAAGCCATACGTGACCCGAATGCGTCGCGTGGTGCACATATTATTATAATAGTATACGCGTTGTGCGGACATTAGTAGTGCGGATTCTATCAGCTGGACGGTATTTTGGTCTTCCGAAGAGAGGTTGGGAAGAGAGAGAGAGAGAGAGAGACAGAGAGGAAAAAAACTAAATAAAATGAAATCCACGTCTGCACCGGTGCCACCACCGTCCAAAATTATGTACCCTCTCTCGAACGACTGCACTCCGCAGGGCCACCAGAAAATCGAGATTTTATACCGGTGGGCCTTTGACTTTATATTTATAAATCGTGAACCCTGCGTTGCCGACAGCCACCGACTATATTAGGTTTGTTTATTCCCAACGGATACGACAATCTTTAAACAGCGTGGACTTGCAGACATTTCCCTTTTTTGATTAAAATCTGTTTTAGTTTGGAAAAGTACAAAAAATAAATTATGCACTTTATCGATTAGAGGAAATACGAACTTGGCGCTGGACCAGTGGTTTTCTGTACGCATGCTGCCACTTCCGGTTTCACACGAGTAAAGTCGCGAACGAAGTTTAAATATATTATACAAAATGGTGGCTTAGGTAGTGGCACAACTATAGGTCTAAAATATTGGTGGGGGGATAAACCCACCTCGAGCTTGGGGGGCTAAGGACTATTTAGAATTGTATTATATTATTATGCTTGCAGGTTAAAACAAATTTACTGTTCGAGATATTTTATTCACGATATTTATAACATTTAAAACCAATAGTTACACAAGTTTCATATCGACTACAGTATTATAATATATTGAGTTAAAATATATTAAAATTATCAAATTCAAGTATTAATTTTAAAGCTATTTTTTTATTTTTTTTTTATTTTCAAAAGTATCAATAATTTCTTCAGACTTATTATTATTTGTAAAATATTTTTATACTCTTAAAATTACCAGATTTATGAATTAAGTTTGTAACTTCAAATAATGTATAATCAAGTTTTAATTCTATGCAATATGCACTACTTGCAGGTACATAGGTAGATGGTACAATAGTCTGTATATATATATAAATTAATTTGCTATTCGTTAGTCTGGCTAAAACTCGAGAACGGCTGGTCCGATTTGGCTCAAATTTTTTTTAAGATGTTCGTAATCGTAATTTTAGGAAAATCCACCTAAAAAGTAAGAAATCTGGATGTACAAAATTCAACAGTGGCGCAACAGTGTATTATAATTTATATTGGTTGCTATTGGTTAATCAGGCATGTTTGTTAATTTGTATTATTGTTTTTTTTGTCAATGTATATATAAATAAATTAATGTTTGTATGTAGATAGATTAGACCTCTGGGAAGAAGACAGGCTAATTTAAAAATGGTTAAATATGTTTTTTTTTTATTTATCTGATATTAGTAAGGTTAGGATTTTGTATTAACTGATTATATTAATCCACCATAGGTGGGGAATATGACAAACTTGGTATAACTTTGATACTTTAGAGTTAAATCATACACTTACTCACAAACATCAGGGACTCCGCGATCTACCGTAGGCAGATTGCCTACATGATAATATACTGCTACGAATCAGAATTTTTATTCCGGGCAACGGAAAAGTTAAGATAAATTTTGAACACCATACACTGAATATTAAATAACGAATTGAACACCGTTTGAGTCATATAGATTTGGTACATTTAACGGGTAACGAAATGCACGGGATCAGCTAGTTTATTAATATATATATTATATATACATATATTACCAGTTATAAGTATGCATTAACTAATGAATATTTTTCCCAAATCCTATTCACAAATGTATAGTTCGAATATTTGGTAAGTCGTGTATGAAATAATAAATAAATAAAAATACTATACTTGTGTAGAACAGTAAACTAATCAGTATTATCATAAAAAATGAAGTTTAACTTTTTTTTGTAAGTCAATCAAACTGAAGGGCCGAGATTTCCACAGGGGATGGGCTTAGTATCCGCTTAGATGCTCCCATCCCTAATTTCACTTTGGGCTTTGGCTCTAGCTGTATACTATACTGCTTACTATTAGTAGGTACCACTGGGCCAGTCATATACTGTTCTCTTACCTAACCAATAATTTACTAAGATCTCTGTTGTTATCTGTCAATCGTAGCAAAACCACCACAGTCACCTAATTAAAAGTGCACTATTCTCTGCATATTATCATTTAGGTTTGTTTCTAGGTCACCTATATAATATACGTATCTAAGGCCGTGAGTCTTGACACAACGTTATCCAGTCGTATACTGACACATACGTAGCATAAATAATACATTATATTGTGTGCAATATGCATACAGCGACGAGGCCGTTGCATCGGAATAACGGGTTGGAGGAGGGAAAATAGGTAAAACACTTTTTCAAAATACATTTGTGTAGGGAAGTAATATCAGTACTATCAGTATAATTACCATAATACAGATTTTAATTTCATTAGTATATTTATACTATTGAACTTTTTTTGTAAATCAATAAAATCAGGGTGACAATGATTTCAACTGGAGGGAGGCTTAGTTTTCCCCTCAAAGCTCCCACCCCTATAATTATCCAATATGTTTTGGCTGTATAGTCGTATTGTACTACTCAGATTACATTTTCTATCTAACTTAATACATATGTATTATCATCGTTTAGTATTCTATAGATTAGGAGATATCATTGCCAGTCATACCACAACCACCAAGCAGGCTGATATGCATATTATATTGTCACCTAATTAACGGTGCATTATTTTATGCATATCATTACAATGTAGGTACTCACTGCGGTCGAGTATATATTCACATTGCAATGTGACGCAATGTCGTCGAGTTGCGTACACTGACGCATGTGTGGCGTATATATAGCTATTGACTATTGTGTACCTATATAATATGCGTACGGCGACGAGGCCTCTACACCGGAATAACGTGACAAATGAGGGGGGGAAGGTAAAACACTTTTTCTGCAATTCCACGTCGTCGGCAGGATGATAAATTATACGTTGCACGGGAAATGGTCGCGTCTCATGTTCAGGTATCGTTTTGAAGAGAGTACGTCGCGGCTCTCGCCATAGGACATTAGCACGCGGAAAACCTCGAAAAGGGTCGCACATAAATTTCGTTCTCCCCCCCCCCCGAGCTCTTAACGATTGAGAAGCGGTAGGAGAAATAGAAAAAACACCTCCCCTCCGAAGAAGTAGAGCAAAAAATAAATAAAAAGTAAAACAAATAAAAAATAAAATAACGCATAAATATAATAATACGCAAACGATGACGTGGGCTTTTCGGGTGTTTTCAACCCAACGCCGCCGCCGCCACAAAGGTCCATAATATTTACTTTTTTATGCGAAATCGCTGCACACGCCACGCCGGGTGGCAGCAACGGTATCGCAGTTTCGCCGCTAAACTGCGAACCGAGCTTGCGAGCTCTGGATGGCAGAGCAGGTGGGTGGTTTGGTGGGTGAGAGAGGAACGTATAATATAAAAACGAAATGCGTTATAGCGGAATATTGCATTTGCGGTTATGCTGTTATATTATTTATAGGTACGTCGTCACCGTCGCCCCGGCGGTTAAAATCCGAAAGGCGAATAACGACGAGGTTTATCTCATCCCAGACGTTAATTGGAAGAAGACGTCTTTTGGAGCGTTTGGATATAAAATATAAACTACGCATCAAACGGGGACAACACACTACCCTCTACGCACACCCGGTCTCCGCCACAGATAATCATATAACATTAATTCGGGCATCCCGATTTCGAGGTATACCAAAAGTAAGTTTTGGCAAATTTATGGCGCCAAGTTGAATCGTAACTTATATTTTATTGTGCGCCATATAACTGTATAATAATAATAATAATAATAATAATAATAATAATAATAATATATGCGGCGCTCGCCATTTTCAAAAACACCGCGACGAAACAATGGGGGTGAAAACAAAAACTATTATTTCGAATTGTATCTATATATTAATCTCGACGACGAACAATAACGATCTATTGAAAACGCAGTAACAATCCCTGTTGGACCTATTGTACATTAACCGTAATTATCTCGTATGAACTGCACAGAGCACTTTCGAGACTCGGCGAGTGCCGACTATATATAAATATATATTATATATTATGAATGGATCAATATTTAATGGATGTGATAATAATTAAAACGCATTCCGAGTACGGCAGATATAGTACGTCATAATAGTGTACACGCGTGATTTAAACGTAGGTGGGTAGGTAGATAGGTAATAATTGCGATTTTAAAACGGTTCACGCTGCAGGACTATATATTAGGACATTAGGTATAACAATTATAGGCGGGTGGTTATCATGATTGTAACGGTTATCATTGTGAGAATGTTTCACACCTTCAACCACGGTTTCGGTCGTATAACATCGTACAACCCAATAACAATACCTATTACAGTTTTTACCAATTATGTGGGAAATTTCGAAAAATCCAAGTGGCATAGTACATAATATGATATTATTACATACTATGCGTGTATTCGTGAGTCACAAAAGCCTAATTTATCGGCATCCAGAATTTTCTATTTTCAGAGGTAATCGAAACGAATAAGGTTTGTTCTCGTCACGTCATCCCTCATATCATATATTTCGTTCACAATATTGTCGCGGAGACGGCGACGGTGGTGGTGTGGTGAAGGGTGAACGCCAAAAACGCTGTATATCGGGACCGTAAAAAAAAAAATAATAATAATAATAAAAAACTGCAATTGTTATGTAAATTCTGTCCTTATGTGTTTGTCACCATGAGATCGTTGAAATTGTTTTCTTTCAAGACGATCGTATATACTTTTTCGCATAGTACACACACGAACATACCTACACATGTGTTGTATATAATATAATGATATGTATATACACATGACGACTATTTCGGATTTTATGTCATTTTCCGCGTGACAAAATAAAGCAAAACTGAAATCACCCCATTTTCTTTTGCAGGGCGTGCCAAACGTTCTTTTTAAAAATCTCAAAAATTCGAAATGAAGTTCGAACTTTTTTGCCGACGAAAATAATGTTAGACACGGGTAGAACAATGATATGTTTCTTTTTTTTTTTGCCACCGACGTGTGAACGGGCGCGAAAAAGGTATGAAAAAAACCAAACAAAGATATGAAGATGTCGTGTTGTGTTCACAGTATAATATAAAGACCTCCCCAGTTACGAACGGTATATTATTATAATATGAAAAATCGATATTTTCATTTAAAAATAACTCGCGTATTGCGTTTGCGTACATGGATTTCATTAGTTTAATGGTCACATTTAAATACACCACAACCCAACAAGCAATGAATTAAATTACTATTTACTGATATCAAACAAACCTATAATATAACTTCAGGTACCCTCTACTATACACACATCAAGATTAAAATTGTTTTCGCCTACCTTGTCATTATTTTGTATTGAATTTAATAGTATGATAAATAATTTTTTTCTCACCTGTTGACTGTTCCAATTTTTTGCGTTGGACGAATTCTTCTGGTTCGAATTTTTCGAGGCAGTCGACGTCGCTATTTGCTGTTGGGTGTGATGCATAATCTGTTGAATAATATCAAACTGTTGTTTAGTAAAACTGTCTTCGCTGTCTACCGCATTTCTTGTTTCCGACTGGCCACTCTGTTAACAAAATAACATAAACAAATATGATCAATTCTTTTATTATTATTTTTAAGACAATCAATTGCATAAAAGCTGGGGCAGATTTTTATTTGGATAAACAGTAAATAAGCTTACAATGTAATTTTCTCATCGTCTGTACGACGTTGGTATATAATACCGGAATAACATATTGTGTGCTCATCGTAAACTAACAATAGTAGTTTATTGGTTTTAGTTATATTGCATTTCAAACATATATATTTTCATTTTTATTTTATATATATACTATATCATATATTTTTTCATTTTTATCAAAAGTCAACAAGTATTTATTTTTTATCGACAAAAACCGACTGATTTGAATAAAATATATTAACTCGTCGGTAGTTTTATTCAGCAAAATATGTATTTGTTATACCAAAACCACAACATCATTATTCTTAGACGTTATATATAATTTTGCAGATAATTTACGTTAAATAATTCAAATAAATACGCCTGTACGATATTTTATTGATAATACATTTTGCTGTATTTTACCTTACTTTGCCGGAAGGCGTAATAAATTATACGAGAGTCGTTATATGCGACGATACGATGTATTACGACGATTAAAGAATTTATAACAATATACAATATTATTATATATGTCGCGTTAAGTGCATATCGTAATAATTTGTTTTATATACCATGACGTGTGCGTATATATATCATGAATAATTTTCAACTCGGGGGAAATTCCCGTACCATCGCTATCTATAGGTAATAACAATACTATATTATTATTGTCATCATACATTATACAGTCATCGACAACCCACTATGCATTGCTACTGCCGCTACCTACTTAAAACTCTATACCTGAACGGGAATTTTTACTTTTGCAAAACACTTGAATTGTATACTTCCGCATATATACAAGAATATAACATACCTACAATAAAATATATGTAAATATATGTGTGTAGTGATATACGATATACCTATATACATATATGTATATATGATACATAGTATACATATATACCTGGCATCGTCATTCCCCTCATCCCCGTGTATATATATACAATATAATATGTGGTACTCATCTTTTGGCTCACAAGTGTGTACAGTCATGTGGCGCTTGACTTGACGCACGTACTTCAGAATCCCTAACCGACCGGCCGACCCGCCCCGACACGGGTTTCCTCCGGGTTGAGAGTCTCGAAAAGTCGTCGTTTGACCGAGATCGAATGACAAAACGCAACTGGGCGTGCAGCCGCGCGTGAGAGAAAGAGAGAGAGAAGGTTAAAACAGAGAGAGTTTGAGAAGGAGAGAGAGCGAGATGGCGGGTGGCAGAGGGACTGCCACGACGTCGAACTTCGGTTTCATTTCGTGACACTCGGCTCGGAAGTAATTTGAACTTATTACCTCCGAACGCCACGTTATTTCTCCATTGTCTGCTCGCCGGATGACGGTGATGTGGGGAAGGGGACGACGACAACGACGATGACGATGACGACGACGACGACGAGACCCGTGCCGCACGCAGTCGTGGTCTTCACTCTCCCTCTCTCCCTCACAACCCTTGGCTCCACGACGAAGGATGGTAGATTGAACTTTTAGATATAAATCACAGGAGAACTTGATACCGCGCTGCGGGGCATATATACACCACTGTACACACACACACACACACACACACAAGGTTATTAACGTATCGGCGATCCGTGTAAGCGCACAAGTGACTTTATTTAATATACCCATATACCAGACCGACAAGCGAGGAGCGTTTGCTACGTTTTCTCTTCTTCTAGGTTTTGATGAGTAAACGTTTTGAAACACTGTGGTACGTTGGTAAAAATCAAGTTTACTTTTAAATTAGTTTCATTTCTCGTAGTTATACAAAAAATAAAGGACCAACATTTATACATATTTTAACGCTCAAATAATATTCATGCGGTAACTGCAGCTTCGAGCAGACACTGTTTTGATGGGAATAATAGCGAATTAATAATTGTGTTTTTAGAATTTGTTTAAATATGTATTATTCCTATTGATTAAATTTCTTAGAATAATATTTTTCCTGAGAATAAATACATCCCTAGTAAATCTCGCTTGTTAGTATAATATGAACCTTCAGATAATAATACATTATGAATTTTTTTCGTTACAAAGGATTCTTTTATATTCAATTTGATAATCCAAAAATGATAAAATATAAAAACGTTTTTCTGTACTTGATTATAACTTTTTTGAGTAGTGTTTGACAGTAAACCGACACTATTTTGTTTAAAAATTAGTCTCATCTAAAACGCGTTATAATACTCGTGCGAAGTATACAGGTATGAAGTGAGAGTTAAATTATGTAGGCATGTGTGCATTATAGATGCAGCTAGTGTTAAATAAAAACAATATATAATTCATTCTTACCCTCTAAGCCCAAAACTTAGAATAATGATACAATATGTACAAGTGTAAGACTAATCGATATAGGTATATGTGCATGTGTAAACACTATGGGTACAATTTTCTGGACGCTGCAACTATACAAGAACCATTATTTTTATTAGAAAGAAACAATTTGTATGTTGTGTAAGTTTTTATTTGGGAACCATTTATACATTTTATCATATTTTTATCGACTCTATAATAATATTCATATCATACTGTTCAGAGCAGTTGTATATTATGTACTAATTTTAATAAATCAAAAATGGCACACAACTATTTGACTGTTGACCCGAAGGTGTTCAATTCAATTTTAAACATTACTCGTTTTGTCATAGTATCACGTAAAGTAATATTTTCGTATTTATTGTGAGTACGAATATGCGCGAAGTGAAACGAGGCACGAATAGCGGCGTAACATGGTATCGAGCTGTAGAAGAGTTTTTCTTCAGTTTTTCACATCCGTCGGCGTACGGCATACATTTTTCTTAGTGAATTTTTTTCCATGCGCTTTCATCTATCTCGTCTCGGTTGTTTCCTCAGAGTTAAAACGATATTATTTTCATTAGAAAACATCGCCTTGCAGACGGCTTAAGACGGTAAAAGAGAGAGATGGACGGGTGTACAGGAATAGAGAGAAAAGGAGACATAAAAAGATTGAGAGAGAAAGGGAGTGAACGGTAGAACGGAAAGCGTAATTTAATATTCTGACGCTAACGTCTTTCGATATTGTTACGTTTTCTCTTCGGCTCCTCCTGGAAATGACATTATCTAATTTCGCAGGCGGCGCGTCCTGCCGCGTGGGCGACGTGAGTATATGTACACTCCATACCGTTTTCCAGGACAATAATCCGCTCATGGCCCCGGTGATGATGCAGGCGCTTACGACGAAGAGACATATAACTCCAGCAGATGCACGAGCGATTACGAACCCGTGTAATAGCCGTCCGTGAGTTTGCGAACTCTGTAATATTACGCATCTACATTATAATAATATGATATTATATATACCATCCACCGGTAGTTAATTTTCCGTACCTACACTTTTAATATATTTTCATATTTTCGTTATTTGCCGACGCGTAGTATTCGATACTGGTAAATGTATGTGTAGACCGTAGAGAGAGACGAACAGAGAGAGAGAGAGAGAGAGAGAGAGAAAAGGAAAGAAATAATGTAAGACAAACAAAACGACGGCGAAAATCACCATTAAATATCTTTTTGAAAAAACATCGTCTCTTCTGTGCAAAGTTTTTATGCGCATCATTACTCGGCGGCGTGTGTCTGTCTCGAGTCGATTATGCGCCACATGCCGTTTACGAGGCAATTATTACACATGTCAAATGGATTTTTACATCAAATTGCTCACTCCGGTGACTGCTTTCAATCCACGTTATAAGTTATTCCTCGAGAATCGTTGGTGACGTTGTCGATACTTTTCACGTGCCCTTTAAGACTTTGCCATGAATTTGATTAAATATTGCTATACGAGTGTACGTAAATTATATTGATTTCAATACCAAAGTGCTGGTATATTTTCACGTTTCCAAAGACGCTCGTGTTCTAGTTATGATACATATTCAATTAAATACCGACAGTCTGATCCCGCATAATATTATTAGATCAGGTTTATCTCACGAGAGTTTGACAGGTGAATACAGTTTAATTATTTTTTGATTTGTTTGATAAATTTGTCGCAAACGTCGTTTCGTTTAAATTGTTCGAAACTCATAACGTACCCTATTATAAGTAAAACACTATTATATTATATTCTGTTCATTGAAAACTAAAATTAAAAAAGGTAATAAAAAAAAAAAAAAAAAAACAAATTGCTTCTTGACAACCATGAAGAATTGCATTATAACCGAGTAAAACGTTTTCACGATTAAATGTGATTACAGCTGAAGCCGGGTCGTGTTTAATAGTGAAATATAAGTGCAGTTTTGAAATATTATATTAGGGAAGGTTTTAGTTCGGCGAGGAAATGCTTTTAAGTTTTGTTGAGTTAAAACCGGTAGATTTTACTGTTGAATATTGTATGAAATGAAAAGTGTTTTATAAATTAAGTACTATTGGTTGTTTTTCCGTTTCCAAAAAAAAGGATTTAGCGAGTAAATGACAACATTTACACCCTTTTATGTTCTTCGTTTCTAGTAGGTATATGAATGTATAGAATCAAATCTCTGGTAAACCCTTTTAATCCATGATAAAATGAAAATGTAATTATCGTTTACAGGAAATTCGTGTCTACGGATAAAACGTTGAATAGTGCAATGGTGAACAATATAATATTATATCTGCATATTATTATTTAGAGTTTAAATACAATTTATGAGGTAGAGTTTAATTATTGATTACTTAGTATTAGTCTTAATTAGATTGTAATTAGCTTTTATTTATCGAAATTATTAATTAAAACAATATTATCAAACGATTTCGGGTTAGGTTCATCTCGTCATTAAAAGTATGATGTTTCATCAGGGGCAAGTTCTTTGACGGGTTTTCAATAACAATTTTAGCTAAAAGGAATAATTTAATTTTTTATCCGACGTAGGTATCTGCTGTAATACCTACGTCACGATTTCGTACGGAAATTATTGGAGTCACGCGATGTTAAAATTGTATAATAATAACATAACAATATAAATAACATATATTATTTTCATTGTCATATATTTCATACAAAATGTTCCGAACATTCGTGATTACAAGATTTATTTACAAATTGGACCGTCATCAGGTGGAGATAATTTTAAACGGTTACACGTGCAAATCACGGTCTACACAGGATGTCGCTGTCAATTTTCTAATAGTGTGCACTGTGCAGTGAGTGTGTGTGTGTGTTCATGAAGTAATTGATTAGCATTAGCGGATGTATATGATTAGGAAAAAACGAAAAAGTTCAAGTCGAGTTTGATTTCGACGGGTTTATTCGATACGTACAACGACGACGAGCTGCGGATTAGAGAGGAGTATCAATGAGCCTATTTGTGAATAAGATCAATAACTAAAATAAAAAAAAAAAACGACATCCTTTTTCTTCTTATTTATACCGAACGATATTATTACTGTTTATCTGTATAGATTGGAAATTGAACGCAGATGGTATTTTATACGGTTCGAATGTCCCAACAGATTCAGAGAGAAAATCGAGAAAAATGGCCGAGAAAACAATAATATGTAACGGCAGCAGCAAGAAACTGTTTTCTTTCTTTCTTGTTTTTTTTTTTTTTTTTTTAACAACGTCTCGACCATTTTTTCGGGTTCGACCGAACACCGCCCGGGACCGTCTTTCGGGTGCATAACAATATATTTTGTCCGTTCGTCGTCGACGTCGTATTTCTATCGGCGGGGTGAACCTATATTATCATTATTGTATAATAACGATAATATATTATTGCGACGTGTGGTAAATAAAACAACGACGACTAACCGGCACGCGTGGCTAACCGACAACCGCCCACGAATCATTCTCTGTACGGTTTAAGACATTGCGGTCGTCTAAACAAGCCAAACTACGAACTTTATCATAATAATATTATGATAAACGGTAAAGATATAAATCTAACACACGACACAGAACTAGAGGGTCGACCGGTGAAAGTATTTGTCCAAAAAAATTTTTTTCTTGTGAAATAATAATACGTACCAGGTACATTAAGCACCGTACAATTAAAAAATCTTTTCTCAAAAATATTATGCCACCTCGGGTATTTGTGTGTAGGAGTTGAACAAATTATTGAAATTGATTTATGAACAAATACAATGCAATCTAATGAATTATCATTTATAAGCATCCACTACTGCAGATAAACATCCTTAGTTAATAATACCTACTAGAGTTGGATAATATGTTTATTCAGTTTTGTAGCTGTCATTAAATAAATTTACTATGCACAGTGGTATACTGCAGTTTGACCTGATCAAAAGTGGCATGGAATTAGGTTTTCATATTTTAGTTTTGGTATTTATTATTACGTTTTGTCATTTCGTCCGATGATTTTTTTCCACGTCAGTACTACAACTACAGCCCCGTGGCTTTCGGACAGTTTCATGGTACACGGCAGCACTGCGTTTTGTCTATCGACATAATATTATATTTTTATCACGTGACCATTATTATTATAGTTTACTGTCGTCCGTTGTGAGCACCAATATAATATATATATATATATAATATATATATATATATATATATTATATATATATATATATATATATACGTATATTGTCGTATTGTCCGGGCGTGATACGTTTCAACAATAGAACAGTATTATATAGTATAGTAAGTTGTAGTAGTTGGATCCTTTTGGTAGAAAAAAAAGAGTCCGATCGCTGTGGCCGTCGTACAAGAATAATAATAATTGTCACGCCTGTCGACGAAAAAGAATAAAGCTCGTCTCTCCGGTCGACGGCGATTGTGGAGGTGGTGGTGGTGATCGTCGGGCATGTCAAAACGACTCTTCTACCGGCTCGCTCGGAACGGCGGCAATTATTACTCTGGACTTTTGACCGATAAACACATACATAATATTACCAGATATTTTGTTATACTTTGTACGGGGCATCACGTATGCGTCCCATTCGGCTCCAATGCACGTACGCGTGCCTACGTGACGCGCCGGCCACAGGACCTTAAATCTCTCCATCGCCATACTCTCACTCCGGATAGCCACCCCCTTCCTCCACATACAGATCTACCCAGTTAGGGTTGTCGGTCGAAGGCGAGACGGTATAATATATTTATATATGTGCAAGAATCGTCGGGTAACTCTTCTGCAGTATAGGTGCCGACAATAACCAGCGGGTCGGACGTCGGCGTTTTTTTGGATCTAACTCCATCCCCGCCACTGCAAACACCCTCGACCGAGGTGTGGAATATTATCATTAGGTCAGGTCCGAGAAACGCTTTCGGGATGTCCAATTAAACGAATTCCACCCGTGACCCCACTCCCTCTCAATGCACCTTTAGTGTATATAACGTCACGCCGACCCGCGTCGATACGATACAACAACGATAATAATAATAATAATGATTATAATATAATATTGTCCCAAAATCTGCAGGAATTCGAGAGACATCCGGAATGGCGACGACGGAAATATGCCAACTGAAGAATCTGGAGATTGCTGCAGCAGAGTTGGTCACTCACAGCCGAGACGAGCTAAAGGTGAATATAACACTCCTTCGTTGACGTAGCAACGAATTAATTTAAATACGACGGTAGCGGAGGTGTCGTTCGAGAAAACTAAAACACAAACAGTGCGTTTTATGCAGTTGGGTCACTGCAGGCCGGTTAGAGGAATTTTCAATGTGGTCTGTGGGCGGAATGTCTGCAGTTGCAGTGTTGTGCTCTATGCAAAGTGTGTATGTCGAAAGTTCAACAAAAGTTGTTGTTGTTGTACGTTTAAATAATGAAATGTCTGGAATATAATTAATAATAATAATCACCCATCATTACTCTGCCCATGAAAACGGCGGCATTGTATAATGTGAATGAGTTTAAACTGTTTAAAGAGTGTGTCATTACGATTTGATCGGAAAGTTTTACTGATTAAAATGGGATCGTTATGCTTTTTAATGAACATAGTCGTCAAAAGCGTTTTGGGGACAGGTATGTGTAAAATGGACGGCTTCAAATAACAACAATAATATGTTAAATAATACATTGCACATCCACCCCTCGACGACGAAAATGATCACTGCGACCCGTATTTGACCGCCGTTTTGCTATATTTACGTCAATTCCACCCGCATGAATAAAAAAAAAAAAAAAACAAACAACAACAACAACCCCGCATCGGAATGGAAATAGGGCAAACTTCCAAGAGTAAAATGGATCGTGAGCGTAAAAAACCGAGGGTTCTAGTATCTGGGTCCGTAAAAAAAAAAAAACCATTAGCCGTGTGACAAAAAGAGAAAAAGAACATTAGCAGAGGAAGTTTCTCAATGTATTATTTTTGTTCGGCATTCGACTATCGCGCTCTATCTCTCTCACACTCTCTGAAAAGTGTGCGAGTGTCGTCATCCTTTGCACTCGCGTACTGCCACGTCTGCTGCGGTACGGCACTCGGTTACGCTTCTGACGGGTGATTTAGGTCTATGTGGTGCACGTCTCAACTTTGGCCAAAACTTCGATCTAAGGACATCCGGTTTCCTGTTTTTTTTTTTTGCCTTTTTTTATTCTTGTTAAAATATGATAGACACGATACCATTAACGAGCGCGTGGCACTAATAAACGAAGAGATAAACGTTATTATTTTTTGTCCAATAATAATAATAAAGTTATGTTAGTTTCTCTGCTCATCGTATTTAAAACACCGGAACTACTTTAAACTGTAGGTACTTGTGCAAATACGAGAAAAGACTACACGCTATAATAATTCACCGCCGGTGAAACTGTTCAATTAGATACCTACTTAACAGCATAATATATATATGTATATATATATGCACATAAAACGTTTAATGTTTAAATTTAAAATATAAAAGGATTAAAAGGTGGAATATTTTGTAAAATTTAATTTTGCGCTGTGTGTTTTAAGAGCTTCCGTTTAATAACTGGTAAAATTTGTTTATTTGCTTTTAAACGGTATACATGAAATAACTAACAAAAGAAAATGTTTATTTAAAAATGTACCAACCTACGTTTACTTTGATTATTATTTATAAAATCTCAAAGCTGCTATGTCTTGAACAAGTACTGAGGTTTAAATAATCAATTATTAAAATACATTATAATTTTAGCATACAACCTTAATTTGTATGTGTTATTCTTAATTAAAGCCAATAGATACTAGTTAATGAAAAATATTCAATTAGGACTTCAATTTTATGATGCTATTAAACAAATGTTAAAATATTATTTACAACTGAACAAGGTAATATAAATTTCTTTATAGGTAGACATAGAAAATTGAAGACGTTTGTACCACATAAAAGTACACCATCAACTTCTTTTTAAATACATTTTCATTTTTACAAAAGAGTTAATTATGTTCGTTAATTAAATTGATATTTCCGTTTATAGACGACATCAACAAATTTGTGATGATCAAAATTGATATACTCCGGTTCTTTTTATTTCAGTTAATTAAAAGTTAATAATCAACGTTTGAAATGTGGACGGAAGAGATCAAACATAATATTATAGTAAATTTAATAAAATATGAAATAGGCAAAAAGTGCAATAAGTGGCAATAGTCGGTGAAATTAAAACTAACGTAAATTAAGTATAATATACGTAATTAAATAATAATAATAATTATTATTATTTTAATTGAGTATGTATTTACTAGCAATAAAAATAATACTTCTAGTTTTTATATTTAGTAAGAAAACAACTTATTAGTTATTACACCATATATAATTTAAATTCAAAATATGATAAACGCAAGGAATGTAAAACAACATAATGTTGAATTTTAAGGAGATAAATTATAAAATTATAACTACTTTATTAAAATTGAATGCAATTAGTTAAAATCCAGTAGTGTCTTACATATAGAATTTACCCCAAAAATTATCTTATAATGTTTTCATAGACAAATCGAATAATTAAATTTGTAATGCACTTAAATTGGTCACTGTTAATTAAACTAAGTTAAACAATTTATAATAATGACCTTACATTTTGATAAAAAAATATTTTAAAACGGATTCACATTTGAAGTTAATTGTATGAAGGTACTATATAATTTACTTTTAACTACTACAATGCTGTTTGATGGTATGATACATTTTGTTTTCTATAAATGTAGTGTGAGTGAACAGAATACTATAACCTAAACGCTGATAACCGTTTGGTTATATAAATAAATAATTAAATACCGTGTGAGTTATTAAATGTTAAGGGGTTTAAACATTATTACGATAATGTATTATTGTTATTATTTTTTTTAAACAAATTAAAACAATGTTAGATTGCATTATGACTTATGAGTATAGATATATTATACATGATATGATAATAAAAATATCTAAGTTAGGTTGAGATAACAATTTATTTGGCCTATAACTAAATTACACCTATTATAAATTCATCATAACGAATTTCAAATGTTACACAGCTAACTATTATAGTAAGTATTTGAATAAATGTAATTTTTAACATGCTCTAATTTCAAGTAAAATAAATACATTTGAAATACCTATGTCGAATTCACGAAATATTATATTTAAAATCGTTTTTCTACGAATCATGTTAAGTGAAGAAATATTACGTATACAACTTTAATGTGGGAGGAGGGGGTTAATTTCGATATTATTTGAATAATATAGTCCGTGGCTTGTCGAGAAAATGCAGAGAATACTCTTAATAAGCATGTGTAATAATATTGACAGTGAGTGTGGGTTTCATCAAAGTAATATAATTTGCTATAATTTTATTACGTTGGTTATCCGAAAAACGAACGGAGAAAATCAAATAACAATAATGATGATAATAATAATAAACAAGGAGACGACGGGGTTCGGTGCTCGTGCTGCAGTATTTTCCTTTTTCTTTTATAATATATTGTAAACGAAATTCCGAGGAATTTTCCTCTGGTACCGATGGCGTGTAAGTTGTTCGGGCCGGGGTTTACACATATTATGTACGCCATTATTCCCGAGCTGTATCGACAAGGACGACCGCATAAAAACCGAACGGCGTGTTTAATACGACATAATACTGTGCAGGAATTATAAATAGAGCACGGTACTTATATTATCGAACCTTAAATATTCCGATACGAGTATATGGTATTGTATTATTATTATTATTATTACTGCTGCGACCGATCGTGTTCCGGTGAAATAATTGGTATTGGAAAATATAAATATGCGAACATATTATTATTATTATTGTTGTAAAGCTCCTCGATTATTATTATACCGTTTTATATAATATTATTATTATGGATGTATAGAACCGGCTGCACGTAGTCTAAGCTCCAGAAACTGTGAAATCGTCTGTGCTTATATAATATTATATATTATATTATTACGTACTGTATATACCTATTTCGATCTTATTACTGTTTTCAAACTCCAAAGGTCTTTTGAAATTAATAATCGGTTCGAGCATTCTGGGAAATGAGCTTATAAAACGCTTATATATTTATGCACTTCAAATGAAGTTTTTTTTTACCGATATATTGCTAAAGTAAAAATAAATATACTACAGAGAGGTTTTCTTTTCACGGAAAATTAATAATTCAAGCGATACGATAATTAGGTAGCTATAGAGAACAGCCAATCCATGGCAAGTAGAAAAAAACTAAATAAAACGCGATACATAAAATTCGAGTTAAGAAGACTAATCAATATTATATTCAAATTACAAAGACATCGAGCTACCATAACTCACCAGGTTATAAATTTTGCACAATAACATTATGCTTGGTGTGAATGTATTATATATCATACTCTTGGCTGACTTCTGGAAAAGGTTTATCTTATATGGGAGGTAGGCAGGCCTCCTCTTGGGCCTAGCCTAGAATTTCTTTTTAAAATAAAGCTAATTACGCTTTGACCATTATTCGTATACAATAATACTAAAATGCTGGTGTCAGATCGACTTTGAAGAATTAAATTAAATTACTGTTTATAGCTATTTTCTGATGCTTTTTCGGTTTTATTATAATATGCTGTGTGAGAAGTATAAAACTATAAAACTAATAACTATTGATATTGTTTTCAGCTATATGTGAACCAAAACACGGGTAAGTTATTAACGAAAATAAAAAGCAAGTAGAATATTCTGGTTTATTTATACAGAAAATAAAAACGATTAATGAGTAGACTCAATCTGAAAAACATATTTTACAATATTCCAAATTGTAGATGTTGGATATAAAATAAATCTAGTCAAGTTTTTTTAATATGAATTCGTTCGGAAAATAATTTTTTGTTGTTGTTAAGAAAATATTCTAATATCCATGAGAGGTGAATTTCCAATGTCCCGCCAGACTGTTGTTAGGGAAATGTCCAAATACTAGTTCATTATTATTATTAAATTATACTTCGTCTATGGCCTCAACAACCGTTGTCTCGTTAAAAACTGTCACTGTCACATGTGAGCTCATTTAAACAGAGGGGTCATTCTTTATAATAATATAATACACACAACGTCTGACATTGTACTTTATTTTACATTTTTTTTTCTAGACTAAATTATGATATTCGAGCAAAAACTTTACTCTTTTAATCAAAGTTAAAAATAGTTGAATTTTTAAAAAAAAAAACACATAATGCCTGTTAACTATTATTATTTTACATGCTAAATTACCAACATTTCAACAATTATTTATTTATTTAATTTAAATTTACGTAAACAATACCTATTAGTTTTTGTTTTTAATTAAATTTTTTTTAGGGTTGTTTTTTTATGTGCAGACCATCATACAAGATATTTCGTGCTGTCGTTACATTACCATACAGTTGTCAGTTACAAAAAAAGAAGCGATTTCAATTAAATTTCTGATTACCCTATCATGTAAAGAAAACTTACACGAATAAAGCGTTTTAGAACGTCTAGAAAAATATATATTAATTTCGTTATATATCTGTAAGATCTTAAAAACGTTGAACTTAGTTTGACTGAGTGGTACGAGTGACATGTTAGTGTCTTATAGATATGTAAATTCGTTAATTGAAAATCAATCTCTAGTGGTGTAAAAGCGCTACGACTTGTGCACATGACGTCATAATATTTGATAAAAGAATGTATTGGAATGCAAATTACAAAAATATATAGAGTTTACATAATTATTTTGAGAGGCAATCATAAATGGTGCAAAAATCATTAAAGGGTTTGAATAACAATGAAATACGGAACAATGAGCACAATCCAATGTCCAATTATAGGCTGAAACACGACGATATTTGAATCGATAAGATCACGGGCGCAGCCGAATTATTTCCCAAATAAAAAATACCACGTGTACACATCATTACGGCGTGTCAGTACCTACTGTAAACATGCATTCGCCTTCTCACCAATTAATCCACATGGATTCAGGTCCGAGTTCCGTAAGAGTTGACGTTTTCTCGCCCACAATATTATGTTAAAGTGCATTTATCGACTGTCCACCACATTCTATATGTAGTAAATAATTATTGGTATATAATAATATATTATTACCTACATACGTTTACGATAGGAGCCTCTTTTCGCTGTCTTGACGTTTTGGCGTTTTCAACCCTCGAACACCTCAATATCTCAACATATTATTCATACTATGACGTTTGCAGATATATAGGTAATATATGTAAAAAGCTAGCCAAGCTGTATTGTAGCGCCCCTAATTTTCAATATAAATTCGGCACGCCAAGACGATTATTTGTCACCCGCACTAGAAACGACTGCGTATTTATTTGATACAGTGAACACAAGACATAGTTCTGTATTGAAGACAGTTGATTACAGTTCAGATAGGTACCTACTAAATATTTTATACTCCCATTTCCAACGAATATTTATTTTTACGTTTCTATAATGTTTGCATAACGATTTATTTGAATTTATTCGTTTTCAATTACATAATATATGGGCTGGTTTTGTGCAGTCTTTAGTGTTCCATACACACTCAAAACTCAGAAGTCTTCTCTTACAGGTAAAATGTACAATCATGTTTCTCTCTCTTTGTAAAGCTTCAAACTGTGTCAATATAAGGTATTGTTGTGTTATTTTTTTTTTATTTCCGTAACAACAAATTTTATTAAAGTGCACCAATATAATATTATTGATTTTATCAAGTTTCCAACATTTAAAATTATAATATATTTTTATTGGTAATGTGTTAACTATGTTTTATTTTGAAAGTGTGATTTTTCTTGAATTTTTTACATGAGTGGTAATTCTGAAGAGCTGTGAAGAATTACATCCAATTTGCTGTATATTTTCAAATGAAGTTTATAAACATTTACGAATTTCATTTACTTTCAAAAAACATCATTGGAAAGTTTTTCGTTCTATTCAATACGTACATTATTCGGGGGGTAAAAAAAAAAATTTTCATTAATACACGTTCCACGGGCTATTAAAATATATTTTATATGCACAAGGCAGTTTTTACAGCGTATCCAATCGATATATCCACACATGGTTTACATAATGTAAAGCTTACATAATGTTATTATGATCAACAATAAAAAATAAATTTAATTTATAATCATTATTTAATATTCATTGTGAGTTAAACCTTTTAACCAATTTTATCTATATAGGCAGGGAAGTTTTTTAATGAAAAGAAATCGAATAACTTCGTTTAAACTATCTGTGTTATCTGTGAATATTATTTAGTGACGTCAATCAATGTGTGTGTAAAATTTAATATCATACTCAGAAATGAAGTACGAAGTATATAATTTATTTAGTAAACGTTGATAGAAAACAGCACGATCTGACCTTTATTATTATTCACATTGTAAATAACAAAAACAAAATGCATACAGTAAGCAAACAATAATAATACTATATCATTTTTTATTTTAAGACGGCGCATTGTATATGCAATTTTCATGCAACGTGTGTTAGAATACTGAAGGCTTTCTAATTTCTATTCAATTCAAAATGCATTTATGCTATAGCTTTTACTACACCGTAGTTAATAATGACGAATAATTTTATTAGCAAACACACTTAATCAAGTTTATCTAATTAAATCATACTGGTACGCGCTAATGAAAATGTCGACATAGACAAAAAACACATTTTTTACGCCGAAAAACACTGATGAATCGTACTTTAATTACTGTTGAAACATTTATACATCTCTTTTAATATTTTCGCTACTTTTTCTTTTGAAATTTTAAATCCACCTAATCCTCAACGAATATAATATATTGCTTGGCATATTTATAATACTAATGATACTCAACTGTCGATAGTATTTTTACACAATCGCTGAATTACGGTAATGAAAAATTGTGGTTTTATTTTTCACATATCGAAATACCTACGACAATAATAATGGTAATAATAATATAGTATACAGTGCCACAACTAGGAGTTTATCGTCGGGGATGCAAGCATATTTTATACGATCCGGTAAAAACATTATTTTTTACTTTGACAGGTATCAAAAACACGGACGAACAGGTACAAAATATAAAAATGATTATAGATTAAAATATCATAGTAATATAATTTTTCATTTAAAATCAAACCAATTGGGACTGAAGAGTGCAGATGGACTTGACTGCCCTAACTCAGCACCAATATATAATGTATGATTATATTATTACATTGTCGGGATATCGTAATCAGTATATTATTAATATTATATCCATAGATAATATATAAGTGGATGCACCTTATCATCAATAATGTAACCGAATAGAGGTCATGTTACCATAAGGTAGAAGCGGTTATTTAAGTAGCATGCATATCAGTAATAAATTCCAATTGCAAAACTATCAAATGAAAATAGGATCTAAATATATGTTGGCCAAATTAATACCGTTAAAAACCAGTGAATTAAATTGATTTAAAATTATTGTCCCACTATATTCTGTTATAAAAACGAATCTTTTTGTTTTGTTTCAATTTACCAATCAATGTCTATTCTATGAAAACAATATAATAAACTCATAATAAGCAATATACAGTAACCACTGCTAACCAATGTGGTATCTACTGTTCATTCAACACTCGACGTGCGTTCCCTGCATAGATAACAAAAACAAGGATAGGACTAAACATCTTATATCGACGGTGATCAATGATCGAGGCCAAATAAGTGTATATTATCTACATCGAATATCAATATATAATATATTATCATATTATTATTATTATTACTATTTACAAACATGTAAACAAACGGCCTCAATTTGTCATCAGTTTATTACTGCTGAAATATAGTAGTGGCCTCAATTGATGATATCCTATCCAAGTTTTTACTGTCAACGGTTCCATATGTATCCATTTCTTTATCATCTATGGTTATATCCATTGCAATGTCTTACCTTTGACGGGAGAGCTCCTCCGCCGCCGCCGGTCGACGACAGCGGTTCGGCGCTGAGCAGCTTTTGCAGCTGACTGGGCGTCGCGTCGTGCGGCTGCTGTTGGTGGTGCGGCGCGGCGGACGAGGACGTCGTCGATGACAAAGATGACGACATCGACGGCGAAGAAGACGACGATGACGACGACGAAGATGACAACGACGACGACGACGCGGACGTCGACACCGAAATGGCCGACATGGACCCAAACGCAGCCGTGGTGGACGCGGACGAGGACGACGAGGACGACGCTGACGACGATGAAGACGAAGACGGCGCACCAGCGGCCGCCGTGGTGGACGAGGCGGCCGCGGACGAGCCGGGCGGCGAAGGCATGGGCGCGGGCGCGTACTGTATACAACCGGAACTCGTGGACGAGGACGGCGACGCGGGTGGCGAGCCCTGGTTGGACGACGGCCGGTGGTGGTGATGGTTCTCGGTGTGCCGGCGCAGCGACCGCGCGTCGCAGTACGACTTTCCGCATCCGCTGGCCTTGCACTCGAACGGCTTTTTGTGCCGGTGCGTCAGCATGTGTCCGTTCCTGTCAGGACACGCACACCGTCACCATCGTATACACATGGGGTGGTTTTTTTTTCAAATTTTAATTTTACATCTGGGCACGACTGGTGCATCTAAGTGTATGCGGGCGCTCGGCGACTAGGCCTCGGCGCAACTAGTTTTTTGGGTTGGGGGTTGGGGGGTGATTTAGGGTACGGGGTGGCTAAGCCAACTAGAGTATTTTCACAGCATCCCGCCGAATATAGTATTCCGTTGGACAACAATATTAAAAAAAAACCAATATATTAAGGTATAGCCATAAATTATTGTGTTTTCTTCGATTCGGAAAAAGCTTGGCCCTAAGAACGATGAGGAAGTATGATACGAGACTGTTTCTCGAATTGAACATACGAACCGAAAGAGATGTTGTCAATTTATTAAAAAAATCTAAAAAGTTTATATGAAACATATTATTATACCTACATAGTTAATAACATATAAGGAAATATGTATTGAAATACAATTTTAGTTCATTGATTAATGTACACGCTTCGTGTTTAAATATAATTAGTGTACATTTACAAATCACTTACAAAATATATACAAACCCATAGTTGAGGGTGTAGGGGAAATTATTACACAGATTAATAAAGAAAAATATAAAAGGTTATGCCCACCCAAGACCCCATAAAAAAACTGTCCTAGTTGTGCCCGTGACTAGTGGTTTCGCTAACCGTCGGGGGAAGTTGGTGTCGTATTCAGGTGCTCTTATCGGTTTCACTATTTATAGGAGTGAGCAACACGCCGAATACCCAAATGTATTTATAGGTAATACCAGCGGAAAAAAAGGCATCTGATTCGATATATGATATTTAAAAAAAAACCACCCCGCTTAGATCATAATATTGCATTATAGTAGTAAATAAAATATCTAAAATTAGTCGTCTGGAAAACGTCTCAAACCTATAATCGCCCTACGACCGAAACGCGGCACCATCAGTCGAGGACCTCCGTCGTAAGAACGTTTGGACGTTTCTACAACTGTTTTTGTTGATTCGCTTGGTCTGTAGAGTATTTCCGCGACGGCTTACTGGCCCCCTAGACCCACTGACCTTGACCCGATTACCGTTTCACACGATATAATATAGCTAATGGGTATATAAATCGGAAACGTGTAAATGGCGTATGCCAGCCGAATAATAAAGATAAATGGCACCGAAAATCTTATGCTTTTCTATATAGTTAGTGTTTTCTCATCCACCTTCAGGCTACGTCGAGGACGATAAAAAAAAAAAATAATAATAATAAATGCTTTGAAAAATATATTTTTTGTTCCTGTGGGACCACCGCGAGGACATTATCAACGGGAACGTTGTGAAGTAAACTAATTAAAACGGATTTGACGGCCTTACGGAAATACACGGTAAGATAACGCGGTAATAAACGCGCCGAAAAGCAGAAGACCCTTTTTGTGGTGGACGTTTTATAACAACACTTTTAGCGTTTGCCGGGACGATAAAAGTATATATTATTAAAATGGGTATGTATGTGTGTGTGTACGTGTAAAGATATATAAGCTGGTTGTGCGGCGGCGTAAACCTATGTCAAAAAATTATCATCGCCTCGTTATGTGTTGCAGACCTGCTACACAGTCTACGAATAATCAGGGGCATTACTATAATAATAATTATTACATTTTTTAAATTTTTCTTCTTTTTTTTATTATTATTATTATAGTCCACGGTGTAGTAGAAAAATGTTCGTTCATTCAAAAACATTTATTTGCACCACGCCCGCACCCACGTCACCTCACCCACAACGCAACGAAGTAATTGTTTTATTTCCTTCTCATTGTACACGTTTCCCCTGGCCTTATATATATGTATATATATTATATACATGTACATATACATATATATGTATGTATGTATACATACTACGCGCCAAGCACTAGAATTTTATTTTTTTTTCCACCGTGATAATATAATGTCGGAAATGAAACAGTGGGATTTGGCGTATTATTACAGAATCGCCGAAACACGAGCACGGTCGGAAATGCTAACGACTATTGTTCAAAGAACAATCCGGATAAAGTTCTCTCGTCGTTTTCTGTACTGGAACACTACACGGGTGGAGCGGCGGTGCCGGGTGCCTGGTATACGCGGTATAGTGGCAGGCCGCGGGACGAGTGAGTGGTGGTTCGAGGGACGTGGGAGGGGCGTGGCGTTAATAGATTTATAGCTGTATTACAGCGCCGAAATTATTGCTCCGGTTTCCCTCCGGTTGATATACGACCTAACCCAGTGTGTGTGGGTGTGTGGGAATCCGCCCTCTCGTATACCTGCAGGTTGAGTGTTTTCTTCCTTTATTTTTTTTTCTACTCCACCCGTCCCTCCCCGCCGTCCACCGCGGACCCATTCCACTGCGCGTTATCGGTAAGAGAAACAACATACCGAAAACTAAATCATTGACAATCGATTGGGTCACGGCGATATAAATCGGTACCGGGGTCGGAGACCATCGGAAAGGCTTGCGAGTCTATCCCCGTCGGCCGATCATCTTGGCTATTGAGAAACCAATTTTAGCAACCATTTATCTCGGACGGCAGGTAAGAAGGACATCCTCCGGGGATTCCTGGTTCTGACGAAGGGGTTCGTTTAAAATATTATCGAGTTAGAGGGGACGAAATTGTTATTTCCGTCGCCGCTCCACCGACGGCGATGGCCAATTTCGTGATACATATTTTGTGAGTCGGCTTGGAATACGTGAAATATAAGCGTTCCCTGGTGACGATATTATTTTTCCTCTCAAAATGATTCGGGGACGTAAGTATTTCAAATGAATTTCTATTTTCAGTGTTTCAGAACCGTATGGAATCAATGTCAATCAAAATTCAATCAACAATATCAACCGGTATTCTATAATCCTATAATTCGTACTTTGAAATATAATATACTATATTATAGAAAATAGCATATGGTTACACGTTTAACATCAAACATAATAGCAGCAGTAAAATATAAACGTGACTAATATTCATATTTCAAATGAAAATTTATTATATTCTACATATAAAATTAGTTTTTTTTTATTTTTTTATGAGAGCGAAATTCCATTGTACGTAAAATAGTTATAACAGTATTGATATTGTTGGCCCTAATAAAAAATTATTTATTTCTATTGGACATCAAGTACCTATTTAGAAATTAATTATTTCGCTAAAAATCTTAGTTAGTTATCTGGCTTACAAAATGATTTTTATTGTTCTTGAAAAATGTATATTCGACATTTAAAATTTTTGCACTTATAAAAATTTAATTAATTTATTTGTCCGATGATATTTTAATATTGTCATATACTGCATGGTGCATAAAGATGATCCTTTTGTTATTTATTTACACAGAACTCTCAAAATTACATTTTGAAAAATACATAAATAATATTCTAAACTTTAATTACATAAAACTTGAATAACTATAATATTATAATTGCGCTATGTTTAAGGACGGTTCATCATAAATACACATTTCCAAAGTTTACGAAAGATTTAATAAATGCTAACATAATATATTAAATGTTCGAGTTTAGAGCAGTGTATTCTAAACTAAATATTATGAATACCTATATGAACAGATCTTAAACTATTTATAAAATATGTGCATTTAATTAAAATAGTTAAATAAATAATATGCTCGACTTTTGATATTAGAACACCAGTGATGATCCTTTTAACGAGTAGTTTGAAATCATTTCGTTGTAAACTGCGTTAAAACATAAAACATCGGCATCAAGAATATTAAGTTCTAACTATGTGCAATTTATTCATACCAAATTGGTATGTAGGACCACAACAATTATCTTTCGAAAACAATGATTTATAATTAAAGCAGAGTACGACCCGACCATAGGACATTTTAGTTTAATTATAATGCTCATTTAGTAAGTAGGCGCAGTCTATTTTTAATGAGAAATAGTCTTATAGTTCTCTCGGGTTTTATTACGCTGTTGGTTGGTTACTTAAAAATTATTTTGACATTATTCAATTTTAAGACGAGCTTGACGTTGGAACCATATTTCCGAAAGGAGAGAAAAAAAAAAACTTTTGCGTCGTTTTAGTTGAATTTAAATGAACTCGGTTCGTCCACGTCTGACCTACATTGCGAACGCATAACTCCACGCGGATGGGCGGGCGGAGAGCAAATGCCAAAGGATCTTATTTCGGAATAAGAGAAACACTGTCGAATTGGCGTTTTCCATATTTGGCATTTGGATGTTTAAAGGTTACGTACTGCGTATTCGTTCCATCAAACGGACAGCCCCGAGGAGCGTGATGAAAATGCTGCGTATATAATATGTATACACCCGAGTGACTCGCCGTGTGTGGGTTGGGTGTGGTAGTCTTTGTCCGTTTTTAATTTTTTCCTCTTCGGGAAACACCTCACGTACAATAACCGAAAACGAGACTGTTTATGTGTGTGTATGTGCAGCTGTGTACGTTATATGCATATTATCGCGGGTATGACGTTATTTTCCCGAATCGCCGATCCATCCACCCGAGGGGGTTGTCAGCCATTCGATTATTCACGCGCGTAGGTATATAACACATATAATAGCCTTTAGGCGATGGTAGGTAATGCGTTGACCCGTTTTCCCAGACGACGACGACGACGCCGACGACAGTGCCATATATGTGACTGGAATACATTTTCTGACGTGAATTTATTTCGAAATAAATACTTTTAGAAAACTGTTTTTATTATTATTATTATTATTGGCACCGAAGTTAAACCTATGCGCGGTAATTCATACATGAGGATATTCTGAACAGCTTGCACCATGGTAAGGTCACGGTATGTGTGGGTGTGTGTGTGTATTTGTTGGTGGGAGGAGAGGGGTCGGGAAAAAAATACCGTTTACGTAATAATATATCATGCACTCGCACAGGTACTTAGGCAATAATGTCGATGCGGTTATACTTATATCCCGGGCGGGGTTGCGTTTTCAATTTCCCGACGTAATGAAAACCTATACTTGTCGATGTACGTAAGTCGGGCGCTCCGACTAAGGGGATATAGGGTACAACTTCTGCAGCCACCCGCCGCACGAGCGCGAGCGGGACCGGTATCGGTTGCACTGGCCGGGGGTGGCAATGGGGTGGTGGTGTTGGACGTTGTTGGTCGGTGAGTTGGTGGTGGAGGTGGAAGTGGTGGTGGTGGTGGTGGGGTGGCTGTTGGAGGAGTGGTGGTAGCGGTGGTCATGGCCGCAGTGTGAGGTAGCGGAAAGTGGAGAAAAGGTCACAATAAATATGAAAAAAAGGTCCTATGTGAACATAAATTATTGTTAGGCTACGACCGTTCTCGGAGGTTTAAAAAAATAAATAATAAATAAATAAATAAAAATATATCTATGTAAATACGGTATAATTTGAAAATATCAACCGAGACGGATGAAATTATGATCGAGTGTGTATGTGTGCGGTGGTACGAAAAAAAAAAATATAATATAAACATAAAAAATAAAATACGCCAAAAAGTTAATATTTGTCTGGTGCACTTAGAATAACAGGTCGGTTCGATGGCTCGAACGCTGCGCACATGATAATTTATGACGTATTTTACAATCATAATATTATAATATATTTTAATATACGCATACAATTATCATAATATAGATGGTTGATATTGTTCTACACGATTTTATTATAATCGTACATATAGTACAGGCGGGAACACTTACAAGTGGTCTTGTCTTTTGAAAGCTTTGCTGCAGACGTTGCACACGTACTTCCGTTCGTCGCTGTGTGTCAACTTGTGTTTGGCCAGTGCAGACGCGTTCCCAAACACTTTCCCGCAGGTCTGAAACACACGAATTTTTAACGATTCCGTTAATACTTAATGCAATAATATATAGTGGTCATCGCGAAAACAGTATCATAGTCGTCCTCAGGGATCATTAATTTTCACCCCTATGACTATTGTAGTAAAACACTATAATATTGTTACAATATCGTATTGTGTGGTGACCAAGTGTGACGATAATAATTCGAGCACGGCGAGGAAGATGCCATCGCGCGTTTTGTATTATGTGCCTAGGCAGGAGTGGGGGTGGTACAATGATGGGATCGAGAAAGTGTGGTGGGGGGTTGAATGTGGTATTGACAGTTTTATCGTCACAGGGAAGAAAAAAAAATACGTATTTATTTTGCACGAGCTGTGTATTTCATATTGATGCTAAAAGCTATAAGTTTTACGTGCATGACACATGTTACGTTCGATATTATAATCTGTCACACACTGTGTGTGGTCAACATGCACTTTAGAAATGTATGATTACTTGTTCGACTTGACTCTAAAGCATCTAGCTGTCGTCTGAAGTTAGCGCAATTATTTCTGAATACCTCCGATACGACGCGTTTAAAAACGTCAGTTCCAAAGTAAATAGCAATTTATCCGGAGACATCGCCGAATCGATTTATAGAAAATAATTGGTCAACTGTTAACTGATAAATTAAAACCGTGTCACTGTATTAATATAATTGTTGTTGCTGATACTCTTACGCACACAACTTTAGATTATGATATGTTTCAAAACATTATGTCCTTAATTCAATGACAGATGACCTGTGTGATGCTTATTATAACATTATTTACTTATTGCATAGCAGTATTCAAGGTTTTAGGTACCTAATATGTATAATGGCGTTTGTTGGTAACGTTTTTGATACGAATATATAATTTCATGTTATACTTGTTTGTATAGTTTTGTAAACGTTTGACAAATACTGTATGGATCTCGTGTACTTGTGATAAACAAACATGTAATACATGTTATTGACATATTATAAATACTACTAAAATACAACGTGTATGCTAGCATACAATGTAATTTAACTTCAAAACCTCATTAACATTATTCCGATGTAAAACAAACGTTTAAATATATTTTCACAGTAAAATATAATATTACGACAATAACTTATTCATTCGAGCTTATTACACGACGATACTGTACAAATTATACAGTGCGCATTATTTTTCATTTTTTATAGTAGAGTTAATTTTAACTATCGATACTGTTAATTAAAATTCCACCCTCATCTATTTCACAGTATTTGAAATAATAATAATCATAATAATAATAAAAAAATATTGGTTGGTAGATCCGATAATTCGTATTTGTCTTTCGCCCACTCCGAACGTTATCCTAACGAGATTAATTAATTATAAATTCGTGTTGCTGCAGCGTTTACGATTGAACAGAACAAAAACTTGCGATTGCTAGCCTCCACCAATTTATTATTATAAAACGCTCGTTAATCAACGATCTTAATGTCTTCTTGAAGAATTTTAACGAGCACTCGTTAAAAAAGAACAAAAAATAGAAGACGAACAAAAAAGAAAGTGAACTACTGTCTTTTAGGTGGTCGGATAATAGGGGTGAGGGGAAATGAGATTTTACTTATTATTTGCAATTTGTGTACATAAATCGTAACGAACTGAGAAAAAAACCTATTAAAATTATTTGAGACTGCTAACTTCTGCACGCGGAATGAATTGAATGTACATTTGGAAATTAACCGTTTAAAATCGTAAGGATTATTGTCCTAAAACTTCTAGTCGCGTTGGAATAAATTGCGCTACCTTAGCCCGCTGATTTATAACTCTTCCTCAATTTATAGGACTTTACAAACGTCCATTAAAGGTGTTCTGTAGAAATGTTTCTACTCTCATTGCACTTAGACCCAAATGTTGGGTTACTTTTCATCATCTCCTTTGCCTTATCCCATTTAGTTGCTGTCGGCTACCCGTTCTTCTCTTTAATCTTTCTTTTTAAAAACACCATAATGTTCTCACTTGGTATCGCGTTTAATATATAATGTATATATCACACTTAGTTTATATCACACGTATATAAACGTTGGATTGGTTGGATTCCATTATTAAACGTTATTAGTATTTTGCCAACCCCCGTAGCTTATTATTGTTTAAAAAATCGTATTTCATTTTTTTTTTTGTATACATTAATTTTATAAATGTTCAAAGGTTTGTATTTCAATTTTGTTGGCATATTTATTCTGAAAAAATGTTTGAATATTTTCGTCTTCTAGGACATTCACTATAATAGCAAACATTTTTAACAATCACGGTATACTATATGGTACTATGGTAGTAGCAATAGACAAACTGTTATGAATATTAAACGACACAGTTAATAAATTGGATAGGTTCAAACTAAAATCAAACCGTTTATTTTGATATATTATAGTCAATAGTTATAATACGTAGGAAATACGCAAACACGTGTATTTTTTGTTTTGAAATAAATTCGAATAAATAACAAAGTTTTAGTATTTGATATTTTAAAGTTCATATCTAGCAAGGAAGGAATGCGGGGGCTGAGGCTGCAGCACCTCTTTAAAAACAAAGCTCTATTTGTCGTATCTGTAATCATGAACGACGAATGTTATCCGTGGGAAACGAGGAAATTTAACATTTCTTTTAGCTCATTAGTATAAGGGAAATACGATTTACATGTAGAGTACTTCACATAACGTCGTTGGTTCCTTATAGAATCCTCTTAAAGTGAACGCAGTTTCTCTTCGGGAAAAAAAAACCGATGAGAACGTATTATAATATTCTACTCAGGTGCTTCGGAAGGTGAACAGCGAGTATATAGTATAGTAAGAAGGCAGGCATTGCACACTAAGGTTTATTATTATTATGATTATGATTATAATGTTAGGTTGGGTTGCGGTAGCTCTTTTTGAAGTGGCTTATTATTATTATTATTATTATTATTATTACGATTATTATTATTATTATTTTTTAACTTCGGAGGACGAAGCGATGTGGTGGCTTCATTTTGATTCCGAGGGGTTGTAAACAGCAGCCGGCGGTCGGTCCACAGTCAAATTTAATGAAACGCATAACTTTTAAAACTTTACCCGCCAGCGATATTAAAACATAGTGTGCGTATATGAGAGTGCGGTATACCCCGTTATTTATTTATATCAGCCCACTCTCTTTGATGTTATAAAATGCAAATGTTCCCGATGTCTTCGTTAACCTCTCCCGCTCGTCATCAGACCTTTGGCTCTTCGCAGAGAATAATGTTTGTACTTGCTATATATCTTACGAATCATTGTTAAACGTTTATCGTCGATGTCATAGGTATTATAGATTTTTATTATTATTATTATTATTATATGCATGCCATGCATGACCGTTTTTATGATAATTTTTCGAAAACTCCGGGAAGAGTACCGCGAAAGTTGACCTATACCTTTGAAAAATGAATACTTGAATAATATAGAGCTGTATTATACTTGACTATATTAATTATATGATGATAAATTGAGTGTATTTTATGAAACTATCAATAAAACGATCACTATTTACTGTTTTAGGTATACTAAAGTCTGATTACGCATACAAAACGTGAATAATTTAAATTAAAAGACAATAATATTTCAACGATGATTTAGTTACTTTAAACGAATGAATTCACTATACATATAGGTTCAACGTGCAGAATATGTCTATATAGTTTTCAACGGTGGGGAAGAAATGAGAGTAATTCATTTTAAGCACGAGTCGTTCGAATGACAATAATAACTTATAAATGCAAATAAATAATAATAACAACATCGATGCAAATCGATATTAAATTAAAGGGAATAAAATGGCCATAATAATATATTCGGTGCTGCACAAGGGCTGGCGGAGTATCGAATTCAGTGAAAATGCTACGAAGACGAGGGGAAAATCATCGAGAGAAGAGATATTTATGGAGACGAGACGAATGTACATTTTATGTAAATAAATGCAAGTAGGTACCTACGGTTTTATTTATTATTATTATTATTCCGTTATCGCGTTCGTCCGTGTAAAAAGCCAATACTGAAAAATAACTATTATCGATCTTCATGTTAAATTATCGTTCGATACTACAGATCGCAGTAGTCCGAGTCGATGCGTTTAGTAATAATATTAGAATATAATATTATCATAATGTCCCGTGATGTCTGTTTTATACCAGTAATTGGATTACATCGAATTTAAGTGTTGCACTAAATCGTCTAGTCTTTTATCCGTGTTCTGTGGTCCTTCGCATATCTCGTACAGCGAACACAGCTCTCTACGCTCGTCGTGTCGGCACTGAATCATTGTGTGCTGAGTTTCCGCCGAGTCTGATCGTAATAATACCATGTCTATTACAATGGCACGATCTTATATATATATAATATGGAAACGATTTGTGGCACATTATTAAACAACAATAAAATTGCGCGTCCGGACTCCGAACGTTGTAAAAATTTCCCAGCACGTCTCTCGTCCGGGAAAATCGTACGCAACTAATGTTAAACCAACACGATTTACGTGGGTGAGCATAATACACACTACTATTGTGCAACGAGAATTCATATTATTATTATTATTCTACGGTACCACCGTCGCCGTAAAGGGTCCAAAATGATACTGCATGTGTATAATATATATACATAGGTACTTGTAGCAATAGTATACATCATATTTGTGTTGTAAGTGCTTAAACAAATAATAAACTATTTATCGCCGACAATAGAAATTTGTATTACCTTAATTTATTTTGCATACACGTTGATTAACTCAAAACGGTCTACTCCGCGTTCTGGTCGAGTGTGCACTGCATAATATATATGATATTATATGCACGCCGCCGTGTACGAGAAGAATTAATAATTTTGTTCTTTTCTCCTGCTCGTCGACCAATTTGACTTAACCACGACCGTCGTATAATATTTTTTATTGTATATACGACCTATAAAGAACGGGTATATATTGTGTGTGTGTGTGTGTGTGAGAGTGTTTTTTTTTTATTGTATAAGCGGAAAACGCGATTTATAATTATTTTATCTCGTTCTCTGCAGCACTCGGGTTTTATAATATTATGCGCGTGTATAAGCGATTATAATGGTTTTTTTTTCGATCTCTCGTAGACCACGCTACCGCCGAAACATCGACGAAGAATAAATATTTTATGCAAATTTAAAAGGGTTACAGATAATATATATAGAGAGAAATCAACAGTTGATTGACCGTCTATATATGGGTGGAAGCGGTGGTAAAATAATGTCATCGAACGCGAATGATATAATAATATTACTATACAAACTATTATTATTATGTCGGCCGTAGTCGTCAGTACTATTATTCTCGGTTTGCCGACGGTGTGGTCCAATATATGAATAACACGTGTCCATTACGAGACAGGTGTCGTTTCGGCGTCATGTTTAACCAATGGCCAGACCTTATTATTTTCAGCCGTATAATATTATTATTATAACATATAATTTTTATTATTATTATTATTATTATTATAAATAGGTCGTCGGATAAATCGTTTTCGCACCGACGACGTCGAATTGGAAATGGCGCTTTAATAATACCGTTTCGAATTGAAATCTCTGCAACGCATATGTGCGTAAAATAAGAACGAATTCATATCATATAGGTAATACATAATATTATATAAATAAGTACAAAACAATATATTATCCCGGTGAAACTTCTCGGGGCGTTAAACGTTTTTCATTCTTGGCGATTGACTATACTGTACGCCTTACACTTCTCCCACCCGCTTTCGTCTGCCTGGAACATTCAATTCCGACTAGAGTCTGTGTATAAGGGCACATTTTATTTTATTTTTTTATGATTGATAGTTTTCGGTGGCTTCTCTCAATCTCACGTGCCAAATATTTCAAACACGTCATGAATATATCATTACTTCAAACTCTCTCTATATGTATATGGCTTGCGCAAACACTTTTACGTTTGTCGATTGTTCTCAAAAAAAAAAAAGAAAAAGAAAAAACCCCATAGTTGGGTGTTTGCGAAGCAATATTTTTAATGGGCTTTATACGTATGTAGTTTTCAATTTCTACCGTTCACTCCAAAAGACACGATTATCGAAATTCAACGTCTTTTGTGCGTTTCTTCAAAAACATAATCTTGAGCATACACACACACACACGCGTATCTTGTAATAAACAAGGTCATGTTATAATTTATCATATATTTATATATATATATATATATATTTATACTGTATTATAGGTTCAGATCAAATAGACCAGCTGACTTTAATATCTACATCGGTTCACGCGCTTGTTTATTCAACGTATAGATATATTATCTGTCTTAGAATAATACATAAAAACAAGACGTATGACTACATATTATTTTCTAAGTAGTATTTATTTTACTAATGTTTATTTTAAGTGGTATCTTATTTAATAAGAAAAATACATTTAAACAGATTTACGGGATTCATCTGTTACTACTCGAATTAAGAAGAGGTTAATTTCGTACAGAATATATGTAAATAATAACGATGAACAAATATCATAATATACTCCCTATATATTAAAATATAAAATTGAATAACCTAGGTAATGAAAAAAACTATGCACTAAAGAAGTCGTATAGGTATAAGTTAAAACTTAAAATTGATCAAAAACTAATAAATTAATATTGATTAAGAAGTCTGATCACATAACGAGAAGTCCAATTGTAAACTTGTTTATTTATTTTCTGGATAATAATATTGTAGTCTTTTTTTAATATTGTTTGGTTTACAATAATTGCTGATAAAAAAAAATTGAATCGCATTAATAAAATGCAGTAAAGATGCATAAAGTGTAAAGTTATTTTTTCGTTTATCGTAATATCATTTTTTATTTTCGTGTTTACTTTGAAAAATTAGTTTTCTGACGTAGGATAATATTATTTATTTTACAATCGGAAAAATACATAATTTTTTCGATGAGTAAAAAAAAAATAAATTGAAGAAGAGATTTCAATATTTTAATTTGTTCACCACAAAGAGGATTTTCCGTCGTCAGGGAAACGTTTTAAAACCGTCGTTTTTTATGGTAAAGTATTGACTAGACATCAGCAGTTAGTGTTGGAAGAAAAGAGGGTTAGGTCCCTATTAACGGCCGGCATTGATACCAGAAAAGGAAATTTAATCTTTTTTCTGTTTCAAGTTTAATAATTATAAAACTAATATAATATAAAACTGAAAGGAACATTAGTAAGTAGGTGCCCATAGGAAATTAACGAAAAATCAATGTACAAAAACAACAAAATTCTTTGATTCCAAGCCCGCGAGCTCATCTACTATAATATAATATAATTTTTAGTATAACAAATTCGAGAAAAACAATGAATGGCGTGTTAATTAATAATTATTGAGACACACGGAATATGACGTGTATAGTAGTGTCAACCAGTAAATCGTATACAATTAGTGCATAATATTATAATATTAACTATATATAATGTGCGACGACATACCACAGTGATAATTTCAGGTGGACACACGAAGAAGAACTATTAGACACTGACCCTGAGATTGTATAAAAACAAAACCTAGGGCATGATGGCAAAATATAGGATTACAACAACGGTTATTGGAATAATAGATTATTGCGGTGGCTGCTGAAAGTCACAATAATTACAAATAATGTATTCCGAAAGGCCGAACGAGACGATATTATTATTATTATTATTATCCGTCCCCCGAAAGTCAAGAGGAAATTTATTATAAGTTAGAGATAATTAATTATTGTTCCGTTTGTTTTTACTTTTCGTTAACACTGTGAATCTCCCCTGGGACGAGCGTCTAATGCTCGAATTAATCTTTTTAAACTAAAAACAAATTCCGTAGAACCATTTAGTCGATAATAATATTAATACGCATTCAAAACCGATAAATAACTCATAATCTGAAGTTTTTGTCAGGTAAATGAGACCCAAGAGACACCAGAAATAAATCAGTCGAGTCTATGCCGGACATACAGTTATATAATATCATTATACACACTTTATGTCATTGAATATCCTTTTTTGTTGTTGTTGTTGTTTTTTTTTTTTAATTTACAATCCAAAACATTTTGAATAAATTCTAAACTGAAAAGTTAGTACAATAATAATAATAATAATAATAATAATAATAATAATAATAAAAATCGTAATGACGTGTACAATAGTTTAATTTTGCAAATGGAATCCAAGCATATAAATGATTAACGTATCTCATGTTCTCCGACATAACGTCTTAATATAATAAATAAAATCGTTTTTATTTTTGTTGACATCGGAAAACACTATAGTGTAATTGACTGATCAAACTGGCTCTAGTTTTTTTTTCCACAGTCGTCATGTCAAACGGTACACGCGTTAAACCCACGTCCTTTTAGATTCACGTATTTTCTACACTCTTTAATCCACGAAAACCGACTCAAGAGGAGTCTGATGCAGTGTCCACATTTTCGAAGTGACATTTCAGTTTTTAATCATGTCACGGTTATTGTTGTTGGGTATAGTATTTGTATGGTATTTCGTTACCACCATTATATTATTATGCTCATTGCTCAAGCATACCTATAATATTATGACTGCACGGCGTGATGGATAGGCAATTTAGGTGCACCACTGTCGTGCGTTCGTAATATTAATTCGTCTGATGTAGCGTACACTACTATAATATAGTTATAATAATAATAATTGGATGGTTTTCAGTTTATACATCGAAGAACAATATAAAAATATAATTTTAATCATACAAGGGAGTAACTAAAATCATTTTATCTGATCCATCACCTTTGGATTAGGCTTTAGCAGAGATATGATGTCAGTGAAAAGTTGTGTTCGAATTTGACTATATTATTATTATAATTTATAACCACTAAAAGTCCGTATCACCCGACCTACTGACCTACCCATGTACATTTAGAATGATAAAAAATAGGTTTATACAATATTCCACCATTGGTGTGTCAGAATTATTGTAAAAAACAAGAAGTTATTTTTGATCATGTTTAGTAAGATCAAAACCGACTAAAATAAATGAACAATACAATTCTTTCATTAAATTTAAATACAACTCATGTGTACTAAGCAATAATTTGTTTGAATGTACGTTTTTAAAATAAAAAAATATAAAAACATTCCACCATGATATCTATAGAAGGATTCAGAACTTAAAAACCAGGGACATAAAATATTAAATCTGTTTCGTGTGGGGGCGTTATCGTTTTCATTATTATACGTTTCCATTGCGGCGGGGCGTTGGTAAACAGAAAAGGTCAGTTTTAATATCCGTATTTATAATATCATTATTTACTAACATCTAAGCGACGCGTTTTGCATGGTAGGTTTGACAGATAACCAATCATTAAATGCAAAAAAAATTGTTGATATTTTATACCAGACGAATAAAATTACAGAAAAAAACTCATTTAAACGCATTATTTTTTAACGCATATCCCATCTAACGAGGCGTTATTAAAATTAAAATATTTTTGCATTCGATGTATGTTGCCGTTTCTTTATCGAGGGGGAATGCGAGGAATTTTCCGGAAAATTGACACTGGAGGCGATGATGGCGTGGCGTTCGTAATGCCCCTAGTTTTTACTGTGATCCCGCCACTGCTGCCGTTTCGCGCACAGCTACAAATAATTATTATATGCTATAACTGTGTATACTTTAATGCTTTAGTGACTACCCCGCATATACTATTACTTCTACTTATACCACTACAACTGGTACTACTATTACTATAATACTATCGCTATTGCTACTGCCGGTGCTACTGCTGTTGCTGTTGCTGCCTCTGCCTCTGCCGCTCCCGATCCCCGACACGCATTCCTATTTTAAACGTTGTTCCGCAGTCCGGAAAAAAGCACCGGCTCGTGAAATTGTTCGTCGGCGAAAAAAAAATAGAAAAAAATAATGAAAAAAAGAAAAAAAAATGAATATTAAAAACTCGACGTTAGCGTGAACGCGCTCGCGAGGGCACCAGAGTGAGCGGGGAAGGGGAGGGGATGAAACGGCGAATACCAAGTGTTACCCTGCCGCGATCGCTCGAACAAACCCTCTCCTACCCACCACCCCCACCCCACCCCCACTCACTTTTCACACAGTCACCCCGGGCGTTTGTGCATTATACCGAAAACGGAACGATCCCACACACGCTCCGACGAAATTTTAATGTCGACGATACGTCTTTCTCTCTCTCCACTCTCACCCGCCTCCACCCACCTGCTCGTCAGCATCCGTCACCGGTGTCTATTTCGATATTTCGTTTCTTTTTTTATTCGCTATCGGATATAATATAGGTCACGCAGTGATCGTTGTCGTTACGCTAGTCAACCACTGTGCGTTTTCGTTTTGTCGAAATGACATATATTTTATTATTGTTTCGAAAGCGAGCACGACTCGGTATATTATAATTGGGCACTCGGTCGACAGCGACTAATTCGTTAACGCGGGTTCACTTGGTCCTCACGACGATTTAAATTCACAGGGTACGTATTTTATAACTTAACAATCGGGATGATGTGTAGTATATAATATTAGCCGTTTCCTCGATCGCTGAAAGTTATATTATGTTTTTGCTTTAACTATACGGTACGTCGCTATTTGAATTTGATGTAAGTACAGTCGCGTCGGTTCGCATTTAATTTTTATTCAGCTAGTAGATTTTTTTTATTATTAGCAATAGTCACGGGCCCTACAGACTTGTAGGATTGTTTACGTGTATTTTACGCCGGTGTGTATTTTTATTGCCAATTTACGACAGCTACCGCCGTGGCTTTAAATATAATATACGATTCTTCGTCGGATAATAAATTTCGATTCCCAATGAAATGGGATATATTTTATCTTCTTGACTTGTTTACCCTAAATTGTATACAATGCATTTTATCGCGTAATGACAATAGATATTATAATAATAATATCTGGACAGAGGCCAACCAAGCATTATAGTTTAGGCGTTAAAATGTTTTCAAAGCTACGATATAATATATGACATGATGTATGTTTATGACATTAAATACCCACAAAGGAGTTTTGTTTATAAATAATATTTTACGAAACTTTTTTCGTATATTATAATAATACTATTTTTGAGAAATTACAAGAGACTGCATTGGATGGATTAAGTATTGTTTGATTACCTATATAATATAATATTTTAGTATAAGTTTGAAATATTGTTTTTTAATTTACAAAATTAACATTAGGTACGTTTTGTTAAATATAGTTAAAATTATTAAGAAATATATATATTTATAATTTGATTTGATGAAACCTACCTAAGTCAATGTGTAGAAATTGAGGTTATTGTAAGACGTCAACTTGGTAAAACGAATATGCATACTAGACGAACATTAAACGGTTATGTCCCTCACTCATCAAAATACTATGTATTCAAAATTAAATATTTTTGATTACTCAACTAACTTTATTATGTGTAGCATAACTTTAAAACTAAATATTTAAAAAGTATTAAGAAAATTTTTTTTAAGTGGGGGGTCTTTTAGAAGCACTTAGGTATGTTCAATAAATAGCTGGGGTTAGGGTATAGTTCCTTTGCATGAGATTCATCAAATTTAAAATTGTATACCTACAAATGATAAATAAATAATTATTAGTTTGATTATCAAAACGATATTATTCTAGAAAAATATGGTTGAAATAAATAATATTATACTACCGTGTTAGCAGATTCCGCTACAGTTTGAAAATATAATTATGCGTACAATTTATAAAATAATGATATTTTGAAACAAGACCTATTGTAACAATAATATGCTCGGGATGCGAGATTCCGTCACACAGAACTTGACTTTGTATTCAGAACACATATACGCAACCACGAGAGACAATTAATACAAATTGGCGAACTTCTGGGAGTACCACATCCCTTATCATAGCTTTACGATTTGATATGTGACACACGCAAGCCACAGCGGACACAATTCGGAAAATATACCTAGGTAGTATAGTTGAACCATTATGACCGAAACGTCAGACTTAGCACGCACGACACGTGGCACGGCGTATCCAGTGTGATTTGCTTGCAAGAGGTATCAAGCCATTTCGCAAAAAAGTTGTGATTGTAGTTTAAATAATATGTTTACTAAGTACCTTCAAAATGAAATTATTTGTAAATTTATAAAAAAAATAAATACAATTTGTGATCTGTGAACTTAACTACGAAACGATGATAATGAATTAAGTTAATAGTGTATTAACCATGGTATCATTAAACATATATTATTGCGAAATTGTAATATATCATATTACAATAATATGTTTCATATTTTTTATTCATCTGTATAAAACTAAAATTGATACAACATTTATATTCAATTGAGTAAAAATTAATTAATGTTATTTTTCTGAAAGTGTATCTTTATTTGAAAAACATAATCGTTAAATGTTTTAATATAAAACGAAAATGTACAAAAGCATTATTTTTGTATACAATTTAAGTAATTTATCGTTTTTATTAAATATCTATAATATGAGTTTATTCGTCATAATAGCGTGTACAATAGAACCTTGTGTTTATAGTATTATGAAAAGTAAAACAGTATACTCAAAGATACCGATCCTTTGTTACAATTTTACAATAATAGCTTATACTTGATGTAACAACAGCATTTTACGTAGTCGTGATAACAATATGCGCTTTTCAAGAATACTTAAAAGTTTGTTTGCAGCCGATATTTAAAACTCAAAATCATTCAATTTTATTAAAAAGAGAGTTGCAAAAGAAAACGTGCAAGCTAATTGGTAAGGAATTTAATTTAATTTTACATTAACCCTGGATTCATTTGTGAGGAAGTTTAAACAAGTTTATGAAAATAATTTCATCGGCGTGCCTACATAAAAAAAAAAGTATACGACTAAGGGAACTTTAACAAGATATATGAAAAATGTATAAAACTGCGCATAAACATTTCTAGAAATTAATAACGTACTACGATTATTTATTTTATAAATATCATTTCGATTTTCAATTATATTAAAAAAATATTGACAGTCTGAATTTATTATTATTAGTAACATGTCTTACGCTGAAATGACTAAAATATAATATGGTATATATTAGTATACTTGAATAATAATATATAAATTAAATTATTATTTAAATATATGCAGAATATTTATAGAGTTACAATTTGAGTAAATACTACGAAATGAACGTTTATAGAATAATTTACTTAGGTAAAGCTTTGATGTAGGTATATTTATCTTAAGAGTAAACATTTTAGCTAAATCATTTTGTAGCGGGTTCAGCATTCACATTGAAAAATATTAATTTAACTAAACACTATTGGCGATTCAGTTGGTTATATAATGAAATTAATAATTATATAATTACTATAATATCCTTGTGGTAACCTTAAATTAAAATTATCATCAAAATGTCACAAATATAGGATAAGAATTGTATAAATATCATAATGTATATAATTTTAACACATGATTTGGCAAAATGATTATAAGATTAAATAAGAATTATAAAATTTACATATACAATATTATATTTTAGCTAATGGCCATAGTTGCCGAGCTTAAGATCAATTAAAAAAAAAAAAAAAAATTATATTTTATTATTTTTTATAATAAATGTTTATTTAATTTTGCTAATTTTAATTAACGTAACGTTTATCGTAGACAATAATCATAGGTTATTGTTTTTCAATAGGACGCAAAGTATATTATTACACAAAGCTGTAGATGGGCGTTGTAGATACACCCCCTGGCCGTAAGATCTTTTATCAGATATTAAGTGTATTGTAATTAAAATGTATTATACCTTCGCAGAAATGATTGATTGTGTAACGTTAAACGACATTAAAAAAAATATTTCGAAGTTACATAACGATCTGAGAGTCGTCTATACAATAACACAAATTAATCAAGTTTAACGATATCGTATTATTATACCCCTAAGTGTGGCAAATGTTTTCGCTTTATGCGGTTGGTGTGTTTTTCGCACCGCAGAAAATAGTATTATAAAATACGGGAAAAGAACCTGCGCCCACCCGCGCGCACACAATTTTCGCCGAACCTATTCAATCCTATATAACATTTTATTACCCTAATGGCGTGAAAACGAGCGAAACTCTGAAACAAAAGCCTCTGGAGATGAATAATTCCGGTAAATATTATTTCTCTTGCATATCGCATATTGTATATATAAACATAATACGCGTACACACCACCGGCGCATATGCTTTCATTATTGTTATTTCACCTATACCCGTACACACACACACACACACACACACACACACACACACACACACACACACACACACACACACGCGCGCACCCCCATACACCCATACACCCGCACACCCGCACATGTGTATATGCAACTGTCGTATAATTGTATAAGCCCCGGCCGCCTCTACCACCCGGCCGTCACGGATATCTCATTCGGCGTTACACGTCGTAAAATAATTCTCTCGAAACTTCCAAGTTCACCTCGTGTACCGTACGGTGGTGCAAAGTCACCGAGTGGTTTTTTCCATACGTTCGTGCGTGTTTTCTCTGATCAACGCCGTGGAGTCGCGGGCTACAAACTTCCAGAAAACGCCGCCTGCACGGTACACTAATATACATGCACACGATATACATATTATACCTATTGTAGGGCTGGAAACTCGAGACCTTAGCACCGAAAGTTTTGCCGGCAGTCGTGATGTACGGGCGTTCATGATCGACTTACAAACGTTTATGCGCAAGGAATTGGCCAACAGGTGTGCGATGGGTGGGGATGACGTGGGACCGCAGCGGTGTACGAGTTAAAGCACCGCCACTGACGATATGTCGAGGTGGATATGACAAGACATATAATACAGTTAGCACTGTGAAATGTTTAGCGATTCATTTAGTTTGACACTCGAAATTAGTCAACGTCAATGGTGGAGCAAAATGTTCAAAACAGTATTTCGCTGCTTGATGATGTATTACTGTGGGGGTACGACTTTTTTTTCAGTTAATAAACTAATTTAAAGAACACAAATACACAACGATATAAATACACTATACAGTATTTATAATGGATGAGTTTTTTGTTTATAACAGTTTGTCATGGTTTCATAACCGATAACAAAAGTTCAAGTACCATTAAAGTGTTGGTAATAAAATGAGATTGTTATTATTATTCAACACACGTGTTATGAAGCTAACGTTTAGGAGCAAAAAAAAAACTGTATTACTTGAACGTATAAAACAACAATCATCGATTTCATATGCAACTGTATTTGAATAACAATAAAATTGTATTTGCAAAAGGTAATGGGAATAAATATAACTTTTTTTTTGATATTGAAACATTTCAAGCGTTATCGAATTCTATAAAATAAATGCAATGTCCAATATTTATAAGAAGATTAACAACGAGTTGTAAAATAAAACTTTTCAACGTTTTTTAATACGTTTTGTGTTTATGCTAAAATGGAAATGTTTGTATACACATTAGCACAATGGTTTGATTGTTTATGGATTTTAGGATAATTAATACGACAGTAAAATTTTAGGTATGGGCTATAGAGGATCAGACAAGTCAAACAAAATTACTTCAAACCAGCAGACTAATTATTATGTCCCCAAGTCCCTTTTTGTTTTATTATTATAAAATCATTTAATTATTAGATTATTTATCAAATATAGAAAAAATGTGTAGTATATTATGAGCTTATAATGCTTCAAAAGTAAATATATATGTTTAATAAACATGCTAATTCTTTGCATAAAAAAAATATTTTAAACTATGTAAATAGTAATTTTGTTTGTTACAAAAAAATATCTTTAATTATTTTGTGCAGAGATGTTTACAGTTTTTCATAAATATTTTAATTGGATTGGTGTAAACATACAGTTTTATTTCAAAATGAAAAAAGCTAAAAATTTGTTCAAATAGAATAGTCAGACTTTTGAATGAAAAAAATGAACATACTATTATTTTTAATATATTAACCAAGTGATTTAATTTTCTACCTCAATGATTTCCTTTACTCATATTTATCATGACAATTATAATATTCTTGGAAAAAGAAAACCATAAAAAGACTTTCAAGGATAATTAATAATATAATTCTTCTGGTTTACGAGTGCTTGTTATGAATGCAAGAGTTTAATTATGATGTCATAGTTTGAATATGTAGTCCAACTGTTTCCGGTGGATTTCTTTTGAAAAATTGGATTTTTTGTTGACAAAATTAAGTCATATGCATTAATAAACAATAATAATAAAAATAATGAATTAATGTAATTGTATTACATTTATTAATACCGTAATTAATGAAATAATATATGCATATATTTAGATCGCATAAGCAATACTATTTAGTTGAAATATGGCTTTAAATGTATGCTTACCATCTATAATCTCGATATTATAAACTAATATCAAAGTAAACACGATCGGAATAAAGTTTCAAAGTACCTGCATAGTGTATACATAATTTTATATTATTTTAGGTAAATTGAGAGAAGTAATTATGTAAACTGTATGGTTTCCGAATAAGCGTATATTTAGGGGATGGAGGAAATACCTCCAACATCCGTTTTTAATATGTAGTTTGAGAGGGAACTTCGTGATGGATTCGGGAGCCTAAAATTACCACTGGAGGTGTGGAGGGCTAATCCACCCAATTTTCCTTTAGATACGTCAATGGTTATTATATGTACCTATGCGTCTATTTCAATAATTGGTAACTACCAAACAGCAACTTTTAAATTGACTTGTTTGCACCTAAGTATTAAATTACAATATTTAAAAAAATGTCATACAAATATTATTGCCTCATCAATATTATCTATTAACGGCGTTCAAAATAAAAACAATAATATGCTATAATATAATGCAAACGTTAGGTGTGGCCGAGATCTTATGGCCAGCTTCATTCGATCGTTATAAGTTATAACTATTATTATAGTCTATAGATTATTGCTCCAACGGTCTCTGTTGTAATAATATTATGTTTCAATTATTTTATAATGTTTGATAATAATTGTCTGAACTTTTGAAATAGTTGTACAAAAGAATGTTTTTTTTTTTTTTGCTTGTAGAGATTTTGGTTTATTTGAAAGGAAGACGAGAAAATAAATATAATAAGATCGGTGAAAACAAGAAGGTGAAAATAAAATGGACTTTGGACGGAGGATTAAACAATAGCAATGACTGAAACAGCTAGTCTTTCGTGATCCTATCTAGAAAACTATCATTTCGTCGGGGGAAAAAAATGTACGTAAAGCACGTTCTAAGTTTCTCTTTATTGTTTTCTTTAAACGAACGTGTCTAAATCTACTTTGAGGAACATGTGAAACGTTCCCGTGAAAGATAATGGAATTATAAAAAAAAGTCGCCCTTTCGACAACATTACATCGGTGCCGTCTTTAATAAAAACAAAATAGCATTATAATACCCACCGCATGGGTCTGTAATAGTCAGAGTGTGCTGTATATAGTAAGTGAGTATTATCAGTATATACAGGTTACGGTGTTATTACGAACATGTATTATAAAAGGGTAGAACCGAAAAGGTTTTTAAGTCCAAATAATAATATTTCCTAGTGCCTGCGATACATATTATTATATGGTACGCGTAATTCGACTGAATATCAAAATGTCGCGATAAAGAACAATTTATATTCCACTTTAGATTTATATGAATTGATAAGATTATTATTATATTATGTTTATTGTGGACGCACAGACGCCATCGAACGACGGAAGAATGAAATTGAATTATCCAATTATTAGGAGAAAAAAAAATGTTTTTATTTTTTTCGGGAAGGAAAACTTTTCATTCCGGACTTTAATTTTTTGTTTTTCGCGCAGATAAACAAAATATACTTCATGGATATTATAAGATATGAAAGTGTATACACTGTATAGTTTTTTGTTCCACTTTGTTATGATCTCGTGTCTTGGGGAAAAATGTTGATGGAAGTATAATATATATATGTGTGAAGTTAACAATAATTTACGAGTTGAGGAAACTTTCACGCTCCAAATATTATCTCCGTGGTATGTCGACCCTTTTTAGATTAAGCGAAGACGAATTTAGCAGTCAAAATATTCGTTTGTGTCCGTGATTTATAAAATACCGAGAAAACTTTTATGTGGTATAATATCGTGGTATACACCCTTGGTTGTGACGAAGGAAATACAGCGAAGCGTCTCTAGCGGTCATCGAGGGATTCGCAACGCGGCAACTTAAGAATTATTATGTCAAGGATTACGAGAAAGTTGAATGGTCCCTGCTGCAGGATGTTACCGAGGAGTCGTTGCGTAATTAAGATTTATGGCCCGTAATGAGAAGAGAGACAGAGCGCGACTGGCGAACAATGTTCGATGATGAGTTGATTTAACCCCTTTTTTACGATAACATAAACGGTTTGATTGAAAAATAATATGCTGAGTCTTAACATAATATTATCCATCATAATGGCCCTCCCCGGAACGCAAATCAATCGTAATTAAATCAAAAGTGTATTAATTATTTAGTAAAGAAAGTTATTCGCGGTATTGTAGTTGCGTAAATCGGATTTGAAGTTTAATTTGAATTCATGTTGTGTATACTCTGTGACAGACTCACGTTAATCTAGGGTTATTGAAATTTGTTGCATTCTTGATTAATTGATTATACGAGTTAATGAGAAAACGTTAATTAAAACATAATATTTTCTACGCCCGACTTGCGCTGCAGCTGTATCGAGGGAAACTTTTCCGACTATCCACATTTTGCCGATTTGCAATTGCTTTTTTCTTTCTTTACAGAGGACGAAAACTAAATAAAGCGAGCCTAGGTACTCTAGCTATAAAATAATTGAACGCGATGAAATATGTTGGATTTGAATTTTTAGATACCGCTATACCACGGGGGCTTCCACCGTGCATTCGCATTATCATATAATGACTAAAGGGCTGAAGACTATAATATAGTATATAACCGTCTTATTGTTCAACGTCATGTTCATACACAAACTTTTGTGCTCGTTTAAAGCTGTTTCGAGTTTGACTATTGGGAAGGGGAATAAGGGAATATTATCGTTAATAACACTCCTGTCTGCTTACATAGCCGACGGTATAATATATAACGAGTGGGTATGCCGGTGGAGTACCTTTTAGTCTGCAAATAATATTATATAATAATAATATTAATATGGGTTTGAAGGTTTCAAACGTTATTACAGTTAGAAAGAAACCACCTTGCTCAATATTATGCTTTACTGCTTTATGCTACAGCAATATTATAGTGATTTATTATTTCTATTGCTTTTATTTTTCTCGCATTTATGAATAACCAGAGTGAAATAATGGGTCTTATATAAAATTGGTTCATTTTTCGCTGATTTTGCAGTTTCTAACCGTAAATAAATGTATAAATATATTGCAAAAGTATATATAAGTAGTACTTACAATACACTGCTGGGGACCCTGTCTGTTGGGAGACATAGCTTTCGCCACTGGTTTTGACCGCCTAGACATATTTAACTTGCTCAAATCTGCTGACTTGACGTCTTCCGAGCTGCCAACTGTAAACGGAGAAACAAATAATTAATTGTTATTGTAAAACTATACCTATTATCAGCTATAATTTTGAGAGCTTTTACACAAATTTCAAATAGTCTCATTACACTAGATACGTAACAATTGTAGTTATAATTTAATTTAATATTTTGATTTATGAAACAATTTTTAGCAAATATATGTTATTGTTTTAGAACGAGATCAATGGATTAATTTTTTAGTTGATGTTGCTGTTTTCAAATTTTAAAAATATAAATATTTTAAAACTTATTTAAACTAATTTTATGTGTTTAATTTAATTTACTAGGAATAATTGATCATAATAAAATTAGATGAATCCCGAAAATAGAAAAAAAACTAAGAACTATAGGTAGTGAAATCTTAACTGCGACTGCATATAATGGTTAAAAAAAAATACATAATATTATCTACGTGTCAGTGTCGATGACATCAAATATTACTTCACAATTTATTAAAGCGAATTCATAATAATTATAGTATATTCAGTTCGCTTAGATTTTAGACGTTATTATATGTTGGTATAAGAAAACTACATCTTATGTGTGCAGATAGTACACTTTGACTTGACGTTTCCCGTTAATTATTACATTTCTAACCGACATAAAATTATCGCTATCGTCATTAGGTACATTCGTCATGACGTGACATGACGTCATAAAAATGGTCATTTTTCGTTATAGACGGCTAGCGTCATCTCCTTCATTAAAAAATCGGCAGAGTGCGGATAAGTGAGTTGGTCGTCGTGTACCCGCAAACAGACAGTCAAAACCGAACCGAACCTACCCACACACACTCATTACATCGGAGAGATCGTATAATCCACTCTGAACGAAAAACCGTCAGCAAACGCTCACTCCCCACTGGTATTTGCGGCGGGAAATCGTCAGTTGTTGACAGATAGAGAGAGAGAATAAAGACTGTATAATAATACAGAGAGCGGAGATGTTTGCTTCGACGAACCGCGAGCGTATAATATACCCTTAGCTTTCGTGTGCACATAATAATGTATTATTGTGTCTATATATATTAAACGCACGCACGCACGAATAAGGAGCGCCTACTGAGTACTACGAGCGTATATTATGATATATAAATATGTGTGCGCGCGTGTGTGTGCGTGCGCCTAATATTTTCTTTCACGTTTACTTAACCAAATGTTCACATCGTCCCCGGTTGACGGCGGAAGATTTACCTCCACGTCCCACCGCGGTGGGTCTCGCATCGCGATTGGCAACGAATGCGAGACAAGCACTCTGTAGGGTATATCGCGTATCGATGTTATTAACATAATAAGTAGTACATGAATTCGGATTTTCTATGATATAATTATATAATATTATGCTATCGGTTCTTCGAGATTAAACGGGGGTAGTAATGATGAGATTCGGTCAAAACTCGCGTGTTGCGTAATAATCAGAATAATAATATAATATGGAAAATACGTGGTCCAGAAAATGATCAAAGACACACGACTTCTCGGCCGGGCCAGGGTTTACCGCGGTTGCTTCAGAGATATTAGTTACATCATAATATTATATTATACAGCGACCTATGCAGATTGCGTTTTATATCGAGTTGGAAACGTAATACTTTATAACTTTAAGCACATAATTATATATCAACTAAACATACATATATGCACTGCACATATTTTACACGTCGTAGTAGGTGCTTCTAACAATATTATGATAATATCGTATAGTCTTATACAATCAACGTGAATTCGGCGATGTCTTGCAGCCGTATTCATTTTTGCGGTGACGTTGAAAAATTATTAAGAGTTAGTACCGCTACGCGGTTCATCGTTCTTTAAATCGCACAAAATACACGAAGACGGCTTGTGTTGGTGTGTTGCTGTATTTCATACCGAATCTCTTTAAAATCTCAAACGTGGGTAAACAAAAGGGTTGTGTGTATTTTTGAGAGATGCTTACATTTCACATTTGTACGACGACGACGATGAAAAGTTTGACTTGTTTATATACGAGCCGAGATTAAACCTAATATTTGAGAAACTAAATTTCATCTGTAAACTACAATAATAATAATAATATAAGCTCATCTTGTTTCGAAAACGAGAGTGCGGAAATCCGAAATCAAGTAGTAGCTCTATACCTGTAATGCTCATTTTGATTATTACGTCGAGTATTTCATTTTTACAACAACTATAGTTGTATGTATATATATATATATATATTATACATACAGTTCTTATATACACACGTCATGTAACGAGGTAATGTAATATTGTTTCGGATATCCACGTCCGCGGGCTTGGACAATAACTATAATAATATAATAGTATATCGAGCTCGTACAATACAGTGTCGAATAGCGAATATCTTCTCTCGTGTGAGGAGAAAGGACCAAAATGAAATGTATCTGTGTAGCAAACATTATGGCTGCACAACTGAAGATGCTGTATAATTATGGGTGAAGGTTACGTAAGAAGAGTTAAATAAAAAGGTAACCATGCATTTTTGTTTAAGGGGCCAATATTTTTTACCCCTTTCTGCTTGCAGGTTAACTCATTTCGTCACATTTCCCTTATCATAAATATGCGGTCGGCCGATGAACATTATATTATCATAAAATCTTGTTATTTAATTTGTTGTATTACTTAATTGTATATTATTATACGTCATGGGGATAAAAATTAAAACTGAGGTGGTGAGTTACCAGGGCCACTTACTTTTCCTATATGGGTCCCGGCCCCCTAAGACCCTCCCCTCGGCGACGAGCCTGTAGGTAACTGAGGGTGGGTGTGAGCTATTACGAGGAAGTGATAGGAACCCTGCAAAATTATAGGTACGTAGTCAAGTAATCGCCACAGGGGCTGCCGTCAAACGAATCGACGGCATTTCGTGCTGTCGTCACGCGAACGCATATATTTATTTTATACTCGCATAAAAGAAACGAAGAGAATTCAAATGAGAACGCCACCGCGCCGTTGTCGTCGGTTATTTTTTAACAACTTTTCACGCGAACCAAACACATCTCTCAATTATTTTAAACGCGCAAATACTTCACTTCTATGCGTCGTCCACTTTGCCCGAGAAAAACGGTAAGTGTTATATTATATATATATATGCGCGTGCATGGTACGACCGTAGTTGTCGGCGGTACTTAGTGTGAAAATGTCTGTTGAACACATTGCTGCGAACTTTAACTGCGCTCCGTTTACTTTCTCCCTCGTTTTTTTTTTTTTTTTTTTATAGCACTTCTTCCGAATCTCATCAACCTTTTTATGGCGAATTCATTACGCAACGAGTTTCCCGAGTAATATATTTTACATTTGCTCGTTTATGCCGCTGCCGCCGCCGTAACAAACGTGCCCACCAATCCTAGGTATATATGTACTGGAAGCGAGAGTCGTCGTTAGCGGGAGTGCAGGTTTTCGGGGATGGATAGTATAAACTGTTCGGGGCTGTAGTATAGTACCTACGCCCCGGGAAATTTCGATTTATGATACGCGCTCGGCCGATGCGAGGGAGGGGGTGGATATATTATGTGTGAGGGTACGGCGTTGCCGCGGTGCGGTGCCAGACTGTGAAATTTTATGGCCGTCGGTAGCGACGGCGGAAACGTACGATATATATATATTTACATACCTAATCTATGTGTGTATATATAATATATATATATATATGTGGTGCTGATGACGACGTGACGACTATGGAGAACGACGCGAAAAGAGAGAATTTTTTTTATTTTATTAATTGGCTCGTTAACAATTCAATATGTTTTATTCGATCATTATTATAATACGATCGATTACAACCGGATATTTCTCATATTTCCACGGTTCCCATACGCATCGGTGCACTATATTTTACAAGTCAAAATAAATCGTCATCGTGATAAATAAACTGCTCACCATTTCACGATTAGTGGTGTGAAAATACATAGATAAATTGTATACTGTTCTCAATATAAAAACATATATCGGATTGATATATTAATATTTTAAAAACTTTTGGTTAAGAGGTCAAGGCTACAACGACCATTGTCTTGGAATATGATATCGAATATATTTTTATGCCATTTTTTTGGAACGAAAATTACATAACTAATCGAGCGTCCACTGTTTTTACTGTAACACCGTATTTGCTATATTTGTATGCTACGCATTCAAAACCGTGATGATATATTATAGATTTGATATCAATGCAATATATTCATAGTAAATGCATCGAAATTAAGTGTAAACTGTATGAATGCATACCGAATACATAAGTACTTATATATATATATATATATTTACAAAAATAGTAAAACAAACATGTAATATTATATGATGACTTCGTAGGTTTTTATACCGATATGTATGCTAAAAATCAACCTTGACATTTATATTATATTATACCATGCAAAGCAATATTATTGCACATCGCAGTGAAAAACTCAATTATTATCAGTTTTCACGGTGACATGATACAAACCGTTTTATAATATGTAATACTCCTGTAATTTTATTGACAGTCAATAACTACAATGACCTATATCAAACTCGAAAATATTAATAATAAAAAAGAAGCAATTTATAATTTAAACGTCACAATTATATTATTACTATTGTATGAGCGTCCTGATGAAACTTTAATTTGCCCTATTTATTATTTCACATATTAAAACTGCAGTAGAATAGCAACAAATTGTCCGATTGAAATCTTTATTCATTTTGAAATGAATAGAATGACGTATATAAAATAATATAACGCATTTCGAACATAACAGATAGTTAGGTTGACATGAAGTGTAACAAATAACTATTTTACTACTATAGTACAGATTTGAAGTTATCTAATGACTATTGCCAGCAATTTTAGTATCTATATCAATATATAAACATAAATTGGTTGTTTTCGATTATAAACGTATACACCTATTTTACAATATTTTATACAGTATCTACAGAAGGTTTTTTTTAAATTGTATGTATCATGCTATACGTCATAATAATATTATACTTATGTCCCGTGATGTCTGAAGATCTACAAATTAAAAACTAACGCAGACCACTGCACAGTACTTTTTAAGTCAAAGTTGGGGGTCTGATTTTTTGTTTTCTAAATTAAATCAAATTCGTGAAATGCATCATATTATAATCACTATTAATACGACGCACATATTATAATATACCCATACCTATGCGTTTAAGGGCGACAACTGCGGAGTGCGGTTTAAAAACCGAGTGTGCGACACAGAGGATTATTTTTCCTCTGACAGTATATATAATAATATCATATATTATATGAGTATAATATAATAATTTGATATATATAATATGTATATATATATATTTTATATATTATGCGGATCGTGCCTTACGGTGCGAAACACGCGCACAATGCAATGTGCGGTATATATTTTAAAAGATGTCTATACACGACTCGCCACCCGTCCACAATAACCGTTGTACGCCTTCATTTATGGCGCTCGTAAAACCTCTCTTTCTCTCTCCGAACACTGCGCACACCTAGTCTTGCTCTACACGCGCGCGTATACGCGTTGTGGTGGGTGGGAGGGAGGTGGGTAGAGGAGTCGTCAGGGGCAGTTTCACCGTTCGTTGTATATACGTGAGTGAGTGTGTGTGTGTGTGTGTGTGTACGTGTACGGACAAATGGTGGCTAGTGTTCCAGATAACGTTTTTCGGGTAACAATGTTTTTTTCCCGGCGAGAAAGTACGTGCTCTCGTAAAACAATAGGGCTTCATCGGACTTCGCAAAAAGCTTCGGTCCCGAGAAAGAAATATATATATACACGCTCGCGCGCGCGTGTGTGTGTGTGTGTGTGTGTGTGTGTGTGTGTATGAACGAAAAGGGGAAAAAATAGCACTCCCTATATATACACACACACACAACATATATATATATATATATTGCATTATATTTACGATGGGTCACGGAGGGGGGAGCGGGGAGGGATTGTAGATTATATACGGTGCTGTATGTGTAATCGCGTGTTGTTGGCCGGAAGATTAACGAGCCAGGTGGCTGGAAACGCGTGGCATAACGGATATATTATTTTTCGAGATATGACCCGGATATGGGGGAGAAAACATAAAAATGAGATGCGAGAAAAAGCGGAGGAAAAAATATATCGATATGACGGCGGGGAACAGTAGGGAAATAATATCGAGACGAAATAATAAAATAATAATATATTCGAATTTCGTCTTCCGTGAATTTCATTGGAATTCGGAATATTGTATAGGTATAGTGAATGTGAACGAAACGATACGAAAATGATTTTATTGTTAATCATCTGCCGCATTCAGCACACCGTGAATTCAAATATTATAATATCATACAAGCCACGGCGATAAAGTTTAGCGAGAATTGGTCGATTCGTAATTATTTGGAAATTGTATAAAATATGATGTTTAAAATAACTATGAAAAAAAAAACGCTCAAGACGTAATATTATTATTATTTCAACAAGTCAAATTTATTATTTATAATTATTATTATAAAATCAGTTTAGGCGTTGGAACGAAAAATGTTATAATAATATGTAGCATAGGCAGTCACGAAAACGAAAACGTAAACAGATAAAAAACTAGGACCACAGTTTTTTAAGCTCTGCACCGCGTATGATGATATTATGTACCTACTATACCTGCCTATCTATATTGTATGATATGTTTGTCTCGTCGAATTTTCTAGCTATATTGATCGAGCACGTTAATGAATCGTCATCACATCTGGATAGAGAAGAAGAAGTCTTTCGAGTTATCGTTCAAAGGGCATTCATCAAGGGCGCGACTTTTTCGACACCATAAACGGTTATCTTGGCTTCTCTATACAGATGGTCTTTTGTAAAACTCTATCCGCTCTCTTATTTTCTCTATCACTCTCCCGGTCCGCGCAGTATCTCGAACGAGATCTGCTGACTGAGCTACACGGCTCAGTCCATTAGTGTAATTTGTTTTAGTCGGGGCCCTTCCGATTCGCGGAGAAATAAAAGAACTTTCCGAATGAAAAAAAAATAAAATATATATATATATATATGTTGGGGACGAAGGGTAAGAAACTATATTACTGGACTTTGGAACTTTTATCTCATTCAACCGATCGGAATTGATTCGGACCTTCAAAGAAGAAGAATGCCAGCCTTTAATACTCTAGTTTGATTTGAATGACCGTTTCCTTTGGCCGATTCGTCCAATGACGTTTTTATCCGCTTTCGAACCAAGTTCTTTTGACTTACGTTGGGGAGGTGGAGGAACTCGGAAATAAGTGTAAGGGGGGATTTTTTTATATATATTATTTTCGTTGAGGAAAAAACACGATTTTTCCAATCCCGACTGCTGTAGCAGTATAACCTATAACGATTTAGTGAGTTTTTACCGAGCACATGACCATTATTTTTATTTCGGTCGTTTAGTTTATCTGATTCGAATATTTAGATAAAGCGTGTATTATGTAGTAGTATTGGGTCTTTTCGTTTATATAATGTCCAGATTCATATCGCTGAATAATAATAATAATAATAATAAAAAACACACACACACACAGATTTGCGTTTTGATTGTTATGAACACTCGTTTGTGCGACGAGGGTTTGAATTAGAAACGTCATACGACGACGATGTCGGAGTTTTAGAAATGTTTGAAAAGATTTATTGAAAACCTGGGAAATCTCCATTCACCGGAAAAGGTCTTGTTCGCGTGTGTACAACAGTTCTTACAGTTTGGGCTTTAAGCAGCGACGACAGCGCAAGATTTAAGCGTCGCTTTTAAGTATCTTTCACAAACCACATAAATCCTGCAGCACCGGAGCAACGGAAACTTTTGGGTTCGTTGCCTCTGGAACCCCGAGTGCAGTGTTCTCAGACATAAATCGCCTCTTGGCCGTAATAACGTGAATCTATGTATACGGTATCTTTAGGATCAAAACTGGGCCAGACGAAGACACAAAGGCGTTTTTGTTTATATTTTGTCGTGTTTATGCATTCGCGGGTGGGTGTTTACATATATAATATATATAAGAATCTTGAATATGTTTACAATTTTACATTTTATAGCTTATAGGACATAATATAGTACCGTTTACAAATATATCGACTCGATCTAATAACTTGTTTACTCTTATATACTCTTGTTCATCTCGATGGACTTTATGAATCGATACATTACCCCATGTTATTACTACGATGTATAATATTATAATCACCAAAGTCATACCCATTTTCATTCTACAATATAATATACTATTGAGTACTTTGGGAGTATTTTGGGATTGTAATGTTTGTTCTCATTGATCGGTATTCATTCATTGCAATTGAAAAAAAAAATCTACCATTATATTATATAACATTATGTACATTATCACAAAATAAGATCGATCAACGAAGACGTTCTAAATAATTTCTTAAGTAGAATACGTTTTTTTATTCGCGATTTAGCTTTATTATTTAGTTGTCACAAATAATATATATTTGTTGAATATTTTATTACTTGTTATATTTCGAAATTAAATCAGTGAAATGTAGAACATGAACATTAAAAACTAAAATTTTATTTTAATGAATTTGACTAAGCTATCGCCATCGTATTTAGCTTTATAATATTAAATATGGTTTGAGTTTATTTACTCAGCTGTTATGTAAAAATAAATATACTATTTTGGCTGCTTCGAAATGCACATAATTTAACAATGATCCCATTACGTTTGTTGTGTATTTATTGGTCGGTGTAACTACGCCAGAAAATGTAGACATCACTTTGTCGTTTATTTTATACAATGTACATGGGAAAACGTCAGCTATTTCAGCATTCGAACTTTTAAACTCGATCCCAACAAGTCTAACTCACTATTTTGGCCTAAGAGAAAACATTTTCTCGCGGTCTTTAAAATACAACTTCTCTTTCAAGTCATCTAAAAATACAATTGTTAAAAGAACTATGTACACGGTATACTAATAACGGATTCAATTAGGTAGTTGTGAACACTGCTATAACACAACAACTGAAAACAAATTCCAAATTTTATTAATACTTATTTTTGTCCGAGAAAACATTACTTAAAACGAAATTTAAATTATTGCATGTAACTGAAAATAATGATAATTAGGGCACAAAAGAGACAAAAATATATTCATACCATGAAATAAATAAATTAAAGTTTAATTTAAAAATAATTTAATTCCCCAAAAATGAAGACAAGCTTAAGATTAAGTATTAATTCTGTTTTCTTAATACTGTACATTTTTGAGTAAAAAAACATTTGCAAGAGGAAAATACTGTAATAGTATTTTAATTGCATATACTTGACTAAGCAATTTAAATTGCATACATCTAAGATATAAACTATTATTTACAAGATTTCCAAGAGGTATTTTTAATAAATTCTCAGAATCAACTAATTTTAGTAAGTATAATAAAATATTTCATGTTTAGTTTAAAATTACTTATATTATTTTAATTAGCACTTATGAAGAATAAAACGGATTATGATAAAAGTTTTAATTTTGTTAGTTAACTTTTTAATTTATCTACGTTTTTGTGCAATTTTTAAAGAAATACAATATTATATTGTCATGTGTATAATAATAACTTTAATAATATATATTATATAGCATATTCCAATATTTTTAATAACTTATTTTTTTATTAATATACAATGAAGTATGGAAATTAGCGTTACCATAGAATTTAATATTACAAGTGTTCAATAATATTATAAAAGTATGTGAATAATGAGTTCTCTCATGCAAAGCTCAAAGCAATATGAAGTTGTATAAAAAAATAAAAACAAAAAACAATACTGGTATAGTTTCCACATATTTTTTTTCGTTTCAATTATTAAATTATTATTATTATTATGAAAATCCGAGTTTGAATATTTAATTAAAAATACAATAATATAATTGTTAAAAGATAATAGACAAAAATATTTTAATACTGGATTTGCGTACAGGAGAACATCTAGGTAGAGTTGCTCTATAACACGACCGTAAATATTATGGAGGAGCTGGTAGATAATTATAATAATATATAAGTAAGTAGGTAACAACAGTAAAATATCGTCAGTATATTATTGTTTTATAATATTATGTTAAATTCAGTTTGATTTTAATAATATTTGATATTAATATATTTAATTTAATGAAAGTGGTTTTTTTTTTTGTAAGAGAAGGTACAATAATAATCGTTCACTTGAATTAATATACGCGTAAATACAATATTGGTCTTTAAAAAGAAAATTGAAATGTACATATTCGTTTATTGTAAATGTTGACAAATAATTATTTTTAATTTTTTTTTCATATTTAGATATTATATATACAACACAAGAACTAGTTATTTAACGCTAATCACTTTTCACTTACGACCTCGACAGGTTGTGTGTGATTGTTATAGATTGGAAACAAAACGGTTTATTATCATCGCATTATGAGATAACTTTAAGCTGACCTTGGGATACTAGGTACTCGTGGTAACTTTTCTGTTTTTTTTTTCTTTTATCAAACTGTGAACGCTCGTAAAGAAATATGTTGAAGAACAATTTTTTAGAATTATTTTAAATAGGTAAAGCTTGGATAAAGCTTGGAAAACTTTATGATGTTATATTATAATGCTCAAAATTAAAATATACATTTTATAAAATATGCATGGTAAAAATATTCGGTAAAAATTACAACAAAATAACAACCACCTTAATAAAATATTTATTTTAAAAATTACTTCACCATAAATATCTCAATTGCTTTCACCATTTCTTATAGTTATGATATATGTTTTCTCTATAAAAAACTCGACTGGGAAATTTCAAATGTGACTTCTTTAAAATGTATAACATAAACGTCATAGTAATATACTAATATACGTCCGAGTTTAGTATTGCTCTTGATCAAATATATAACCGATATTGTAACATAAAAATCTAAACACATACGTATATATATATTAACTATTTAGCAAATGAAATCACAGCCGTATTTGAATAATGAAGGATAAATAATCGGATACAATTTTAGATTTTTTAATTACTTATAAACACATTTATCGTGTGATTCTTGCAGTTGTACAATACATATTATTTTAATATTTACTATACATATTATGAGCAGACGTTAAATTGAAAAATGTTTTCAGTGGACTTAGAAAAACCTGGTTTACTTAATAAATGCGATATGCGCAATGCACATAATATAATTTATATTATACTTATTATAATATTATTATTATAGGGTCGAAAAGTAAGTCAGTAATTCTGTTAAATCCAAGTATATCGTGAAAATGTGTGTATTAGGTTGCCCATTTTCATTATGATGGTATTTTCATTTATGCTTTTTAAAACCGATTTTTTTTTTTAATTTTGTTTTTTTTTTACTTCTATAATATTATTATTATTTATTATTTTGTTATTTATAATTCAGGTTATATATTGATGTACAAAGCCTATACTATCCCCCGTACCGCAAAACCAAACGACAGGGGTTTAAATCGTTTACATTTATATCTATATAATACTCTTGTGAGTGTGTGTGTGTGTGACTGTGTGTATGAGATAGTGTGAGTGTGAGTGTGGAGTAGGTATACGGTATAGACATGTATGTATATGCGTGGCCGTATTTCCCATAGGGGAATCACGCCGGTCTCGCTTAATTAAATATATTCGAAAAAGCATTAATTCTGAATCCGGACTTTTACGTAGCGCCTCGACCGGTGTGCGTATCCCAAACGCGGCGGCCAGTTCCAAATGCATATTATAAAGTCCCCGACATCGATATAAATACAAATGCCCAATGAATATAGCAATTCACTTTATTTTACTTCGTTTTTTTTTTTTTTACTTTTCAATTTCGTGACCCTAACGAGTCGATATTTGTTTTAAAAATGCATTGTACCCGCGGGCATGCGCACACGAGTGTGACGCGAATAAATTATTGTTGCACCGAACAAAACTTTATGTTTTTTGCTCCTCTAATGTCCCTAAAAAATAGCCACTGACAAAGAAGAAAAGAACATAATATATGATGCAAGACGCTTCAAATAAGGAAAATTTCATAGCCCAATAATTATAAAAAATGCTTAGAAGTTAGAACCATTAGATTTTGTGAATAATATGTTACACACGCATAAAATATGATGTTAAATTAATTATAAAGATTTCATTAAACATTTTTAATTATCCTTATCGCATAGCATAAGTCACGAGCTATGTTTAAATACAGTATACCTATTTGTCATAGATAAATGCAATGTTTGTATAGTTGTGGAATCCAACAAATACATAATATATATGTATATATTATATACCCAACATATTATATAGATGTATAATACAATTTTCTTTAATAGATGCTTATTTTGACTTTTTTATTGTTTTAATAAAGTGTATATTATTATTTATGGTTTATAGAATATTTTTATATTTTTGAATATAATATAATATAGGAACACTTTAATATAGGAGGTGCTATTGGATTCCAGTGGGGGAAACACTTGCATACATTTTTTCCGCGGGTAGAACGCATTAATTACAATGTCCAGTTGAAAAGTGGCTCCGAACTGGCGGGATCCAGAAAAAAAGGATTTTTTTTCGTTTTCACTTTTTTATTTTTTAGATTAAACACATTTATTTAACATAACCACTGACGTTTATTATTTGATATTTAAAAAAAAAAAATTGCAATTTAATTTTATTTATAAGCGTGTATAAACTATAAATGCCCGCAGCAAACTATAATGTACCACCGTTTTAGTTTACCTGAATTGAACAGTAAACACACATTATACAATGTGGATTTGGACCGAAGTATTGAATAATATGTAACTTTCACTAGAATAGAATATTATTATGTACGCTGTATAGTATTTACACGCATAGACTAAATATGTATCCATATAAAGACAATTATTATAATAATATCCACAAGTATAGTTTGTCGACAAAACGCATACTATTTGTGTGGCACGCCAGCAAATGTTTAATTAATGGATTTTATCCTTCACACGTATATATATATATATATATATATATACAGATAAACAAAAAAATCGGTCAATTTGTATGGTAAATGTTATTTTACAAAAGAGATAAATTCACGCAAATTGATTACAGAAGCGTAGGTAGGTACTTCCCCTTTTCGCCCTGTCGTTATTTTTCCGGGCAAGCGGGTGAAAAAATTAACCACAATAATCGTATTCGGGCTTAATGTCGATCGGATTACACCTGACATTTATCCATCTATCATAATTAGTCCTGTTCAGGACGATTAAATACGCAATGTTGCACGGCGTATATGTATATTTCATCGAAAACGAGCATTCCGGAATCTCATCAAGACTTGTTCGCTCCCTGCAGAATATCATGGGATAGGTACAATATCCATCGAGACGCTTTCCTAATTATTGCAGTTTATTCAGAAAACAGAAAAGGTTTAATATTTTATCTGAAACCGCTCTCCTTTTGCAGCAGACAAAAATATGGGATTTGAGAAATATGCGGAAGTTTTGGAAGTTTGTTATAGGAACATTGTAATTTGCAAGTGAAATTCTAATTTACCACCAACCATCCGCCATAATGATATATAGGTTATACCTAGTACCTATTTTGAAACATTTGAAACTTTTTCTTTTTACATTTGTTTGAATTACCTACGTACAATTTAATTTTCATAACGCGTATTGTGAAGTATTACAAATTCAAACCGTGTGCGTTTAAAATAGGTGTAGTATACTATATATACTGTCTAACTGATAGTATTTGTTATATGAATGAAACAAAAACGTTTAAATTTAAAATTTGAAATGCCAACAATAATCGTTCACCTGAAAAATGTCAATAAGTGCAAAGGGATTAAAATATTATTCATTCAGAAGAATTATACATTCGACGGAAATGCGTTTTCAATGTAATTTTATGTTACACAATAATTTTAAATGTTTACCATTGGATATACAATGGCGACACAGTGGTGGTTGCCTTAGTCGTGACACATTTAACGCAGGATAAAGGCTTATTCAGACTAATTTATGATATGATGTTCGTCATAAAACGAGGTTAGAATTAATTAACCGTCTGCAGAACCGTCGAGTCCTCGACAATAGTTGGGTACTATCTGTAAAAATTACGTATTAACACGGCAGCACCTTTAATAAAATTAACCCTTTCGTCTGAACAAAGGTCAACAACAGTCGAAGTTGTATTTTTTTTTCTTTAAACATACCTAAGTAGGTATTTGTTAATTTATCGAACGGTGTAATTCGTGTTAACACAAATGTGTAAATTAAAATATGTCATTACAATAAGCAATTTTCAGTTCTACAATATATTTTCCTTTACATTTCAAGGACTTTGCACAGCTGCGTAGTGCATACAAATTAATATAAATTGTAATGAATAAATTAGACTAGATAATAATAAAAAAAACGTTTTGACAATTAATATTGTTTAAAAATAAATCGACGTTTTATAATAATATATATAATGTTATGTATATAAAAAGAACGGCAATCGAAGGCGAAATGTTTGCGTTTTTTAACGACCCGATATTCGTTATCAATAAATATCAAACCGTAAACGCAGAAAGAAAAACAACAAAATTACATCTCAGAGGAACACAAATAATTACCGTACAAAGTTGTATTATTAATTGACAGTCTGAGACCGCCCTGTCAGAAATAATTGATTTCGGTCAACTAAAACTATTTTCGATAAGTTTTCTGCAGATAGTACATTTTGCCAAACTTTAATTATTGTTCTGCGTCTTCTCTCCGAGACTCGATAAAGATATTTAAAAAAAAATATATATATATCAATGTATATCCTATACTTATACGATGTAAAAAAAAAAATAGGGAAGTAACTCTGCGGCTGTATCGTACGTTTCTTGTTCCTCGTCAACGAGTGGTGCTGGAATTTGTTAAATTTTAATTCGATGATAAATCATTGCCAATATCAATAACGATTCTGAGCGGAGGTGGTGTGTCAGTCCACTTTTTATTCCTAAGAATATAATAAACTATTAATATTATAATAAGTAAATCTTTTACTATTAGTAAGACGTAATACATTATATTTTCATTAATTGTTATATTTGTTAATATGTTTTTTTACATACTATAAGCCAAAACTTTAAAGTGCAATACACTAATCATGTAAAAAGTTTAAAACGATTCCAAATTATTTTGAACATTTTTTGGTATCAAGTCCCTTTACGATAAATATTTTTCAAATTAGGTACTACATAATTATTATTAAAGTCGTTACCTAGGCAAAAATCTTTTTTTTTCGTATACAAATAAGTACCTATAAAATAATTGTATCCATATTATGAGAATTACAAATGTCTGTATAAAACAGATTTGAATTTTAGATATTTTTAGAATATTTTGAAGAACTTTGTACTAAATGTCCAAGCTATTAATATTAAAATTAAAAAATATATGAAACTACAAAACAGTTTTTGAATTTTATTAGCACGATTCTTAAGTAACAACATAACAAATACAATGTAAAAATGCATATGAAAAAAATGTCTTGTTAATTTTAAATTACTTTGATTAAAAACTACAAAAGGGAACCTTGTATTTAATTTTAAACATTTATTTTTCAACATTTATAGAAGCAAAACTAAAATTATAAATAACGCCACTTAAATAAATCATGGTAGCTTTGAAAATGTTTAATCATAAAAATATTTTTTTCATAAACTAAATAATAAGTAATAACGTTAAATTTCTAGAAAATTATACTTTCTAAATTTGTAAACTGATCAAGTTTGACTTTTACAAATAAATATCTCAACGTTGGATTTTTACAATTTTATATATTTCGTACGATATACTTAACAGAATATTTATTATTTTATTCACCTTGAGCTAGAAGAATAGCAATATTTTTTAAATAATAACAAAGTTTATAATATTATTATCATCTGTAACATGTAATTATGTAATGTAATCTTGCAAATAAATATGTAGACAATAATATTTAAAACTCAAGAAAAGGTAAAATATTTCATGTTAATTTTAGTGAAATTTAGTTTGAATATAAAGTGAATGATATTTGAGTTACTTCATATCGATGTTTCTTTGGACATTTGTGTATTTGTATTAATATAAATTTTATTTCAGTATTATTGTTTATTTCTTGGCTTCCAACCACCCCTCCGCCGTTCATGTAATATGGCTCCTTTAATACATAAAAACGTACTTAATGCAATATGTGATCTAGAAGTATATTTCTTCTTATATGGGGTTTCGGTGATTTCTTAGGTTTGAATTATATGATCAACGACATCGTATCTTAGAATATTTTATTGGAGAAACTACGGCACTAAAGACATTCTGTGTATATTAGACGATAAAACGACGTATTGGCGAAAGCAATATTAATGATCGTTATCTATAAGAGCATTTATTCCACATAACGTTCGATCGTTTAATTAACCGGAAGTAAAGGGAGGATGAAAGTTGAAATGGTTTGGAGGTATTAAGGATATTCATTTTCATACTTCCGACCGAAAGTTTAAAGTCGATCAACAGCAAATTGGTCCTGTGCTGCTGATCCCAGGATGAATTCGTTTTCCAAAAACTAGTAAAACTATTTCGAAAGCCAGCAAGTTACGTTTTATAGAAACGAGCTCCATCACAAAAAAATCTTTTCAATAGTTTAAAATGTTTTCTAAATAATAATTATGAGGCAGGTAATAGTTTTAAATAGGTACGTTGTTGTTAGTATTATATTATATTTTGGTTTTGATCAAAGGTTTGTAATAATATTAAATTCAATGCATCATTATAAATTGAATAATACCTATATAATGTATTGCATATAATTTGAATGTCCAATCTCTTACCTAACTAATTTATTTGGGGAAACTGCTTTGACATATTATTATTATTTTACATTTCAAATATAGGACAGTTTCATTTAAGCACACACTTAAGTTTCTTGAAATTTAGAGTAACTGCGAAATAGGTTAAGGCGTTCAATATACGGCCATGCACTGTCGGGAGTCTAAAGGGCCTATTTATTTCCGGTCGAAGCCATAGATCCTTGTGAACTCATACTGATGGAAACTAAAGGACTTAATTATATTGCCTCGGAGTCTAGGTTTCATTTAATTTATAATGCGTGAATAACTTGGCCATCAGCTCCTTTCAAGTTCATAAAAGGATCTAGGAATAGACCTTTGAAACGTTTTCCGGGTAAATGCAATATAATTTCCTACTCAAAATATTATGTCAACTCGTTACAATTAATACAAATTATTCGAATAGAATTATTGATCAAAATACAAAAACGCACTAATAGTAATAGTAACATTATAGACATGTTTTCCGGGAATTATTTGAGGATATAGGATTATTTATTTTATCATATTATTATAATATACAGGTTAATCCCTTGATACATGATTACAATGTAGAATTAAAGTTTACCATATTATAACAACTTTATAACTTACTAATGTGGTTATTTCTATACGACACTAAAGGTTAACTTAGCATCGACTAAATATATATAATCACAAAACTGAGTAGACTAAAAGACTTTAATGTTCGGCAGAGAAATACATTGTATGCAAAATGATTGTATTATTATTACTATTTTTTTTTTTTAATTGGATGTACAACTGTATAATATTATCGTGTCAGTCATTCAAGGAAGTAGGTAGTGAATTATTTATTTTTTAAGAGATAAAATATCCGTGAAAAGTTTATATTGTTTAAAAAAAATTATAATTATAAAGCTAATGCCATTTTTATTTGAAGCTTTACTTCATTCAAATGGACTTTCTGAGAAAACTGCTTATTAATATTTCAATAAAAGAAAATACTTGGCGATAAAATTCATCTTTTGATGTCGATCAATTTTTGAATAAAATCATATTGAAAGTACTGACAACAACAAACTCTTACAGTAAGTATAAACATTATTCTCACAGTTATAAATGATCTTCATCGTAATAAATATTTAATAAGTAATATAATTTTATATAAATATCGGGCTTCACTCGTGTGATAAATAATTTTTTTTCCAATTATTATTTAATCAACTGAATTTATTTACAATTTATTTTTATACATTTTAAAAAATCTCAGAGTTAACGTCATTGAGAGAGTTTAATTTTCTGGCGTATAAACATTAAAACATAGGTAAATATAAATATTCTAGTTTTCTCCACTATAGTCTAGATTACATTACATCACGGATTTTGTGTTATATGATATCGAGTTGCTCACACCGATTTCAATAATTTCAATTATTTGAAATCGTATGCTGACAATTCAAATTTCATGTCCAGAATTTGACTACAGATGGAAAAAAAGTGTGACGTGGTAACTTTCGGTAACTGAGAAGGTGTCTTGTAACAACTCTGGAAACTAATTTCCTTACTGATTAGTGAAACATTCGATTAAATGTGCACCCTCCCGTTTCCTTTCCTCTCATGACCAAAATATTGTTTTCTTTGTTTCAGGAAATATATTATCATATATATAATAGTTGTCTTCACTTGTTTTAAATATTTCAATTCCACGGTTTGATGAACGGGTTTATAATTATCAGTTAAAACTATACTATAATTTGGGTACTTCCGTGGTGTATCATTAATTTCGGTGTTGCAATATATCGGATATTTAAAAATTTGTATCATTGTTGAAAATTTTCCTTTAATATTATCTATCACCTTATCAAATTATCGATGTCGTTGCTCACACGTCAAAAACGTATTATGTATTTTTCGGTTTGTTTTAGATAAAAAGAATTATGATACATTATTAAAAACGGTTGACTGATGAGTTAACTTCTACATTTTTTTGGGATAACGCATACAATCAGTTTTGATAAAAATACCATTCTGATTTTCTAAATATAATAATATTTTGCCATTATTAAAAGTGCTCATACTCATTGAATTTGAAAAGTAGTTGTAATAAGATAATATCAGGAATTGTGTTATGTGTTTATGGAAATAATAGTTGGTTTCGTTGTGGTTCAATTCACAATTATTATTGTATTATATAGTATGTGCGCAGCTCGTCTCTGGTGGACCAAAATATAGCTGTTTCAAAATCAGATTCAGTCGTGGTTGTTGTCTAGGCTATTCCTGATATTTAAACACGATAAAAGCCCTTCGAACAACGTAGGTTTCCGAGTCACTAAACTCGTCGGTAATCATTGTTTACCGTTTGCCATTAAGCTCGCACGTAACCTAAATAAATCTGAATAATCCGACAATGGACTCAAGTACCTGTCTGCTGTTCTTCACCCCAACCCCACCCGGCAGCTTGCTCTGGCCCACCTACGGTTGTCGTTTAATTAAACTAAGACGTGTTGAGTGCACAAGAGTATATACATGTATATGTGTCCCTTGTTCCATTCAACGTGACCTGTTTTCACACAGCCCGTTTTATGCACATACATATATATAGGACCTACCACCAGCGCGCTGTACCTTTGTTGAGTATCTTGTTTTTATTTTTATTTTTAATTTTATTACGCTATGAACCTAATAGTTTTCTTATTTTTTTTCCATCCAAGTTTAAAATTACATTTTGTATTCAAATACGTCTACGCATAGTATTGTCAACGTTAATTGATATGTCACTTTTAAGTGACTTTTTCTGAGCTATTCTTCTAGTTTTTTTTTTTTTTTATTGCTAGTATACACGGCAAGTACTCTGTCATTACGTTCCAAAAATATTAAAAACGTCGTTCACATGTTGCTATATTATATTTGCACTCAACAAGTAATTTAACCATAGGTACATAATCTTAAAGTTTGATATTATAGTTTGGGTATAATTTTAATAATTTATATTCATAACTATAATATAGGTAAGACACGTAACTATAGAATTTCTCTCCCACGCGGGCACTAATAGTAATATAATGGAGAAAATCTTAACTTTCACAACATTTAATACCATCTAAATCTATAAGCAGAATATAAATGAAATAACATTGTTAATAATAGTATAAATATGTATAATAAACAATGATTCCAGTGAAAGATTATGTTAGCATTATAGCATATTAGCATTTATAGGATGCATTATCATTATTTCTTTGATGTTTTAAAATGTACTATTCATAAACATCATTATTAAGAATTGATTTATATGTTTACATGGAAAGAATAAATACGTAATATGTAGTATATTATTTATGAATTATTAATGATTAATAAAGTATCTTTTTTATCTGTAAATGCTATTAAAATAGTAATGTTTTTGAAAATTTTATTTCATAAAATGTGTTAACAGACAATTGTACCTACCTACCTATTATTTCAACACTTTAAAAATCATCTCAACAAATTTTAAGGAACCATTTCAATGTTGTAACGTCAAAAAAATGAAATGGCAATTACAGTTATTTTAGTATTTATTAAATTTATTATGAATAAAACATAATATTGTTTGTCTGAAAACGTTGATGGTATTTCATAAATAAATATACATTAAATGATAACTGAATAAATGTTTTTGAAACGGATGTGATTTATTTGTTCAAATCATAAAAGTTCTTGAACAAACCTACACTTTTATTTGTTTTTGTTACGTGTTTTTTATTGGATTACAGGAAGTCCGAAGAATCAAATACGTCGCTTTCGTTTTAAATTTCAACTATTTTCATCAACTACTTCGACAGCCAAATAAACAAATGCCAACAGTTTAAAATTACACACACACGACACACGCACATCAAAATGTTTAAAGGTTTTTTTTTTCTGGATTTGAAATCGTTTTCCTGTCTACTACGGATTCACATCTCCTTGTATATTACAGTGTATATTACAAATCCCACACTTTAACCAATATGTCAACCGTTTTTTTTTATGTTGTAGTTTGAAAGAGTATCCAATAAACTGTTGACTGTAAGGGATTACCAAAACCTGATAATATTAATAAAAAGTGTTATAGACTATACATTATCATAACAGAAGTATAGTAAAAGTATATAGATTACACCCAGGGTTTTAATAAAGAAAAAACAATGAAATACTAAAATAGCTGCTTTTTGACACAATATTATTAAACCGAACATAATGAACCATGGTTATTATTGTAATTTGTATTTGATTAAGCAATTTTAATGTTATACCTAGCAGTTTGTCATGTTAAATTGTTAGCTACACTTGAAACGCATGTGGTAATTGACTTTTTTATTTTAAATAATGATTATTGCCCTAATTATTGAGTACTAAAAATATGACAAAATAATAGGATATTTTTCATTCCACGAAGAATGATTGGAAAAGTTAATAAATTTGTTTACATTTAGAACGTATTAAATAAATAAGTTGAATTGATAAATGTATCATTGTACATTTAGATACCTATACATTTATACATAATAAACTGTTGTTTTAGATTATAGACAAATAAAATATAACACCTCCAGTGTGTACATTTAAAACTTAAAATGTAGATTTCCGTTTAGGAAGAAACGATAAAAAAATAGTTTGCTTTAAAATAGGAAACTGTGAATATTGAATAAGTATGTTTCTGATAAATTAAATTTGAAAAATTTTGTATTGCATTTCATTTGCTTTAAATAATTAATATTATAAATTATAATACAAAATCCCAAATAAGTTTTTTAGTTTATTCATTACCTATATCATATGCATGCTTTACTACTCTTAGAAAAAAAAATGTATGTTTGTTAAGTTGTATGTTGTACAGAGCGACTTATTAGAACGATTTATTTCTGGTTTACCAGTTTACAGTTACCCATTGGTTTTTTCGATTGATAATCTTATCAGCAGGTATCAATAATAATGTTTGGTCAAAAATTAGATGCTGAATTTGATATTTTGTTTTGTAACATTGTATCTTTAATAAGTTTTCCCTCTATAAAATCTTTCTGTTTAGAAATTCTGGCGTCGCAGGTCACCTATTTCTGTAAAAGGGGTGTGTTTGAGAGGGTTTCAGTATACATGCACATTTGGCAATATCGTGAATTATGAGTTTTTGTCCTAGAATGGGGCTAAATCACTGCTGCCGCCGTCACCATGGTGGGATGGAAACTATTAAATTACGCATGGACTAAGGATTAGTGGGGGGTGGGGGGTTAAGGGGGTGGGGGAGCAAGGTTGTTGGGCGCCAAAACCAAAACTTTCCCCAAATTTATTTATCGTTCCCCCGGCAGTTGTTTTCGAGCTATACGTATTTATTGTGTGTGTATGTGTGCAAGAGAGAAGGGAAAAGTGGTGTAGAATTTACTCGTAATCAAACGCACCGGGTGCACTGGAGAGGTATACAGTTCGAAATAAAAAAAACATATATCAAAGTATCCCCAGAAGTCGTAAAAAAACTCGTAATTTCCAAATACTGATAATGTCACAAAATTTATATTAAGTTGATGAAAATATAGGCATTTTATAAATTGTATATACCTACTCTAAAAATAAAAAACTATGTATGAATTTTAATCACAGAATGATAAAAAAAAAATGAACGTTTTAAACTCACCCATGAAAATTTCATGTTACATAATTCAAAAAGTATGAATAAAATACCAACTTAGGTAATATAGATTATATCGATTTAACAATAAAAAACATGTTATAACTTGATTCCGAAATTAATTTATCGTATTATATAAATACAATAAATTTCAGGAATATAATAATTCTTATGGCTTGGATATTTATTAATTTTTCAATAAACATGATAACATTAAAAACACCATAAATCATAAATATCTAACATAATATTAAATAGTTTTATTTTACTACACAATGTAAATGTTTTTACATCTTTTGTTTAAATTACAACTTACTAATTAGAAATTGTTTAGATAGATATTAAGATTAAAACATATTGCATTGTATGTTTGTACTTTTACAGAACCAGAAACGCTGTATGTAAATATCTTTGGAAAACAATAGGTTATTTGTCTACTATTGATGTTTCTTTAGAGGACAAAAATATAATATAATAACATAAAAACTGTAATGCAATTTTTGTTTTATTTTTCATCACTCGTTGAGTTTTTCTTTTAAATTCTATTTCCTATCATATATATTATAAATAACGTCCAACTTGACAAATGGAATAATTTATAATATAACAGTACCAACAGAATTTCGAAGTCACAAAGTAAACATTTTCTACTTATATAGGTAATATTATAAGAATACAGATTTACAAATCTTTCTACGGAGTAAACAGTTATTTTCATTAATATTTAATTTTTAAATGGTTAAAATATTTGCTAAGACATTAAAATATTTACATTACCTGTGTCAGACTCATTGACGGGCATACCTATGCTGTTTGAGTTGTCGTTGACTAGAAAAGACTCAGCTGTGGTATTAGCCGTAAATGTTTGTGGTGATAGCGTGAGATCATGGCCGTTGTCCGAATCGAAAAGCTCGAAACCAGGTGAATCTGTGCTTTGGCCATCACCTGTAAACAAATGAAAACTATTTAATTAAAAGCATCAAAGTACAATAATATTTCTTTTATCATTGGGATAATCTATATATATTATATATAAAAATGGAGCTTGAAAATGTCGTTATACATTATTAATCAAGAACAGCTGGTCCGATTTGGCTCAAATTTTTTTTAAGATGTTCGTCATTATCAGGAGAAGGTTATAACGTAAGAAAATTTTAGGAAAATCCACCGGAAAATTAGTAAATCTGGATGTAAAAAATACAACAGTGTATTATAATTTATATTGGTTGCTTTGATTAATCGGGCATGTTTGTTGATTTGTATTATTGTTTTTTGTCAATATATTATGTATATATAAATGAATGTTTATGTAAACCTCTGGGAAGAAGACAGACTAATTTAAAAATGGTTAAATTTATGGTTTTTTTTTATTCATCTGATATTAGTACGGTTAGGTTAGGATTTTGTATTAAATGATTATAATAATTCACCATAGGTGGAATACGACAAACTTGGTATAACTTTGATACTTTAGAGTTAAATCATACACTTACGTACAAACAGCAAGGGGTCCGCGATCTACCGCAGGTAGATTGCCAACCTGATAATATACTGCTGCAAATCAGAATTTTTATTCCGGGCAATGGAAAAGGTAACATACATTTTGAACACCATACACTGAATATTAAATAACGAATTGAACAAAGTTTGAGCCATATAGAGTTGGTACATTTAATGAGTAACAAAATGCACGGGATCAGCTAGTTAAATATAATTATTAATTATAATAAAAACTATAAAGTATAAATTCCATTTTAATACTAAAATTGTTTTAAACTATTATATGCATAAGCAGGCCATCAAACTTTGAGTTAATATTCGAAGTTTTGGTTTGTGCATACTTAGTGAGATTGGGTATCAATAAAACTGTTGTGCATAGATTTCTATACATATTGAAGTTTGTAAGTGGTGGATAGGGATAGTTGTATTTATAATGTATTTGTATTACTAATGACTTGACCTTGAAAACAAACAAGTTGATTATGTGTGATAAATGTTAATGATAGAATAATCTGCAGATTGTTCTTCTTATAACATAATACTACTGTAGCATACCTACATCATACATAGTATTATATTATATTATAATATGAGATTGATTTTGGAGAATTTACCATAAGTAAACACATAAACAATATGTTTTGTCGTTAAAATAAAGAATAATTATTTTATTATTTTAATTATTATCTAAAAACGTGATAATTCACAAAAAAAATAGCCTTAATAATTTACGAAATTTTAAGTATAGGTAGGTAGGTTACCATTTAAAATTCAAAAGTTTATAGTAGTTTGCTGGATTAAAATATACAAATTATACAATTCTAGAACATCGTAAATCTACAATTTTGAAAAAAAAATATGTTAAAAAAGTAATTACTTTTTGAAATAATGAATGTTGTTTGTTAAAAGAAGCACCCTGCATAAATTATACATATTAAATAAATAATCTGTATATAGTTATTTTTCACATTTTAAAAAATGTGGTAGCTTTGATGTAAAAACGAGCAAACTAACTATAAATATTATCTAATATATCTAAATTAATAATATTTACAGTATAATAATATGTTGTCATTATAATATTATGTCATGTCTTTATAGAATTGTGGTTGTGCGTGCGAGTGCGTGTGCAAGTTTGTGCACTCGCTTGTGTAACATTTACAAACATTTGTCGCGGTGAAAACATTTCATTTAGACGTTAATCCTAAGTACGTTTGGTTTTGATATTTTGCCAAGTCTCTCCGGAGACACTATTGTCTTCCGAGCGAAATCATTGCACTGTGAGTGAGTTTATGATTCAGCGGCATTTCAGAAACTGCGCTCCTTTACACCCGACGAGGAACCACTCTCGGTGGTGTATATTATATTATACAGGCCGCAGTCTTCGTAATATAATAATAATAATCATAACAATAATAATAATAATAATATAATAACAATCAACATATTATTCAGCATCGCGCATTATTTAATAATAAAATATGTTTTTATTACAGCAGAATATTCTGTAGGTAGGTCCTATACGAATTCCAGCGACCCAGTGCTATGTATTAAAACGCTCATAAATCCTCTGCAGTCGGGTTATTGGCATTGAAGGCGTACCAGCCAGTGTGTATAATATAATGTATAATAATAATAATAATAATAATAAATAACTTAATATTTATTATTTATATATTATAATATAACCCTACACGTTACATATAAATAACACTGACGTTGGGGGGAGTGAGGGGGCTAAGTGTCGCATGAAGAGTTGGGACACGCTATTCTTATCTTCTTGTTTCTCATATGAAATTTCCATTCACAAGCATATATATATATGTATATGTATAGGTATATAATATATAGTGTCCCCTAGCGCGCAGACAATAGTGTATATTATTATACTAAATAACATTATATTATGTTATGTACTTATGTATCTACTGTACGCATATACTATATAATATATTACTATATATTATATTGAATATATACAAGGTTTACTAGCTATGCATATTCATATTCAGAAGACGACAAAACCTATACCGTGAAATTGCTGACAGTCGAAGACATCCGACCGTGTTCACTACAAAGGGATGCTGATCATTCGGCATCAGCTACCAGCTATATTATAATATATTATACAGAAAACAAATTCGCTTTTCGGTCCCCCCCTCCCCATTAACCAGAAGACTTCGGCGGTTCTACATAAGCCTTGGTATAGGTTAGGTGCCTACTCTTTTTTCGTGTCGGACGGACCACGTTACAAGTCGTTCGGCGGTATAGTTTTTACAACGCGCGACGAGACTCTGAAATTCGGTTTCCAAAAACGTAAGCGATTCATGTGAGAGCAGTTTTGACGGAATTACTTCGTGAATAATATAAAAAGCCCAGCGCAACTTTCCTACCACCCCTATTTTGCCTATTTCGGGGTTCACGCGTGCAATAATAAAGGTAATAACACGACAACAGCGGGGTTTGGTGTGTTGGGGGGTTGGAAAAGCCCGCGACTGGTGCCAAAATGGGCAATATAGTTTTCACGGAGAGGGGTGCTGTGCAGCAAAGGAAATCCGGCAATGTGATATCTCGCGATATATTATTAGAAATGTGAAGGCAAACAAAAAAAAAATGTCATAGAAATGGGCGAAATAAATGGATTTTTGTGAAATAATAAAAAATAATAATATTACGCACGCTTGTATTTACGGAAATGTTTTGTGTGTACGCGGCTCCAAACCGTAAACCAATGAGGGACGAGTGAATTACCGTCAGAGATTTGAATAGGTATTCACACGATTTACGTGATTCTTTATTAAAATACGTTATGTGCAGTTTTATTTTTAATTGTGTTTGCGTTTGAAACGGTTGACATGAATTTATTAGTTGTAATAGCCACTTTCATTATAATATATTATTGTATGGTTACGTTATAGGTATGGTGGCTTAGAATTATTCACCGATAGTCAATTGTTGTTTTCGATGAATAAATTAATTAATTAAAACCAGGGAAGAGTAACTACAGTGTTATTAAAATTGTTATAATGTTTGCAAAAAAAAAATCTGTAAATATGATTTTTTTTAAAAATGTTTACATTTCAAATACTAAAAAACCCAGCTCCATTGTTTTTTCATACCTCGAAACTGTTGTAATTGAAAACTGTATTTAAAATCAGTAAAATACAGTTTAGACGTAATTAAAATAAAAAACTTAAATTAAAAATATATAAAATTTTCATTAAAACATAGTAATAAAATTGTTATTTTAGTGAATAAGCTGGTTTATTTGTATTTTTTATATTTTAATAATTCTATATGTGGATGAAAAAATAAGTGAATACATATTTTAAGTGAACACTTAGTAAAAAACCAAAATAGGTACTGGTCTAGTTGACCCCCGCCAAGAAAATATTTCCCACGCCACTCAGGTTTAGTTGACGCCCGCCACTTAAATTTTTCGTGTTTTTGATGTTCTTGTGATTCGATATAGAATGTATATACTACAGATAAAAAGGTACGAAATCACACACGTTAGGTATTCGTATGCAATTCCCTAATTAGATACTTCCTAGATTCTTATTTGTCAGAGTTTATGTGGCGAAGTAAATTAAACGGCCCCGATCCATTTAATAACATTTTGAAGGACATAGCAGAATTTTGATTTTTGGACACCTGCATAATTTTTTATTGTTTTCTGCATTATTATTTACATAAATTATGTTTGAATGATATATATATTTTTTACTATTTATTTATTCATATATGATGTATACATTATTCATCTATTTTTATTTTAATCAAATGAATTTCTAGATTAAATGTATTAGCTGATGTGGTGTATAATTTTTTTTAAGATTTATTTATTCAAATATATTATGCATCTATAAATACCGAAAGAATGTATGATAAATTGTTTAAATCATTTTCTTACTTTTTTTCTATGAAATATTATATAATTATATTTTAAATTATTGATTATTGACATGAAAATAGAAAACACGCGAGAGATTTAAGTTGCTGGCGTCAACTAAACCTGAGTGGTAGGGGGAATATTTTCTTGGCGGGGATCAACTAGACCAGTACCCTAAAATAAATAAATAAAAAACATTGAAATCAAAACTTTATACAATATTTAGTTGTACAGTTAATATTATTGAAGCAACAAATTTTAGAATAGACAATTAAATAGTAGAACCTAGTTCATACTTATAAAAAAATTAAAAATTATGTGTAAATTATTAAAAATCTTAGTAAGTATTTGTACAATAATTTAATGAATAAACAAAAGAAATTTAAAGATGTTAAATTAATTTATTCGTGAATATTAATAAAAAGTATTTTATTATTTTAATTGTAAAAATATTATAAGATATTTTTCTTTGAAAACTCAATTAATCGTATAATGAAATAAAAAAATTAAATTGTGATTACTTTTTTGTTTTATAAATACTATAGAAAATCCTTAGTTGGTGTAAGACGTAAGTAATTATTTTCACAAATAAAAATCCATCGTGAGCTATGAGAACTATTTAAGTAGGGCAACTACACGCATATACTTGGTACTTCATTTCCAGGGTTTGAAACTAGTACTAGAAGTGCTAGAAGTTGTGAAATTTGCATAATTTTTTATTTATTTATCTTAAGACAATATAAGTACCATCTTATACAAATTTATTTCATACATATTTATACAACATTTTATTTGTGACTATAGGTACTTAGTTAATAGTTTGATGTTTTTTTTTGACATAATATTATGTTATATTTTCTTATTAAATGGGAATTAAAAAAAAAAATTGTTTTAACTTATTTCTACTTAAAACAAGAAGTTTTACCATTATCAATTATCAATTACCATGAATAAGAAATATAATGTAATTTATTGTAATATAGTAAATAGTAATATGTAATTTTGCATTGTTGGTATTTTATTTTAACTGCATTAACATTAAAATATTTTAAGGAGGCACTATATTCAATGCATTACTAACTTATTGTTTATTTTAAATAAGTATTCACAAAAATAATTGTTATACCTACTTTAAAGTATTTAATTTTTTTATATGTTTGTTGTTAAGTGTTACCTATACTTTGATAGTTTTGATGGAAATAATAATTAATATTGAAGTGCTTTAGTGAATACTGAAAGTTTTTTTAGTATTTCACATTTTTGAGATTTTGTATAGATAATAATATATAAGGTTTTATTGACTATACTTATTGTGATAAGACATAACACTGTTCGAGTTATAATTGTATGTAATCGAACCTTGCATAGTATTCTTAATAAAACCGCTTTAGTTTTCGAATTTTTTTTTTTTTATCGGAATGTTTTATTGCAATTAATTAAATATAAAACCATAATTAACAAACGAATTCTTGTCGGAATCGCATGGAAAGGAAATACACATCGCCTACAAAGGACATATCCTTTTCGGCACACGAGTTAACCTGCTGATAGTATACACATATCCAAGCCACTGTTATTATATTTTATAGTTCATACACACCACGACATTCACATCCTTCCTATTCACCCGCTTCCAGTTCCTGTCGTTGTTGTTGGTAATAATAATAATAATAATGACCGTAATGTTTTAAAAAATTAAATCCTGATAATATTATACTATACCTACGCCATTGTGTTATAGCCAGCCTCCACAGATGAGGACTGTTTTTAAATATTTTATAGTGACGTCATTAAAATCTCCGTCTTTTCATCGGCACGACGGCGACGCGACGCCACCCTAGAAGCTGGTACGCACGCCTCATATTTTTCTGTTGGGCATATTATTATTATTGTTACGTATTTATTTGTTGTTATTTTTATATTATTATTATTATTATTATTTTACCGTAAAAAAATTTCCATCATATATCATTGGTTTTATTGCCCTGAACAACTTTTGGCCTAGACATTTCTGGTTGTTTTAAAATATTGTTCACCGCTTCCGGCGGGACCCCACGACAAAAAAATAACACTGCTCGGCGCCACACACGCGAACGTTCTCACTCGCTTTTTCCTTCTCACCCACTCCATCACTATCGAAAACACGTCGTGACCACATCTCACCGCCGAAAATACCATGTTGGACTGTATGCTATGTGTTTAAGTGCATAATATTATCACAGCACAATCGTTGGAATTTAATGTCATATTATAATAAGGGCGTGGAATCGATGTAGGTACTATCACGGTTTAAGATGGTCCATCTTAAACCGTGGGTACTACCTATGAGGAAATTCTGGAGCGGCAAACTTTGCAAACGATAATAATAAAATATACCAGATAACCACTTTATATTTCTAGGTATCTACCTACCAATTATAATATTATTTAGATATCTAATATCTATTTCAAAACTTGGTAACATTTGTGTGAACTTGATTATTATTATTAATATTTTCAACAATACGAATATAATTACATAAGTAACTCAGCAAATTGTAATTAAAACATTGTTGTCTTCCATGATAATAATATTATATTTATAGCAGTTCCATTAGAACAAGTCATTACTCATTTGTTAATTGTTTCCAACGTTTCCAATTAACATAGGTATATTTTTAGCGTCATTACTTAACTTAAAACTATATTAAAAAAATAATAATTGTACATTTTCATTTTTAATAACGATACTACCAATTTAATCACGATAAAGGGACCTACTTACCGTAAACGGTAAACTGTAAAGTTAAATATAAATTATATTGTATTATAAAAGTACAGTTATACATGTTAGACTTTAGAAGTTTAGAGTCACCTTCCTGTATGTTGGTACGATTGTACAAGGTACCAATATAATATTATTACAATGTAAATAATAAATATTAATTACAATTAAATTAAATCAAATAATATTTTATCCGCGTATTAAGTGACATTGGTCCAAGATTCGTTATCAACTGCCCGGCTAGCTCAGTCGGTAGAGCACGAGACTCTTAATCTCGGGGTCGTGGGTTCGAGCCCCACGTTGGGCGACAATAATTTTTGTCATTTTTTACGAATTTTTTTTTCACCTTCGGGTATTAACGTTCGCTATTCAAACACTCGTTCATCTACCACGGTCGAGGTAGATCGATAAAACGGATTTAAACGGATACGCTTTTATACGAGAATAAAAAACATCTTTTTAGAAAATAATAATTACGTCGGCTTCGTCGTCGTAGTCAGGCGAAATCACATTTACGCTCCGGTACTCTATAAGAAAAGGGATAGGTACGCGAGCGTAAGAACACTATATACAATAATATATATATACGTATATAGTAGAGGAGGCTATAGCTTTTTATATCATATATATATATATATATTTTTTTATGTTCAGCTTAATAAATAATAATAATAATAATATAATACCCTTTTTGATCATTCGCGATCGAGTTTTCTGCGAACAGAATTCCTCCCGTGTCATGCGTTCTACAGTGGTGGGCGGCTTAAAACATAATGCCATATATTATATTATGATTATTATTATTATTACTACTGAGGAGGGGTCGCTGTAGTGTAAAATAATAACAGCGTGTGTGCGTCCGGGCGACAGAGACGATTGAAAAAAAAAGAGATCGTTTTCTTCATCGGTTAGCCTATATAATAGACATAAAGATAATATATTATTATATGTAGAATGTATTTTATACACATGCACAAATGAGGAGAGGGATCGCCGCCACGCTGTCTGTACGAGCACAGACCGATGTCATACTCATCCCATACTTATACATTAATAATTCTCTTATATCATATATTATATTAGTATATTACAGATATACGTTTATTTTTATATTCTATGATCCATTTTTCGGTATTTCGAAGCACCAAAAGAGAACTATAATACACAACATTAATAATATATTTTGTCTCCGGCGAATAAAAACACAAGCCCGTTTATATTATCTTCGTGATTCGTATTTTTTCAGTCTAATTTATTTCAAAATTATTTCCAAGTTAGTGATATTATTTGCTAAATATTCATGGCAAAGCATCGACGAAGACGTCATGCTGTCTACGCGTTGAAGCTCCCAAGCTCTGTACGCGCCGAAGACTCATTATAGTAAGTTGTTCGTATAGCAAACACGCGAAAGTAATTAGTATAATATATCCAGTGGCGAAACTAGGTCTAAACTCTTGAGGAGTGGAGGGGTATACCCCACCATACCTTAAGCTTGGGCTAGGGATCATTTAGAACTGCCCAATATTATATTTGTACGCTTGATGGATAAACAAAATATTTGCTTCTCGCTAATGTATATAAGGTCACAACTCTCAGTATTCACAAAACTATAAACTAATAATCACATGTCTTTTACACAGGTTTTATATTGTGGTTTCAATATTAATTGCAAATTCGTCAATAGTTTCGATTCTTTTCAGAATGAATATTATTTGCAATATACTTATTGTCTACTCTTAAAATTTCCAAATTTGAAAATCGAGGTTGTAGCAATATTATCGTGACATTGAAGTTAATAACCAATTTTTAATTCTACAGGAGCAATATATTTATTTTTCCATTACAGGTATATGAAAAAAAGTAAATAATGTTGTTTTTTTTTATATTTATAATCTGTAAGAGTATGCAGCTAATGACCATCTGTATAATTTAACCCTTATAACATAATATTATGAAAATAATAATAAAAAAAATGATGTTATTATTACAACAATATAAAATAATAATATTATGTATCCTATTCATAACTGTAGCGCAACATTCTACGACTTCGACGACGACTGCAACTACGTTAAACGATATTTGCTTATATTATAATATTATTATTATCTTATTACGATGTCATAATAATATAATAGCTGCTGTGGTCCGTACGCATAAAGTTCAGTGCAGTGTGCCAGTATGTATATATTCTGTACATAATAATAATATATAGACTACAGTTTCGATTAATGGAGAGGGTTGTGTATATAATATATAAATATATATTATTATAAATGTAGGACTATATTATATGGGTAGGTACCTATATATTATTATTGTATACACTATACAGCGCATATCGCTGGGCGTCTCTGATTGATGAATGGATTTCGAACCCGCTATCGGCGGCACCGGCGCGCGTATAATAATAATAATAATATTACAACATCAAATCGAAATTTATTGGCTTATATATACATATTATATATATAATATTATTATATACCCTGCGTCAGGCGTATTGTATCTCGCGTAAAGGATAATAATATTAAGGTAGGTACATAATATAATGTGTTTATGTGTATATATTATCCATACAAACATATACGTGTATTATATTATTGTACCTACGCCATTTAGAGACCTAGGTATATAGAGTAGACTATAGAATATATATATATATATTATATAGTGTTGGCGCAGAGAGGCAAATGGGAAGATTTGTATATATTTCGGATGAAACGCCGCCGCAGCCGTGTTTCGGCGGAGTGTTAAATTTCGTAACATAAATCACGATATTTATGGCTTCCTCTTCTTTCGATTATCAGTTAAACTATACTAAATTCGCGCAGTACAATATTATTATACGACTGTTACATGCATAACGTATTTGAGTGTGCGCGTGTGTAAAGGGTGAGTCAGACATCTTCTTCACGTATAATAATATATATATATACAGTCTAATATATAATTGTATTTTTAGTTTCTGCAGAGCCCCGAAGGCTCCGATGAATGTATTGATTTTACAATGATGTACCTATGTGTGTGTTTTTGTGTCTGTCATCACATCTCGGAACAAAAAAAATGCTCAGATTTTCAACTTCAATATTATCTTTATTCTTTTCTGATAGGAAAGGAAATCTAGTATTGGTACCTCGAGGGGTCAAAAGTAAAAAATTCCCAGTTGACTATACGATTGGGAAACACAAAAAAAATATATTAATGGGAAACAGGAATTTTTACTCCAAACCAGTTTTCGACTAAATCGATATTATTCTACTACTTTTCTCGTAGGAGGAGGCTACATGCATGTTAGAGGCGTATTATAAAATACAACCTATGTATACATTAATATTACTATTATTTTAAGCTCTATAATATTATACGCCACTATATTTCGCAGTCATAATATTAAAAATAACAACCGATTTTATTACGAGCTGTATAACGACGTGTATAATATTATAGTAGGTACCCATACGCATTTCTTTTTTAATTGCTCGTTTGTTTTGCCGTATATACGACGTGTCCTATAGTACCTAGTACCTACATGCCTATATAATAATAATATGGTGTAGTGTAACTGGTACATTATATGGTATTATGTATATGATAATATTGTATTTGATGGACACGGGGTCGTTATATTATATTATTATATAATAGTGCTGTACGTCCAAACGCCATTAGTCGGCGCAAAGTTTGAGCGGTATGTGTGTACATATATATACTTACACACACGCACACATATTATAAATATATACATACGCATTATACTCTCATATTATGTACCGCGAGCTGTACAGCGTATATTAAACACACAGCCATAATATAATAATTATATATAATATATTACATATTATATTAACGACGATCGTGTATGTATATACATGGCCGAGACGTTAGAGATGGTTGAGTAATTAATTGCAGTTTTCACCGAGTATTTCTAAATGCTCCCTCTGCATATATTCACTAATAAGGTTTTAAAAACAAAAGAAGAAAGACATTATATTCATAGTAGCCTCGTCCGAGGGGCGGCGCTTACACCGTTTTAAACGTTCACGGGTTGTTTACTTTTAGACTTTGAAAACGTGCAAAGTTTTGAGTATGGGTAAAAAAATTTCAAGTCATTACCAACTTAACCATCAAGAGCGTATAGTCGACGCACCAAAAATATTATTATATATAATATATAATATTGTGATGTACCTATCTACGTCAAACTCCGGAGTCCGGAGCGCTAATGGTTTATTTTTTTTAATTCCGATGATGAAAGCAGCTAAAAACAAAAAAAGCTTTTATCGTCAATACTGCAGGTTTAATGCTGATATAATAGTACCTATATATACGCGTAACATGATATATAATATTATATAAAGTATATTATTATATATTCTATATGGTTATTTTTTTTATTATTATATCGCGCAGTAGACGCGTATAATAAATGAGGTTTATGTGGCTATTTGTATCGGATTTACCGACCTCGCAATGTGGATAGTGGCCTCCGTCGTTCCTCCAATAAAAACCGTAAAATTTATTGTCATCGCTCTACGACTTTTCGAAATAAAATTTCACCTAAATCGGATCAAAGGTTCAACTACGGTGCCCACGTATAGCGTATAGTGCAATGATATTAACGTAGAGAAATACGCTCGCCTCCTAAGTACACTACGCGTCCGAGGTAAATGATAATTTACGGGGTAACTTATCACCGGCAAATCTCCGGTTTTCGTCGACTACTTTGCGTTTTAATACCCAACGACGGCTACGACGACGGCGACGACGACGACGACTATGCGATGCTCAAAAGGATCCTGCGAAATCCTGGACATCAACACGAAACCACCCCTACCCCTATACCCACCCATGATCGCGACTTTATATATACGAGCCCGGGCCATTTATATATACATTTATTATATACCTATGTATAGTGAAATAATCTCGGCAAATCCCTGTTTTGTAAAATCCTCAGATTTATTCTGTTTTAAAGTAACAAAAAAAAAACCCCCCGCAAACACACCCGAGGGGTTTACCTGCAGTGGCGTTTTCTTCTTCCGCCTCCTGCGCTCTATATTCCACAGATTCGTTTGGAAAAAAAAGAACTCGGTGAATGGTCTTGTTCGGTATACGAATATATTGTTATTTACCCTTTTTATTATTATAGTTATGATTATGATTATTATTATTTTCGGTAGCATGCTCCAAAATAGAGAGACCGCAGTGGAAGTACCTCGGAGTATAGCATCGGCATAGTAGTAAAGTTAACACAACACAAATACCCCTCTGGAGAACGCGGCGAGCATTTATCAATAAAACATGAAGTCGCAGTCGTCGTCTTGCCAAGTTAAATAATAACTTTCTTGCCACAAAAATAATAATTTATTATGCTTGTCATTGTTTATTTTTATTATAATTATTATTGTACGGAAAGCACGGCGTGAGGCAGCGGTGGGCCGCTTCAGTGGGCGATGGTGGCAGAGAATTCGGGTTTCCGCTGAAATTCGCTAGCGCGTGATTTTGTCGTGTATACCAGCTAGAGCTGCAGTGAGTACAAAAATAAATAATAACTCGACGATAATAACGGCCCTGCAGTATTATATTATACGTCGCGTACAATGCGGACGGTGGAGATGACGACAGAGTATAGACGAGGCGAGAAACTCTGCAGAGCGTTCGTCAAAGTTTATTCGACCGATTTTAAAACTCAAACATTCGTTCGGGAGGAGCAGCAAGATACACTATTATACGTCCCGAGATTCCGCAGTCCAACTTTTTCTTTTTCTTCTCTTTATATAATATATACTTTCCTCGTCGCTGGGTTGTTGTTTGGAGAGAAGGAGATACGTGTGCCGCACACAAACACACACACATACATTATATATATATATATATATAAAAGCGACGTGCACATCGACCAAGCTAAACCCGTTTAAAGTCATCCCGCGCAGTGCACGTGTGTATTATATATATATGTCTGCAGTGTGCGTATGATGTGCGTTATTCTTGTTTTCGACACGTGCGACGGCCCACGAGGGATTTACAGGGTTTTACGTGAAAAACGAGTCTATATAATAATAACAATAATATCACATTATTATATATACAAGTATATTATTATTATTATATGTTGCTTGCGTATCACCCCCTGCGTGACCAGACGACGCGTCGACGGGAATAATTATTAATTATTATTATCTTAGAGGTGCAGTCCCGCCCGAAACTCAACCCCCCGCCTATATTAAATAGGTATGTGATGATATTAAGTTTGAAAAGTAAATCTTAATGTCTACATAATGTACATATTATATAGAAACCATTTGCTTTTGTTTTTCGGCTAACCATTCGAAATAATTGATATAGATACGTGCGGATTTGTCTCAGCGTGCCTTGTGAAGCACTAGTGGTCCCTCCCATCCTCCCACCTACACGGACAGCTTTACATTTTACCCGGCGTCACGGGAATTAAAAGTTTGTTGGGTAAAAATGTATTATAGGCTACCGAGTAGTATGTATGGTACGCATAATCTTAAGTCTAGCTGCAGGCACACACATGTGAGTATATAATAAATGTTAATGTGTATGAAAAAAAATCTTAAATATTTACATCAACAATGCAGACGGTAATTCACCATGCATAATTACCACTATTTTCATTTTAATAATGAAGTTGTTTAAATTCTTATATTAAAATTTTCGAGCATACTTAAAAACCATATTTTTAAATACCTACTTACATTTGTTATGCCATCTAAGGAGTGACCTAAAAACATCTGCAGTTTTCCAAATGAAGACCCTCTTTTTTACTGTAAAATGTTAAGCCACCGTTTTTTTTTTTCGTCAATGTATATAAATCGAAATTTTGACGAGTAGTATTTGAATTATTAAAGTTAAGGATAATAGTCCATGATAATATTTTTAAAGAAATGTAGAATATGATGATTTGAAAATTATAGTGATAAGTATTTTATAATTTGTAAAAACTCTCCGAGCATAATAAGTACCATAATAAATATTACATCTATTTTATATTTTATGTAAAACTCAGAAATACTCGTTTGAATTTAAATTTAGATTCATGAGCATTAAAAAAATTCAACTTTTTCACAATTTACAGGGAAAAGAAGTTAATGTTATCATTTGGAAAAAAAAGAAGTTTAGTACATCACAGGACTTAAATTTGTTGTATTTTAAGAAATTTTAAATATCAGAATTTGAATACATACTTTTTTAAAGATTAAAAATGGTGAGCATGCTTGGTAAATCAGACGGTATAATGACATCAACTTTTTTTAAAAAATATTGTGTGGCACTTTAGTATGGTAAATTGTATAACTAATTTTAGAGCTCATGAAATATAACTATAAGTACTTATTTTCTCTACCTAACCTAAAGAAACTAAAAATACATTAAATTGGTTATTATTTATGAGTTTTAGTTCTAAAAATATCAGGACACCCGAATCAACCAAATCAACTAAAAATCACTACTCATATGTCTGCATAACTATTTAAATAATAATAATTAAATAATATTGGTAATTTAAATAATTTCAGTACACCGATGGCATAATATACTACCTACTGGTACTACTAATACTAATAATAATCATAATAAAAACCTCGCGACCAGGCTCAAACGCCCATGAACGTCTAATTTTCATATCATATGATATTCATCGACAGTAGTTATAATTATAGTAATATTAATATTAATAATATAAGAGTGGGAAATCAGGTAATATATTATAATTAGGGACATAATAATGGTCACCGGCTAGACGTGCAGAACACAACACACATTGCCTCATTCTCAAATATGTTCTTAAAAAAAAAAAAATAATGTTTGAAACAGTTCAAACGCATGAAATTGTCAAAAGTCACAGGCCACATATATTGAACGACACCTAACGGAGTTGCGAGGGGACATGGTAGCGTGTACAACTTTCGTTCGACTGTGGAAGATTCGTCCAAAATTATTACCAAAAGTGCCAAAATGTACACGTGGTTTAACCTGTGGCGAATGTGATGGCGACGTGGACGATAGTTATACAATAGTCAATAATCGGATAATTATTGTTATAACGATAAAGAAAATGGATATATTATATGAACATAAAATCATGCAAACCCGCACAGATGCGAACGTTCATTGCTCTATAGATAGAAAGCAAAACTATGTATTTGAATATGGTTATTATTTTTTTTTCTACATACTTAACTTGCCAACATTTTAAAGCTGTTAGAGTTTAAAACTATTGTAATCAAAATGGTGTATTCTTATAGATAATAGTGTGTTGAACATGTGCCAAACATATACTGCGCTTGTAAGTTTTTCAATTATAGTTTTTTATAAGTCGTTTAGTAAAACTGAGTTTCGTTACACAGCTATAGAGACACGTCATACAGATAAAGACGTTGGTATTCTTAGGAAATTATAATTAAAATTCAATTGTTGTCTAGTACTCTCGCTGCAATTTTATTATTATTATATCATATATAAGTAATACTAAAAATAAAAAATGATATATAAAAAAAAAGTTTCATTTAAGATTTTAAATACAGATAGTTTTTTTGATTTGCTCAAAATTAAATAGATTTTTTTTGTTGAAATATGATCACGAATCGATCATATATATTTTATATTATATAATAATATGTTATATGAGTTATAACTTGATTGTTGATTTTCGAAATATTTATTGCTGGTTACAATATACGGATAATAGTCCCCTTCGTTTCCTGTTATTATATGGATGGTCTTTATTGTGTTTCTAGACATTTCTCCTCGTAAATTCAGTTGTAATAGTATACATATAATACCCATACTAAATCATTGATATTAATAATATTTGTGGATAAATAATACATTTATCAACTATTCTTCTGTTACCTTATACTATTATATAGAAGTCTTAAGTATAGGTATATGAAAAGATGCAATATGAATTTAAAAAGAAAGAAAACTATTTTCTTCCATAGAAATTGTTTTAATTAAATTAAAGTATTTTATTATAATACAATATATTATTATACTATATGGAAATAGAAGTCACAGAATGTAAAAATGACTGTGTATTAAGTGTTTCAATAATATAATAAAAAAGTTAATTTTGTTCCGAGTGTGGCTACTGGCTAGTCCACTATGGTATTATGTATTGACGGTTGATCAATAAAAATAAATTTAAATTTACAATTGAAAAATGTTTAAGGTAAAACTATAAACTGTGAATTATTTATTTTGAATATAAATACAAATGTAAAATGGTTATTAAGTGCTACACATTACATTTTACTCTAAGGTCGGGGTCCCACGATTACTTTACAAATATATACCACTAGTGGATTTTCTCCATACCACATTGAAATGGTATTCAATAGTATACTTAATTATTGAATACGTTTCCTAAATATTTTTAAGTGAAGTTGGTGAGAGTCAAAACAACCGCCAATTATATTTGAATAATAATATTTTAATTCAGCTCGATTAAATTTTCCCACAAAAATTTGAATGAATATATGTTACATTATAATCACAATAATTTACATAATATTTTTGAACATGATAAATATTTTACCTATCATACCCTAATAGTAGCCTCACTACAAGCTTAATATTTAAGTTTAAAAATAAAATTATGGTTGAACGGCGTTTTGGATAGGCAATTTAGCTACACTTCTCTTGCGGTACATTTATTAAGATCAATATCATGATAAATTGATCTTAATTAATTTCAATATGATCATAAAGTGAATTGAATTGGGTACTTGGATGGGTACACATGCACTTATGCACTTGTTAAAAATACCAGTTAAGGGAACAACTCTTCTTAACCGTTTTATAATAATAATAATCAATAACTTTTGTTTAAATAACTATATAATATTACAAAAAATATTTAAATTTTGATAAATGCTGACAAATGCAAACCAATAAACGGTTGAATGTTAACAAACATAAACCGGTACAAAATAGAAATCTGTGCCTACTGTTATATAATAATTTAATAATTGGAAATTTGATGAATATGTGTTTTGATTTTTTAACCTGGGATAACATAATATAGACAAAATGGCTAATATAAAATGCTGTATTATATCTACTACTGAATTTTCATATGCATGTATTTAAAATGTGACAACGACTTAAATTAGAATACATTAAAAAAAAAATAAACTCGAATTAATTGAACAGTATAATATGGAAGTAAAGAGAATTTCTGTAAAATAATAGGTTAGGATAGTTATAAAGTAGGTTATTATTGGAGTTGGATTTTTAAATAATTTATTTTATAATAATTTCAATAAATATGACTTAAAATAAAAAACAGTTGGTACTATCTGAATAAATTGGTCAATATTTTAACAAAGAGTAAACGTTTTTAATAAAATATTAACAATACAATTCAGTAGGGTCTCTTCTGAAAAATGTGATAGGGATTATTTCGGGTGTACTTATAATAAACTATTATATAGCTTATATTTACATATTTATATATTCTCATTTTAATATTTTAGTGGGGAAAGTGCACCAAAATATTGTTCTAAACACTTAATTTATTAGAAAATAATGTAATGGTTGTCAAACATTTTGTCGTTTTTTTTTAAATTTATATTTAATTTATTATTCAAATTTAGAATTCAATGTGATAATAATATCATTACGATAATAACGACCAATAGTTTACAAGTCAAAAGATTTTAAAATATGTACACTGATGTATTATTATAGGTTATAACTTATATGCTGTATTGACGATATTGTGATCTATTGAATGTTCGAGAGTTTTCAGGTGGAAACTATACTTGAATAGGTACTTTACAAGAATCTACCTACTATTTTCATGTAACATAATCAACTCATAGAAAACGTATAATATCCTAGGAAAATGTAAAATTCAGTTATCGGAAAACAACAAAACAAATTATGACCTAATACAATATTCTGCTCAACAGTGTTATTGTACCTGTCAGTACTTATTGCACGGTACAAGTATAAAATAATATAATCCTTGAACCTATTCTCATACAAAGGTCGAACGGAAAAAATAAATTCAACACAAAACAATATCAACTTCAATACATTCGAGTTTATTGTATTATATAAACTCGCGGTGTGTTGTTCGTTTCTGTTTTTTTTCATCAACATCGTTGTCGTCGTCGTCATCATTATTTATTTATTTTTTGTATTATTATTATACAAGTATTATTATTTTTAGCTAGAACAGCGTAATTTCGGGATCCGCATCGGTATATAGTATAGTATATGTATTCGGGTCCGAACAAACACCATAGCGCCCCCAGGGTTGCGCGCACCATTTCCGCCGGTCACGTCATGTCAGTATATAACATGGACGCATGGACGATGTAAAACATTCTGTTGCTATATATATATATACATATATATATATTATAATAATAATAATAATAATAATGATAATATATATACCTCTGAAAAGGCTGTACAAATATCGTAATGGCCTTCATTCTGTCAGCCAGCCACGACCCATTCTTCGCCGGCGCGTATATAATAATATGTGTATAGGTAACTGTATAATCTCCGCCGCCGCCGCCGCCGGTACCGTATTGCAATTCTCGATGTTCGGTTTAATATTATACATATAAATATAAACACTACATATATATATATATCATAATACATATATATTTTATTGTACGTCGTCGTATATATTTATACAAACAACCGGAGGAATATAACGCAAACAAACAACGGCGCACGAGATTTTATATTTTTCCTTCCGGACGCGGCAAAAACAAGCGTTCTCCTCTCATACCGCACCCATCCACCCACCCAACGATGATGTATATAATATAAGCTATATACATGTATAACGTGTACGCGATGTTTTAGGGCACATTATATTATTAGAAAAATATTGCACCGGGGCGTGGTACGGCGGCAGACGGCCGCGCTTTACCCAGAGTCAGCGCGTGGCGGTGTGTAAGAGGACGTTTAAGTTCGGTGGCGGCGGACACGAGTAGATGGTGGGTTCATATTGAAAGAAAACATCCCTTGTTGACCCTTTCGACTAACGAGATCCTCGCCCGGGGGCTGCTTTATATCCACCCGCACACCCAGTCCCACTGCTCCGCGCTTGCCCCTCAGTTATTTTTGTGTCTCACTCCCCGCGCCGTAGCGTTTGCCACTCTCCGTTCGCGGTAGTCGGTCGACGCCAGTTTGTTGGTTATTTTTATTATTTATTTTATTGAAACGTAAGCTATGCGCCAATGCACACACAGACGCACTACATTTGATTTAATTTCGGAGTAGATGGTTTGGTCGTGTTATTTCACTATCGGCCGTCCTTCGGGGCAGTGGTTAGAGATAAATTAGAGAGAGAGAGAGAGAGAGAGAGAGAGAGAACGAAACGGAGAGAAGAGATCAACACAGAAATCCCAACGACGAGCGGTGAATATACGCTTACCCAATCCCCTGCATTCGTATACCAGGATTTCTCCATTTTTATTTCTAATTATAGTTTATTTTTTCCCGTCAAACTTGTAAAGATTGTTTGAAAAGTTATAAATTAAAGAAGCGTATTATGGGTTCAATCAATATCACCAATTCACCCGCCAGACAATGAAGCACGTCCTGTGTAGTTTAAATTTTATTATAAAAAAATTACTTTATTAAAATTAGCCATATTGGATCTAAATACTACGTGTTGAGCGTTACTTTATAGTTTATGCACATAATGTAACTAATAATAATAAAAAAGAAAAAACCAATTCAGTTGGGAAACAAAGTACATTACAGTATAATTTTATAGGGTATGTAACTCGATTGAGAATTTTATTTCTGGTATTTTGGAATTGTGGAATTAAATAAATCCCGTGCAGTAACTAGAAGTCTCCATTTTACAAAACTTTTCTGAAGCTAAAACTGAATTATTTAATTCCTGATGGGGGTATAGGTATTATTGGATCCTTTATTATCGTCCTATGTATTGAGTCCTTAATTTTGATACTTTGACAGAATTTAATTTGAAAAGTAAGATTCAACCATGGAGTTATCTAGCATATATTTGACCCACAATAGTATTTTCATTTGACCCAAGAATTTATTAATTATAAGGCAGGGCCAATTAAGGTATTTGAAACCTCCATAACAAAGAATCAAGTTTAATAATTGTATGTCATAGGTGTTCTCGTTGTAGTCTTGTGATTCTGCTGGATTGTTTATCATATGTAAATTGAATGTGTCCATAAGGAAAGTTTTAAACGTTTCCGATTTCTTATAATTAAAATTGATGTTAAAGTTTCCAAATTGTTATAATTTATAAATTATAATAATTATAAATGTATAATATGCAGATCTTATTACGCTGTGTCGCTGTTTCAAATTCTATTGCGTTATACCAGTTTTCTAGTACCTAGTCTATACCAAACGCGACCCACAAAAAAATGTAATCAAGGCAAAGGTAAAGCACTATATAGGGATTTATACAACAGTCATATTATTCTACGAAAACAGTTTCATGAAATAAAAATGTTTAAGCGCCATGCAAGGAGATTATAATATGTATATAAGATGTAACCAAAAGTTTATGCTTTGTAAGGACCGTGGTATAGATTTCAGTGTCTGGTTGTGCATGGAATACGCGTGATATAAATGCCCAGCATTTTTGAGAATTTCCACTATTTTTCCCCTGCACTATGGGATTCTCAATTCCCAATTTAAGGTCAGCTAGTCGGAAAAAGGTCGAAAACTAAACTTTCGATGCAGGCGTAACAAAAAATATATTACCTACGTACGATTCAATACTTATATATATTATCTATACACTTATTACATATATATTTTATTAATTTTAATAATTATAAATGCATAATATACGTAGTGTATGGATATATTATCAATAATTTTATTATAATTATATTATAGGCAAGATATTTATAATCAATCTATTGCAGGACCGTCTCTACAACTTACCGTTCAACCTTATTTTTTCATTGTTCCATCCTAAAAATATATCTAATAATGCTATAATATTTCTGAAAACTAATATAAATTCATTAAAATTTCCATTAGGGATCGGTCAGTCCACATCTTAAGTTTTCTGCTTTAAATTCCGAGTAAATCCAGAATTATCAACGTTTGAAATGTCCGAAATTTCAAAATATTCAAGCTAAATTTTTAGAGGTTGGGGGCGGGATGAAATTGGGAAAAGCGGACTGACTAATATCAAGTTTACATAATAATGAATTCAAATCTGTTTTAAAAAGAATAATCGCATTACTAGATCGATCAGTATGATAGAATGAAAATTGGATGTTTTGGCTAAAATAACTGTTTAATATATTATAAAAAATAGTATTTCGTCAGGAAAGTATATCATAGTATCATCATGATATAAAAAACTTCGTTTCAAAAATTCGTTACCTATCATTAAAGTAAATTATTATGACACTATACCAGTGTTTCACTTAATTTTTTGTACCCCTTCCACAAATCCACGGTTCTTGCTCCGAATATTTTGTATTAGACATCTTTATAATATTTTGAATATCATGTGTTATTAGTTATTACCTATTAGTGGTATCAAGTGAAAGGAATCGTTTCGTTATCGCACATAAACATATAGACGTGATATTTGCCCATAAGCGGAGTTGTCAGGTCATTGCACAGGACCTTTGATTATTAAAATATTCGTCATTCAGACTCATTTTATTATATTTCATCGTTTGACCATAACTAAATACATTACCCAGCTACTTGTATTAATAATATTATGTATTTCTCTCAACAACTATATACAGGTGATAACAATGGCGAGAGTTTTGAATTTATATTCTTCACAAAGCTTTTTAAAACATCTCAATTGTTGAATCTTCGCGGATATATCACCGCCAAAAATAAAATGTATATAATATATATACATTTTTTTTTATACAAATGTGCATAATATAATGTATACAACAGTGGTTTCGTACTGTAAATAAAAATGTTATGTCGTAGACTGATTTTGAATCTGAAGAATGATTTTACGAGTCGTACGAAAAATATTCATGGGAATAAGTTCCAGATGTTAATCAAAATATACATTTTTTCAGGAATCTCTGAGGGGTTGTTAGAATGTGTAAAAGGGTAGAGTAATATTATTTTTTATCTCGCATGTGTATTTTAGTTACTTCGGAATGCGCGACGCATGTGGAAAGTGGATACACATTATGATAGCAAATGCGTTTCCAAAACTAAAAACACTCAAAAACTATAATATTACACATGGGAAGTTTACATGTTCATAATCCTTATATGAATGCACCAAACACGACGATCCCGAAACATAAAAGATGATGGCGAGCAAAAAACGTATGAATTCCATTAAATTTATGAACTTCAGTTGCGATCCGAAATAGTTAAATTTAGTTTTAAAATCCTTTTACTCTACTACACACTTTTCAACTCGTGAAATGTCAGACGGGAATAATCACTAATTCACATCGCACGGATAGTTCAAGCTCATTGCTATTGGACCTTGGATATTCGTACCGAACAAAATATCGTCGTGAACGTGCTCCTGATAAACTTCAAGGGAATAAAATGCACAAGAATATAAATGGGTACCTGTTGACTGGATCGCGAATATCTCAAAAATAAAAATAAATACTGGTCTACAACAAAAACATATTATTATTATTATTATTATTATTATTTAATACTTTCTTGTTAGCCGCAGTCACCCCGGGCTCTTAAATAGCAGATTAATGCTACAGTACGATAATATGACCGAGAGGGTTTAACAAAGAAAAATTCAACTTTAAATTTCAAACATTGTCAATAACAGTAATGTAACCTACACGAAATAGAGGCTTGTTTTAAAGACTTTGCGGTAATACATTTTTGAATTATATAAGCGATGAAACGGCGGTGGGGCGGAAGAAAAAAAAAATTTCTCCAAACGTCTCTTACGCTTTGCAGATTATGGTCGAAAAAAAAAACACTTAAAAATACATTATATATATATGAAAAAACAACAAACAAACAAAATAAAATAAAAGGTTAAGGAAAATATTTTAATCGTACAAGCAGGCAAGGATTTTTTTATATTTATTTCGCTTCGGGAACTTTTTGGTCCGTAGGACACGAGTTTTTTCCTGAAAAGTCTCAAAGGATCGTATATGAGTAGGATTCGATGAACGTTCGTGACCACTCCAAAACGCACGTGACCTCGTTCATGACTGCATATATTATTATTATAATGTCCAAATACGCCTTGAGTTTTGCCCGACCGTATCGCGAGAAACGCCTTTCAGATTAAAAAAAAATATAGGTAAACATATAGGTGAAGTTATATAGTTAAAATCGTTTTCAATTTCTACGATTTAAAAATTCGATTTTTAATGCCTAATTTTCTTTATAAAAATGTTATTTATTATTTTAGATAATATCCATATGAATTGAGATCATACAGATTATATACATTATAAATTGTGAGCAGAGAATCTGTGGCCTTAATCACATCATGGTCTTACAATTTTGTTTAAATTAAATTAATTTTAATGGTTTTGAGCAGTAACAAGATTAAATAGTTGAAAGCAATATTGTATATTATTATATATTTTCCCTATGCAACACAATCGATACTGTATAGTTTAAATATAGGTATAAAGTAACTACTTTGGTAATTTTCACGTTTTAGGTTCTGAGTGGAACGATGAATGTATTGATTTTACAATGATGTGTGTTTTTTTATTTTTTTTGTGTCTGTCATCACATTTTAGGACAGTAAAAGTGCTTGGATTTTCTTCAACAGTATTTTTTCTGATAGGCAAGTTAATCTAGTTGGTATTTTGGTGGGTCAAAAGTAAAATTTTTCCAGTAGTTTTCAAAGGCATCTTGAAAAACCAAAGAAAAGTTATGGAAAAACGGGAATTTTTACGCAAAATCAATTTTTTGCTATATCGATTTTGGTTTTTGGTGTAACTCTAAAACAAATGACCAACAGATACATGAAATAATTTTTACCGAATATTTATATAAGCATTTTCTATACACCATGCCTTTTTAAAAATAATTTGACTCTTTTTGAGACATTGTCAGTTTTCAATTTTTTTAGTTTGTTTTTCTATAAATATTAATACAATTTTATTTGTTTTTTAAAAAAGCGTGAAAATTTAATGCAAAACTCTTGATATATTGTTACAATATCAGTTGAAAAATATTAAAAATACATATTCACAATTTTTTTTTATTAGCATTTAGTATTTAGCATCAAGTAAAAATTTTGACAAAATTTATCAAATTTAAATGTAATAATTAATTTGTAGTTGAAAATTTATAAAATGTTCCATTTTTATAGCTAAGTATTGACAATTTAAAACAAGGTTAAATAGGTTATATATAAATTACTTTATTCAGAATAATATCATCAAATATACTTTGTAATATCATAGGTGACTGACCGTTTTCGCTCAGAATCGTTTTTCTTATACAATGCTATTATATCATCTAATTCAAATTTAACATCATCCATTACAGTGACCAATTGTAACCATATGTACAGCAGAGCGACATCCACTTACCCACATTTTTTTTATTTGTTTTCTCGATAATCTCAATAAAAATTGTCTTTAGAATCAAGTGGTAATAATAATATTATGTTAGATGTTGAGTATAAATTTAAAAATAGTATGATAATAATAATTTTTAATTCTTCGACATCGTAACGTAGTCAATTTTAAACTTCAGAAATGAATTATTATAATACTAGATGATAAACATTGAAAGTTATAATATCCCCAGAAATTATTCGTGTACGACATGACAGGTATATATTATAATACAGGTAATAATATATAATATTATGCTTGTTTGTAGACTCTGATAGGAAACTTTGAAATTAATGAAATTCTGTAAACAAACATTCGTTACTAAGAAGTAGGTATCCACTATCACTTTCAAAATACCATGGATGATTTCACATACCGTTGAACAGTCGAACAATTTTAAACATTTTTATAAAAATAAGTTTTCCTTGAATTTGTTTAATAACTATTCGGTATAATAATATGTAAAATCAAGGCGTATCTGAAACTCTGAACACATTAAATATTATTATATTACCCAGTAATTATTATATCATCGTTTGAAAATAAAAAGTAAATTATTCGGTCTTAATAGACACGAGAAGATGTTTTGTATTCAAGACTCTTCATATAAGGTCCGCGAAAATATGCTTTAATAATACACTTTACGTTATAGAAATATCGTTTACATTAAGTGGATTGTCTTGTTTACAGAGAGATAAGTATTAAATATTAAACGAGTAATTTATTTTCCTAAAATCCTTTTATTATTATTTTTTTTTAAGTTTTTTATACTTTTATATTTTAGCACAATATTCATAAGTTTAAAACTTTTTTTAATTTGTTTTTGAATACAAAATATGTTTTTCTATATTTAAACAACGAGCCTCATTGTGAGTATAATTAAAAAGAATAATAATACTTTTCACGACATAAAACGTTCTACAAAACTGTTCATTTTGCGAGAAGCTTAAAAAATATACTTGAAAAATAATTGACAAGGCGTGGGATTACGTAGTATGAAATATAATATACAGTTTAATATTCCTAATAATTTAGTGAGGCTTATAATCATCATATAAGATGTAGGTTCACCGTACAAACAAATATTTACGTGAAATGAAATAATAATAACGAACTTTGTATAGAAACTAGGTATGAACGTAACGAGCTGGTATGCAATTTTTTATATTACCTACTATACTACTGGTTAAACCAGCAGAAATAACAATGATTTATTATAGGTTTAGTTTGGTAATTGTGTCGACATGTCTAAAAAATATAATATAATATTATGGCCGTATTCGTATATAATGATATTACACATTTATACAAAATAATAATAATAATAATATGCTCGTGTCTATATTTTCATATAATATATGATATATTTTGACTCATAGTGGCCGTTGAAGCAGTTCGAAACAGACAGCCTATAACTACATTCAACAATAGTGTTACTGCGTGTCTACTACGAATATTGATATTTTTTTTTTCGATAAGTGCCCCAAAACTTGTAATTATTGCCCATAAGTAGGAAATCTAGAAAAAGCAGTGACGCCAGATAGACAAAAAAAAATTGTAAAAATGAGTTACTTCTTTCTTCATTCTGGGAGTCGATAATGACAATTATTATAGGACATTTTACTACCCAAGTGGGCGGGTTAATCGAAAAATTAATGTGGCCTCAACGACGACGATAAATAATTGTTATATTATAATATTCAACATTTTTAACTAAATTAATGATTTAATCGAAAAAAATAAATATCAATATTAGTAGTAGGCACGCGGTAAACTAGTGTTGCGCTAATGCTTGAAAATCGCAAAATAGCGAACTTCATTAGGCCATAACTTCAAAACTAAGTCCGTGAGCCAAATTTGGACTTCACCATCGTTTTCATAGTGCTTAACTACATTAGTTTAAAAAAAAAAAATTGCAAAAAAAAGGGTGTCCGGTAAAGTAGAAATATACCTACCACAATATTAAGTTATAACCTATACACAACAACAAAACAGTAATAATAACAATGATTAAAATATCATCCTGCAGTTTTTTTGCGGTACCCGTTTTAGTATTTATATAGGCAATAACACGACTCACGAGTAATGTTACGTACAAATTACATGATGGTATCGTTTCAGGTATAATGGCTGCTCATACTGCGACCATGGTCATGTGGGTGTAAAAACGAATGCGTGTCGTATAATTGCCAATATATTTACTCGAACGCTGTATTTATAAATACAACACCGGCGTCGTTTGGCGACACTATAATAGGTACAACGGTAAAATAACGAAAAAAATCGTTGACGGTTTATCGCCGCGGCGAACGAAATTTCACCGGAAACGATTGTAACAATATATTTCATTGGTACGCCATAATTTTATAAATTGTTATCGTTGTCATAGAATTAATTTGGTCAATGTCTGTGTCTGAGCGTTGAACTGTTGAAGCGACTTCACTCTCCATCGCAGATCGTGAATTGCGATTTCAGGAAAAAAATAATCGTCGCTATGATTGACCGAACGGTTGGAAAGCGGTATACCTACTACAACGTCAACATAGTATACCAATATACCATAATATACGAGGGATTGGAATCAAATACTGGAGGTAAGCCGGGTCCACACCATGTCCACACTATAACGTGCCGTGTAAAATAATCGCAGTTACCAAACGATACCGCATACTTGAATATATTCGACTTTTGACTGTGTGCAATTGTGTGCATGCAGGTAAGTGGTTACATTTATGTGCGGAAAAGTGATAACTAAAAAAAAATTATATTATGTTATCATCAGGTACAATATTCATATTATCATTGGTATTGCATTTTGGTATAAATATAAAAACACTAAACGACACTACACGGTGTAGTGTGAACCCGACTGCAATGCTGCAGACTATATTATGGGTATTATGTTTAACCAGCTACCATTATTTCCGCTTTTGGTTCATCCATGCAATTTATACAATTCAATTGGCGATTGAAAGCTTATAAATGTAATAGGGACGATGTGTATCATTTGTATGTTATTTTACCAGTTCCCCGTTACAGATCCACCCCCCGCCGGCCTGAACATTGATATTAAGCTTTCAATCGCCAATAACTTCACCACTTTGAAAAAATACCATTATTATACATTTCAAAAAAATATTTTTCCGGAAATCGTGTTTCACATTGTTGCGATGTCGCTCTCTCGGACTATTTCTGACGGACGGATTGTCACAGCCGTATGGAATAATAAACTCGAGTGGGTAATAATTAATATTCCTCCATGGTCACAACCGGTTGTGCGGTAGGGCGGCCGTTCGACGAGATTACTGCGGTGGCGGGGGCCAATGGTGACGACCTGTGTTTGCATTTTGCTTCGTACTACAAACTTTGTACATTATTATTATTTATTATTATTGTTCAGAGCGATGCGGTCCCTCGAATCTCGTACGTGCTTCAATTATTCCGAGTAACGCGCGCGCGCACCGTCCCCGTTGCAGTGAGATCATATTATTATTATTATTATTATTATTATTATGACGAGATTGGCTCTGAAGGATAACCACCACCACAGCCGACGACCGTCCCGGGGAGTTAACTCGCGAGGAAAAACAAAATCGAAAAAAAAATGAATAAAAACACCACGTTGCAATATTAATGCGGTTTTTTCGGGCCGAGCGCTCGCGTATGGAGTCCGCGTGGCTGGCGGTTTTCGCGGGTGCGCAGCAGATGTTTACAGACTGTGGTCTACTTTTCGTTTTAAATGTTAATTTCGATAAACCAGTGAAATTTCGCAGAGTTTTGACCGTTCTTTTTTTCTTTTTCTTTTTTTTTTTTTTTGGTTTTTATACTCTGATAAATTTTTAAACGTTTATTTTTTTTTCGCTTCCGACTTGATTTCGTATTTCTATTTATGCAATTTTTATACATTAATATATTTTTTTAATTCTTTCTCTATTCTTCGCATATACAACTATTACGGTAAAAACTATTAAAAAAATACCATTATATTTTTATTTTAGTAGGTCATACTAAATAATATAATATTATTATAAATAGCTGCATTTATTTTCGGCGCTCAAATGTCGCCCACAATAGTATATACTATAGTTATGTATGACACGTGTACTTTCATTATTGTATTATACTCGTATATATATAACTACTACCGTAGTAAAAATACATATTTATTTCACCGATGTTACAATGTTGTTTGGATTTTCGGTACATTATTGTGTGCTAAATACAATTTAAGAATGTTTTAATCGACTTTAGATGATGTGACTTTTAGTTGGTCATTACAAGTCAATTCAAAACTCACACGGGTGTAATAATAAAAATATCGTTAATAAATACGCCGAGTATCGAAAACTAGAAACTAAAATGTTTGAATGTACATAATAATATATAATATGGGTCAAAACGACATATTTTTACATTAGTATCACGGTTGTAAAAACTTCAGACTCGTGGATGTTCAGATTATAATAATAGCGTTGCTCTATTGTACTCGTACTCGTAGCTGTAAGTAGGCAAAGCGCGATTGGACCAGTAGACGAATTCATTAAAAAAAATGTCCTCGACCAGGACTTGCTGCAATTTGTATACCTACTGGAAATTCATCATTTTTTAATACATAATCGTTTTTTTTTTTTTTAATTTTATTCATAGTATTTGAGTAATAGCTAATCTGGGATTGTTATAAAATAATATCGTAGCGCTGCAGCGTTTAGGTGCAGTTAAAGGTACCTACAACACAAACTCCAAATTATTATACTATACAATCGATCAACATAAAAATGTAATCCATGCGCAAACTATATCTCGATCGATGATTTTATCAAAGTATAATAATACTATGTTAGGTGATATAATAAGTATCATGCACGGTTAACTAAAGATGAAATGTCCGTTTAGTCGGGGCCCTTTTATTTTACACCTACCTCCGAATTCACACACACTATCTAGTTACTTCATAGTGGTTGACCACAGAATAATAATACGACAACGCTGATCAAAAACTAGTTAAACTATCTATGGGTATTGGGTAATGGGTAATATTATATACCTACGAATTTGACTTTATTATATATCATTATAATATTAAACATGAATCGTATTATAATGCTACTATAACACACAATTAACAATAATCCGGACATATAATTTTTAACTTTGTTGTGTGCGGTTATATTATTTTATTGAGGGTCTCCTTGAGTTTTAGAAGCCTAAGACCTAGTATGAGCAGGTATAGGTAAACCATAATGCCATACACATAGGTGCAACTAAGGATACTTTTCAGAGGGGAGGGGGAGAGCTAAAATTATATCAACAGCACAAACCCTGATCGGGCCTGATGATTAAAATTTGAAACTAAAATGGCAATTATAATAATACAAATACATAGGTATATGAATTTGACTAGGTATATTATAATAGGTAATATTAAACATGAGTCATACAAAGCTCACCGAAAAAACAAAACAGTTGTTTGTACTATAAAAATAGTAGGAATGACTGTAAATTATAATTGCTATAGGGATAGATATAATGTAGTATTTTTTTTTCATGCTATACTACACAACATAAACAATAATGCATATAATTTTTAATTTACACGTGTTGTGAGACTATATTGTTTTACCAATAGGGTCACTCTGAATTTTCTACACCAATAATATATGCAAATATTATATCAAATTTAAAATACGTCAAAATTCAGAACATATTTTAAAATTGCGTTCGGATGTATGATTTGCAAAAATAATATGTCCATCACATAAAATATGAGGTAGATACCTGAATATAATATAAGTACCTACCGACAAATAACTATACTGCACAACACCATACGGAAAAATAAAATTACTATAATATTAAAGTTAAACAAATTATAGTAGATACAACTATTTAATAGGTAAAATAACTAAAATGATTTCCTTATTATGACTATGTAAATATCGTTATTTATTATGGTAATGTAATAATTAATTATAATGTACAGTCAATCCTACTATTTTTATAGAACAAACAACTCTTTTATTTTTTCCATGCACGGACTGTCTCAAATATAACAGTATACATCAATAATTATTTATAACAAATATTTGAGTTTATTGAATTATATGTTTGCACAAGATGTATAAACTACCTGCCGGATAGCTATATTATACATATAAATTATATAATTTATATAATATATCGTACGCTAATTATAATTTAATAGTATAAACAAAATATGATTCATTATCATTAGGTATGCATAATGTCTCCAAAACGAAAAAAAGATTCAAAAATAGCATAAGATGAAGATAGCAATAAACTATACTTAACTGTAACACACACACAGTACACCCCACACCCCCCCCCCACACACACACACACACACATATTACGCTAAAGCTGTCAAGGTATTTTTAAGGTTAGTCTGATTAAAAAAACGAACACAACTTTTGAATTCGACTCGATTCTTAAAGTTTTAGAATTTCCATTTTTTTTTTTTCATTTTGGGAACGATTCCTGTCAGTCCCGACAGCCTTCATCAGACACTTTCCATCCAGAAGTTTATTTTTTTAAAAGAAAACTTTAGGAATAGTTTTAATAAATTGTCAAATTTTTGACAATCACGCTCGGAAACCACTGAATTCATTTCAATATAATTACTATATACCATATTGTCCATATTATAAAAGCTCAATAAAAAATAAAAATGTATACAGTTTCACACAATTTAATAAATATTTATAAGTTCTATGCTTAAAGTTACAGCCATCCTTAATATTTTATTACGCTTGTCAATAAACACAAATTTAATTTAAATGGTTTTAAAATAATATTAATACTAATATTAAAATTCTACTTCAAATAAAAGCAATATCAAATTTCTAAATAAATATTTATTTATATATTTGTATATTCATAGTTATTATGATTGCTTCTATAAATTTACTTTGTACTCCAACTTCAAAATAATATATAATGTTACATTATAGTGCGCATAAGTAAAATACATTTCACTATTATATCATATAATTTATTCATTTCTCCGAATATCTACTTAATAATAATAATAAAATACAGTATACAAGTAATATGTTTTGATACATATAATATATGTCAAGTAAAACTTTTCAATTTTACTAGGCTGACAGACGTTCTTGAAAATTGTCAAGACGTATAATTTGTTTTATAAAAATGAAAACCACTCTTGTAATCTCGAAAACACTTAAATATTTCATATTAAAAACGAACGACGCAGTTTGACTCTTTCATATTTCTATTTATGGTTTGCTTGAAACGAGAAGGCACCTACATAATAATATAAGAAACGTCGGTGTTTCTTCAGAATATTATACCCAACAAAACAACTTGTTGGTAGCAATCCAAGCAAAATACTTTCATAAACCGATATCAGCACGGAACAAATTACAGGGAAAATGCAATTCCATAAAGTCAGTTTTAGGATTTAGGAGCAATTATAACTCGAGATAAACGTTTGTAAAGATCGTTTTAAGCTTTTCCCTTATCCCGCTTTATCTTTATATACCAACTACGTAGGTACTACCTATAACCTGCTATATTGTATTTGTTCAGAGAATTCATTAGACTCTTTTTCTTCTTTTTTCTTTTTCCCCGCCTGTGAGCGCACTCTGATTGGCTCGTGTTTCAAAAACTTCACATGGTGTTTCTTTGTTGTCAATCGCGAGGGTAGAAAAAATGTCAGAACCCCGAATGACGGGATCCGAAATTACACGGTTCAGATGGTTGAAAGAAAGACAGGCACAGACGTATACATACAGACAGAAAATGAAAATACACACATATACACACTATTTGCACACGTTCGCTGGCAATATATATAAATACATATATATATATATATATATATATATATTGTTTGTGGCAATAATATGTATCGAAATATCACCGCCAATACTTTCAAAAGCGCAAATTGCATCGGTTTTTTTTTTTACTGTATTGTGTTTTTATGAACAAGAGTTTAGAAACGAATTTCGACGATGAGCAATAACTTTGAAAAACTTAAATCGTATCACGATACCGTCCGCACCGTAACAGACGAGGGGAAGTTCGGATCATTTTTGTCTATAAACTGGGTGAGTATATAATGTGAGGAGGGTGGGCGTGCGGTGAGATAGCGTGTATACATGTACAGCGTGCTTGCGGTGACTGGGGAGGAGGTGGCGCGTTCAAAAATTGTTTACAACGGCGAGCGAGATAGTAAATGAAAAATGCTTCGAGTCGAGTTTATTATAGCGCAGCAGAAGAACGACTCGACGAATTAAAGGCGCCGCGTCGACTTTTACGAGTCTAGGCGAGTGGCTGTAGACGATATACAGCGAGGGTAATAATAATATTATTATTATAACAACCGATGCGATAACCGATCCCGAACGAAGTAACACATACGTTTATAAATCAAGACGATTTTCGTTTCCGTACTACATAACAAATTATATTATTATAGGTATAGGTATATAACATTTTTACACATTGCATAATAATATTATTGTTTGTTCCGTGAAAATATCGAGAATATGATACTTTGGCACTTTGTATATTATTATCATTATACTACTATACTACTATAATACCACGGTGGTCGTCTGTAAATATATTCGACACGTAATAGTATAGTGGAAAAGTAAATATCCTCAATTCTATATAGTATTATTATCTAAGGATGTTCGTAAAAATTGGGTGGCTTGTTCCTTTTTTCAAAAAATTGTTAAATTATGAAAAACGCCTAGTGGGTAGTTTGATCCCTCAAAAATGAAATAGTGACAAAAAAACCAATTGATGTATCCAAAGAACTATCAGAATTTGTGAGAGGCCACGTGGACAATATACAGCGAGGGTAATGATGATATTATAACAACTGATCCCGAATGAAGTAACACATACGTTTATAAATCAAGTCGATATTCGTTTCCGTTTTACATATAACATACATGTTAATAATATGTTATTATTATTATTTGTTCCGTGAAAAATACTGAGAACTGAATACTCTGCATATTATTAATTATTTTTATCGTCATACTACCAAGGCGGTCGTCTAAAAATATATTCGACACTTTTTTGTAAGTAGTGGAAAAGTATCCTCAGTTGCCGAGGATTTTTAACTGATGATATTCGTAAAAACTGCCATAGCACCGGTTCAACTATGAGAAACGACTAAGTACGATTAAGTATAGGTATAGTATAACATTATAAACGCTTAAATAGTTAAATATTAACAAAATCGATAATTGATATTATAATATCCAAAGAACTAATAGGCAGTAGGCACCTATCGTATATCTTTCGTTATAAATTTTACATACATCATATTATTCAATTATTGTATATTATATATTTTAGGCTTTGGGGGAAAAATCAACAATTGATTATAAATTATAATAAACGCGCAACGCGTGGTAAGCTCTTTGAGTAGGTATAAATAATCATTATTATAATATGGAATAAAACTGTAAAAGTCACCAGTTTAATGTTAATCATATAATAATATGATATTATGTGACAAATATTAAATTCGCAGAACTAATGAACCTAAGTGGGGTGAAATTATTATGAAAAAAAATGATTTTTTTTTTAAGGTGAATCATCCAGATTGGTTGTTAAGGTTCGTGTGGCTTAATACAGACGTAACGAATGTTATTTTTAGACAGATAAGCCAACCCTAGTCCCACAATAACAATAATGTTATATACCGTTTATATAATACGTTATTTATATTACTGCTGAAAAAAATGACGTCGACGTTATCTGACAATGTTGTGTGTACATTTTTTTTTATAATTATACGTAACTTGTGTGCATATCGCATTTAATATGTCAAAAGTTAATAAAAAAAACTCATGGGAAAGTTGAAAATTGTTATTTAATTAAATTAATATGGTTTAATCAGTTTGATATTGTAAAGTAAATATTGAATTAAACTTTTGTATTATATTAAATGAAAATTATAAAATACTAGAAAAACCCGTTTGACTGTATAATAATACAATGTACCTTGTATTATACAAAAAAAAAAATACTTCCGTTTTTTAAACTAAAAAGTGACGTCTTGTTAATTATAAACTTTAATAATAATGATTATTAAAAAAAAAAAAAACGTTTTAAAAACTCTCAAACATCTTTTTTTAAACCATTGGTTAATGACTGAAACAAAATTATTTCTCTGAAGTCTTTGTAGTTGAGTAAACTATATTCCTTACAGAAGAAAGATTTGTTTTTTCTTTACTAGGTTTATTATGAAATATTTTATGTGTACGCGTATAATAGCTGCAAATAACGTGTAATAAATAAATATTGTAAAACTAGAACTTATGAGACGAAAAAAAGACATTAAAAAAAACTTTACCAATTAACTTTTTTGTTTGAATAACTAATGGAGTGTATGTTTACCAGTATCGAAGAAAAGTTGGAAAGTTAATGTTTATTGAAACGAAATCCGATGTTGCGTTAATGACGTAAATACATAGATTAAAAACAACATTTATATTGATGTGGGTACTACTCAATCGGTACGTTCAAAGAATAAAAATAGTTTGATAGTAAAATATTAAATACAAGCTTCGTTATAATATGATATTCATAATATCTAAACGATTAATGGTAAGTAAAATAATTTATATATGTACCCACGTCATATTATATTATACTATAATGTGTCTCATTATAAATAAATGCGTCTGCACAAGACGATTGATAATATTATAATATATTGTGTGTAATATATAAATGTAACACATGATATTGTTGTTGTATAGGTTTTCCACAGAAAATAATTTGGTAATAAAATACTAAACAGGTACAATCTTATAAATCTGTAAAATATAATATTCATATGCAAACGATTAATAGTAGGCTTCTAAGCAAAGTAATGTATCGTTAAATTGTATTACATCGGTATGTATATGTTGCATCGACATAATGATCAATCACTCATTTCACAAACTGGATATCCAGGTATTGAAATACGTCCATATCTATTATTATGACACGTCTTATAATAATAAATTAATAAATGAATCTGAACACGATGTTTGATAATACTATATTTAGGTACGTATATGCAATTCGTCGGCATATCAATATCATAGGTAGTGTTATATGCCCACCACTATAGAGACTATAGAGACGCTTGTTTTACAGAATATAATAACGCCTGTATGTAGGCGTCTTATCTTAGATATTTTGCTAATACGCGACAAGACTGTAGTATCGGTCCTGTCGGCAATTCAGTCTAGAACTCGACTCATTCGAGCTAAGTAGTGAGCTTGTAGTATAAATCATATTTTTTTTAAAACTAATAAAGTATAATATTCTCATATAAATCTAAAACGTGTATTCTTTTATTAATAAACTATTAAACAACATTTGATTATCACCCGCTACACAGAGAACGGTTTCAACAAATTGTCGTCTTCGGATACAACCAGAGACACAATATAAAATATAACAGAACATCACAGGCATACGCAGTGGCGTTCATAACATTGGTGGCAGCGGTAGCCGTTTTCATTTTCTTTTCTGTGAAAGAAATTCTGTCTAGTGAGTGATATATTCAAATAATTATTATAAATAAAAAAAAAGTGAACACGAGTGAATATATTCATACGGAGGCGCTTTTACCTAAAGACTGGTGAGGAAACTATTCTATAGTCCCCGATATTTACGTCACACGCATCTACAAATACACCGTAAGAGGTGCTACTTGTTTTATACCAACTACGTAAAAAACGGGATCACCATATTTTATCGGTCATTATAAATACACAATCAACGCCTATTGTCAATACCAATACGCACATTTGTACGATAAGCTACACTACTTCTCGTCTACATCGATTAATTAGTAAACAGAAATTAATTAATCGTTCAAGTTAAACAAAACCCACCAGTGTGGTCTCCGCGCATACCGGTTTCGGAGCGTAGAACTTCAAACGAAATAACTTGAAGACTACGTGGGAACGACACCGAGAGACGTGGCGAGTTCAACAAGGGATCCAGATAATCTGTCAAAGAAATCAATTATTATGCAGTTCGGAGTAATAACAAAGACCGTCATACTGTAAGTAAAAAAAAAAAAATAATAACATAAATATTTTTATATTATAATAATATTATTATCACTAACTTGAATAATAGAATAAAATTACTGTATTTTTTATTTTATCTTGACCTACTGACATAGTAACATAATTGTAATTTTTTTTTATTATTATTGTCGTTTTGTTTTGTTGTTATTATACACTATAATAACAAACTAACACTTTTAATGTATGTCTACTCAATCAAGTAGTGGTAATAGTAGCAGTGATAGGAGCCCAGATACATCTACAGTAAATAAAGGTTATAATACTCCTATATCAAATAACTTTGACGATAATTTAAAATATACTGGCCCAAATACTAGGTCACGAGCACACCAAAATAAAAGATACCATAGGAAATCTAGAAGTGTAGAATCATTATTCTCTGATACTAGGGGAAATATTTCAACTTCAGTACCTTCGGATCAAATAGGTGAAGAAAATACACCAAAACAAATAAATAAAAATACCGAACTACTCGGTTTAAAATTTTTGGGGGTGGATAATTCGTGTACCATTTCCAAAATGAACAATACAGTTCTTTCATTAGAAACAGCCATTAAATTGGTTCCTTTTTTCAATGGTGAAGATTCAGCTGATATCTATCCTTATCTTAGCGCATGTGATTTCGTAATGTCTAATGTCGATAACAACATAAAGCCAGTTTTGTTACAAGCTATTCGTACAAAATTAAGTAAAAAAGCTTTTGCGATAACTCAACATCGTGATGTAGAAGATTGGGCAGGACTTAAACATTTACTCGAATCAAACTTTTGTGCTAAACGTACACCAGGATATCTACAACTTGAACTTACATCAACAAGACAGTCTCAAGGAGAGTCAGTTCATGACTACTCTACAAAGGTTGAAAATCTACTCAATGAATTATGTAATGTGAGCACAAAGGGAAAATCAACCACAGATGCCACAGCAATACGTACATATATAAAAGAAATTACTTTAACGACGTACGTAGAAGGATTATTACCTCATTTAAGAACAGTGATTAAATCAAGAAACTTTGAAACACTGGAAGATGCAATGAAGGCAAGTCTTGAAGAGCAGAAAATTTATCAATCATCAAAAGAGACTCAACGAATACTTAAAGGAGGAAACCAAGGCAGAAATAACAATCAAAAGTATTGCGAAATTTGCAATCGTAATAATCATTTTACAAATCAATGTAGATATGGAAATCGCGGTCAAGATACTGGCCAACAAAATTTTCAATCAAAAGTACATTCAAATCCAAATAATAAAGATGTGAAAAAGATAACATGTGCTTATTGTAATAAACCGGGACACTCCGAAGATGTATGTTACAAAAAGAAAAAAACAAATAAATCCAATGGACAGTTTTCGGGAAACGGGCCAAGACCGAGTGGCTCGGGCAACCAATCGGTCAAAACATTAAAAACAATAGCCTTAAACCTGCAAGAACCTTGTCATTCAAAATCAAATTAATTGATAATCATGCTTTATATAAAATTCCACAATGTACAAAATATATCGTAAAGCTACTTGTAGACACAGGAGCTGATCTTAATTTAATAAAACTAGGTGCTCTTCACGATGATGTTCAAGTATCAGACACAAAAATATTCATGTTACAGGGGATAAATGATCAAACAGTTAAGACCCTGGGATTTACAATGTTGACAGTCATAAATGGAAATCAATCTTCCGAAAGTGAATTTCATGTAGTTCCGACAAATTTTCCAATTATGGGCGATGGTATTTTGGGAAAACCATTTTTAACGGAGAATCAAATTGTCATTGACGTAGGAAAAGGGGAAATTACATCAAAATTAGATGACGTCACAACTATTCCAGCTAGATGTGAAACAATTATTCCAGTAGATGTGTCAGATCTACAAATTCAAGAACATCAGAGCATACTAGTTTACGCTCAAAATATAAATAATGAAATAATATGTGGAAATATATTAAATAAAGTAAAAAATCATCAGATTCTCATAAGTATAATTAACCCAACAGAAACTCAGATTGTGGTACCTACACCAAAACTAACAGAGTTATCACACGAAATAATAAATGAAGAATCAATAAAACATTTTATACATACTAATAAGGTAACAAAAAATGAACAAAATCGGATTCAACTTCTAAAGAACTTTCTCAAAACAGATCATATGAATCTTGAAGAAAAAGTATCCATTGAAGAATTATGCAGTGAATTTTCCGATATATTTTTTCTCGAAGGAGATAAAATTACATGTACAGACGCTGTATATCACGAAATAAGAACACCAGGAACAACACAACCCATCTATCAACGACCTTATAGACTTCCATATTCACAGAAAGAGGAAATAGATAACCAAATTGAAAAATTGGAGAAAGATGGAATAATTGGGCCCAGTGATAGCCCATGGAATGCTCCATTGCTAGTAGTGCCAAAGAAGATCGATGACTCAGGTGAACAAAAATACAGAGTTGTAGTTGATTTCCGTCAATTAAACAACCTTACTGTGGGAGATGCTTTCCCAATGCCAGATGTCAATACAATCTTAGATCAATTGGGAAATGCAAAATATTTCTCTTGCTTGGACATGGCGAGTGGTTACCATCAAATTCCAATGCGACCGGAAGACAGACAAAAAACCGGTTTTAGCACCGAAAAGGGCCATTTTGAGTTCAATAGGATGTGTTTTGGACTAAAAGGAGCTCCGGCAACTTTTCAAAGACTTATGAATCAGGTACTTATTGGTCTCAACGGTGTGAAATCTTTTGTTTACCTGGATGATGTAATCGTTATTGGAACATCTATTAAAGATCACGAAAATAACTTACGAGATGTATTTAAAAGATTTCGTAAATATCATTTGCAACTTCAACCACTGAAATGTCAATTCTTAAGTAAAGAAGTAAGTTATCTTGGTCACTTGATAACTGATGAAGGTATAAAACCAGATCCAAAAAAAATATCGTGTGTAGCTAATTATCACACTCCAACAAATGCTAAAGAGCTAAAATCATTTCTTGGATTAATAGGTTATTATCGAAAATTTATCAAAGACTTCAGTAAAATATCAAAACCATTAACATCTTTACTAAAGAAGGATCAACAATTTATATGGACGGATGCTTGTGAAGACGCATTTCAAACATTCAGAACCATATTGACCAAGGAACCAATACTTCAATTTCCTGACTTTTCTCGACCTTTCAATATTACAACAGATGCCAGTAATTGTGCAATAGGAGGAATATTATCGCAAGGAAACATTGGGTCAGACTTGCCAATTTCCTATGCATCACGCACATTAAATAAAGCTGAAATTAATTATAATACCACTGAAAAGGAGCTGTTGGCAATAATTTGGTCGGTTAAACAATTTCGTCCTTACATCTACGGTCGAAAATTTAACATCATAACGGACCACAAACCTCTATCGTGGATGTTTGGAGTTAAAGATCCAGGCGCTCGTCTTACTAGGTGGCGACTTCTGCTAGAAGAATACGACTATACAGTCATTTATAAACCAGGAGTTCAGAACACAAATGCTGACGCTCTTAGCAGAATAGCAGTTTCTACTACTTCAGCAATTGCGCCTCAATCGACTAGCGAATATAAGAAATTTCTTGAAGAAATATCTCAACGTGTCATTATAAACAATAATGTTACTGAAACAGCGGGTAATTTATTCGATGCTGCAGATGAATATGCATTAGGACATTGTGTTTCTCAAGATTTTTGTATGAAAAAAGGGATAGGTCTCGAATTTAGAAGAAAATATGGTCAAATTAAACAGCTAAAAAATCAAAATAAACTGGTAACAGAAATAGCATCGTTACAAGTAAATGGAAAAACTATTCTTTACCTAATAACAAAAGAAAAACATTGGCAGAAACCTTCGAATGAAAAAATGTTTTTAACTTTAAAAAATTTACGAACTTTCTGCGATTCAAATAAAATAAAAAAACTAGCATTACCAAAAATATCTTGTGGAATAGATCAATTAGATTGGTCTGAAATACGCACTATGATTCGATTCCATTTTAAAGGCTCTGAAACCAAAATACTAGTGTTCATTGATGACACATATACAGAAGAAGATAAATATAAGATTATCGAAGAATTTCACAATTCACCACTTGAAGGTCATCAAGGAATTTCCAGAACAATCAAAAGAATTAAACAACAACATACATGGAAAGGATTGAAAAAAGATGTACAAAATTTTATATCGTCATGTCAATCATGCCAGCGAAATAAAACCCTTAATAAAACCGTCAAACAACCCATGGTTATAACAACTACATCTTCCAAACCATTTGAACGTATATTCCTGGATATTGTTGGACCAATTACCAAGTCTAAAAAAGGAAATAATTATGTATTGACACTACAAGACGATTTAACGAAGTTTTCTGCTGCATATCCGTTAGTATCTCATGATGCAAATTCGGTATCGAAAGCATTCGTTGAAGGTTTTGTATGCCAACATGGAATACCGGAGTCAATCTTAACAGATTGTGGTACAGAATTCATGGGTAAAATATTTGCTGCCTGTTGTAAACTATTGCAAATAGATAAACTGCACACGACACCATATCATCCTCAATCTAATGGTGGACTTGAAAGGTCACATCAAACGTTAGCCGCTTATCTTCGACATTATGTCGATAAACATCTTGATGACTGGGATGACTATGTACCGTATGCAATGTTTGTATACAACACTACAGTACATACAACAACCAAACACCAACCATACGAATTAATATATGGATTCCCTGCCTCAATACCACATACATTAAGCAGAACTCCTCAACCTAGATACAACTACGACGATTATGTCTTCGAGTTAAAACAAAAACTTCAAGAGTCACACAAACAAGTTCGAGAAAACATATTATTAAGTAAAGAAAAATCCAAAGAAACATATGATCAAAATCGACATGAAATTAACTTCAATGTAGGAGATCGAGTTTGGATAAAAAATCACCAACCGAAAGGCAAATTAAGTCCTAAATGGCTTGGACCGTATTTGGTTACTCAATTAGAAGACAATGAAAATGTCATAATACAAAAAGAACGAAGAGAAGTGAAAATACACATAAACGAACTTAAACTGTGTGTTCCATAAAAAAAAAAAAAGAGATAATATAATATCATTTTGTATTATTAAATTTAAGTGTAAAAAAAAAAAAATTAAAATAATAAATAAATATTAAAATTATAAAAAAAAAAAACAAAGATAATAATAATATAATATATTTCACATATGAACTTGTAGTCAAATAATACACAATGGTGTTTCAGGATAATATGTATGATGGAATCTCTTATTAAAACAGAACCTTTGTACAACATCGCATATGCAAAAGAATCACCAGGAATCTACTTCGACTACATCTCCGACATGCATACAACAGCTGCAAATTGGGAGATAGCAATATATTTAAATGTGTCCATTTATCAGGCACATTATTTACAAATCAAAAATTTTCAGATTGAAACTCTAGGACTTTGCAATGAAGCGACCGAAAGTTTTTCAAATGAATGCAGTTTCTTATGCTTAAAAAAGAAATTTTATACTTCTGACATTTGTTCGTTGTTTAAGACTACATCAGAAAAAGTTTTGACCGAATTTGAATTTGAGACTAACAAATTACTCCAAATAGTTGAAGAACAGGATCATTCAAAACATAAACGTGATGTAGCCAGCAGTATAAAAGAAATGATATATACTCTGTTCGGGTCTATAAAAATAGACGATGTTTATAAATTATACTCAAATATCAGAACAATGATAAAAAATGGACAGAAATCTCAAAATTTAGCAGAAAGTAAATTAATAATTACTCCTGCGAATACTAATGATGCAATAATGATCAATAAACCAAGTATAGACGCAACGACGGAAATACAAAATAACATAAGACAAATTCGCCGATTTATTTTATCAGAACGAGAAAAGTTTAATGATGAAAATATCAAAATTATATTGGAAAATCAAATTTTAAATCTAAAATTAATATATAACCAATATGCTTTAGAAATAGGAAAAATTATTCAAATCTTACATTCGGCTATGTATGGGAAGTTACACCCTTTAGTAATATCATCAAATCAATTATTAGATAAAATTAAATTGATAAAATTAAATCTTTCACCTGACTTAAACATTCCTGTAAAATTAGATGTATCTGGTATGTCTGAACTGTATAGAATAATGCAAACTACAATCGTTAAAAGTAATGATTTAATTATATTTATCAATACGATTCCTTTAGTATTAAGTAACATGTATAAACTATATAATGTTCTACCAAACCCGGTATATTTAGAAAATAATAGATTTATGTTTATACAACCTAGGTTTAAGTTTATAGCCATAACTATTGATCAGGAATATTTTATTAACTTAAGCGAAAATGATGTTAGTTTGTGTACTGATACAAACCGTTTTAAAATTTGTAAAAACTTTTTAGCCAAAAGGGTAGTGACATCAAACGAATGTGAAATAAATTTAATTTCTTACTCAGATATTACAGAATTAGCAGATTTTTGTAAAATAAAATACACTTCATTTAAACATGGGATTTTTCATAAACTTATGTCTTCAAACTCGTGGATTTTCACGGTAACAAACCAAAATGTAATTTTAACGTGTTTCAATAAAGATTCAATAACAGAAGTATTAACTGGATCAGGAATATTATCACTAAGCGAACAATGTTCCGCAATTTCAGGAGGTTATCGCATGATTCCGTTTAGAACAATTTATTCAGAATTAAAATCAGATTTCATACCAACTATGAATTTAACTAAATATATACATAATGTTAACACAATAAAAGAATATGTATCCCCAGAAGTAGTATTTTCAAAGTATAAAGATGATAATGAAGTCACTATCCCAAAAGATAATTTAGATTATAAGCAATCTTCAATTTATATAAACTATTATGTTATTGGTTTAATAATACTATGTTGTTTACTAATAATTATTCTGTCAATTATCACAATAAAAAAAATATTTAATTTTAAGAAAATTAAAAATGTCAATGTAAACCAACCGAGTTCGACGGAACAAAATAAACAAAACCAAGATGAACTTAAAATAAGAAAAGGAAAATCATTACCCAAAATAATTGTTTAAAAGTAGGATAATGATCTTCCGTCTAACCCGGGGGGTGTTATATGCCCACCACTATAGAGACTATAGAGACGCTTGTTTTACAGAATATAATAACGCCTGTATGTAGGCGTCTTATCTTAGATATTTTGCTAATACGCGACAAGACTGTAGTATCGGTCCTGTCGGCAATTCAGTCTAGAACTCGACTCATTCGAGCTAAGTAGTGAGCTTGTAGTATAAATCATATTTTTTTTAAAACTAATAAAGTATAATATTCTCATATAAATCTAAAACGTGTATTCTTTTATTAATAAACTATTAAACAACATTTGATTATCACCCGCTACACAGAGAACGGTTTCAACAAATTGTCGTCTTCGGATACAACCAGAGACACAATATAAAATATAACAGAACATCACAGGCATACGCAGTGGCGTTCATAACAGTAGGTCCTTATGCAATAATGTATCATAATATGTGAATCAATACATTTATCTGATCTGGCGACAGTGCTGGTGACCTAAAGGTTAGTTTTATTTGGTATACCACCTAGAGTCGGATATGCCCGGTGTGAAATGATAAAAATTGAGCCACGCGTGCGTTTGCAGGTTTCGATATTTCCATTGCGAGAAGAGAAAACGCCCTCCGAGTTTTTCGTAACATACATAGGACCTAATAAAAACAAAAAATGGCTCGGTGAGTTGGTCGATTCGGTGGTTTTTTTAATATCATGCCGTGTGTGCGGGGGCGTATTTGATTATTACACATTATCATATACTTCTCCGAGAGTGCGGGACACTATATTATTATTATTGCATGGCTGAACCACCGAAATATACTATTATAATATAATACGACCACCCGGGGCCACGCGAGTTCACGCCACTGCGGCTGCTCCATGACGGCCGTCGGACTTCCGCGAGACATGTCGCTCGTTTCGCTCGTATCTGCAGCCCGTAATACATTATTATGTAATAATAATTATTATTATTACACGCACAACCACCACCGCTATGAATACGTATTATAATGCACGGTGACGGTGGCGTGTAAAAGCTCAAACGCAAATAGTATATTATGATTTACGCGCGCGTGCAAAAGGCCGCAGCAGCAGAGCCTGCCACCCCTTTCCACCCCGCAGTAGGATACACCATCACCACACCCGGCACAGGCCGTCGCGCATACTAGCGCAGATTTTTCGCCGGTCGCGTGACGGTCGGAAGTCACGATCCGGCGGATTAGGGATGAAACTCGGGTAAACTACAAGCGTGTGTGTGTGTGTGTGTGTGTGTGTAGTATATAACCATCCGGTGGTCTCGCGGGGAAATTACTCTGTGCCCGGCGGCAAGGGCGGTTTTCTCGGCGGGATTCGTAATGCAACACTACTGCTGCTGCTGCTCACTCGCTCGTTGTTCATTGTATAGTCGTCATAATATAATAATAATAATAATTATTATTATTATAATATTGCGTAGGGAAAATGATATAATGTACCACGTGGCTATGGCGGCGGCTGCGTGACGCGGTGACGTGGACGGTGGACCACCGCCGCCACAGAGAGTAAAGCGCACGCACGCACTAACGGACCGCGGAGCTCTAATGCGAAACGGAACGGTTTGCATCGGTGAATAATAATAATGTATTCGGTTGCGTTACGTGTGATAACACGAAGCGGCCGCCGCGCGTTACCGATGACGACGACGACGATAACAGAGATCACTAACCGAAATAATTCGAGATCGAATTTTCCTACAAGCGGTTTTTCTGGAAACATAATAATATTATTATTATGTGAATACGTTTGCCCCGCCGAGAAGATAATGTACTATGAACAATGATCACACAATGCTACGACGGAAAATCCTTCAGATAAACCATATCAATTATATTATACGCATTACAATATTACATGCAATAATCAACATTGGGCTTTGTATAGTAAACCGTGCATAAGCAGCCTATAATATCGTAACCGCCTTTATAATTGCCGACACGTCAGTGTAATCATTTGGATAATTTGCTATTACAATAACGGTATGACATTGAGACATATTAATATTATTATCGTTTAACGGGGGTAGCATATTTTGTATTAAACAGGTAAAACTTGATTTTTTTCCAACGAAAAAAAATATACTAATAACGATCAGTCTTCTAAAGTACCTACTCGAGTAAAATTATTCAAATAGGTACTTTTAAAGTACTCAAATATTACGTATTTTAAAATTTTAAATACTTTCTCGAAGTGACTGCATTTAATAATACTGATTTTCAAATACTTATTCACTTTAGTTTAAATATTTTATGTTTACATTTTGACCAAGGCGTTAAATAAAACAAAACTGGGGAGTATAATGTATTATAATATATTTTTTACTGTGAATTATTATACTCAACCAAAAATTAAAATACTTCAACAAAGAAAACAGTTTAGTATTTTAAAGTTCCGCCAAAAATAATACGGAGTAAATTAATGCTCTATAAAATTAACGTAAAACATGAAAATATAGGTTCAGTTGATATATAAGGTTAAAATAATATTTTATGAAAATGTTGAAAGTATTTGAAAGTACCTAGCTACCTATACTGCAGGCACCTAAGTATCTATAATAATATTTACACTTTTAAAGTATTATTTTGTTCTCGAATACGTATTTTGAACACTTTTTAAAGTAATATCTGCATCTGTGTTTGGATACTTTTAAGAAGTATCTCTTACAGGAGTACAGGACTGATAACGATGTAGAATCATACCATATAAATTGATATTTAAATATTATGTGTGTCTAATAACGTAGGTATATTGTGAGTTTGTATATTTTATATTATTACTATTATTATTATAATCTTTCGTTATCGCCATAAAGTTTGCAAGTGTATCCATCTATGGATATATATATTATATTATAATACATCGTTGATGTTCGTGTATAACCAATAGTTGAATAACATTGTTGGCGTACACTCCAAGCATTTATTAGTATAACTTTTCATCAACTACCACCGGGAGCTATATCGCTGCAAGTTTCCCCCGAAATAAGTTTGCCGTTTAATATTACCCTGAAGGTTAACCGAGTAAACAGTCGACTTGCAAGTATTTCGTCTTGGCGGTCAACCTTGTTCAAAGTACCAACCTATTATAATGCACACGTATTAACGTGCAAATAATATTCAAAAGGGTTCCGATGAGACTCGTAGAATTTTCTTCTGTCCGTAAAATTACATTCATAATCGTTTCGGTCACCACACTCGTACTAATTAACCTCATTCAAAATGAACCGTATGGTATATTTTGGTGACAAGCGATTTATTTAAACTACAAACGGGTGGCGGAAAAAATAGTATACCACTATTATAGGGGCAGACAGTTATGTATTTTATTCTGATTTAAAAGTGCCCATAAAATATATGTTAAAATGTTTAAATGAACACTGAAACTTCTGATGCATTTCAAAATGAAAACAAAAAAGTTAATTTTCTGAGATATTCAAAAATATTTTGATCATTTGTTTTTTTTTTAATAATTTGCTGAAAAAATACGATTTTCCCTACGTCACGGCGGGGGTTGACGGTCGAATATGTAACCCATTTGTTGGCCACCAGCAGGGAACTTGACATTTTGACCGAAATGTCTTTTTGGATACAGATGGACCTCCCTGTGGCCTTTGCGCTCTAATGAATTACTATCAGAGTGTACGAAAACTTCATAGGGCATAGTGTTTGAAAAGGTCAAGTACTCTTAATGGGAATTTTTATCTCTTTGGCGTCCGTAATTTTTTATGACGGTTTTGAACATCAAAGCAACTCGAAGGACAAATAGTAGAACCAAAAGTAATTACTTATGATTTAGTTTAATAATTATAATTCGGAATACTATTTTAGTATCAAGAATATAGTATCGAGTGATTTTAATTATACATATTATATTTAATAGCAATAAAATAAAACGTAAAATAGTACTTTTAACAGATTAATAATGAATTAAAATTAAAATTAAGTTATTAGGTATGCTAATAGCAAGATATATATATTTTTTTGTCTTGCTAATCCTGTGAACAGGGCAATTTGAAACAGATGTTTGTTGTGACTTATTTCCTTGATACGGGTAAACAGTATGATTTTTAATCAGTCGGAAATTAGCTTAACACTCGTAAAGGGGCAAATAAGATATACTAAAACAAAATATTATAATATTATATAGGTACCTACTCTTGAATTTGGATCACATCCACTGAACAGACATTGTATCATTTGGTTGTTCGCCAAGAAACCTGAGGACTCCCTAAAAATTAACTCGATTCCATGTGTACATCACGCGCATGTATGCCTCTAAACAATTTTAGTCGCGTCCTTTTTTTCATCGTTTTTTCTTTCATTTTTCTTTTTTTATTTGATTAACGGGGCAGGGAGCGAGAATTTGCATCTTACCGAGCACGTAAGGAGCCAAACATTTCTTTTCCATTTCCTTCCCGAACCGTCTCCAACCCCAACAATAAAAGGATCATCGTCTCTAGGGATACGTAGATAAATATGTAAAAACAACTGTCCCAGGATCGACTCACTTTCCCCGAAGATGTATAGTAAAATAATAAGAACAATTGAAAAAATAAAAAAAATTCTTCTTGGCAGTTATAATAGGTATTTTTTCTTTTTCTAATCAAATAATATTTTGATGATATTTGTATTGATGGTAAAATGAATCAACCCACGAAAATTAAGTGTCAAAAAAGTGTCAAAAACAAAACAAAGAGACTTACTAAATTGAATATGTGATTGCTTGGGCGAGAAAAAGGAATTATTATTCTAATATATTTGATTTAAATAATAATTAAAATGCAAAACAGCGATGAAAAGAAAAAAAATCATTTTAAATTACTTTTTTGTCATCTTAGTCTGTCCCCTGAAATAATGATAAACGGATTTTCAAGGTTTTGGATTTAAAACAATTTGACAAATTATACTCAAAGATAAAAGTTAAACGTGGACAATGTACAAAGACAAATTTTATTATTACCATTATTATTATCATTATTTAGCATGGTTATTATAATTATTTTTTTAGAATAATAAAAGTTGTCACTACTCACAAAACATGGCATGACGAACTTCAATGTAATTTTAGATTTAAAAATATAACTCCTCAGTCTTCACTATAGTGACATTAATTATTGTCTGGCTTTTCGCGCATTTTTTAAACTAAAATTAAACATTGTTCAAGTTCTTCTTTTTTAACAAAAATTAAAGAAGGTTAATATGTGTACAACAATTTTAATGTTAATCTTAAAAAAAAAATAACACAACTTTATTAAATGACCTGTGTAACAAAATTAGAAACTAAAAAAAAATAATTATTGGTTTGTTTAAAAACCAACTCCAGAAATTTAAATTAAATAAATATAATTTACATACGAGCAAACATATTATTATATTCATACATTGTTTATTTATTAAGCTTTACCTTGTAATTTTTTTTTTTTAAATATTTTATTTCTATGTTTATTTTACCAAAAGTGTTTAGTCATTTTTAATATTTGTAAAAAATGAATTGTTTTTGTCCCCTAAAAAATATTAATACAAATTGTTAAATAAAAATATTATAATCCACAATGTAGATAAACAAGCTGGTTTTAATGCATTTTTGTAGGAAATATTTTAAACTCTTAAGTTATTCAAAAACAAACAGAATGTACTTAATATTAGGACTTACGAATTGTAATATCATATATACATAACATACGCACAGAAAGTTTTTACGTTCAACTTTTGGTCAATAAAACCATGTTGATGTGTACTTATTACTAATAATATAGAAAACTCTATTAATATTATATTGTAGTTAATGAATAATGATATATATAACTTGGCAACGAATTATTTTTTTCGTTAGGACATCAGCGGTGGATGCCATGCCGTGTGAAATAAGGTCTCGACTCAGAATTCATTTGTCCCGTAAGTCATAGGTGTGACGTCAGAACGACATTTTTAGGTGAGAAATGTGTTTATATGACGTGTGTGTGTTACAGTGAGTGTTGGACGTTGGCGTAGAAGGAGCAGCAGGGTCGTACGTCGGTGGCACACGTGAACCTTTGTGAGCGGTGGCAAGTAAAGAATCGCGCACAGGGCCACTTTAGAGAGTACAACTTTTCGGATGCCATGCGTGTGGCGAAGGGCGGGAAGGAAGGGTATGGCGATGGGAGGGTGTCGGCGATAAAATAAATTACAGGCGTCCATAAACAAAAGGCGTTCTCCCCGTCATTGTTAAGGGCCTCTTATTTGTCATTTTATGGGTATTGCACGTCATAAAAAAAAAAAAAAAAAAATACCAGGATGGAAAAAGAGACCTTTGTGCGGAGAGTGTAAGCGAGACGAAAAAAATATATACAAAACGTACCTCCCCGTGATAACATAAGGCGGCGGTGGTGGTGGCCTGGCTGTTTGGTGGCGCTGTTGAGGTGGTGGAAGGGTTGTTGCCGCGAAGGGGGTGGTTAGAGGAATTTTACCGTTGCCAAAACCGCGAATGCGTTGTATATATATTTATATTTCACCCACCGAGTGTATTGGTGCGGGGTAAACCGACGGATTCCATCCGTGCCAGAGGACAAAATGTTTTTTAACCACACACACACATAAGAGACGCACATACAGATCGATTAACGACGCGTACCCAACGCGCAAAACTCGGAGACGGTGCCAAACGCTTTTTACACGAACGGACCCGACGACCGCGGTAAGCTAAAGTTTGAAAAAAAAAATAGCAGAAATATCATAAAACGGTAACCACACCGTTGGTAGGCACTTTTGAAATATATCATATAAAACACTATTTTTTATGGTGGGGGGGGGGGGCGTTTGCGGTCCAATATTTGCCACAACCCAATAGTTAAGCACTGCGGTTGACCGAGAAAAAAATAAAAACTACAGTATCATGGCCTTGAAGAAGTGTACTGATTTTGACTGTAAGTCCCTAATATTGCCTTATATAAATAAAGCAAAAAAATCGGCAGTTGCTTATGAAAATCGCACTCGGAAACTTATGCAGCATATCGATTACGATGATATTTTATGATTTGTCGTGTATCCATAATACAATTGATATAGAAAGCATACATACATAATATAATACCAACTGAATGCAATATTATATCAATACGGATCCAGATCAAAGATCTGTGGCTGGGGGAAGGCCTAACATTAAAAAACAAATACGATTACAATACACCTACACTTTATATAAGTACCTACTTAGATTAAGTTTCTTTATAATATTATACAATATTGTATTGACAGTGCGCAGATATGTATAATATATAATAGTATCATCCATATAATATCTGTGATTGTAATATACTAATATCTATAGAGTTCCAAAAATAAACAAAACTGGAGTAATAATAATTTGTCACGTCCAAATAACGGAGACTTACCGGAAGAGTGGAGCGGAGTGGTGGCCAGAAGCAGGTCGATGGTGCCGTCGGTGAGCACCTCCGCCGAGTCCTGGTAGCTGATGGACAGCGTGGCCGTGTCCGTTTGCCTGGACATCTTCGACAGCATGGACGCGGGCAGCTCGATGGTCTCGTCCGTCTCGCGGAGCTGCAGCGTGACTGTCTGTCCGTCCGGGCCCGCGGTGCTGTACATGAACACGGCCGTCTGCTGTGGCATGGCCGACGCATAGCTGCTCTTCAACGGCACCCGGATCCCAGGCAACCCCTGGAAATAAAAAAAAGTTTCGATGAGATGGTGTTTTGACGGCCGACAACGGACGTGTTTCAGGAGTCGCGCGATTCCATTTAATATTGCGATTGCTCCGGGTCACCACTTTACGGCGGACGATTGTAATAATACGGGGGCGCAAGATATTACGACACAAACCACGGACTGAGATTAACTAATCTAATGTAATAATATCGATGATAGTAGTAATATGATGGACCTTATAAGTATAAGGTCTATGATGATGGCATGCAATACCGTAGACTCTATTTGGGAATGGCTCTATGACATTTAGCCATAGAGGGGTCCAAACTTGGTGAGTTTATAGCAACGTTGTACTTTAGGCGTGACTAGGATTCTGACGTATTTTGTGCCCGTGAAAATAATAGAACTTGAAGTATACCTTACGTTCGGTTTCATCGAAATAATGATTAAGGGTCGTAATGATTTTACCGAAAAAATACATTGATCCGGTCGGGATTTTCTAAAATAAAATTGAGTGTCAAAACACTACAAATTGTAATTTGTCAAAACGTCACACACGAGCTAATATAATAATACTCGTGTGTCGAGACAGTATAATATTTTTTGCGAACTTGTTCCATATTAATAGCTGGACACTGGACCAGATTGAAAAGTCATAATACGTAACACACCTTCAACCTACGTATATTATTATTATTATACACACGAGTACAATATATTATTATAATATGGCCATATACAGCCTACGAGATAAATTGAGGCCAGTCCCTCTAGATTGGGATTGTCAAACGTAATAGTATCATCTGTTCCCCATAAAATGGGTATAGGGTATAACAAAAAACTTATCGAAGAAAAACATTTTATACACATATTTTTTTAAAAATTGTAAAAAAATTAAATATGTACACTAAAAGATTATATATTTATCTCTAACGTATAATATGATATAGTTATGACACAAAACACAAATTGTGTTTATATTTTGTATCACGAATCTATAGATAGTTTGTATGATATTATATAGAGAGAGATAATTATAATATTGTCTCAGAACGCAGTTATTACATGGTGTCGTTATAGTATTATTGTAGAGCGTATTCGAGTACCAAATGCTAATAATATAGGCAGGGCTATTGCTATTATTTTTGTTACTATTAAAACTATTATAAACTTGTGGTATAATGATAATAATTATTAGAAGTGTCGCGTGCACATAATTGGAGTTGATCTGATTATGTTGTGCGCGTGTTGCATGTTATGTGGGTAGGTTTTCGTTTTGCCTTCGAGACCTACTCGATCGGTGAATTAAAGCCGAAACAATCGGTTCCCCTTCAACGGGGGTGGCGGCGTTCACTACGCTCGTCATCGGCGCCCGTTCCCGGATAATCGAATTCGGCGTGCCAACTCCATGCACGCCGCCACCACCGCGGTGGTAGATAAGAAGCTCAACGGTTACGTGCTTAATTTGGGTTTGGAAACTTAATAGTTTCCCCCGGCGAAGTTTTCTCTCGGAAATTACAAGGATTTAATGCCAGCCGAGGGAACGGACGCAGGTGAAAGATGATTTATACCGTAACCATGGTAACCACACAACGGTCGGACCGTCTCCCACCACAAAATACACTCATACATACGCACACACACACACACACACACACACACACACCCACACACACACACACACACACACACGCACGCACGCACACATCACTACTATCACCACCACCACCACCACCACCACCACGATCGTACACGACCGTGATCCAACTTTGCATGAATCAGTGTCAGGGCACGCGATACGTTTTAGTGAAATACACATAGGCCGCGGCCACCACTTTGCTCTCACCACTGTGTCACTCCCGCCGACAACCCTTGTATAACCTAGGGTTGTATTGTTTTATAAAATAAAAAGCTTTCGCGAAACCGGTTTTTTTGACGGCCAACGCAGATTCCGGTGAGTCGTTTTTTACCGGGAACGTTTTACGAAAGAACTAAAGAAGTAAAAAGTATTAAATATACTATAATAATAAAGTTTGTGATTTTTCATTCACCGTCGCCACCCCCGTCCTAGTGCACTCGTTTTCGAACCCAACCAGCTCTCTGGCCCGACACCTCGAAGCGAGCGATCACGAAGGTCACGATTGACATGCAAACGTTTCGGTTACGTTCCGTACCGGTCGAAAATTATTATTATGATCACATAATTTATGCAAGACGGCACTTCGACGCAATAGCGGATTTCGACGTCACACGCACCTATAATATAATATTGTAATGCTGCAATTCGTCGTCGCGCAGCCGCCTCGGCTTAGATCTATACTGCAGTTGGTGATCGCGTAATATTATACCTCAATAATATACTTATAATGCATTTCATGAGTCCTCCGACAAGTGTCTACGTGGCATATAATATTATTATTATATAACATTATTATATACCTGCACCACAGCTGGCTTGAAAGTATACTCGAAGTGACGGTGCAAAGGTGACTGTAATAATGGCGGTGGCGTCGTGGTAGTTCAATCGATACGCGCGTTTAAACCTCGCGAACCGTTAAACTCGTTTCTTCCTTTTTTGATATCGACAGAGACGTATAATACCTAATTACTGTCTCCGGAATGTCGCGACTCCTCACAGTTTGGCATGATAGTATTCGAGCTGGTTTCTGTAATAATATGCACTCGGGACAGTTTACAATAAAACACATCGCAATTCGCAAGAATACTTATATATAATATGTGTATATAAAAATATTAATAATATACGTCTACAGTACAAATCGCCTAGTCCAAGTCAATCACCAACGTCGAGAAACGGCTAGCTTATAATATTAATGTTACACAATAATAATAATATTATTCTTTGTCGTTATAAAAAGCGAAACACGATACCAGAATGCAGTTAATTGGAATATTGGTTTTTGGAAAACGCATAAAAAAAAACTGAAAACTATCGTATTATTTCGATTATTGTGCATAATATTATAATATTATATCACTGTTTATCAAACGGTAATAATAATAACGATTTACGTTTGTAACGATGAACATTATCAGAGATAGGATATTGATGACCTAAAAGCACACACAGAAATGAACTAAAAACTCCAAAAATGAACTTAAAAACCACCAAAAATCTAATTAAATAACTAATAAGTGAATATAATTTAATTTAAAAATAATAATTATTATTATTAAACTATTATAATTAAATCCGGGTTTTGAGATGAGATAAAATTGTAGAATTGAAAAAAAAAATTGAAAAAATATATAAACACATAATATTCTAAATCGTTTTATAATGAATATAATTTTTAGATTAGTTACAGTTAGGATCATGTAGCATTTATAGAAAAAAAACGCAAAAGACATCAAAATCCTATCACCGATAATTATATTTCAATTCGGAAAACGATATAGCTATTAATCGTAAAGACTCAAAGGATGACATCATATGGTGAGAAGAGAGCGCCGAGTGTGTCAGTTTCGACGATGGTTCACAAATACGAGAAGGTACCTATAATATTTGGCGATCACGCATTTAAAAGGGGTAGTCATAATAATAATACGTAGGTAATCGATTTCACGAAAGTATTAATGGGAAAACGGTCGTTCGGGGCGATATGAAACAACACATTTGTATGTACGTTGATAATATATGTGTGTATATAATATGTATATAAAAAGAGAAAAAAACCCGTCGTGTTTATTATGTTTTTATTAGACCACTCTATATCGCTGTGTGTAGGGTAATGGGTCAAGTTTTTCGGAGTCGAGAGCGTTCCATAATAATGACGGGTGCCGTAAAAGTCATCCGTCATAACTGTCACGTGGTGTTTATATATATATATATGTATTATAATAATGCCAAGTGTTATAAAACACAAAATATACATTTTCCAAGAGAAATATAAGCTCCGCTGGGTCTTTTTACAATCGTTCACGAAATATTCGTCAGCCAAGCCGAGTGTTTTTTTTATTTATATTTTTTTAAATATGTTTATTTATAACTCGTCATTCTTCAAATATTTTGTGCTTTACGTGTGCTTGTTTTATTATAGTCGCGACCGGCAGTCTCGCACGCGGTTCTTATTGCACCATACAATATTATAATATATAATTATTATGTAATATAATCTTACGAGTGTGAACGTGTGGTTCTTTCATCGCGGGAAAAAGACGCTAAGGGTATAATATTATTATAGTGGGATCGAAAACGTATACGACTGTTGACTGACGACAATAATGTCCTGGGAGGCAATATAATAGCTGCGGCTCGGCTGCAATTTAGAAAAACTAGAAGAGTTATTATATTATATTGCTGCCCCGTCACCAGGACAATAATTCGTTCGTATGTTATGAGTTACGAGCAAATGTCACCCGGTCAGACTATGATTTCCGCGGAGACCAATATAATAATATTACATTGTCCGCGTGTCAAGCAGTCGGTTTCAATCGACTTCATTCTCGAGTTGTTCGTTAATAATAATATTATAAATTCATTCGAGAATTCGGTTCTACGCATAACTTTCCGTGGATTATCTATAATATATAAATAAATATAATATTATGCGCACCGCCATCTACTAGAGCTCGAGAAGTAAAATTCTAGCTGTAAACTGTATTGGTTCTGTTGTATAGGCCTTACTGCAGTGTGGAAATAATAATAATTAGTCGTGTAGTGCAGAAGCGTCACAGTATAAGCATGTCAAGTGGATATCATAGTCGAAGTAGTGACTGTGTGAAAGTATGAACATAACGAGTAAATTAATATCGTAGTAAAAAAATGTTGAAACCGTTAAAGGAATAATATGATATGAAATATTATGTAGAAAATGGTAACCGTCGGAAGGTAGTAAAAAGGGACAGTTGGCAGTTAGAAGTAAATATTTTTTTACGAATAAAAAGAATCGTTGTGCTTAATATTTATATATTAGATATGTATGAGTACGTGTAAAATATTCTCATGTTTAAGATAATTTTTAAAGTAATTATCAAACTTAATAATGTAAAACGGTTATTACATGGAAAATTGAAATGTCAAATTATAAAACCTAAAGTTTCTTAGTTTCTTTAAATATTCCGCAGACGAATGCTTGGTATGAATTTATTAAAATAAGTAAAATGTATATTATTATATTATATGGTAATAGCTATAATTACATAGGGTTACATTAAGGTTGCATTTCTATTTTACATATTTTATAAATTGATAACTATTATTGAAGCAATAATTTGAATTTATGAGACTAATTATATTTCAATTATTTTTAAATCAGGAATACAACTGTAATAACAATATACTTTACTTAGTTACCCTTATCATTCACCTATTTCTCTTAAAACTTGCATTATATCTGTTTTTAATTATTCATAAATGTATCAAGATTCAAGATTAGTAATTACAATTGTGTTTATGTCTGAAATTGCACATTATGGACACCACATAAGTCTGCTTGTTATAAAAGACTTTAATTATAATATCATAGTAGGTATATAGTATAAGGTAAAAATAAATTGCAGATACGGTAAATGGCGTTACTTTCCCTGAAATAACTGAAAAATTCTTGAAGAAAATGCCTGTTTCAACTCTCATAATATAATAATATATACAATCTGAGTTTTAAATTAAACCTGCAGAGGAACTATATTATAATCTTTTCTTTTCATTTTAACTACTTCCAAAGAGGTCCCTCGTCGCTTCAATCCGTCGTAGATTCTAAAACCATATTTACGAGATCAGTATAATTCTGATGGCGATTTATTCAGATTCAGGGTGAATTTGAACCAGTTAAACATAAGTATACTTAAATAATTTGTACTTAATTTATACAATATTGAATATACAATACATAATATAATATATTATAGGTATCTGTTATATGCCTAAATTACCTATTTATTTTTTTAAATAATTGCAGCACTATGCCACTATACATATTATCATATATTTAGGCGTGAATAGATTGTTGTTCGAAGCCATGAGTATACATCAGTCTCTGCTATTCACACGATGATGCATATTTAATATACAACCAATAATGCATCCGAACACTAAGGGTTATAAAATATGTAGCACCAAGATGCAAATTCTCCGCGAGAATCGATCTCACTAATAGATATCTGAATAATTTAACTTCACTGATGGGTGGAGAAAAAAAGGAAGATAATTACATTGTAAGAGGTCATAAAATATGCAACTGAAATCTTCGAAATCTCTATTACGCGACCAACTGTTCCGGCGGAGAAAAAAAATAAGGTTTAATGAAATTGTATTTTTTTTTTTTACTGACGACTTATTGTGTACTCTCATAATGGGATTTGAACGTTTTTCGCTTTTTCAATTGCCTTTAATACTCGTTAAGATACTGTACTAATGGAATTTTTGATGTGCTTAAGTGGGAAACAAAGGCTTAGCCGTGGTGCTGCTACTGGATAACCAGGGAGGGTCAGTCGTTTAATATCGAAAACTTCCAAAGGTTACTCTCTCTGCAGCCCGTCTTATTGAGCAGGATTAAAACTTTGTTTATCAGCTCGTCGTCGGAGCTGAAAATGTATTTCAGTGACGGACAACACCGTTATTTCGTATTTTCCTAAAATGTATAATAATATATTATTATTGTTTATTTTCCCCATCAAGTACGTTGTTTTTTCTTGGATTTCCAATTGAAGTTTTGTTTGAATTCTTAAATTGAATTGGAAAACTATAAAACAGCTGAGCACAACGGTACTTTTATATTATTTATATTTTTAATAGGCAAATAAGGTGCAAATTCAAATGTACTTTCAACTTTTTAATTATCTCCAACTGTTTATGAATTCATTTCAACGTTACTTTTTTTTTTTGACTTTTCCGTAGTTGACGATATGATAAAAATTATAAAAATAATATATTCATATAATTGAAACTTTTAAAAAGAAATTTAATTGCACAGGAGAATATTCAAATATTCAAGTCCTTAAAACTATTACAAATTGTAAAAATATATTTGCTTTTTAGTTTCAACAGAGCTAGGGCTTATAACATACATACATGTAAGTGCAGGAAAATAATACAAACGTTGAATACTATAGATTATAAATCACTCAGCTCATACCTAACAGACATATATATATATACTATAACTCTATCTACTGTGCGGTATTATTAATTTTTATTATTTGAAAAAAGTCATATTATATTATAATGTATTTTTCAACTTATATCTAAAACGGCCATTATTATTATAGTTAACTTAGTTTACATAAATATTCATGTGGATGTATATATTACTTTTTTTCATAAAAGCCTGAAAAGATAACTCGACTTCCGAGAAGCACATATATTATTATTATTATACGACGCATGGAGTCGTCGTCCATGTACACTCGGGACATCGCATGATAGTCATCGAAACACATAAAAAACTACAGGCGTCTTTTGTCGCGAAATTGCGTTTAATTTCATCAGCAGCTCCCCTCGGGCACAAAAAATTGTTTCAAATTAAAATTTCCGCGGCGGATGAAACGGTCGACCTTTAAAGTTAATGCATTATTCCGAGGACCATCTTGGCGTTTACCCGGTACTTTATGTTGCGTACGTATAATAATATGAATGTATGTGTGTGAGCACACGGACACACACGCGCACATTTTTTTTTTTTGTTTTAAAAACCAGACTGAGTAAAAAGTTTTACATTGGAAAAGTTCCTTGTGTACGCCTACTCTCGGCGTATATACCGAGGGTGATGGTGTGTGGGTGGTCGTGGAGGTGGGTTACGGGTGGGATACGAAAATGAGTGATAAAAAAAAAAAGGACGGCCGTCGGAGGGTGGGGACGCTAATTGAAACTCTAATTGACGTAAATTAAAAGACAAAAGTCCAGGAATATTTGAACAGAGAACTCATGTTCTTCCCGGTCGTATTATATACGACAGAGGGCAGCGTGGGAAATGCGGCAGTGGCGGCGGGCGGGAGGGATATTTCAATTTGCATTTTAGTGGGACTCTGGGTACACGGGGTATTACAAAAAATAATACAAAAAATAAAAAGAGGAAAAAGCCGGTGAGAGAGAAAAATAAAAATCCTTTTGTATATACACGACCGAGCAGACGCCTTGTGTAATGAGCTCAAAAAGTCCTCGGGCGTAGTGCGGTCTTGTTAAAATGTAATAAAATAAAACCCTTTTACAGGAATAGGAAATAATTCGCGTTGTTATTTTTTTTTCCCCATCTTTTGTCTCACATACATCAGTTACGCGCGCGACTTTGACCTCCCGCCGCCGGCTAGTTCCGTCGTCACCGTAGAACAACAGAAAAAAAAGTTCATTAGCATTCCACCTTTGCAGCATTTAAACGGCCGATGACACGACAAAGTGCCGAGCAATCGTCGGCTCGAGCTTGCCATCAGCAGCTGCTCCAAGTCGCGGGGATTTTCACGATTTAAAAAAAAAAAAACACAATATAATAAAGGGTTCGTGATATGTACCAAAATAATAATAAATGAAGAGGTAATTTATTTTTATCGTTCTGCGTACGGTCGTAAAAGAAATTACATTTCTTTCGTCCTCGATTTTACGCACTCAATTGGCTAGCGGCAAATGCGTTTGCGTGACGATTGGAATAATAATAATAAAATATACTTGTATACATATTATATAATATATAAGACGTCACGAAAATAAATATAATATTATTTAAAAAATAAAACCATTGATTCGTGGTGTCCGTCTTGGAAAGAATTATACAATATACATATACATTATATGACATATGCGGCTTACACGCTAGCGAATATTTTAAAATAAAAAAATAAAATAAACGAATATGAACGGACAGGTTGTCAACTTGGTGATTTTCGGAAAACTAAAGACGTCAGTTTTAAGCTCGCAATATTTCACTGTCATGCGAACACAGCAATTAATATGTATTTTCATTTAACACAAAACCAAACGGTTTTTTTTTCATGAACATATTTTATTATTATTATAAAAAAAAACCCAATATTCATTTTTATTGATGATTAAAAAGTGTTTGAAAATATTTCATTTTTTTTTTGTACGGCTTTTTATATTTACTCAAAATACATTTTTTGACTGCGTTGTACTTATATCATATTATTATAATAATTTGAATCACTAAAATGTTAAGAGCGCAAATATATATGCAAGTATATTTATACCTGTCGTAAAATGTTATTATTGAAAAAAACGGGTACCTATTAATGGTAATGCAATAAAGTAATAAGTTTCTTTGTTGAAAAAAATGTTTAAAAAATACACTTTTTTTTTTGCAATTGTTAATATTAGTTAAAATTATATATTGTGCCCGTCGGATAAAATTTTTTTTTATCGTATCGAGTAGGTCGAAATTATTATTTCCAACAAATAATAAAACCACTGAAGTTAGTTTAGTTTAGTAATAGTAATAATAATGGATCAGTACAACAGTTGCAGCGTAAAACCAGAATAACAGTATTGAAAAATACAACAAAAAAAATTATTCAAATGCACAGTGCTCTCTATCACACACACACACACACACACACACACACACACACACACACACACACACACACACACACAAACAAACACACGCACACACAAACAAACACACGCATACACTCACGCACGTTGTACGCATATTTAATATGGGTGCGAATTAAAGTATTTCAGAATAAAAACAAACAAAAATAATACAATTAGAAAATCAATCGATGTCGATTAGTTTCTGTTTTCGGTCTGGGAGGCTGCTAGGGTCGCGTCGTGTCGGTTCGAAATTATTTTATTATTTATTTTTAACAAAACGAAAAACCTTGACGGCATGCACAGAGTCATCGTGCCGGTTATTTCCTACACGGCGATCCGTCGGAATAATAATATATTATATCAACAGTCACGCGAACATACCGAATTCGCTACGTAATAAATCATCACCGAGTCCATATTATAATACCCTGCAAGTATACAATATTTGGATTTTAGACGCACGCCATTTGGCCATCGCACGTGCATATTATCATAAATATTTTTATTATTTTGCTGCCTATTTATATGCACTCTTATACCGACCATCGCCGATCGGAGCGGACACGGGAAATTGTTGTCGACTCATTCGTCGGAATCAATAAGGCACATGGCACCATCGTAGTGTAATTATTATTAAATATATACATAACATTATTGTTAGTACAGTTCTAATTTTGTTGATATTATAAAATATAGATAAACAACATGTCGAAACGTAACTAATCTGCTCAGAAAACGAGTGACGTCGGCGAGAGTTGTCCCGATATTGAGGGTCGCCATCACCAACGCGGTCGGCCGACATGGTCGCACTGCACTATCGCCAGTAATATTTTTATTATTATTATGATTTGATTGATGGCCACGCGTTTGGACTTTTGTGAGGGGCGCGATTAACCGTCTCGGGCCGAGGCGAGGCAAGAGGTAATCTCGTATATTGCGAGGAATTTCGCGAGGGAATACGGTCGGGGGAAAAAAATGAGAAAAATTGGACGTGGAGCCCGAGGGATTTCGGGCTCGGACAAGTCTTGTGCGTGTGTGTGAATAAAGTTGTTGCGACAGTGCAACAGTGTCTCCCGACAAGAGAATTTAGGTTGTTTTTTTCGACCCGAACTATTTCCCGATAATTGAATTGCAAATCTGTCCGATTATTTATTATTTTCAATTAAAACGTTGAATGTAAAATCACGAATCGCGAGTCGAGTTTCTCTCTAATAGAAATTAATAACAATAAGGAGCGGCACTGATGACGACAACAACGACGACGCTTAATGATTCGCAAAATGTTTAGCATACGCCATCTGCTACGAGTTTTTTCTCCTCTTTCCCGTGTCTTCATGATAATACGCTGCAATGTTATAGTATTGTCATTATAATATTTATGTAATACTATTATTTAGAAGTATTGATAAATCGTCGAAAGCCAGTATTATGTATTCGCAAAATTATACGAGAAGTATATTATACGCGTTTAAATATTATGTGGAACTGTCAAATATACGACTTGTATGTAGGCGTACCTACTTTGGGCTATAATCCGTTCACGTCAAAAAACAATTATTTGTACCTATATATTTTCTGTAAGTCGGTAGTTCTAGATAAAAAAAAACTTATTATTACGAGGTTTTACATTAATTATAATTTTTTAAATCTTTTCAATTAATAAATAGGTATGATAGGTATTATCATATTTTTTCATATTTTTTTTATCTTGCTAAATGGTCAATTATACTATTGTTCGTTGTCCAATCCTAATTCCTAATCGATACACGGAGTTGACCTACATACCATCTCGTTGTCTAAATGGTAGTTAAATTACTTAGGTTGTCTAAAATTCACATGGTTAGGTTATAACATCATAACAGATTTTTTTTTAAACATTGATTTACTGGTAGATAGTGTGAAAACTCACATCGGTGTATGCAAGTGATTTTGATTTTTATCGTCAAAATCTACGTGTTTATCTTGAAAAATAAAGCATGATTCACCAAGGATGCTCACCTCCATTATTTATTTTAGTGAATAATTTAAATTAATAAATTCACATTTTTATTTTTGGAATTCTTAAATAGGCGTATATTTTAGAAAACCTTTTCTGGAAATTAATCTGTTTATATTGATTTATAGGAAAAGGGTGATTTTTATTCATTAAGTACTATATTACTTAAAAATTTGAATTATCAGAATTCGAATAAATCAATCAAGTTTTCAATGGCGATATGGAGTCGGGCGTGATCTGTGAATCACTCTATATATTATTCATAATGTTATACCAGTATTATATGCATTTATGAGTGCGATGTATATTATTACAAAATATCGTATTTGTATTTTTGCCGGATTTTGACACTAACATTAATACATTTATTCCAATTACACGCGAACATGGAAAATTTCATTAGGCGAAACATATTACGGCAAAGGGTCCTCCCCTGCCTTCCCGAGTGTAATGTGAGATCCAGATGTATACCTACACCAGCAGCTGAGTGTCAAAGAAACTGATCAGATTCCAACTGAAAACGCTGTGTTCGTTTCATTGAATAATAAAACTAATAATAATACTACATAATATATAATACTTGATGAGTAAATGAGATACACGTTTTATCGCGCGTCTGGTAGGAGTTAAGTTTGGAATGGCGACTCCGTGGAAGTACATTAAAAACCGTCGCCTTATCAAATATTTACGTTTTAACGCGAATACATAAAATACATAATAATCAATGTTTTCGAAACGTGACAAAAATATGGAGAAAGGCATTAACAGGCAACTACAACAGTGGTCGTTGCGTACTCCCGGGAAACTGCTGTATGTTGCAAGACAACGGATTTCCGTATACGCAGTGGTTCTCACCTAAGTCTCTGATATTCAGTGGTATAGCGGAGGGTACATCGGCGATATTATGAGTGGATGGACCAATTTAATATGGTAATTTGCCAATGTGGAACTTGGAAACAATAATAGTAGCGATTTTAATACTCTTGTGCATTTTAGAAGATTGGACATCGACGAATTAATACTAATAAATGCTAATTAATGTTAATACAATCGTTTTTCGATACAAGAATAATTTCTCTTTCTTGCGGTTCGTTACAGTTATTTAAATTAGGTAATTTTTATTGCTATGATTTTTTCGGTGATATACTTTCGTTTATTTATCAATATACGTCTGGTATTATTTACTCAAGGACGGTTGAGTTTGATCGAATAACCCTCAACAAAATCAACACCGTGGTTTTCAATTTTGTTTGTAACACAAGTCACAATGTGTGTTCATACACAATTATTATTAATTCAGATTTTTCAGGTTTATCCATTTTTTAGTTAAATGGTCCACAATATTTGATATTATAGTGGTGACCAGTGACCTCCTTCTGAAAATTGGGTATTTTATATTGTATAACTCGATTTGTACCTACCTATGCCAATATGCCGTTGATATAATACAATACACGATATGATGACAAAAATAATAATTTCGAACTGGTTTACGTATCGTACATTATCAATAAATTACACGTAGGTACATAGAATTCAAAAATGATAAACGGCCGCCCGTCTATACCGTCGACTGCTGTACAATTATAATATATATTTTGTTTGTATGTGTCTAATTAATATACTACAACCGTCCAAACGTGGTTAATCGAATCCAAACACAACTCGCGGAACAACTGAAATAATATATATTAATATATAGGTACGAGGGCTGGTGTAACAACAAACTGTCGACCGACATAATATTATATTATTATTATTATTGTTGTTATAATTATCATCGCACTATTTACAATATCATATTTCCACGTCCCCGAAACACACACGACGTGTTAAGTTTGAGTACGCACTACATAATAATTATTATTATTACAGCCAAGTCTACCTGCGACGCACAACCGATTAAATTATTAGGCACGGCAATGGCTTACCGTGATGAGATTTTAGAGCGATAATATATTACCGAAACTCTGCTCGGGCCCGACAGTTGTTTATGGCAGTCGTATTGCTGCCCGTCCTCCCCCTCCGTCCCCGTCGGCCGCCACCCCCTACACCAGCCCCCGCAATCACCATCAGCAGGCACCTTCCCCACTCACCCCAGACGCTCAATCGGGTGTGTGCAAATATTATTTTGTCAGCTATAATAATATTATTATTATTATTATTATATACACGTGTAAGTTGTACTACAATAATAATAAATTATACTGTGCAATATTATAATATCAATTATAATATTGTAGTCGGAACCGCAGCTACGTCTAAGTCGTGTTCGGCGCAATCAACACCCGAGACGGAGTGAACGTCCGAAAAATCAAACTATGAATAATTTTTCTTTTTTTAACTGCTGCTGCTACTGTAACACGCACATGCAGTGCATTTCACCCGCAGAGTCATATACTTTTTATTTTTTTTATCACACGATTCGGATATTATAATATATGCGCCGTCTTATATTGTTGGTCGGCCAACACAGTCAGCCGACTTGAACTACTGTACAATGTATTTTAAGAACTGTTTGAACGCTCGGACCGCTAAACAAACTTTTATGGATCATTAAATTTTTTCTTTTTTCTTCAACACTTAACTTTAGTCTTAAGCTACAAACTATACAGTATCGCTCATAACATTACTAAACCGAGATGTATGTGCGTATCCGCCTCACAGCAAAACCGTCATAATTTTATGTTCGAATTTTACATCGCCCAACTGGGCCAAAATAGCTTAGCCGACTGAGGGCATCGTCGTTCTTTTCCACTCATTCGACAATAAAACCCGGTAATTACACAAACGCGAATGGGGTAGTTAGTGGATAAGGGAGAGGGGAGGAGAGCAAGAGGTACAACCCCTTCGGACTCTCTGTCCTCGTCCATGAAAAGTAATTAAATTCCTCACTAATTGCCCGGCAATAAAATCCGGATTAAAACTCGGTCGGCTGGTGGTAATTAAGGCCTGATATTTTTACCATCCTCCTCCTCATCCTCCTCCTATTACTCTTCCTCACCCTGCCTCCATTCCTATTCAAATTTTATAATAGTAGCTCATCAAAACCCCAATCCTTTCGAATTGTAATATTTTTTATTTTTTGTTTTTTGTTTTGTTTTTTTGTTTTTATGTTTTTACAAACGACCCCCACACGAGTAATCACCGATTATCGATAAAAATTGACCATTAAAACTCGTTAGGTTATGACACGGTGGTATTTTTGTTGTTTTTTAACGTTCGAATGATAAACAAAAAAAAAAATAAATATATTGCGACCAAGCGCTCCATTGTGGCATATAAGCATATATATAAAATACTCGGCGATTGCTACAACATCGAGGGTAAGGCGGTAGAGGGAATGGCGATGGGGTGATTGGGGTGTACGTGCGTGAGTGTGTGTGTGTATGTATGTGTGTGTGCGTGTGCGTGCTTCGTACGCCAAGTGTTCCTGAATAATTCATGAGTTTCCGCTATATACGAGGCTCTTCGGTGTATAATTCGGGTGAATACGATTTGATTTGCAAATGCGAGGGCATTCAGATTATTACCTGCGGATAGACAGAGACTCCGAGTGCAAGTCTGGGGTGGTGGCGGTGAGGATGTGGGGGGGTAGGGACAATTAGACATGACAAACGTACGGGTCGGTGGGTGGTTGGGCGGACGGGCGGGTGGTTGGTGAGCCGATGGCGAGGGTTGACGACCATGTGAACCATCAGAGAACAAACAAACTTGTAGTGGGCGGTGGGTGGTGGGATGAGTTAAATGAACGCGGGGCAAAGGAAATTGACAAAGTTGCGCTTGGTGTGGCGTTGTGTTTTAGAGAATCCGAGGACCTTTAAATTGTATTACGACGGAAGATCCTATTGGTTTTGGGTAAATATACCACGGTTGCTAGAATCAAAAAGCTTTGTATCTCCGTTCTCTAACGAGTCTATCTGGCGAACTTCTTTGTGCCACTCTCACCATTCGAATTTTTTTTCGTGCCAAAAACTTTGCCGATCCCTTTCTATTGTTTGTTGTGAAACATATATGGTCCAATCAACAATAAATATCGTACGTATAGAGTTAGGTATATAGGTACATAATTTATTATTTCATATTACTATATAATCATAATACCAGCTAGGTACGTAATAAATGTATTCGTTGTGTTATATTTCGAATGTTAGAACAATGTCGTGGTAGAGTCAATTATAAATAATAAAGAATATTGCAGATGGGCAACTATATAAGTCAGGTGATTTAGGAGTCGGAAGCCATATTGTAATTAGAAATTAACACAGAGATATTCTCAATAGTTATAAAAGTTATCATAAAAAACTGTTGTTAGCTTTTGCCTAAATATTGGTTTGATCTTGAGATTCAAACGTATTGTTTTTATTTAATACAATCCAATACTTACGCAATGATAGGTTAATAAATTATGCATTTATTCATGAATAAATGTAGTTATAGATCAATGTGTATTTAGTGTATAAATGTATAACATTTAAACGACTTATTTTTTATTATTATACAGTTGTTTGTAAATTCGTTTGTGAAACATATTAATTGATTCATTTTATAGACTAAACTTACTGTTAGATTTTTTAAGATATTATTTTGTAAATACAGGTTGTCGTGATAAATTTCGACAAATTGTATGTGTAAGAGTCATATTGTCGTATTTCTTTAAAAAAATAAAATAAACCTCGTAAAGTAGGTACTTTACCTCGTTTTCTTCAATGCATTTTTTAGTAAGCGGTTCGTTAGTAGCGTTCTTGACTTAACGGAGATTTTGGCTTGTAGCCAACTACAAAATGCGACCAAAACAACAGGTCTCGTAATCGGATTTGCCAAAAAGGTGGCTTTACTTCTACTCTCTCACCCAACACAGGATTAAGTTAGTTTCGTCTTGGACTTCTTTAGAGTTTCCAAACGCTGCGTGGAGCTACACTCTTGTCAAAATAACAATTCGTTGTATTGGCAAGGTTTTGCTCAGTATTCATTCTTATCCGTCGTGCTTATGCAAAATCTCTTCCACGAAAAAAAAAACACACGAACGGGGTCGCTGTAGACATGTAATATTTGAAAATTGTACTACGCACCGACCACCCACATTATACGAGACGTCATCTACCTTAACCGTTTCAGACCACGGAGATCATAATAATATTATTATTTGTCCTATCGAGATATACTCTCTGACTCTGTCTCTGAGAGGTTAATCGCAGTCAAACGAGATAATAGAGAGCTAATTTACAGTTGTAAGTCCCTGCTCTAGCATATTTAATGGTAGATACGCACAAAGATAGGGTGATATTACGATTTACCTTTTGACATCGCTTCGTTCGTAGGAACGCAGACATGACGTTCACCGTCTGTTGAATATTATAATATCGGTAGCGTTCCCGGAGGACAACAGTATCGGGTGATATCAGTAGGTATTTTAGGGTTATATTCTGTGAACGGTTAGGGTACCAGTGTACCACGATAGCGCGCGATACCGCAGATACGGTTACCTACCCGATGTACACCACAATATTATACGGTCACTTACTTTGTAATAATATGACCGTATATTATTATAATAATATGTACTTCGAAGTTTGACGGTTTTATTAATATGGTCGGCTGCAGAGGACGCCTTATCGACAAAAAACGTATCCAATATTGTTACATCGCTTAGAGTTGTAGTCGTATTATACGCAGTGTGTATATATATAGGTACCTGCAGTTTATTTCATAATCTTGGTTTTTTAGATTCGGCGAAATCGTTTCCTCCCGAGCCGTAGTAGACCGTCCCGCCGGCTCTCCGGGGACCACTATTTACATATACATATACACATGCTGACCGTAATACTTATTATGTATAGCCCGAACATATTTTAAAGGTCTCTAGCACACACAAGCAGCAGCGGCAGCAGCATCCTTCAGTCTTGGTAATATACCGAGGGGTCCATAGGTCTGATACGAGGGACTCGTAAATCGCTCGCTCATTAAGTATTCGGCGTACGTATTCAAAAGATATCCGCCACCGTCGCCGGCGGACTCCTTAAATTTCAACGCACAAACGTGTGATGCGCCTCCCACACTCGCACATACTCACACTCACATCCACACACACACACGTACACTATACCACACCCACACACAAGAGTTGGCTCAATTTTAACCCTCGGCCGGTATAATAGTACACTGTATAATACTTTTGTTGTATTTGGGTGTATGCGAATGTGTGTGTGTGTGTGTGTGTGTGTGTGTGTGTGTGTGTGTGTGTGTGTGTGTGTGTGTGTGTGTGTGCTACTGAGGCAAGCGCTTCGCCCGCGATGGCCGCACAGCGATAGCGCCACGGGCACTGATACCGTTTGTGAAAATGCGTTTGGAATGTTTTATTAGCTCGACAATGTCCGGGACTGAATTAAAAATGTAATTCCAAAGCAATTTGAGGAAACCAATTGCACGTGATTAAAATGAATAAACATTAATACAGTCGTTGTTAAATCTAGTGTTTGTGGGTTTTACAACGATAAGATGACCTTTCCAGACACTATATATATATTATAATATAATTTCAGCAATCTTGGATCTATATAGCAAAGATATCTGCGAATTGTGCCATAACAGCAATACGATATTTACACCAAAAAATCAAAACTAGTTTAAATTGCTTATATTCGTGATACGTAAGTAATTATATACAGATATTTTATTTTCTGATTGGATCAAACTTATTATTAAAATAAATAAAACAATAATAATTGTAATTATGTTTCACCGGGGCATTATAATATAAACTACCACTGTTATCTGTTTAGATTTAACATATTTTATGATCTAAAAAGTATGTTTCTTCATAATATTATATATAAAAGGTATAGTAATAATAATTATACTCGTTACTGTATTTCGTTAAAATGTTAATATTTACTTAGTAAATATATTATTATTTAGAAAATAATAATTGAACAGAAAAATAAACATTTCAATAATTGTATATGTCACTCTTAATCTCGAATGTTATTTAGGCCATAAAAAACTAACATGAGTGTCACTCATTTAAAAATAAACTTAATCATTTCACACGCATAGTAAATAATTTCTATAACAACTACATATAGTAGTAATATTTTGATGTAGGTAATATAAGAATTAATAAGAAGCAGGTAGGTACTATCGATTGTGTAAAAATTTGGATTTCGAAATGATAGGGCTTGGTAAATAGATAAATCGTCGTCTCAGAATGAAAAGGTTCTAACGCAATTTATGTAATTGTTCAGGGGAACGTTTTTAAGTAGGACATTGAATAACTTTTTTCACCATAATTACTAAATCGTGAAAATTGTATGCAATATCAAGAAAGTTCCAAAGAACACAACTTTATCTGCAATTTGTCTTTCCTCAATTATTGACTGAGTTAATCATAAAAAACCAAAATATTAGTTTTAGAATTAAAAGGTTTTACGTGTAGAACTTTTTCATTCTGAAAATAAAAATTATTTATTTAGTTAGAACTTTTTCATTCTGATTTGAATCATTTTTTCTATGCAGTGATACCAACTTCTAGTGTAAACTATGTTATAAATTATACATTTTTTTATTATGCAATATTTTTAGTTTTTAAGTTAAGTATTATTATATTATAACATACCCGTATATGTACTGGGCGGGGGGTCCCCCCACCCCCCGGAATTTTTTTTGTTGTGTATGTGCCTGGACATACCTACTATAAGTAATAAGTTACAATTGTATGGTCCATTGGCGCAATTAGTGTAGGGAAAAGGGGGGGGGGGGTATATTGAAAACACAACAATATAAATTAAACGGCATAAATCATAATTCACAATAATGAAAAATGTCAAAAACGTAATTCAAATTTAAATGTACCATTTCTTATAATACTAAAGTAGGTACTATATACATGTGGCATGTAGGTATTTACCTACCTTATCACCTCAACAAAACAAAAATAGACGGTAAATTTATGCTGGAATGCTGGAATAATATTTTATTATGGCACAATAATAATTTATATTGTACCAGTGGTATAACCGTATTATGACGGTACCTTTTCATTCTGAGATATTACATTTAAGATCGTTTAGAACTATTTCATTCTTAATTATTGTTTAGAATGAAAAGGTTGTAACTGATATTTCTTGGTTTCGCGCTTATCATTCACGTTTTTATGAGTTAGAACCTTTTCATTCTCTGTATCTCATTGAATAATCAACCGATCGATCCGATTTCAAGATTGAATTATACAACAAAAAATTATAAATGATTATATGCAAAAAAAACCATTTTTCAAAAAAATTGATTTAGAACCTTTTCATTCTGAGGCGACGAAATATCATAGAGGTACAGTGAATGAAATATTATATAACATTGTATAGATTACAGGGACAAAAAAAAAACGTACTCTACAAAAATATATAGAATTAGAAGTTTATTTTAACACACCGCATAAATAGTTTCTTATTAAACTTCGTCACAGTACATTTATATTACGGTATTATTATTATTATTATTATTATTATTATTACTATTTTTTTTTTCCATTGACCAAAAAGATTTCGTATTACGCCCTTCTTGTCATATACTATCACGTAGCGTCCAAGGACAATATAACTGTCGGACACAGTTTATTTTCAGAGGCCATGTTTGTATGGCTGAAAAAAAAAACTTTTCCCACCTTTCCCTATATCAAACGTGATTTGCCGTGAGGGTCGAATTTTTTCTCTTTTTTTTTTCCCCGGGAAAAAAGAGAGAATAGAGATAGGACAAACCGAAATGAAATGAAATTGAACACACGGCAGAAATTGAGGAGAAGAACTGCTGCAGCAGTGACGACAGGACTACGGGCCCCCGAGGGGGTCGGGAATAAAAACTAAAATTCTTTTTCGACGACAAAACACGTCCGTTTGCCAAGCACGTACACTCCGTAATTGCTTCTCCCTTGTAACTTATTACGACGATATATATATATATATATGCATGTGTGAGCGTGTGCTGCATGTGTGTGTGTATATATGAGTTAGGTACGTGTGCGTGGGTGTATATATAATGTATATATATATATATGCGTGTATTATGTGTTTCGTATTATTTTTCGCGAGACCAATCAAAAAGTGTTAATGAAAAGTCCATCGAAATGTCAAGAAAAATATTATTATTTTTATTTCACTTGGACGTATACTGTATACCGTAGGTAGGTACTCCGTGAGACAGGATTGCTTATTGTTTTACGTGTCCGACGGAACTCGTGGTATTCTTCAAATAGAATATAAGTATAATAATTGATATGGTGTTTTATCGTTTTAGCATTCAAGCACCCTGTATGCTGCTGTTCTACGAAAACCTCATTGAATCGACTATAGATCTAGTTATTATTTTTAATGGACTGAAAAACATTTTCCCTAGTTTTTTTTCGTCAGTTTTAATCCGAGTCAACTCCCCCCCCCATCCAAATAAAAACTTCGTTTTTACCTTTAACCACGCAGCTTTTTTAAAATAATATATTTCGTATTAATTAAATTAAATATGTATTTATACTGCGGCGAGTTACCCGGTCTTTGAAAAAACACCACTGCGAATAAAAAGTCTCGTATGTGCATTTCGTGGAAGTAAATGACTTACCGAGAATTATACGCAGGCTTTAATGAAATAAATTACCATTACAGGATAATAATATGTAAACTATATGCTGCCGTGTAATTTATCATCACCGATATAGCAAGTTGCAACGACAACTTTTGCGTTAGATCTGAAAAGTGAAATTTAAATATTTCTAGAACAGACGGGTACGAGTAAGGAAATGGCAATTTATATTAAACAGGTTTAGTAATAAAAGAACATTTACTTCAAATAGTATTTATATGTGCCCCCCACAAAAAAAAAATACACAAACTTCCAAAATTATGACATCAGTCGGGTATATAATATAATAAATGCGTCCCAAAATAAAATAATAAAGTAATATTATATTATACTTTTATGACAGTAGGTATAAAAGATTATGGAAATGTGAAAAAAATGAATAGTTAATTTATAGAAAATCAAGTACGTAGGTACCTAAATAAACATATAATACAGATTTATTCTATGTTTCACATTTCCCCCAAAATCACACGTCAAAAAATTCTCCGATCAATATATTTAAATGTATATGTTGGCAATTCATTAGCTAAAAATAATTTAATAAAACAATGATTTGTTTCTTTCTAACGAACCTTCATTGTTATATTATAGATACATTTTAAAATGTTTTAGTTTTTATTATATTAAATGTTGTTTTCCTTGAATTATACCTATTTAATAGCTTTATTATGACGATTTATTTGCAATTATTAATTATGCATTAAGTTTATATTATTTCTTAACTTCACTATCACTGCAGATATATATTCATTATAATGCGTATTACGTACCGTCATTCTATAAACAATATGGTTTTTTTCCAAATTGGAAATAAAAATATTATGAATTATTATGCTTTACCATTAATAACTGTATTATTAACCAACAATACTTTCAAAATATATTATAACATATTATGTACTGACTGATTTACAATTATTTATAAATATTGTGTAGTGTTATAATGTGTATTATATAATATATTATTATATACCCTGTATTCACGAAATTTGAAGTATACAATATAATTTGACAATGTTTTTTAAATTCAATGTTTAAGTGCACAAAAATAATATTAGTTTGTTGGTAATATTTTTTTATGTCAATACTCGTAATATTTTAATATCGACTTAAGTTAAACATATTAGTTCGTTAACGTCTAGCATTGTGGTTATCTATGTATATTAGAACCGAAAAAATAAATTCATACTCAATTTGTCTTATATTATTTTTGATTATGTGTAAATAATATAAAATGTAAGACGCAAGTCGTGGTCGTGTTCTTCGGTGGTTTTATACAGAATTCAACTATCAGCAATTAAATTATGACCTATAAATTATAATACACTATAAGAAAATGATCAGTTCGTGGAATTTATCTTCACCTACTATCGGAAACTGTGTATACATATTTTTAAACGATATTATTACGTACATTATAATGACAAGAGGAATAAAAATATTTAATTTTCTCGTTAGACGTTTTTATAACATATTATTATAATTCGTAGGTCAAGTACTTCCTTATCGATTAGTTGTAAACGCGAGCATTCGCACTATAAATAAATTAAATTTATTTAGACGGAACATAATAATACTTATAATAATAACAATATTATATTATGTATCATGGTACTATATTATTGTTTAATATCCGAGCACCATCACCTGCTGTATAGTAATTAGTAATAAATTGTTATCACGTTATTCCACAACTCTTTGGATATGTAAAATAAACTCTCGGGATTTAATTTGTCAGTGGATAAGTTATCAAGTCAAAATAATATCAGATGTTGCGTGGCGTTCGAACACAACTGGATAATAATAATAATTCAAAATATATGTATGCGAACGAGCCAGACGTAGGATACCTACGCAAAAAAACTCACGGGGATTACATTTCTATACACTATTCCTATTAAACGCCATTAGGCTAATTTGCTTAAAGCCCCTCTGACGGGCTGACGTCATTAATATATATGTATACATGAGCATAAGATATAAGATATACACGCATAATAGTCGTAGTCGTCGACTGCTGCGGGTAAACTATTTTCTAATTAAACCAAACATGACAATGTCTCTCGGATGCTTTCTGCTCTCTCCATGATTCGTGTAAGGTTTTTTTCTCTCTCTCTCTCTCTCTCTCTCTCCGCTCACTGTTCAGTCACCTACACATGACTGCTATTAATAAAATCAACCCTTTGCCTCATGTCACTGCACGAATCACTTGATAATAGTCGTTTCACGCTCCCCGCGCGCTCGTAATAATATAACGTGCATAACGTACGAATCGCTGCAGTCCCACGGACTTAATTGTTACGCGTTGATGACTTCAAACATTTCGATCGTAAAACCATTCTCGTGTAAATAAGTATGTAATCCGAGTAAAAAATATATACTAGACCGCTGCATATACGTAATAACCGATCGTCAAAGCGTAATGTAATGCCTACCCACCGCATCACACTCACTTTTCTGTTTAAAATATCCGTTTTTGTTTTGCTATTAGGTATATCCCAACAGTTACTACGTATAAATATAGCCTTCAATAATTTGGAAAGTTGCGACCGAAGAGAGAGTTTTGCGCAAAAATATTATTAGGTCCTATACCGGCTATATCTGACCTATAAATGAGAACTTATACTCCTTACACGTTAACATCGCTAAATATTTCTTGTTATTCGTATTTTTTTGCAAAAAGGTTATTGAATATTATGTTCGACTAAAAATATTGCTGAGCAAATGCAAATTTGAATAATATAGTATTTAAAATGGATAGGTAACGTATTGAATATTAATTGAATGTTTATATAATAATGTTCAATAAATATACCAATAGTTATTAAGAGAATCAAAATTCAAAAAAAATAACGCTTTTATAATTAATAACGTCTATAGCTTTCAAATGTTATAATTCGTGTTAAAAAAGCATCTATCGATTTCCATTACAATACCATAAAATATAAAGAGCAAGTGTGTGGGATGAAAATTTACACCATCACATCACGAAAATGACGACAGGGTGTTGAATAATAGTTGTATTAAATAATTATTATAATTTATTTTATTTAATAAAATATTATCAATTACGATTAAAAATTAATATATTAAAATGCGAGTTTGGGACAAAAAAAGTATAGGAAATTTTAAAGACTGTTTTTTGACATAATATGTCAATGCTTTTATACTACGCAGAGTACATTTTTTTTAACATTATAATAAATTCATATACTAATATCTGCAACAAATAACATAGGTACTTCTATCATATCAATATAGTACATGTTTAATAATTAAAACAGTTTTATTCAACTGAATGTTATTTGCTCGATAGGTACGGATATGATGTAGAAATATAATATTGTTTTGTTAGTCTCATATTTCATAAAAACAAAATAACAATTCCATGTATTGAGGGAGGCTTCTTGAAGACTCGAATGTATTGTTTATAGGAGATTCCTATATTAAATTGACTTTCGATTCTTTTACAGAAAAAAAAGCACAAATAATATCATATTTGAAATCACTTCTATTATTCCGTAGTAAGTCAATATACAAAAAATCTGACAGAAAATGTTCAGTAACAACAATATGATAATTATATAAATTTGCCATGACATACCTACTCATAATACATATATACTTACATACGATAGCAGCTTAGTCCATTATATGTCACGGGCTTGAAGAATATTTACAAATTATCAATACTCAGGTGTGAGAAGAATATTGTTATCCAACAATAATATTAAACTAACCCATCGAGTACCAACCAAAAAATTTCATTAAACTGGATTTAACTAACAACAAACCTGGAACAACGTAATCTCTACAATACTCACCCATCTACTTTGATATAAATCGAACCTTCTTTTAAATATTATATTATAATATGATCTAATTGTTTTGTAATTTAAGGCGCACGCATTTTATCATTATATTTTTGTGAGTTTGTGTAATTTTAGTAAAGTGTAAGCTTTTGTAGAAAATCTAAATTATTATCATAGTGGGTTAGATTTTAACATATTTTTTTTTTACGGCAACTTATATTATTGTTTTTAATTAAACATAGTGAAACAAAATAATTTTGACCAAATTAAGTGTCTTATCCACGAGCGTTTAAAGTATATCATAATGTAAGATTGATAATTTTCCACCATTATTTTGCTTATTCAAATAGTTAGTTATTATATTCTATTTTGGTTAGAAAAAATAAAATCGAAAGATTGGCGTTAAAATATGAAAACATAGTCACTATGACAACAAATGGAAAAAGTGCAGTATAACTCAGAAATGCATGAGTGTTATTGCAATATTTACGGGTGCTATTCAAAGGTAAAAAAGGTGGGCAAGTGGGTGTCGTTCTGCTGTACTGTAGGTTACAAGTGGGTCACTGTATAATGGATGGTATTAAATTTGAATTCAATGATATAATATCATTGTATAAGAAAAACGATTCTGAGCGGTGACGGTATGTCACGGTGTCTATGTATAAGACATATTATATACATATCTATGGTATTAAACAAAAAAATGACCTATAATAAATTCCAAATTAATCATATCACAATATCCATTAGATACTTATAACAGTTATAACGCGTTATACATCAACAAAAACCGTGATACTGTCATAGATATATAATAGTACACTTTAGAAGTTTCAAGTACCCACGAATAATATTATTCAATCACAACAAAATAACTAAAATCGTAATTCTTGGTTTAAATATGAAATTTTGTCTAAATTTGAAATTAAAATGTCTGTAAAAAATAAGTGTGTTTATATATTTTTTAGATTTTTTGGTTACAGTATGAATTATTTAAGAGAATCTTTGTTTTAAATTTTCAACTCTTAGTTATAAAAACTGAACATTTTATAATTTTTTAATTCCAACGATTGATAATTTTCGAGATTTTGATAAATTTTGTCAAAATTCCAACTTTAAATGCTTATAAAAAAAAATCGTGCCTATGTATTTTTAATATTTTTCAACTGATATTGTAACAATATATCAGGAGCCTTGTATTAAATTTTTACACTTTTTGGCCCAACAGATAAAACTTTATTGATATTTATAGAAAAAAAAACTAAAAAAAATTGAAAGCTGTAAATGTCCATAAACAGCTCAAAAAGAGTCAAAATATTTTCAAAATTGTATGGTGTATAGGAAATGCTAATATAAACATTCAGTGAAATTTTCATGTATCTACAGTTATTCGTTTTTGAATTACAACAAAATAAGGAAATCGCTACATGAGAAATCGAGTGAAAATCCAATGTTGTAAAAATTTGAATTTCAAACGCTCATAAAAATTTAATTTGACTGTCCGGTAGAGATTTTTTTATTGATAAAGGTAGATAATCTTATAAGGAATCTTGTGTTTCATTTTCAAATCTTAGATTTAAAAAGAAAAATTTTTACGAATTCTTAACTCAAAATAATTTGCTAATTTTCGTGATTTTTCCATATTTTGTCAATTTTTGAACTTTAAATGCTTATAAAAAAAAATTGTGACTAAGGATTTTTAATATTTTTCATCTGCCTTTGAAACAATATATTAGGAGCCTTCTATTAAATTTTCAAGCTTTCGCAACCAACAAATAAAATTTTATTGATATTTTTAGAAAAAAAACTAAAAAAAAATGGAAAATGAAAATGTCCCTAAACAGTTCAAAATAAATCAAAATATTTTGAAAATGTTATCGTGTATAGAAAATGCAAATATAAACAACCAGTGAAAATTTCATGTATATACGTTCATTTGTTTCAGAGTTACACCAAAAACCAAAATCGATTTTTTGGAAAACCAATTTTGCGTAAAAATTCCCGTTTTTCCTTAATTTTTATGTTGTTTTTCCCGGCGCTTGTGAAAACTACTGGGAAATTTATACTTTTGACCCCCCAAAGTACCAACTAGATTCACTTTCCTATCAGAAAAGCTACTGATGAAGAAAATCGAAGCACTTTTACTGTCCTAAAACGTGATGACAGACACAAAAATAAAAAAAAAAATAAAAAAAAAAATAAAAAAAAAAATAAAAAAAAAATAAAAAAACACACATCATTGTAAAATCAATACATTCATCGTTTCACTCAGAATCTAAAATAAATAAATAGGTAGGTACCTATTACATAGGTATGCATGCATTTCAAAAACACAACAAATATGACACGCGTCTTAGGTATAAAAAAATTACCCTATATAAAATAACCGGGTTCGTACTGTACACTGCATATATTATTATATTATTGACTCGCACGGGAAATATACATATTTTACGGACAGCGCGGTGGACGACTACGTGTCTGATCGTCGACAAAGGCTTGCATAAATAGGATGAGTGGGTGGGTGGGTGGGTGTGGCATGTGGGTGAAATCAAAGTGTGGGTCACTGCAGCTACATATAATGGTCGTATTTTGCGCTCGTGTCTATACATATTATTACTACTATTATAGGCGCAATAGATGCGGTCTACGACGACGATGATAATAACCCAATGATTTATACCACATCGGTGCTCTTGTCCTGGGCGGCGGTCATTACACGACAGTCGGCAACGGTGCAGGTAGATCGGCGGGGCCTCGGGCGACATTCCACCCGGCGATATGGTAATATTATACCCCGGACGAAGATGGGAGGGCCCAATATTATACATATTTTGGAGCTGAGGACGTTCGCGTGACGTAGAGAACGACGTTGGTTCCGGAACGTCTCGAGAACGTAGCTACGGGAGGGAACATTTGCCCGAGGCAGGATGATAATCCGTCGTGTAGCACCACGATAATAATATTATTATTGTGTCGTGCCCGCCGCCGGCCACAGTAAAATCACGTCGCGCACAACACAGGCCGCGCCGTCGGTGCAGGTCTCTTATAGTCCACCCTCTATAATGTTGTATAATATTATTATAATATATACCGTCAACAAGGTGTGGGGACCAAAGAGGTATACGTATCGTATTTATCTCACCCTATTCTTCATCCTCGGTATTATTTTTATAAAATATATAATACCTACTTAGTACCTATACGATCGGTATGTTATGAAACATGATTTTATAATATTCGCAGAAAAACGTGTGTGGGTGTGTGCGCTCGTGGGTGTGGGAGAGGGGTTGATTGTGACTTAACGAGGTTATATCGCTTTTACAAAATCATTTAATATAAAAATACCTGTCTTATCCACTTTTGTAGTGTATAATATTTCAAGTGATTCCTTATAACAATTTCCTATACAACGATTTTTATTATTAGGTAGTTACCCTGACGATGAATTATATACAGTATATTTTTCAATCCATTGACCCGGAAAAAAATGTAAGATCATAAAGCAAAGTATAAAACGTTCTCGGTATAATATACCTATTCATTAAAATAATATTTTATTGTTTTGACGCACCGCCGGAATTCTGTAGAAAACAAAATGAAATATAACGCACGCAAATGATACCGGACTACCGAAAATGTATAAATAATAATAATAATATGGTCGATGCATTTGGGAAAAAAAACTCGGAGGAATTGAAACGGTAATGTGACACCCACACACACGATAGTGTTATACACACATACCCACACCTACACATTAGCAACGTTTCACGCTGTGCGATATTAAAACGTTAAACAAAATGAGCTGGTAATCACTCATGGATAAAAATATGATAAGGAGTGCGGCGGTCCGCGAGGTAATGTTGTTTTATTTCAAATCCCCAGTCAGGGATGATCGTGCGTGGGTTGTGGTGGTTGGGAGGGTTGTGCCCGACGTGTACGGTCCCCGACGGTAAATGTCTCGGAACGAAAACAAACGACGTACATTGCACTGGCGCAGCATCAACAATATGCGACTACGGGGAAATGATAATAGTGGCCAAAGTCGAGGGGGTGGTGAGAGTCCGCGGTGCAGAGAAGTTTACCCGAAGGGTGTTTATTTGACCGATTTCCACGAAAGACCTGCATTCGTCGTCGGTCGGGGATGGTTTACTAGCGAGCGTCCAGCGTATTATATTGTACGCTATATAAGCTATATATATATAAATACACAAGAAGTCAAGAACCGTATTCCGGATGTAGAGAGTGGTTAAACGACAACACCAAGGTGGTAGTCGACGAGTTTTTTAAAAATAATATTTAGGTAGAGAAATATTTTCGTAGAGAGATTTGAGGTCACCGGCCAAATCCGTCTGTACGAATTCAAGCTGAAATTTAACGGTGAGAATAAGAGGGAATTGCTTATTTTCTATAATGATTATGGTAATAATATAATAATAATTATAATCTGAAAGGTCTCGAACAAATAAACGATTCGCCCACCGTGTTGCGGGGAAATGATTTCTAGAAAATGAAATAAAAAAAAAATTACTAACCACGTTCCACATAATATTATAGGTAGGTACTTGCTACATTGAGATAACAACCATACCGTTTCAATATAAATAAAATAATGACTTTTTTTTGTAGTCCACCTAAAACTCACTAATTAAATCTAATTATAGTTGCCTACATTGTCTTCTGGTTCACGTTACTGTTAATACATACAATAATATTATAATCGTGTATTAAATATGTATATCTTATAATTTAAAATATTATAAGAATAACCAAACATTATATTAAGACACGATATTAAAATAATTTTTTTTTAACATAACTGCGACGTATATAATAATATAATATTGTTGTTATCGAAAACTAGACTTTAAAATAGAAGTATAAAATACTAGGTACCAACAATAGGTATAATAGAATTTGGAGTTCAATAGGAGTATACATACACCTATAATATAATATATGTCTGTATAATATCTTGTTGTTTTAGTAATAAAATCTAATCAAAGCCAGTGCTAATAAAATATACACATATATATATATATATATATCATATGAAAATATAATTTTTAAACACACTTTTCTCTCTCTCGGGGTCGTTCTTGTATTATTTATGGTATACGTGTAGCGGATATTGGCGAGCTGGTGAAACAAAATTTGTGTTGTTATTGAATGGTATCCCTTAAAGTACTTTGTATTCTAAACTCATGTTTTGGAAAGTTCCCTAAACAATGTATATGAACACTTTATCGAGTTTTCTCTATACTGCTGCTGTTGCTGCAGTACATACGTAATGGCTATTATAGGTACCAAACTTGACCGGAAGTGAATGCGTTTTCACCGGGTTGAAATTTGTATGCGACTTACTTTACAACGCGGAAATGGTTACTCACCTGAAACAAAAAAAAGTAACACGATTGTTAGAAAGACACACTTCAATAACTAAGTGTACATAAGTAATAATATGCATATCGATTCAAAATGTCCACCTTGTTTCGTTCGTTACAGTTGGGGAAGTCCACCTACACTGACTTTAGATTTTTTGAATATATTTGACGTATTTGTAAGTTTGTAACTAGTTTACAACGGAAACAATTTTACTGTCTTTTAAAAATTACCATTAGTTTTTTTATATAATATCCTACACTAAATAAAATAAGTAATTAAAATTATGTTAGGTTATTATATATTGCGTCATTCAATATCATAATTAAGTGTTTTCTGGAGATTAGTCTATTCGATGAATGTAAGTAGGCTATCGATGTCCAGCCGGTAATCATTAATAATTACCATTAAACTCTGCAAAATACAAGGGTATACTCTAACGCACAATAATAACCGATCTGCGTGTATTGGAAAATAAATATCGCTTAATACGCTTAAACTGCAATGCTTTAAACTGCAGCGCTGCAATACCTACCTCTGTCAATATTAAATTATAATCCGAAGGTAGGGCCAATGGTTTTAACCGTATACGAAGCCTGCAAGTGCACCCGGGAAGCAGAGGATCGGACGACAAGCACGGAATCATCGAACTCGTGGGAGGTGGATGGGCGAGGGAGTAATTTGAGTGGATCGGGTGCATGGTTCATATTATTTCGATCGGCGGCAGTATAATTATTCGTAATCTGTACGCAGCACAGAGGGCAATGATGATGAAGTATAATATCGTGTTTATACTTCAAGCCGTTTAATGGACATGATATCATAGTACAATATCGTTCGTATATTACTATGCGTGCAGATCGGTGAAACAGTAAGCCGCTAGTGTGGGGGGGGGGCGCCACGTGAAGGACCGGACACGGTCGGCGATGAAACCCGAACGGGGCCGACTGCCGGCCATTGTAGTGCTGCAGAGTTTGATATTCCATTCTTGTCGTCGTATTATTATTATAATATAAGTATTATCAGAAATTATTATTCGAGGTAATATTATATTATTATACTGAGCGGCGATGGTCGGAAAACTCGTGTTTCATGTACCGATCAGTTTTCCGTCCGTTTTTAGCCGAGTTTAACAATATAATATATAGTGTATGATATTTAGGTCATAAATGCAACGGGTCGGTCATTATATCCGGGTAACTGATGTCAAACAACATTACAATTTACAGGAACGGGATTATTGCCGCCGGTGTACTAAAATACACGCCATTACGTCCAAAATTCCATTACAAGTGTATTCTACTGTACATAATTTCGTTTGCTATAATATCCTGGGACCGACGGGTATATTGTATATTATATATATTTACAAATTATCACGAGATGGGACCTTATTCGAAATCAAATAAAACGTAGTCAAATTTTGTATCCGTATAATGTAAAAATTATTACCCAGTTACTGGTAAAGCTGGTACACGTGATATTTTGAAAGCAAACACGACGATATATATTATTGTTATACTTACTATATGACGTTATGTATTTATAATAATAATTTCGTATCGTGTAGATTTGGCAGCGAAACGTTTATGGCGATAAATTATTATCAAATTCGAATATCAAATATTTACAACGCTCCTCGTATACATTTGTATACTTTGTATTAATTAAACATAACATTATTATTAATACTAAACCATCGTATAGTTGACGAATTGACGATTTAGAGGGAAACGCATTAATTACTCTACTCGTAAATTAAACTCGAACATGGGATGGATTAGTTTCTAAACATAATAATAATAATAATAATATTATACTGATCGAGCCATGCATTTTATATAATAATTATTATGATTATGCCTGGAGTATCAGCAGTATTAATACTAGCCGAGTACGATATTAATATCTTCGCTCTGTGTATAGCAATATATAATATATTGTACACCGTCCTTTGTGTATGGTGAAATAAATTACGTGATGTTTATTTTTTTTGAATAATATTTATAGTATACAGTTTGATTTACGTATTCATAGTAGCGCAGCAGTAAACTATATCGTTGATTTTGTAATAATATTTATCGCGTAGTACAGTGTAAGTTTGTTTTAAAACCAATATGGTAATTATAATATAATATGTACGTGTCTATACAACATGATTAGGCGGATAGTATTTATTATTTTGTTTACCGCGCGATATCAGTGTACATAATTATGTCGTACATTAACCACCCGCCGCCGGTGAAATTATATCCCGCATTAAGGGTTGGAATAACATATTTTAGAGAGAAAAAAAATCAATCAAATTGAAATATGACGAATGTCGTCCCGTGTACAAATGACGACGGACGGCGTGGTGGGAGGAGGGTGAGGGTGGATATCGGTCCACGCTGCCGTATTCCCCGGAGGGACTTGGGTGCGTTATTAAAAGCTTTACGACCAACCGAGTCTCGTTTGTCGGGCCGTAAAAATTGGCCGACCCCGTGGATATATATATATATACATTATACATGTGCAGGGGCGGGAGGATCGAGATGAAATAATAATAAAAATAATAAACCGAATTTATAAAATATTTTTTCCTCCGTTCTTATACGAATATAACAGTAAAAACGGTCGAAATCGAAAAATATTATATTGCAAATACAAAATCGAGAACGACTCGAGACGGCGGTATACGAATAAATATATGCCATTTTTTTCTGTTTTGTTTTGTTTCGTTTTGGTTTTTTTTCTTTCTTTTTTATGTATACGGTTGACTTTTATTTATTATCAGTCGCGGAACAGCCGTATCTGCATAATAAACGATCTCGAGAGAAAAAAAAACTAGAGAACGGAGAAAGAAGAAACGAATTCCAATCGATTCGTTCGACGACTTGAGGTTCCAGTCACGTTTTTCGCATATCATTATTACAGTTCTGAAAGTATAAACAAATGTTTCGTACCCAGATAAGTCCGGGATTTCCACATCCCCCCCCCCAGAAGACAGATTCAAATGAGTTTACTGGAATTGGCAAAAATAAGAAGAACCGTGGAATGAAGAAGCCGGGGGTTTTAAAAACTAAAAAAAAAAAATAATATTAACAATGATAACCGGGTGCATATTTCATACGGTTCGAAAAAGATTAAATTATACTATTATCAATCCCCTGTCGCGGTGAGGGGGGAGATTAAATTAAAACAGCTCCAAAACCGTCGAAAATGAAGGCTGAATGAATTACAAAAAAAAACTAAAAATATCGAGTATAAAATAATACGAAGGCACGAGTCTTACGGTACTGTGAACGTTGTTTTGTCAGCTGTTAAAAATGCGGCATATTCATGCATACCGTATTGGTATTTCGAATTCTTATCGTTCTTAGCGTGTCCCCTACATGACTGTAAAAAGATTGGAAAAAACCGAAAAAGTGTTTTAAAAATCGAAAAAATAAATATGAAAAATGAAAGTCAAACACGTAAGTTCGATTAACTTACCGCACGCTAACATGATATTACGCTCAGTTATATTTTTTTGTACGTCACCGTATAATATACAATAACATAATTTTATTTTTATTTCTTTTATTTTTAGCATCAACTACAAAGGTGATTCGCTTATATATAAATATTTACGTTTTTACGTTTTATGAGACTGTGAATTTAAATTTTTTTAAGATAAGTAATTATGTTGAAGTGGTTTGAAAATGGACCAATATATTAATATTGCTTCATATAAATTGTCCGGAATGTTAAATTAATTTCTCCCTTTGTTGAAGTTTGAGCAAATAACATAATTATTATCATTGCAAAATAATATAATATTGAACAGTACAATATGTTGTAAGCATGCACCAAGTTATTATACATTTTTATGCAAATAACGGCATTGCGGTAAATACTTATCTGTGCTAACTGACGAGTATAGGTATACGAAAATAAACTCGTTTTGCGAACAGAGTTCTTATTCTTTTTATTTATCACATTTATTTTTTAAACTACTACGAGAATATTTTTAATGTGAAAATATTCTACAACCATATTATTCTATGGCATTGGAATACCGTCTAGGACGACTTCGAAATCAATATTTTTTTTTTACCTTAGTACGGTTAATTCTGAATATTAATTGCCTAGATACCTACCCCAAATCATGTGCAGTCGTGATAAAAAAAAACATTGAATGTGGGCGTTTAGCTTAATAAAATCCTTCAAACAGAAAATGACCGACTAGGCAAACGCTAATAATCTAAATGCAGTTAAATCTGCACAATTTCCATATATTATTTTAATATGATTATTTTGGCAGTCATACGTAAGACCGTTCGACGAGGACAAAATTTAATTCCATATCCGTTAACCGGAACCTTTAGTAATTTATGGAGGAAAAAGGCACATTGTGTCAATATAAACTAATTGTAAATTATTGAATTCCAGTAACCTACCAATACGATGGTTACATTTTAATTCGAGTTCTGTACATTATAATATATTATATGCAATTATGCGGATACGACACGTGAATATTTAAATCGTTGATTACATTGAATCGGTTTCGCTCCGAAAATTGGCCAAAGCCGTTCATATATGACTTTTTATATTTATAATAAAAAAATACATATTATACATGTATAGTATGTTACATACGTATATAGTTTATCTAAAAAAGTTATCGACAAAGTTCATAAATATTGCCATAAAACATACATTATCTGACGTGACCGCGTTTTATTAATTTTAAATAGAGGTCTGATAAACATCTTGGCTAGTCGTTCTTATAGAGTTAACCAAAACACTGAGTGCAACCCTGGCACTATAGTTAGGTCACGTACATAGGTCGCCAAAGATAAAAACAAAAATAAAAGCGTCTTTTAAACAAGTTTTGAAAAAAAAAACCCCATTGCTAACAAACGGGACAACTTTCAGAACTGTTTACTATTCAATTTCAAGTGTATGAAATAGGTTTCGCGAGACATTCGGTTCAGGTATACTATACTTACTTGTTTTTACAAAATATTATAATATGTTTGCAAATACTAACAAGCTCTGATATCGTATGACGTTATAATAAAATTCATGTCATTACGCATTTATAATATAAGTCACGATTGCATGTTGTGAATGAACGGAGTATCATATTTGTTCACATGTATCTATACTGCAGAAAATCGCTCTACTAATATTACATTTTTTTTATATATTTTAACAAACGTTAGATCACGACTACGTTAAAGTAACGCATCTTCCGCGATGACTAGTAAATCCTCCGAGATTCCATCTGACAGCTATACGTGAAAAACATATTCTTTCGGTAGAAATAATAGGTAACGATTGTAGTTTTTAATACGACTGTAGTGGCCGGTGAGGTTGGCGCAAAAGAATTTACAGAAGAAAAAACCAGAAAAAACGCAATAACGACGTATCTCGTTTCCTGGAAGACCGTTTTGGCTACGCGTTAGACGTTTTGAAATGAAATATTTTTCCTTTCGACGTTGGATAATGCTTAGCTAAGTGTAAAGTCCAATAAGAAATAAAATACGAAATGGCTAACTGTATGAACACGTTTGGAGAAATATTCTTAGAAATACCCACCTTTATTATAAAAGTATATACAAGCGCAAAGCAGGACGTGTTTTAAAATGATCAATGAATTATTTCATAAGAATCTTAGGTCCTTTTAAATAGCCCCCAAAAACTCAAAAGCATTGGCTTACAATACTTTAAAAATTGTAGTCAATATTTATGTATATTACAATAATTAACCATATTAATTATAATTATGTACATAATATTAATACAACCACTCTAATATTTTACAACCGAAATACAATGTACTAAATATATATTGAATCATTTTAAATGAATTTTTATGTGACAAATTGTGGTGTTTATTATTATTTTTTACTGAAGTAAAATTGAAAGATTTCAACTGTTGTACCAACAGATTGGTAAACCATTACACATCAAAATGTATGTTCACGAAAAATTAAATTATGATTATTCTCACGTTTCGTATAAAAAGCAAAAATAAACTTAACACACAAATCATAATTAATATTGTTGAATTAAATTCTGCACAGGAATTGGAAATCGAATATTGTAACAAACGAAACCCAACCGTACAATGTATATTATTAATATTATAATATTATTATTATTTATTACGGATACCGGGAACGTGTATCCTCGACAGCGATGTACCTGAATTGCCTACCCATAATGCCGTGTGATTAATTTTATTGTAATATTGAAATGCATCAAACAATATTATCATTATAAATCTATTATGATATAATAATTTAATTTGATACAACGAGGCAGTCATTGGTAAATCTATAAATAGACGTGAACATCAACTGACAAGAAAAAGACAAAAATATATCTTACTGTAACATAATATTATATTTTACATATTATAATATAGTGTACAACATATTATTATTATATGCGTATTTAATTTCAAAGTTTTAAGATAGTATGTTACCGAACCGTTAACCAAAACTGCAATCGAAACCTTCACTTTTTGTTCTCGAGCACTGCAACTGAATCTCTTAACTTGTGTACCGCCAAGTGGTTTTTTTCACTATGTTACTTAACTATTTGCTACGAGATCTAATACTAAATCTCAAAAAAATAACTAATTCTGGATTTCGTATAAGATTTCACTGGAAATGATTCGACCAGTGTGTCCTTTTTTTTTTAATGTACAGTGTTGTCACTTTCAGTAGGTGTTACACGTTTATAAATATCATATTATACATTAGTTCAAATCGTCAAGACTGTAAAGTACTTAAACCTATTAAAAAACTCAGTGGCGGTCATGACAGTCTGTGGTGAGATCTCATACTATAAAAGCTCTTGGCAGTCAACGCGTTAACTTTTGTTTCTATGAACCGAATTCCATAAATTTTCGAGATTAATAATTAGGTTTTTTTCCCGCGTAAACCTAGCTTATTATTACTTCTTCGTCGCCTTCGACGGGTGACAACTGATTTTCGTATTCACCTTCGCGAAAAACTATAGACTTTTATTCGCTATTTCGGTATAAATAAAAACCAAATCAGGTATCAGTCACGCCATGACTCTGCTGGTTCCGGTGAATCGTCGACGGCCACTTTTTTATTTATACTCAGAAGTCCGAAATACCGAAAATGGACGTGGGATAGCCCGAGTGTACGACAATAAACATACCGTAATTGTGGTATTGGTTGGCTGACACACAGAGGGAGACGACCGTTTTGTCTTCCTACCTGGTCAATATTATGCTCCAGCGGCACCGGTAACATGAAACCGACGCGGATAATCATACTAAGTGCAATATTGTTCTATTAATATATAATTCTCCGGTCATGTCTGTCCGCCGTGCCGTCGACGACCGGGTATGCGTTATACGCCCAGGTAATACGGTATATGGTTCAAGTTTCCACGATATAATTAATATAGTTCGTTTAGCGGGTGCGTTGCTTTACATGGTAAATATTATTGACAAAGTATTCTCGGATGTATCAGTGGAATTATTGAAATATTTACGAGGGGACGTCGTCGAACTCGCGTAACATGGCGGACCAACGTAGGTACTTACTGGATTATCAATGTGGTTTAGGTAACTATGACAGTGGCGCCATTAGGAATTTGTCCTGGGAAGTAGGGGATAGACATTTTATTACCATTCACATACCTATTTATAGATTTTTTTATATTTATTTTATGAAGGAATTCTATTTAAATATAATTTGTCAAGATGTCAGTACATAACGACACAAGTTAAAACATTTTTTTTTAAATTTTTTTATTAGAGAATATACAATCTATACACAAAGGCATAATAAGAATATGTGCTACAGTAAATTTATAACATGAATAGGGTGAGGGAAAAAACCATCCAGTGATCGCACTTACTTTAAGTTTAAAATGAATAACTGAATGTATATATTTTATAATAAACGCTCTGGGGGGACTATCCCTCTCATCCCCCTGTTACTTACGCCCCTGATATATAATATTATAGAGAATATTAGAGAAAATGGACGTATTATTAAATTTCTAGTAGAGAATATTATATATTAAACTGACGTGTTCTAGGAGCGAAGTGTTTTTGCGCGTTTGTTTCAAATTACGTTTATTTAAAACGAATTCCACGAATTTGAAATATTTATAGTATTATTCAAGTACTGTAACGTACTATAATATATAGTAAATAATAATATGCAAACTTTTAAGTCAGTCATTAGTCGTTATAAAATAAAAATATAAATAAAATATTCGCTGATAATATTATTTTGTTATGCGTGTGTAAGACAGAGACAACACGTCATTCGGGTAGGACGTCCTTTTAAAGCTTCGAGATTATTTTCCGTTCCGAGTAACAAATAACAATAATAATTGTTTAAAAACGGAAACACATTCTGGGATGGCAAAAATAAAAAACTCGCTAGTTATTATACGCCGTAATAAACGATTCGATATACGTTATATTATATATATATTATAATATGTATATAAGTACTGAGCGATGAATACCTTAGTCGTTTTTTTCGAAAACTCACTTTGTAATAATAATAATAATAATATGAAACGAATATACGGGGTGAAAAACAAACAACGGAGATGAGCTGGAAAAAAACTAACTTGCCGTGTCTACCTATATTAGTATATAATATTATATAAGTATATATATATATATGTTTATTTCATCATAATATACTCGGATAACATCATAAAAGCTGCTGCTGCCGTATTAAAAATTCCTCGGAGTAAATATTACAATATTTTTATACACTATTACATTATAAATATCTGAAGCACGCGTCCCTTGTTTCTTTTCTTATATTTCCTTCTCCCACGGCAGCGGCATATTATGACATTATTATATCGAATTTTTCATTTGCATGTCCGTCAACGTTGCATTACATATATTTATGTTTATATAGTACGACATAAGTTCTTATAACACAGTACCTAATAATAATATGTACATCATAATACGTATTATCGTATAATGATAAATTTAATGATATTATTATATTACTTATCCAAATGTGATGTAATATTTTATGATAATTGAGGAGACAGTACAAGTGCGTAAAAAATAGCCGTCTATAGAAGAAAACATCTATGTCAACAATATTTATTTATTTAATACCTATCATAATATGCTCATCGAGTGCAATACCTACCAATGATGCTAACAGGACTTACTATGTAGTTCTTGTTTATTTATTCTCTTTATTTTCTTTATATAATCATGAAAATTAATCTAACTAGACATATAAATTAATATCGTAGAGCATATTTTAATGAGCAAATTAATCTAGTTAGATTAATTTTCTTGTATTTTATGTTGTCATTCGTTAATACTTATACCTACTTATATTTTTAATTATTTTTCTTTTTGAGAACTACTCCCCCGCACAAGTATTGCATATTAGAGGTACTGCAATATTGTAAAATTGTATAATCTGTTAAATAAAAATGTATGAATTATATTGTGGCAAAATAAACTATTATTCTAGTTCGCGAACTCGGGATGAATAATCGGTTCTTTCGTTTCGGGAACTGTTCCTCGACGACTTCGAAGTGACGACACGAACAAGACAGAAACCAAATGATTAGTTGAGGGTAACGAATAAAATATGGTACTGCGGTATTTAGAGTAGGTATTTTAATCTTGCAAGCTATCTTCATATTGCTTTATTAAATATTATTAATTATTATGTCACGTTGAAACTAAAAGAAAATTATATAAATATTTTGGTTGGGATCCAAAAAAAAAATAATTTCATGTATAATACTTATGGTCGGCAAGGTCTCGTGTCATATTTGTGTACTTTTAAATCGATTATGCCATGCAATTGCATTGTCGTTTTGCTGCATCGTTGGGTCCAAAGCATAAGTTTCCATTGAGGTTCGGTAGTTTGGTTCGGTTTCCCGACACGAAGAGACAGGCACGACTATACCGTCCATCATCGGTCAGCTGGTACATATTCTTCGATTTAAATCGATTATTAAGTACAACTGGTTTGAACAATTACTATTGAGAAAAACATTGCGATGAAACTATAATGACCAAGGTCAGGCCATCGATGGTAAAAATATGTCACAAAAAGTCCTCGTGAAGAAATTGAGTTCGATTGCGAGCGTAGAGCGATTGGTTTTGATAATACATTTTGCTTTCTCAGTAATTTAAAAGCTCGCCGCCAACTTACTGTAGTGGTAGTTAGTTTCGCTGCAGCTGAAATCCGAAGATATTACTTCGACGATGGCAGTGAGTAGTTTATAATTTGTACTCTCGGAAAGTGAAATCTGCGAACGCAATCTGTAAACGATTTCATAGCAATGCTCGTATACCGCGTATTCCGGCTGATTAACAATATGGCGAGTCAATATTGTTTTAATAAAAAGTTGTACTGTAATTATTATTATCAAGACGTCGGGTAAATATTACCCTTCGGTACTTATACCTACTGCAACCGAAGCGATTATATGCGCTTAATATTATACTCGGTAGGTATTCGATAGAAGTATAATAATATAATATAGTGAGTATATTCACGAGTTCACGACTGATTAATATTTAATAGTAATGGTATTTATCACAAAATATAAACAATACTTTCTCGGGAACAATAAATTATTCAACGTGGTATTTGAGTATGGATTAAATTACGTCTAGACAACGAATAGAATAACACTCCAGTGCGTTGAACTCTGTGCAGCAGTACTTTACCCGGTGGTTCTATATTGGAACTGGTGTTGGTGTGACTTCGCAATTCGTTATATCGATACGTGTTGTTTGCCGGTGTATATATAATATTATATACCTGAGTCTATATTATATTATATTATATTTTATATTGTATATTACATATCTCTAAGCTCGGTATAATATAACATAATAGGCGAGGGATCCTTTGTCGTCTAATTACACCGCACAAACGACGTTGTGACGAAATGAGTTTCTGACATTGTGTATTTAGGTATTCGGTTATTATACTATAATTATCATCTTTGAACCCGCGCATGTGAGACACACATCAAAGGGTATAAGGTCTAGAGTAAAATTTTGGGTATCATTAGTAGAAATTTCCATAAGTTAAATTACGCGGTTTAAACTCAATATACCGCAACGATATTTTTCTCATAGATACCTATTATATTATATAATACTCATAGTATAATGTAAATAACAATAATAAATATATATAATATTACATGAACATATGCATGAACCTTGTCAAACGTAATATTGTTTAGTATTATAATCGTTATATAATAATATATTATAATATAATATAATATAATATAATAATATAATAATATTATAATATATACGACCGACCTCGTCGTTCCCTCTGCCATCCCGTGATCCTTAGAAACGCGATAGAGGAATTTTCCGATGCACACAGTATATCTTACATGAGATGACAGACTACACCGGCGCTTAGGCATATCAAACAACATGAACAATACTACAGGTATTTCATTTATGTTGTCGTCGACGGACAAGGTATGTCATCGTATCGCTATTCGTCGACAGCGAACGGCATAATATAATAATACTTAGGAATGTCGAGACGAAAAATTCGACTGCGCTGCAACTGCGTCGGCGACGAATGACGATACACCAATACAGTTGCGATAGCACGAGCCGTAGATATCACATATTTTGTCAACGATATCTACTCGTAGCAATGCTGCAGTTGCCACTCGGGCAATAATATTGATATAATAATAATTATTGTCCGAGATATCAAAAAGACGAACGGAGAACTCTGTCAACTGCCCGTGACCTACAACAACCGTTATAACTTAATGTGGAGAACATGCAAAACCATGTAACATTTTTTTTTCTCCCACGAAGAATGTACCTATATAATATATTATTATCACCATTATTATTCTAATACACACTGGTATAGAGAAGGCAGCTGTTATTTTTAATATTTTAATTTTTTTCAAATATCATAATAATAATATATATAAATATATATATATATTACTGCAAATCGTGTGACGTTATTCGTGGGAAAATGAATAGCTGCAGATGGCGATGATGGTTGCTGTGTGACCTATGCAGTTATAATATAGCTGAGGCGTGGTGACTGTACAGTGTACACGTACGCGGGACATCGCGAGAGGACAGAGAGGGACTAAGACAATAAATATAGAACATCAACAGCAGCAGAAGCAGCACCAACATCCAGCAGCAACAGCAGCAGCGTCGTCAGACTTTTAACTGCCGAGTAGTTTTGTCAATGTCTAGTGCGAAAAGCCCACGAGGAAAAATAAACCCATGACAATTAAACGTTTTATCTGACGGAGGATAAAAACAACGCGGACGCCGTCGTCCGGTGCCAAAACGATAATAATATAATAATAATGATGATGACGATGATGATAATAATAATACGACGTATAATAAAAGTTATAATATTATCATATTATATAGTGATTATCGTCTGGTGGTGATCATTCTCTTGCAGCTACGGCGTCGTGCGTATAGAGACGTAGTAATTATTATTACGCAAAGACCGATGGATGGACGGATGAACGCAGGCGCACGCAAGTTTGTTGTTGTTGTTGTTATTATTATTATTATAGTAATTTTTTAGACTTATATCTGCAGGGACGACGACGATGAGAAACCTGAAGGTTGGGATGGTGTAACGTCTGGGTAGGTGGGTGGGTGGGTGGGAGAGAGAGGGAGAAAAATCATCGAGAGACCGAATGATGCCAAAAATGCGTTTTGGCAATAGGTGTGGAATGGCGGATATGGTGGAGAGGTACGTGTACAGTGCACATACACACACACAATATAGAGATTGTTAATCCGGACGACGGGTACGATTTATTTGGTCCGGCTCATTAAAACGCCAAAATGGATTTACGGTGGAATGTTTATTGCTACGTGAAAATCCGTTTATACTGAGCTTCAGATAAGGATAAAAAAATAAATAAATAAATAAATAAATAAATAAAAATAATAAGAAGGCAAAAATGTGAACTTGATTCGCTGGAAATCCGGGAGATATATTATTATTACTATTATCATCATTACTACAACTACTATCATTTTCGTCGGGGCGCACGAATAGGGACAGCGAAGAAGCATATAGGATATACCAAACAATAATATACCTATAAAGTATATGAGACACAGCGGCTGTCGTCTAGTGGAGGAGTCAGGTCTGATATTAATCCATAATATATAATGTTATTTATATATATATGTATTTATTATGTATATAATATATATAGTGGAGAATTTGTTGATAGGTGGAGGTGGCGGGGGAGAGGAAAAAAAACGGTCGCGCAGGTCGATCGAAATTCGATTTCGGTCTGTGGACTAGGTGCAAACCTTAAATCGTATTTTTTCCCATTCCTTTTGACGAAACTTTCTGATGGAATTTCTAATAAAAACGTACGCTAAAGTTTTGACGTATCTCTCTCTCCTTCTCCTCACCCTCTCTCTCTCTCTCTCTCTCGCACTCTCTCTCTCTCTCTCTCTCTCCCTCTCTCTCTCTATCTCTTTTCCTCAATCTTGCACTATATCCTCGCGTACTCATACTATGCTCATAATATACCTATAAATTAATTCATTACCTAACTAGGTTCAACTTCAACATAGAGAGGATGCGCATAATTATATTGTGGTAGAAAATCTACGAGATAATTAGTTTAATATTATATACTCTATCGGTGACAGAAGTTTCTCAAATTTAGTACTGCGATTATATCATTTTAAAATTATGTGTAAATTGTTGTTGGAGCATAGTATTATATAACAAGCCATCGAACTTAAATAACTTTAAAAAATCAATTTGGTGAATAAAATATATTTTGCAATTTTTTTTACATTTATAATACATTCAACAAAAACATAAAAAATCTTATTTCTCAAGAATCGTCAAAATATTTAAATTGTTATGTTTTTATTATTCTCATCTGAAAATAAAAAAAAATCACGATAATATTGATTGAACTACAGTTATATTCTTTTATGTAAATAATATTTAACAATGATACTATTTTTTTTCCAACAACTGAATATTTTTCAAAATAAAAACAAAGTTAAACCAAAGGCGATAGGTAATAATTGAATAAAACATCTTTTTATATTCATCAAATATGTATAGTTTGTTTATAGTTAAATTTCTGGCTAATTTGTAATATTTAAAATAGTTTTTAACTCAAATAATAATTGTGAGAGTTATTTTTCACTTGATTAAAGTTGTATCAGTTAAAGCTATAGCTTTAATTATTCACCGTTGTAATATATTTTTTTTTTCCATTTACTCGTTATTACATTTTAATCAATGGCGTTTATTATTAGAATACAAAACTCATTCTTAATTATTTATCCTTATTATTTATATATTGACATTTTTATTTACAGATCGCTAATGAGTAAATAATAATAATTTTTAATACTTGTGGTAAATAAACGTTCTCGCACAATACATGATTGGGAAGTGGTTCAAAAATTCTTCAAAATTAATAATACTTAGAACATGTTCACGGACCGATTAAAAATTACTTGAAAAATATGCACTTTTTAAAGCATCTTAGAGTTGTCACACAAAGTAAGGGAACGCAAAAAGTAGTTGTATTTATTTATTTTTTAATGCTTAATAGGTTTTGAATTATTTCCTCGCTGTTGAATATTTTTGTAAGAAATAATTTTATAAGCCTTGATTATTTATCGATTTCAATGAAAATAAAACTAACTCCTTTAATATTCTCAGGTACCCGCAGTTATTAATATTATAATTTACCTTTAGAAATTCACTGTTTGAAGTCAAGAATATACAGCAATGAGTTTTCAGGAAAAATTCTATGGATAGAAAATATTACAGAAAAACTATACATATATGTCTATGTGTACAATGAACACGCAGGTACTCAAGTCAATTTTTACATTTTTATGACAGGCTTCGCAATTCTATGCTTATGATTATATAAATCAACATACAATTCATATTATATTATAGATTTGTAAATATATTTTATTTCCAATGAAATAAATAATAATACCAACAACTTATAAGATTTTTGAATTACATAATCATTATATTAAATCGCGGTTATTGTATAGATGTACGAACTAGTACGATACGAATTTAGAAATCATATAAATTAATATTTCTAAAAGCTTTTGGTATAATTTAATAAGATTGTAAAAAAAAAATATCAGTATTTAGGTACCTAAAAGAAAAATGTCGTATTCAATGTCAAGTACTACATATACCTATTACCTATATTATGTACAAAAAACCAACATCAAACGTCAATTATTTTTTTAATAGACACTAAAACTGTACAAATGATATACTACATACTCGATAAAAAATTGTGTTAATTAAAATTTAAAGCGCTTAAAAATATATTCTTATAGGTACATACGCGCATTTCACACATTAAAAAATGTAAAATTAAATATTCCCTAACAAAACTATTGTCACACTAATGTGTAACTGTGTAAGTCACATACGCATTTGTGCCAAATTGCATTTAAAGTTTTGAACGGTGCAAATGCTGACACGGCTAAACTACCTTTCCATGCCATAACAGATGGTCTGAAATAATGCATTTGTCACTATAAATACTATTATGTTTGTTCAATTAGAATAGTTATATCTTTTTGTTTGTGTAATGAAAAAAGTATTCTCTTTGATTTATGACTTTAAGAATCTTGTCATAGGATATTTATATAAACGTAAAAAAAAGCAAACAACAATCCTCAAGGCTCGCGAGTCATGATAATAAACGGTCGATAAAAAGGACGGTTATTCTTGTTCAAGTTTAACTAATAATTATATCTATTAATGTTTATTGTAAATCATTTTATTTTAGGTAGCCATATTAAGTATTTGAAAATTGCAAAAAAAACATATTGTACACGTATAACTTTGCCATTTATTATTATACAATATATACCTACTGAATCGTTATCTGCAAGAATTACAAATTGAATCAATAGTTTTTTGTTTAAAAATTGAAAATTATTATGACCGTAACAGCATCGTAAGATAAAATAGTTAAAATAATTACATTTTTAAGTTGGGTAAAAGTTTGAAAAAAAAAACAATGATTATTTCATCGAATGAGACGTTTCGTTTAAGAATTAATCACGTTATATACCATTGTTTTGGTCTTAAATTACTGATTTTTTAAGAAATAAAAAACCCACAATAAAATGAAATTCAATGATGCGGCGAAAATTAAAATTGTACAGGTCATATATATTTATATATTGTAAATATATATATATATATATATTAAACACAACTGAAATTCATGTTTTAAAGATTTTTCCGTAGAGATTTAATGTGTTTTTATGATATGATAATAATTTTTGTGTAATGTTATTTATATATTTTATTTTCGGGGAATAACCAAAGAAAAATGAATTCATCCAGTCAGACTTTCTTGACAAGGAAAAATAAAGTTATTCTTCAATCGATTATTTTTTCTTATTAAATATACAACTTTACGAGCTCGATAACAATGATGTTTCCCGATTTGGAAAACACGTGAAGAAAATGAGAGCCGACACAGTATAATATAATATACATCAACTGCAGAACGTGTTTCGAATTATTTTATTTTATTATTATCAAAAGCAATTTACAACTCTTGCGGAAAAAATAATCAATAGCTAGTTTTATTTCACATTTTCTTATTGAATTATTATTCACACTAGCACCACGCATATTATCCACAAATAAAGAAATTACACTTTAAAAGTTTCTAACTCATAATCACCTGGCAAACAGAATAATATAAAGTCGTTAATTTTTTTTCTTCAAATTAATCGTTGAGTTTTCATATTTATTATTACATTATACAGTATAGCGCGAGTGTACCCACCTATTTATCACATAGCAATTTATGTACAAAAAATTAACTTGCAATTAAAAAGAAAAATTGTTCACCCACACATACTTTTATTCATATATTTTATACGTTTGGTTCAAATAAACATTTTTAAGGCCAAAAATCGTACACACGCAACTCTGATGAAAATATAATAATTTTTAACTTATTTTATTTTCACTCAGTAAACACATTTAGGTACTTACTGAAAACCGACCGACCCTCGACGGGCTAAGCTGATTCAAGTGCGCATATATATGGTTCGCAACAGTGCAGCAGTGCTTATATAGTGGGTAGGTAGGTACTTACCTATATGCACTCGAATAATAAATAATTCACGTAAAATAAATAATTCAACGGATCTCAAAATTTAGCCACAAAACTGCGGCGGCGGTGGTTAACGTTATCAGACCACCCGGGTGGTTGCAGGGCGGCGACAAGGGTAGTAGTTGTTGTTGTTGTTCAGGTGCTGTGGTGATCGCGGTCTGCGGTAAGCGGGCAAAGAAATAGCGAAATATCAATCGGATCGTGCCCAAAAGACAAGGAATAAATATCATAATATGCGAGTGTGTAAAAAGTAAAAATCGCCTCGTAAAAGTGTGTCGTCGTCGGGAATAGACGCGTGAGGTTACGTTTAGATAGCACATATGTATGGTGTGCGTACGCGTGTATATAAGTAATTTACCGGCCGGGGTGCAGGCTGCGGTGTTCGCTGAACCATCGTCATTAAGGACGGTCACCAAGGTCGGTGGCAGTGGAGAGTGTATACATGTGTATAATATATATATATATATATTATGTATATAGAGAGAGAGAGGCATGTGCACACATACCCAGTAATGTGATACCCATTTATCTACGTCACAGCTTGCGACTTCTAAGCCCGAGGGGCCGCGGCCGACGAGCGTGCTGCGCGGCGAGAGAGATGGAACGGGGGAGGACCTACACTGGCAGAGTTTAAAAGAGACAGGGCAGAGTCGGTGGTGGAGAACGTCCTGTACGGTGCTTCATTATGTCCCGGTCATTATCCCTATCTTTTTGTTTTTTTTTTCACCTCTATCCCGCCCTGCCATCAAAAATAACCCCCTGTAACTATCACTCCCCTCATACCGTCTTACCCGTTCACCCACCCCTTATCTTTCGGTTCCAATCTCTCTTTCTCTATCCCTCTCTCTCTCACTCTCTCTCTCTCTCTCTCTCTCTCTCTTGCACTCTCACTCTCACTCGTAGCTTTGTGTGCGTACATACCCGCGCACGTAATAGTGACGCTGTGTTATGTTCGCCTTTTACATTACCGGTCCGTGTGTAAATTTACCAGGGGCCATTCCGTTTTGCCCCCCACCGATCATCAATCATGTGCACCCCGCCTCCACCACCGACAGGTTATCTCCAAAACAATACGGCGGGGGAAAAAAAAAGTTAAAGTGCAACAACATACCTCGAATGAAAAACAATATATACATATATATTATATACATCATCATATGTGTGTGTGTGTGTAATAAAGAGAGATCATATCTCTACACGGCCACTGAAAACTTACGGATTCGTAGTGTAGTTGCATAATATGTAGTTAATATAACATTATAACAGATTGTAACACGATTTACGACAGTAATTATTATTGTGCGAATGGCGACTAAATGTATTTTATACGGCTAAATACACGCGCGGTTAGGAATGCGCGTGGACCAAGTATCTTGTGTTTAATAGAAAAGAAACAAAAAAAAATCCATCCCGAATAAAAATATAAAAATGCCTACACCGAATAATTTAAATTTTTTTCGTATCTACAGCTACTATAATATTATTGTTTATACAAAACGAATACCTAATACACATTGAATTGTTGTTGTTTCAATCGCAAATCGAGTTTATTACAGCTAGCTGTAGCTCCGTTGACGCCGCGGCCGACTGGAAAACTAAAGTTCAAAGTCATTGTTTTAAAATGCCATGTATGATTGCAGACTTATTATAATTTTTTTTGTATTTTTATTGATCGTTCAAACGCATTGGTACCTACAGCAGTTGCGGCGTTGGCACAAAGTAACAATGAACCAAGAACCCTGGCAATGTGGTCGGTTTGATAATAAAATTATACTCGAAAAATGAAATTATGGTTTTATCGAAACTGTTACCATGAAATATAATGGTACCTACCTATACAAACATAATATTAATATACTTAATAAAATCATATATTATTCATAAATATGGGTAAACATAATGTTATTTTAGATCGATTTGCTTAAAAGAAATAAACAAACCATTAAGATCACGGTGCTGTATTACATTATACTGATGAGAAAAATAATATTTACGTCCAAAACGAATCGATGACTTTGAAGTCAGACGTTTGTGTGTTATGACTTATTAATTATTATACTTACAAGCGTTTGTGTACACGTGTACCGTTCAAAATTAATAATAATTTACCATTGAATGAAATACGTGTTACGTACATTACTTCCACATTAGGTCTAACTGGCTAAAAATAACAGCAAACGGGGCCACCTATATGGATAATAATCGGTGGGCAAACGGCCAGAGGGACGCAGTTAAAATGCCCCAAGTCTCTCAGTGCAAATAATTTCGTATACTATTCTCATTATCCGGTTCGGCGGGAGCCAATTTCACAAACGAACCGCGGGCAAACGTCTGCGCACTTAAAAGAAAAAAAACACGATACTGCGAAACCCTCGAAATCCAAGAGAACAGTATAATAATATCGTTTTGAAGCGTATCGCGTAAGAGAGCACATGGCTCGAGTTCATAAAAAATATTCGTAACGATAATTATATTATTATTATTATTATTATTATTATTGTTTGTTCCAAGACTGGTCGTGTAGAGCGCGCAGTATTTCGCCTCGTCGACTATAATACTCGTGTGCGGGACGAAACGGTGCTGCCCGTAGGCTGTGAACAATAATTATTTGGAGTTCCTTTTTTACCAGCCCGCAGTGAAAATATTTATCGAACATCGAGTATATTTTCGTGAGCTCATCGTGTACATACCTTTTATGTTTTTCGATCAATTTACAAAAACCCCATCATTATTATAACTCAACTCCATAGTCAATTATTATAAAATAATATTTTCAATTTATTGGTCATAATATTATTAGAAATATAAACAAAACTTAGAACGATATCGTAATAATAACCAGTGTCGGATAAAGGGGGGTTAAAAGCCCCCCCCCCAACATAACTAATAAGTATTTCGGGTACCTGATTTTATGATAATATGAGAAACTGTAATACTTAAGCTGTAGTCAATTTGCACCAAAGTTGACACAAAATATATACATGTGTACAAAATAAAACAAAATAAGGATATTATATAATTTGGTACTATTCAGTTTAGTGGTTAAGGTATTAAACTTTAATGTCATCAATAAAATATAAGTGCCTATTATAGTAATAATATTAATAATGCTAATTTGTTGTAGTACTGCGATGTCGTAAATTGTTTTGCGCTTTTGCCCCCAACCCAAATTTGAGCACTGATAATGGAATATTACCATAGAGGTGTGTGTGTGTGTGTGTGTGTGTGGTTACCATCACGTATGAATCATCGTAACCCTAATAATAATATAATATTGTCATGATCGTGAACATTACAGCTGGTGGGGACTATAATGTCATCGTAAACTCAGTGGTTTCGAACGAAATCGCGAGCTGCGGAATATCGTTTGCGAAAAATCTGAGTACCGGTCGCGGTAATAACACAATAACTATTTAAACGCGAGGCCGATTTATAGACGCTTGCGTAGACGTTTTTACTGCTAGCCTGCGGTGTATATTTATAAACCGTTTGTGTCATGAATAAATCTAATTTTAATACCAGGGCACATAATATCGCATGATTATTATTGTATAATATGCGTTTACGGCGCCGGCGCGAAAACCGAATTCGCTCATAACGATCGAAGGACCGATAATAATAATTATTATTATTATCATTATCATTATGTGTACGTACGATGTTACGTCGTATTATAATTTTATATTGACGGACGTTATTATTTTAATTTACCGTTGCAAAGGCCTGCTGCATTTCCGCTCGCTAGTTTTCTCTTTTTCACATTATACCCCTCCACTCACCGCCCTATTGTTATACTGACGAGAAGCCAAAACAAAATATTTTCTCAGGAAATATTCTTCACTTTAATAACTATACCTATTATATTATAAGCATCCCGGTCAACGTCACCTTTGCCAACACCACCACCACCACCACCACCCCTAACTTTATAGGGGTGTCGAATGACACCGCAGTCCCTCTTTGTGAGCTCTTTTCTGGTGTGGGCACTAGCGTAATGAGAAATTACGATGACTCGACTTTGGACGACTCGAAAGCTCGTGTTGCTGTTTCGGGGTGGGGTACATTGACGATGATCATCATCACGACGTCACTTCATTAATGATAATTATATAATTATATTGTATTAATCTCGGACGAGTCGTTACTATTCTGCAGCACCACTTGACTTGTCACGGTGGTGTACGACTCACGGAATTCCGTCACTGAACATAATATTATTATAATGTTTTATCTGTAGATGCTCAAAATTACAAAAGGTAGGTATGTATATTATATAAGCACTTACCTAATAATAATATTACAATTTATACAATAATTATTATTGATTAGGTACTAGAAAATACAGAACCCGAGGAAAGTCTCGACACTCTGGATCAAAAAAAAAAAAAATCGAAAATCCACTTGTGAAATGTCTAAACCGGTGGCGTTTGATATTTTTCGCCTCCAGAGCAAGAACGCAGCCGGATTCGTCGACGCAATAATGCGAAACGTCTTTGTCGTAGATACCTACATATACTTACAGACAAATGCGCATAGGCAAACAGACCCAGCGATCCCCTGAGAATATCACATGGCAGTGTAATATATTATACACAGGTTCGACTTGTGTAGTATCTATATACCATGTACCTACATAAACCTGCAGCGCTCGCTGGCGTTTGCTTTTTAATTGATAAATCGGGAGAACCGAAGCGGCGAGATCGTATTTCGGCGGCGCAGCGGTGTTCGCTATATTTATCAGTTATTACGCGACGATGGATACGTATCGCACCTACCGTGTGGTCGGATTTCAAGCGTATTGTCTATAGCACCTACGACGACGATGACTATATAATAATATTATACTAGGTAGGTATACCGATAATACATACTATATTATAATATTTATATACAGATAAACGAGCTTTGTTTGCAATATATAATTATTATCATCTGCTCAAACTTTTGCGATCGTCTCAGCATGGGTAGAGTAAGCTTATAGTTATATTATATTCTATAGTGTACAATATTATAACTATTTGCTATATACCTATCTACGCGTGGTATAGTGAAATATACGAGTATATGCCCTGTGTCGTGGGACTCTCGTTTTTCCTTGCAACATTTTTAGATATTGCTTTCTTATTTCAAGTGCGACGACGATTCTCGTTGTAATGCCAACAAGTAGTCACCTTAATTAATCGGTCAGCAACTCGTTGAATTCCGCGAAGGCCTAACTTAAATATATTATATTAGTAATATTGTCTTGAAGAACAATCAAATTATTTAAGCGTTGGAATAATAAACGCGAACGTAGAATGTTTGAAACGCGAAAAACAACAAAAGCATTAGACGGTTCTAAAGTTGTTTTTACATTTTTAATGCCTATTTATCATAATCCACATTAATTCCGAAACAGCACATTGGCCAATGACAGATCCATACACTCACTCACACACACACACACACACACACACACACACACACACACACACACAACCGTGTACTCATACGTGGGTATAAATAATACGTGTGTTTTCACGAGGTCATACTATTATCTTTATTTAAATCCCCATGGTTCCAAATTAAGTGTAGATCCGATGAGCAAACGAAAACACCCCACCGGGGGTGGAACTGTGGTGACGGTGGTGGTACTGATGATGTTGGTACGGCGGAGTGGGGTTGGAAAAGCCGCAGAAGCAGTCGTATATACGCGGCTTTTATTATGTGCATTATTTATTGCGCTCAATAGGAAACATTCATCACTGGGCCCCAAGAACTTTCCCGAGTTTAATGAAACTTTTCAGATCCAAGTCGGCTGAGGTTGCGGGGTCGCGGAGTTGTGGGGTAGGGCCGGGGATTCGGCTGTAGCGCCAGCCAGCAGTATTCCAGCCAGCTCTGGAAGCTGTAACTATATAAGAGGCGCGGGAAACAATAAAGAAAAGGGGGAAATGAGAAACAAACGAAATAATCATTTTTCTTTGGTCGTGTTCTCTTGTTACCAAAGGGCAAGGGTGGATGGGGAGGGAGAAAAAAATTACGAAAAGGTAGACAATAAATACATAGGTAGATAAATAGGCAGGTAAAGTGTAAATTTCGAAATAAATAAATTGACGACTATATGCGTTTCGGACGTTTCGGTGTATAGTTCGTCGAAAAATAAAACCACAATGTATAATATTAATAGCTAAATAATAAGTATATTATATTATACTATTACTATTATTATTATAATTACACACACACGCTTAAAAGCATGTATATTTTATGTACCTACGTATGTGAAAACGCGAATGTTAAACGTATACGAACATCGAGATTAACTTAGTTCCATACTAGTTTAACAACGACATAAACTCCAAAGTTCTCTCGACCGTTCTCGGCAACGAGCACTAAACATAATAAACATAAATACATAATATAATTGCATAATAGTGCCCATATTATACGTGTACGTTGATATTATTATAATATATAATATAATATAATATATGCTTTTACCTGTGTGTACTTCAAACGAGATAATAAGCACGATTGTGCGTGTACATGCCCAGTATATAGTACATAGTCCTACGTTTATAATAACACAGCCTGTTTAAAAAACTTCTGACGTCGAAGCGTTTCCCGAGGACTTGCAGTCGTTTCTACAATGTTCTACGACCAAAAGTTTTTCAAATCTCTATGAAAATAAATACGAGAATTTTGTTTGCGACGAGCCATAACATATCAACAAGAGCTATTATGATAATAACGTTGACATGTGGTTTGTAAATTGTATTGCCGTGGGCTGGAGAGAGGTAGCATTGAACACAATAACTACAAAATATGAAATAAATAACTGGGCCCAGTAAAAGGTCCGAGTTCTAGCTGACTTCTAGAGAATGGGTAGTGCTATTTGATTCGTTAATTATTACAGCGAAACTTCTAAATACCGGACACTCTCGTTTACCGACATTTTGTAAGTGTTTCAGTCGAAGGTTCACATTGTAGAAAGTATGTGGTTTGTTCCCAAAAAAAATTCCGCTATTTGGAGTTGTCTGTTAGTAGAGAGGTTTCACTATATTATTATTATCATTATTATAAAGTTAAACTCAATACCATATATGTACCTATACCTACCCACACATAGTGGCGTAGTCAGGATTATGAATTGAGGGGGGAGGGGCTTGCGTATAGATTAAACCAAGTTTTTTTATGGTTTTCGTAAATAAATAATACATATGTGAGGGGAAAAATGTGAATGGGAGGTATTATTATATTATGTGACGTATAATATAGTATTGTTTTTTGGAATTTTAGCTCACCGTGTATGTGCGGAAACGTCGGATTTGCACCCGATAAAGGAACATAGTTATGCTAATAAATTGATTATTTCTGTACTACGTCATTATTTATTGGCTGTATCAAGTAATGTAAAGTGTTGCAAAAAATGTATGGCCCAACCAAGGATAATATAACAGAGAAGTGGAGACTAAGAAAGAATAAAGACGTGGCAACTGTGTACAGTGGTGGACATATTTAAGGTTATTGCTATGCTTGGTGGAACCAAAATCCGCTGCAATCGCGTGCAGAGATAGAACAGAATACAGTTGGGAAGACCAAGAAAGCGGTGGGAATGTGTCATAAAAAAGGATATAGAACAGATGGGAAGTGATTCCGGTTGGAGAAGTTTAGTGCTGGACAGGAAAGAATGGAAGCTTGTTTGTGAGACGAGACGGTCTTAAAGACCCAAAAAGAAGGCAAGTAATACATATTATACAGAATGTCTGAGGAAATTGCCCAAAACGTCTTCATATTCCAGAGCAAGGAATCGAGAAATATTTCACCAATGTATAATGCTCGAACGCCTATCGTATAATAGAACCGTGTAGCAGACGTTAGATTTAAGACGAGCTTTAATTTTAACATTTCAATTCTAACTTAATTATTATAATAAAATCAGCTGTGCACAACTCATAATGCACAACCATTTAATATTATATGAACTATTGCGATGTTACCGTTACAAACCTCATAACTACTTCAGAATTGAATTCACCAGATTGATGGTTTATCTGCAACCTGCACAATATAATATAATATAGCTATTAATTGTGCACTTCACAATGGTCGTTGAAGACTCTTGAAATAACGCGACTGTGTTTTTATTTCGGGACAACTCGTCGTGATAACAATATATTATAGTAATAACAATAATAATAATAATAATAATAATAACACAGCACAAGGGAGCGCTTAAAAACTTGGACACTCTGGAGTTGCCTCCCATTGGCTCCCATATCCAAGTAGCTAACCTTTTTTTTTCTTGATTCCCCTCGGGTGTTTTTGGAGGAAATTTGAGTATACACCTAAACGGTGGACTCAAAATTAACTCCCATATAACATACCTAGATTATTAATTAACATACCTGTCGATAATTGTATCAGGTGTGCTATCGATTATTATATCGATTTCCGAAATGTTAAAAAACACGTGTTGGTCTATTTTATTTATAAAAATGTACTAACTTAAATTTACAAAACTAATCCAATTGACACTGACTCATTACCTATTTGATTTATTAATTCGTTCTATAATGTGTAAGATCGGACTTATATCCTTCGAGATTAACGGTGGTGTATACGCTCAAAATTTAATTTTATTTAAAATAATCTATATTTGTGATTTGAACTAGAAATCGATTGGTTATATCTATCAAAGGCGATGCCAGTACAAGAGGGTCATTACTACCTAAAATCGCTAAAGGATGGTGGAGGTTATTCAAGTGAATAATATTTTTGAAATCTGGAGGCAATTCGATAAATGATGCGTGTATAGAGACCTTAAAAAAACATTTACGAGGGCAATTTGAGGGTCAGATGCAGTCAGAAGCCCAACAACTTTAGAACACATTATTATTATGTACAACGTGGCTCAAAATAATAATAATAATTTTAGGATTCGTAGTATCGAAATTCGATTCGCCTGTTGGTTTAGGGTTGGAGGTATAAACGATCGGTTGCTCGGCCCACACGTGATGAGGCAGTATAATATAGTGCGTCGTCGTATACAATATCTTACTATGCGGTCCGCGGGCCGACAATGTCTGAAAACCCGAACGGAGGCCAAAGTTTCGCCGTGGGTGGTAGCGGTGGTGGTGGGTGAGACCCACCTCGTCTCTCGCTCCAACCGTGTTCGCGGCAAATTATTAATAATATTGTGTTCGGTCCGTATTATCCGAATTCTAGCGGTAGTGTATATACGGGCCGAGGGACGGATCCGCGCCGCCATATTGAGTTAGGCCAGGCGGTCTGGTGTGGTATTTACGCGAACAAAAGTAAAAGGCATTTTCTTTTCCCGACACAACTGAATACATTTTTGAGCAGCAGCTAGACAGCCGGGGGACTTTCGGCGTCCACAAAGTTTTCTAAAAGGAAAAACTTACTAATATAACATTCTTCATACGTCTCTCGCTCCAACGTCCCTATAATAGTAGTCCAATGGCAATTTATTTTCATCCCGAGTTTTTACCGTCTCTCTGCGAATTGTCTGGTTTCGATGATATCGACCCGACGACGTACAAACGCGCACGGACGACTGATCAGAGTAAAAAGTTTCAGCCGGGAAGAACGCAAAACAAATAATTAAACCGGATTTCTGTTCGAAAGACCCATCGTCTCTGTCAATTTAACTCGACCGATACTTTATACACACTTGCCTACCCATACCTATATACATAAGTCGTGTCGGACTCGTAAAGTTAATTAAGTACTTAGCATTAAGTTGTCGGAGAGTATAATATATTGCATTTTATGCGTGTTTATATATTACTACCGATTCCATAGGTATATTGTTTTGAGTGTTTTTGGTTTTTGAATTGTATACATAACAAAATAATTAGGTACAGTGTGTTATAGTAATAATAATAATTATGGCATCATTACGGTAAAAATGTTGTGTTGTTTATAAATAAATAAAATCGATTTAATTACAATGTAATTATAACGATTTTTGGACGATTTCATCCCGCCGTGGTATTATATATTACTTAACTTTTGTTAAACTTTTAAGATAGGTCCTTCTATTGTTTATACTCCTAATTACGAAACACATCAACAATCATTAGAGTACCTACCTAACAAAAGAACCATTCAATGTAATCATTTTGAATTTATATTTAATATTAACGTTGTAAAACTGAACTTTTGTTATTTTTGCTCGGGGGAAATTGTTATTGTTGTGTACGGTTTTTGGTTTTGTTTAAATGTTTGATTTCGTATCGATTGTATATAATAATATAAATTATTTTATTATTAATAAATTATTACGATACGTTCGTATACCTAGGTTACCTACTTTATCAGTTAAATGGAAATGATTAACGCTTCCAACAAGTAAATCATGATGCGCGGTTCTTGTATAGGTATTTTTGTTTTTAATAAATAACATTGTTTTATTTTTAATTTTCATTAAAAATAAGTTGTAGTAGGTACTTAATAACAATATACGAGTATATCATGTCAGCAACTACTCTCGCCGATTAACGAAGTTAAAGTATCTCTCTCGATTAATTATCGTGGAAAATACCATCTGGAAATGAATTTTTACGACAGCCAAAAAACTTTTAACTAAGGGTCTCCGTATCAAATATGACGAGAAAATTGCTCTTCAATGGAACCCTCTCGTATATACTGTTTGAAGTAATATCGGATCCCGCTCGACGTGCTTTATGGCGTGACACTTTGTATATATATATATTATATACTCTCAAACATTTCTGTTACACTCGTATAATACGTGTGTGTGTGTGTGTGTGTGTGTGTGTGTGTGTGTGAGTGCTTATGTTATTTTCCTCCCAGCACCGACAATAGAGAGCTCTAAATTCGTTTTGACAAAACATTAAACTCAAAGAGAGTAGATATCTCTCGTCGGACACACACTTCAGTCTATAAGCAAGTGCATCTCAGGTCTTTTGAGTAGTGTTGTAGATTGCCACTTGCAAAAATGCTGAACGCTTGCAATGGTTTCACGAAAGCGACATAATAATAATAATAATAATAATAATAATAATAATAATAAAATACGTGTACCGTGAACAACAGAGCGGCCTATAAATAACATAATTTTGTAATATAATCGACGCATAATACAACAATCGCATAATAATTACAGAACGGCCATTAAACGCACTTTGTACGGGTCGTGAAACGTTTAAGCATTTAAATTTAACTGTGACCCTAATAATCGGTGCGGATCGAAATCGAGAACGACTTCCACAATATTTTACGACACACGTTTTTGGCACCACTCGTGGAATAAATAAATAAATAAATAAATAATTATAATTATAATTATAATATATATATGTATTGCGTAATGTATAAACGAGGCCTATATATCTTAAAGCACGCTGGGAATGTGTACGAGCCAAGATTCAAAAACATTTACTCGGTGGTAGGTCGTACAACGATTAATTATTGTTCAGTAGCCTCGGTGAGTATTTCGACTGCATTTCCGTTGCTTGCACCGAAATGTCGTGTGTTTAAAAGTTATTCGTTTTGAACGAAACTTACAAGACGACATCTCGTGCCAGATAAAAAATATAACGTCGATTATTTTTAATCTCGTGGTGCCACGAGTTGTACACCCGGTAGCTGTGGGTGAAAGTGCAGGTATATACCTAGGGTAGGTGTATACCTTCAGGTTAAGTATTGATCAAGCATTAATCTCGACCAGCTACCGCATTAAAACGATGGGGCATCGTTCGACGAAGAACAATAACGACGACAGGGACGTCGACGACGACGGGCGGTGCGCAACCCACACAACAATATGCGATTTTTCAACGGGCAGATTAACGGATACAGTCGGTTCCTATAAATTATATAGCCGTCGGATTTCGGAGTGTAATGGTGGGCCACCGTATAATATAACTAAAGAGTAGAGGCAACTCGAAACGGGCGCAGCTCTCTGACCCGCGTGGTTAAGGCGGCTAATCGACGTCCGTCCAAGTCCACCAGCAATCCCGTTCGCCGTACGATTTGTCAACGGCCATTTCCTCTGCCCACTCCCCAAATAATTCACAAAACAATTATTTCAAATGTGCGTCTGCTGCAGCGTGTGATGTCCAAGCAGTGCCGTTTCGGACGATATAGCTCGCGGATCGTGGCCGAATACACTGGAGTGATCTATAGGACGAGATACCGTTATAATCGTACCGTACAGGCTTGTTTTTATTATTGGTATGTTTAAAATAATCTAAAATAATTATGACGTGAGCCTGCCCCTGGAGTTGTAGTACGTGTAGATATACCCTCGAAATAAAATAACACCGTGGTTACTGCCGGAAAGGTTATACTATACTGTGGTATACGACACTGATTTTGATATATCTATACATCGATCGGAAGGTATGTACTATGTAGTACATGCCATATGTACCAATGTGATAATCTGTGGGTTCACATTGACTTGTTGACGAAAACTGACTCTGTCAGCCAGACCCTCGACATGTCTGCGTTTTGTGGTGGACAATATACCGACAAGCAGACAGCGCGACGTCGCACAGATGAGCGCAAAAACCGAGTAGAGAATAATATTATAATACTAAGCTAGCGGGCAGTGTTATGTTTAGTTATATGATATGGATATTCAGGTGGTCCTCGCCCCTCGATGACGTTGTCGGGTTTCGGTTATCCTCATCGTCAAGACGGTGAACCAAAAACAATATTTTCATACAGTTAGCGAAAACTTGCACCCCCGAAGAGCAGTTTTCTTGGATATCGTGTGGGTATTATGGTCCCGCATTGGGAACGTCTGCTGAAGTTTTTATAATACTGAACGAGTACACGTTTTCAGCTCACATTAAACTCACCGTTGTAACGACGACTTGGCAATCGCATGAGAAATAAATTGTCAGCTGCAGTGGTACAGTTTTGCAGACACTGGTACAACACATATACAGCGGCTGTTCACTTTACCTAAATATCCGAGGTAACCTGCAGCACACACGATCATTCGAGGATAGGCGCCTGCAGGTGACGGCGGGAAATAAAAACCAAAAACGACTCAAATCTATGAGAATCGAAGAAGACAGCGAGTTTCACAATATCAAAAGCTTAGAAACGTGTCTAGAAACGTTGTAATAAAAATTACAAAAGTACAATACTTATTATCGTAACAGACAGTCATGGTTTTTCCGAACGAATTTTCATGTGTCAGAAATCTAATCCTGATACCCAAATTGACAAACGATATAAATAATTTATGACAGAACGTGCTTTAGTTATTGATTAGGTACATCGTACATGATAATAATATTATAATACTATTATTCGAAGGTACAATGACTCTACTTAATAATTTAGTCTCACTTATCCTTCTAAAGCACATACATAATATAATTTGTATGTAACTTGTCGAACCATATATTGTTATCGATACTTGACACGCGAGTTGTCTATGTGTGTGTGTGTGTGTGTGAGAGAGAGAGAAAGTGAGAAAGTGGGAAAGAGAGACAGACTGACAGCTCGTGTGTGCACTGTGTAGGGTTCGTTTTAATTGCCGTCAGTTACAGACGTGGGTCACTTGTTGAAGGGCAATAATATGTTTGCGAGGTGTTAACACAATATTCCGACCAAAGTTTCATAGGATTTTAAAATAATATTTCGTAAGAGAGGAAGTATATATATAATATACATATAGGCAGGAAAAACATTAATTTTGTCTAAACAGTCAATATTATATACCTGACAATACATATTTCAACACTCACTATTGAGCATTCTTTAGTATTGATATACCTAATGAATTCATACGCCATTATCGTTTGATGAAAAAATTATTGTTGACATTTTTTTGGAATCGCGTAGCATTAAATTGACATATCCTTTCAAAATTACCAGCACGTCACAAATATATGCCAAGCGTTTGAAGTTTTATTCAAAATCACGTTAAAATACTGATGGCCTCGACTCCAGACTCATCCTGTGCAATGCACCACATTCATCTGGGGTTCAGCATAATCAGCTTATTGATTCAAATGGATTATAATATATGTATGTATACCTACAATATGAGAGCATATATCGTTCAAGCCGTATAAACGAATTAAACCGTTTTGAATTTTGTCAAAAGCGAGGTTTAAGCTCAATTAGATTTCTACGTTGAATCGACCTCGTTTAAAATAGGATGCGAGCTGCGTGGGGAAGGGAATTGAACAAAACGGCTCCTTTGAAGACCTTTATGACAAAATGTCACTCCTTTGAAATACATGGAAACGAGAACCTTTTAATAATTCGTCACTGAAAACGTTTAATGACGCCCTTTTGAACCCTTTCCCTCAGGGGCAAACCCTCCTGTGAACAGAACCATTGTACCTAGGATCTATGTTCAATGGTTAAAGTGAAAATTGGCGTGATAATGACAAGCGAAATCATTATAAATTTATTCACAAAAAAAAAAAATTAATTAAACGGGCGATTTGCGTTTGATATCGATGTTAAACTTTATGTAATTGGAACTTAACATTTCACAATTTCGATTGGAGTATCATCATCGCAATACAGTGTACCATAACATTAACAGAAATCAGAAAAATGTGTTTACTTATTGAACTATTCAACAGTAAGTAATTAAAAATATTTAAAAACCACATGGCTAGACATTTTTTTTATCAGATTCTCAGATTAGATTCATTGTTAAACCCCACGTTTATTAAAAAATAACTGGTTTGAAACACTAAAAAAACCGCATAGTTTTGAAATATGCATACATTAGATAATAATATTATATGAGCCACTAAGCATAACAGACGAGTTACGTCATAAAAACGTTGGTACATTTTTAGATCATTATTTAGGTCTATTGAATCTTCCGTTACTTAGAAGGCTCTGTAACATTTTTATGTAAAAGAATGGTGAATCGAATGAAACATTTTTGATGAAATAGATACTAATATGAATTCAAATTATTTACAATCCATATCTGTACCACTTTGGAACATTTTATTTATTATAGGTAATAAGAAATTATTAAGGTAATCTATACACACATATAAATAGGTAGGTACCGTACCTATGACTATTTAGTATTAACAGTATTATAAAAGATCAATATTTTTACCGTTTTTGGATCATTTTATTTGTCAATTACAAGATAGATTTACTAATCATCATCATGTAATGGCCAAACTACAATCACTTATTCCAAATTTTCTTAAAAATACAACTGAAATAAAAGATTTTCAAGAGGTAGCGCTTTTTTAAAAAGATATTTTACCTAATTATGAAACATTTGAAGCAGAAATTAAAATATGGCTAGCTAAATGGAAAAATGTATTTGATAGAGACCGTCCAACTACATCATTGACTACTTTGTCTGCAATGTCTTATGATTTTTTCCCAAACATTCGCAGTCTTTTGACAATTGTGGTGTTACAACTGCTACTGCTGAACGGTCATTCTCAACTATACGGAGACTTAAAACATACTTCCGAAACAATATGGGAGAAACGAGACTTACTGGATTGGCCTTACTAAACATAATATACCGAAATGTTGATTTAAATGTGGAAGAAATTATCGATAGATTTGCAACGTTACCACGAAAATGGGATTTTATACTTTAGTTTGTATTTTTTTTTATATAAAATAAATAAATTCTTTGATTTTTTTTCTGCTATCTATACTTAAAATTTTAATATACCTAAGTAATTGTATGTCCATATAATAATCAAATACATTTCTGTTCTGTTCATAATACATATTATTTAAAGTTTTATTTATTTTTATTACTATTATTATTCCTAATATTTCTATTTCCTAAATTTACTTACTTCTGAACCAGGGGCGTACTCAGGAATTTTCAATGGGGGGGTTGAACATTTTGTTTTTTATCACGGGGACTTTGTCACCTCCTTTTTAAAAATATTAAATATAAACATGGTAATGTACTCTACAGAAAATAAATTTCAAAAATGAAAAATGTTTATTTAAAGAACAATATTCCGATTCCGATTGATTAACGTGTTCATGTTTTCTTTTAAGATTATTGTAGGGTTCAATGTACTTAGAACTTCCAGGCACACTAGTAAAAAATGTTATTATTTTATTTTTATTTTTATTTTTTGACTTTAAGCGTTTATGGAAAAATAATAAATACTTAAATTTTAATACTATCATTAATATTTTTAAAAGTATATTAAATTACTATACATTTTAATAATTAATCTGTGTGAAATAGTACAAGTAATTTTAGTATATACCTAATTTAGAAAAAACAATTAATAATTTTGATTAAGGGGCCTTGACAGTTTTACATTAAATTTAGGGAGCCTCACGACAAAAAAAATTGTGAAATACTGTACTAGATTATAGTGTAAAATATCTAAATATAATAAATATAACTAGCTGTCCCGGTAAAAGATCATGTTTTTAATGTTGCATTTCAATTTGAAAACTACATATACATTTTTCACTGTTTATTTTTCTAACATAATTTATATTTATTGAAGAAATATATAAACAAATTTTTTGACAAAAGTTGGTTGCTCAATACACAGTCAAATATTAACCAAATATATCATAACGCATTATGTCAAAACAAGAATGATATCCACTTACAAAAGAAAAAAATGAGCAAGGTGCCAAAAACAAGAAAACACCAAAAAAAAACTAAACAATTTTTCAAAATTAGTTTGAAGTTTATAAGATAACTATTATTGAATAATATTATAATATAAATAATATACCTAATCATAAAATAAAATATGCAAAATATTTTAAACATGTTTTTAGTTTTTTATGAGCCTTAGAAAATAATACTCCACTCTACCAGACTACTATTAGAATTAGGAGTAGAATCATAATAGTTTTAATTTAATTTAAAGATTTTAAGAAGGATGCAAATATCCAAAGAAGTGACTAAATTATACATAATATTTTTTTCTAATTGATGTCTACTCGATAAAAATATTGCCAATGCATAAAATGCAAATGTAATGTATAATTACAGGCTCCAAATTTATTATACCAACTCAATTAAAAAAAAAAACTTTTTATGATTCAATGTTTTTGTAAATACTGACTTCAATTTTAAAAAATATTAACATTTTAATTCTGAAGTTTTAAGACATTTTGCATTTAACAGAATGAATATACAGGCCTTCGTAGGACAAGAAGCGCGCTCTGGTGACTATAGAACTGTGGTAATATTTTCAATCAAGAGTGTATACGTATAGGGGTCCAGAGTGACGACAACTTATCAATACACCTTGTATGTTTGATTTAAATTTTATCTGGTTATCATAATACAGTTCTTAACAGATAATGCTTGTAATCGTTGTATAATGCATGTTGATATAAAATTGAAAATAAATATATTTGTTTATTTTTTCCCTTCTTAACAATTTTTTTTTAGAAAATTGCTCCTGTGAATTATATTATGTATAAACAAGAACGCACAAAAGTGCATCGGTTAGTAAGGTCATGGGAGGGGTTCAAACCCCACGAACCCCCCCCTTGAGTACGCCCCTATTCTGAACACTGAACAAATGACATACATAATAAAGTTGAATATATTTTGTAACCCCCCCCCCCCAAATTGTATTCTGTGTACGTGCCTGTAGGTGCCTAAATTACGTATAATTCAAATTCAGATCAAATGAATGTTGCATTTTTAGATTCTGAGTGAAACGATGAATGTATTAATTTTACAATGATGTGTGTTTTTTTTAATTTTTAATTTTTGATTTTTTTTTTTTTTTGTGTCTGTGTACACGATAAGTAGTCGAAATAATGCTTCGATTTTCTACTTCAGTATCTTGTTCGATTGGAAAGTGAATATCGTTGGTGCATTGAGGAGGTCAAAATTCCTAGCAATTTTCAAAAGCACCAAGAAAAACAAAAGAAAAATTAAGGAAAAACTTAAATTTTTACTCAAAATCGATTTTTCACAAAATTAAATTCGGTTTTCGGTGTAACTTTAAAACAAATGACCGTTGATACATGACATTTTCACTGGTTGTTTATACTTGCATTTTCTATACACTATATAATTTTCAAAATATTTTGATTTATTTTGAACTGTTTAGTGACATTTTCATTTAAAATTTTTTTTTAGTTTTTTTTGTTCTAAAAATATCAATTAAATGTTATTTGTTGGTTAAAAAAGCTTGAAAATTTAATAGAAGGCTCCTAGTATATTCTCTCAAAAGCAGATGAAAAATATTAAAACTCCTATAAGATCGATAAATTATAATTATATCTTGTTAACTATTAAAGATCTCATTTACATTTAAAGATCGAATTTTGACAAAATGTATCAAATTTAAAATTTAATAATTATTTTGTAGTTGATAATTCATAAAATGTTCAACTTTTATATCTAAGGATTGAAAATTTATAACAAGATTCCACATAAGTAATTATTTCTGTTACCAGAAAATCTAAAAAATACATAAGCACAGTTTATTTTTATAGTCATTTTAAGTTCAAATTTGGACGAAATTACATAATAAAAAACATAGAATAACTATTTTAGGTTTTTTTGTTTTGATTGTATAATATCATTCGTGGGTACTTGAAACTTCTAAAGTACACTATTATATATCTGTGATAGTATCAAGGTTTGTTGTTGATGTATAACGCGTTATAACTTATAAGTACCTAATGGATATTGTGATATGATTAATTTGGAATATATAATAGGTACCTATTATAGGTATTTTTTTTTAATACCATAGAATAGTATATAATATGTCTTATACCTAGACCGACATATCGTCTCCGCTCAGAATCGTTTTTCTTATACAACGATATTATATCATTGATTCAAATTTAATACCATCCATATACATTGACCCACTTGTAACATATACAGCAGAGCAACTTTTTATTATTATATTGATAAAAAAAAACAATACTTGGCTGTTGTAACTTATTTTTGTGCATACAATAACTTATTTACAGCAAGGTTTAGAAAGTTAAAGACTATATATGGACTATATATTGTACGAGTTGTTACATCATTTCATAATACTGACATTTTACACAACAAAATAAACATTATTGATAAACTTTTCAATCCACCAAAGTTGTGTAAATATCATAAGTATATATTATTATTATTATTATTATTATTATTATTATTATTACATTTTTGGTTGGTATAAATATGTTTCTAGTTATTTTTAGAATAATGATTAATACAATATAATAGGTATTATAATATCAAACATTTTTAAAAATAAAAAAATAAAATAAAATTACGACAAACGAATAGCATATGACGTGTCTATTAAATTTCGCATATTCCTATAAAGATCAAAATGTGTATTTATATATTTATTTATTTTATTTTGTACGTCATGTGTTACAGGCGTAATACTAATATTGTAATAGAATTATTGGACAAGCCGACCGTTGATTATAATATGACTATGTGTGTTATAAAGTGACGGATAAATCGAAAAGTATAACAAATATAATAATCGATAAAAAATTGTATACATAATATTTACATACCGCATTTATCGACCCGAAATCGAGAAGACGTGTAATTGAAATATAAACATTGCACTTGGGGTCACGCCACGTCGTGTAATAAGATTATAAGAATGAATGTGGACGATATTGTAATATTTTATATATTCTATAAACAGTGTAGTGTATTATTACTACGTCACATAGATACTCCGCCGTAATAAATGATATAGCAGTAATTTTATTCATAACGTTTCGGTGAATCATAATAAACACAATATAATATTTTGTCACGCGAATTGTGTTTACACGTCTATAATGATATTAATATGTATATTTATGTTTGTATTTCACACGTTGCCTATCATCATAATATTTATAATATTATAACGCACGCTTATCGTTTCGTCAGTAAAAGAATATACTGCAGTGAACGTCGACTTTGGGAAGGGGTGATGCGAGCGAGCTGCAAACGGATATATTTTATTAACGAATATAATAATATAATATTATTAAGATATCTATTAAAATGTTCTAATATTATTATCCCAATCGTTGTCACACGCATGTTTCTGCGCACACTCGGACTATTTTTTTTTTACGACAATAGTACTCCGCGACAGTTCACGATTATACTATCACGGGTGAAATTATAAGTGGGGTGGGGTAAGTCCCCTTTAACCGTTGTATAACCCCACCACAAATGACTTTTAGATTTTATACCGCATTGGAATACATCTTCCTCCTCCCTCCCCACAAATCTCAAACACTATTGCTGCCCATAATTATTATACGCATCATATTAACACCGACATCGCCGACGCATAGGAACGTTAGGTTCCTATGCTGCCGGGACTTATCTTTTATTTTTATTATTATTTCGTATAATATTATAATAACACATAAAATAATAACATTATAGTTGTGTCTGGCGCATTGTAGCCCTTCTTTCCCCCCCCCTCACAAAGTCTCAAAGCCAAAAGTGATGGGGGTGTACCTGCACTGTGGTGGCGTTACAACAGAGATCGCAAGCTCCTGGGGGGTGTAAGTCAAAATGATTACGGCCACGGTCGTTTCCGAGGTGGCGAGAACTACGTGGGTGGTATAAGGGCCTGGAAAACGGGGACCACCCACTGACTCGAGGCCCCGAGAAGCGTATCCACAATTGCACACTCAGCGTGTGTTCATTATATTATTATTATAGGGTCTTGGTTTATTATAATTATGATTATTATTATTATAATATTATTCAACTCGTTGTGTTGCACTTTTATGCGATTCGTGTATAAAATAATATATTTCGCTGTTGGCGATCTCATTTTGCCCACGGGCGGCATATTAAATATTTTTGTTTGAACATCTCACATATTATACGCGTATACGGTGGTTCGTGTCTTAAAGTAAATATCCACTGATGTGTACGTGTGTATTGGGTGTGTGTGTGTATGAGTGTATTTATAAAATAAATGTTAAATGTTATAACGGCCGTGCATTATTTAATAACGTGAAAATAATGCTTCCGTTGTAATGCAACAATATAATAGTTACCATATTTTGCTCTGTTTCGTTTTTATCGTCGCGACAACGAACACAATATTATTTGTTTTGCATAATTTAAAAAAAAAAAAGACACTCGAGTATAAAACGCACTTGTATGTAGAGTTATTGAACGGTTAGAGTACAATAGAGTGTGTAGGTATACATTGAATTTTCCCTCTGTTGTGCGCTGTATATTACATTTATGTTTCGATCAATCGTTAGGTTTTGGTAGGCGTCGGTAGGAACATCGAAAATATGTTATATTTTATCATATACAATGAATATAATAATAATAATTAAGTCATTAACGAAAAGTCAATGTTCCTGAATGATGAAAATTATTTACTTTGTTCTCATTTCAATGCTCTTAATATAATATCGCAGTCGTATACTGAGAATTGAAAGATAATAATAAAAATGAAAAAAAATGACAAGCCTAATTGACAAAGTGAGTACTGTTATTACAATATTATAGGGTTTGAAAAAACCAGCCTGGTGGGTTTTATTAGGTTTTTTTTTTTTTAAATAAAACCAAAATTACCAGGACTATTGTTAATTAATTTATACTTAATGTATTTTATATTCTTTAACAAAGTTTAAACTTTAATATTTAATTTGTTTATAGTTTTAATATTGTTCTTAATTATAATAATACTATTATTATATAATATGCATATTATAATAATATTCAAAAAATTCAAAACAAATGAAAAGACCTTAAAAAATAAGAAGAAGACCACGTTTAATATTTATGTGTTCGGATCGATTAAATACACCTATATAGCTACTCTATTTTTAAAACTGTAAGTACAACCAGGTTTTTTTAAAACCCACAAAGTTTTTTAGTGGGTATTGATGACGAAAACCCGCTGGGTTTTTTGGGTTGAATTTTTTTTTTATACCAACCTTGTTGTATTATGAAAAAAAGTTGTAGAACCAACATACACATCACACACACACACACATACCCCTTAACACGACTATAATACTATATACGCGAGTAGTGTATACGGAGACGGATGGCGAACATACTTTTCGGCAAAACGCGATTAGAAAACGGAAATGCGAAACCGAGACGGAGTGGCGGCAGTGGTGGTGTATAGGAAACGCCGATGCGAGTTGCCAGTTTAAAAATGACGGGCGTATATATACACTTTGGAATTATTTTATTTATTATTGTTTGTTGCTGTTATTTTCTTCTTTTTTTTCCATTTTCGTTTCACTGCGTCCCCTGCCCCTCTACGCCACACGCGCGCACACGCGCGCATTTCGACAATTGCGGCGGGTAATACAACAATCCGACGATTGGATTTTTCAACCGTTTTTCGCTATAAATCGGTCCTTCGCCACCGACCTCCCTCACCCCCGCCGCAACGCACAAACGCGCGAGAGCTCCACACACACCCACACACCCAAACTTGCAGAACATAATATACCACGGAGGGACGGTGTGCCAGTGGCAGGGATGATCCTCCACCGCGTACGCTGTATATCGTGCGTGTATATAGAGTGATAAAAAAGCAATCTAGAGCTTTGCCCGCCACTGCCGCCCCAACGAGGCGAACCCTTCCGCCCACGTCACCCCCACCCTCTGCAGCTGCCGCCGCCACCCCGAAAAACACTGCCACCTCCGCCGGATAGCGAGCCATTGTTTCGCGTTAGGTAATTGTGTTATTTTCGACTCTCATCTATATATATATATATAATAGTACACATTTTACACACACACACACACATATATTATATATATATTGTTCACCCCCGACAATAATTGCAGAACACGCAGCGCCACGCACCGTCCGGCGTCCGCGCGATGATGATATTATTATTATTATTATGGTATAAGAAGCGATAAGCGAAAAAGAAGAGGAAATTTTTCCTTCGTAAATTAAGTGTCAACTACCACCGGAGACTTTGTTATTGTGTGCGCACAGTATATAATATAATATAATATATACACTGCACCGGTGTGCAAAAAACGTCGAGAGGGTACTATAGCGATCGTATAAACGCGTAGTTGCAGACCTACTATATATTACTATTATTTTGTTATTAATATACAATATTATACCTACGTCTTATATTACATGTAATTTTATGTAGGTATGCAGGTACAAAAGTGGCGTGGAGGTGAACAATCCGGAGGCGCAGCGTGTTCCTTTACTTTTTATTATTGTTATTATTATTATTTTTCGAAACATTAGGGTGAGGGCGTATGCGAGCCGAGAAAAAAATAATAATAGTATAAGTGACGCGTTATATTATATAAAAATTAATATAGCCTGCAAGTCTACTGATGCTGCTGCTGCTTCTGCTGCCGACTATGCTTCCACCTCACTCGAGGTGATTTCGAGATATTTAATAATGATGAAAGTATGTCGGGCATTTTCTATTATAACGACGACATCACTCCCTTCTTTCGCGGTTCGAGGAATTTGACGAGCTGCTCATTTTCGGCAAAATGGATGCGCCGCTATTCGTGTTAGCATAATATTAAAAAATGAACTCCCGGAGGTGTTTGAATAATGAAAAGAGGGCATCTTTGGAACGCGCGTCGTGGTAGGCTATACGGTATCGAGTGAGCCGCAAGGTAAATAATATTATATAGGTGGGGCGAGTTCTGGGTTAAGGTATTATATTAAATTCGTAACTTATATTATATAATAACGGTTCTCCGTAGAATTTGGCTGATTGAAATATTCGTGTAATTTTTCAACCTTAAAGCTCTCGAATAAGATTCTTAATACACGGATAAAATAATAAGCTAAGCTATATTGGGTTGGGTTAGATTAAGAGTAATAGTAATTATTATAATATCACTATTATATTATAGGGACTATTTCATTGTCGGTTTTGAATACGTTTTCCAATTCCAAATATAACATTAAAGCTACTATCCATCTCACATTTATAAATTATTTTTATACGAAATCATAATGTTGAAATGTTAATATATTATTTTGTTTTACCCAAAATTAGCATTAAATGTAGACATTTTAAAGAGGGATATTAATTTTGTTCGACGATTTTTAAATGTATTCGAATTCATTTTACTGACAATAGGATGATAAAATATACAATTAATAGGTCTATTTTCAAACCACATTGTGCAAAATATTTATTTTAGCACACGGTTCTTATTTAATACATTCACTTGCTTCTTAAAAAATAGATATAACAGTAATAGGAATTCAAGTTTTAATATATATGTTATTAGTTATAAACTATACCACCGACGGAGAAAAAAAATATTTCAAGATTTTTAACTTAATTCGAAACATTTTAAATTCGGTACCTACTTATGCAAATAGTCATATCAGGTTTCCAACGATAAAAAAATTAAAATTAAATGTTACCATTACCAATTAGGTGCAAACATTAGCGATTAGCATACTAAGCTAAACAAAAACAATTTAACTTCAAACGTGATAAAAAAAATTACTCTTTTGAAATATAAAACTATATTATGAAAAAATGTAAAACATAATTATTATTTGGATGATACACTTTATCATTATGATTTCTTACGTATAATCATCGCATCAAATAATTTTTCGTAAAACAAAGGTTCCAAAATACCTGTGTAGTCTTATCTTTTATTACGTTTTTTAGTTTTTTTTTATTATGAAATTTTAATTTATTTTTTTGCTGGTTGTTAACTTTAAGTTTCAGTTTCTAAAGATTAATTTTTTAGGGCAGTACATTTTGCAAAGTTAATTTTATTAAACTGAATACTGGCAGAAAAAACACTATACAACGTGTATAAAGAATTCTATAAATGTTTATTTAATGTTAAACACAATATAACATAAAATTTCTTATATTTTTATTGTGGTAAGTACCTATTAAAATTGCTTGCGATTGATTTGAATATACAATATATAAAAAAAAACTAAAAAGCACCACAGTAATTATATAGTTTTATAAACAAGTGGTTATTGATTCCGAAAAGTTTATTGAATATTTACGAAAAAAAAATGATTTTATCTAAAATCTGGCAAAATGGTAATACAAAAATCCGACGATTGATTTTTCACCGTTTTTCGCTATAAATCGGTCCTTCGCCACCGACCTCCCTCACCCCGCCGTCAACGCACAAACGCGCGAGAGCTCCACACACACCCACACACCCAAACTTGCAGAACATAATATACCACGGAGGGACGGTGTGCCAGTGGCAGGGATGATCCTCCACCGCGTACGCTGTATATCGTGCGTGTATATAGAGTGATTAAAAAAAGCAATCTAGAGCTTGCCCGCCACTGCCGCCCAACGAGGCGAACCCTTCCGCCCACGTCACCCCCACCCTCTGCAGCTGCCGCCGCCACCCCGAAAACACTGCCACCTCCGCCGGATAGCGAGCCATTGTTTCGCGTTAGGTAATTGTGTTATTTTCGACTCTCATCTATATATATATATATAATAGTACACATTTTACACACACACACACACATATATTATATATATATTGTTCACCCCCGACAATAATGGAGAGAACACGCAGCGCCACGCACCGTCCGGCGTCCGCGCGATGATGATATTATTATTATTATTATGGTAATAAGAAGCGAGAAGCGAAAAAGAAGAGGAAATTATCCTTCGTAAATTAAGTGTCAACTACCACCGGAGACGTTGTTATTGTGTGCGCACAGTATATAATATAATATATATACACTGCACCGGTGTGCAAAAAACGTCGAGAGGGTAGTATAGCGAGCGTATAACGCGTAGTGCATACCTACTATATATTACTATTATTGTTGTTATTATATACAATATTATACCTACGTCTTAATATTACATGTAATTTTATGTAGGTATGCAGGTACAAAAGTGGCGTGGAGGTGAACAATCCGGAGGCGCAGCGTGTTCCTTTACTTTTTATTATTGTTATTATTATTATTTTTCGAAACATTAGGGTGAGGGCGTATGCGAGCCGAGAAAAAAATAATAATAGTATAAGTGACGCGTTATATTATATAAAAATTAATATAGCCTGCAAGTCTACTGATGCTGCTGCTGCTTCTGCTGCCGACTATGCTTCCACCTCACTCGAGGTGATTTCGAGATATTTAATAATGATGAAAGTATGTCGGGCATTTTCTATTATAACGACGACATCACTCCCTTCTTTCGCGGTTCGAGGAATTTGACGAGCTGCTAATTTTCGGCAAATGGATGCGCCGCTATTCGTGTTAGCATAATATTAAAAAATGAACTCCCGGAGGTGTTTGAATAATGAAAAAGAGGGCATTCTTTGGAACGCGCGTCGTGTAGGCTACGGTATCGAGTGAGCCGCAAGGTAAATAATATTATATAGGTGGGGCGAGTTCTGGGTTAAGGTATTATATTAAATTCGTAACTTATATTATATAATAACGGTTCTCCGTAGAATTTGGCTGATTGAAATATTCGTGTAATTTTTCAACCTTAAAGCTCTCGAATAAGATGTCTTAAATACACGGATAAAATAATAAGCTAAGCTATATTGGGTTGGGTTAGATTAAGAGTAATAGTAATTATTATAATATCACTATTATATTATAGGGACTATTTCATTGTCGGTTTTGAATACGTTTTCCAATTCCAAATATAATATTAAAGCTACTATCCATCTCACATTTATAAATTATTTTTATATGAAATCATAATGTTGAAATGTTAATATATTATTTTGTTTTACCCAAAATTAGCATTAAATGTAGACATTTTAAAGAGGGATATTAATTTTGTTCGACGATTTTAAAATGTATTCGAATTCATTTTACTGACAATAGGATGATAAAATATACAATTAATAGGTCTATTTTCAAACCACATTGTGCAAAATATTTATTTTAGCACACGGTTCTTATTTAATACATTCACTTGCTTCTTAATAAACAGATATAACAATATAACAGTAATAGGAATTCAAGTTTTAATATATATGTTATTAGTTATAAACTATACCACCGACGGAGAAAAAAAATATTTCAAGATTTTTAACTTAATTCGAAACATTTTAAATTCGGTACCTACTTATGCAAATAGTCATATCAGGTTTCCAACGATAAAAAAATTAAAATTAAATGTTACCATTACCAATTAGGTGCAAACATTAGCGATTAGCATACTAAGCTAAACAAAAACAATTTAACTTCAAACGTGATAAAAAAAATTACTCTTTTGAAATATAAAACTATATTATGAAAAAATGTAAAACATAATTATTATTTGGATGATACACTTTATCATTATGATTTCTTACGTATAATCATCGCATCAAATAATTTTTCGTAAAACAAAGGTTCCAAAATACCTGTGTAGTCTTATCTTTTATTACGTTTTTTAGTTTTTTTTTATTATGAAATTTTAATTTATTTTTTTGCTGGTTGTTAACTTTAAGTTTCAGTTTCTAAAGATTAATTTTTTAGGGCAGTACATTTTGCAAAGTTAATTTTATTAAACTGAATACTAGCAGAAAAAACACTATACAACGTGTATAAAGAATTCTATAAATGTTTATTTAATGTTAAACACAATATAACATAAAATTTCTTATATTTTTATTGTGGTAAGTACCTATTAAAATTGCTTGCGATTGATTTGAATATACAATATATAAAAAAAAACTAAAAAGCACCACAATAATTATATAGTTTTATAAACAAGTGGTTATTGATTCCGAAAAGTTTATTGAATATTTACGAAAAAAAAATGATTTTATCTAAAATCTGGCAAAATGGTAAATAATTTAAAGGAAAGCCTTTTTACAACGATTGGCTGAATCACCTAATCCAATGATTTGGAGCGTAGGCGAATTGGACAAGTTTAATTTCCCAAGTAATCTATTATGACGTAATTTATAGCACGACAGAGAATATTTTTATTAAGGTTTATTTAAAAATTTAACTCTTTTTTTTTTGCATTTATAGTACGATATAGTTGATAACAATAAATTATTATTTATTTAACAAATAAACGAGAATTAGTTTCGAATTGTCATGTTCTTATTAGTATATGATTTAACGTTCTAGTTTGGAGTTGGAATATAAATTATTTTTTTAAAACTACTCATAATTTATTAAAAGTTATTAGTGAAGCGGACTGCTGCAGTGTGGAACTTTCGGTTCTCTTTTTTTTCATCAAAACATGCGTTTGAAATTATTATTATTATTAAAAATTATACCCAATTATAAGATAAATACCTCTTTTGTTCATTCATCATAGGCACATAAATTCATAATATGAAAACCATGCAATCGACCGATTTTTTTAAGAAATAATTCTCTTTTTTTTAAATCACTGGACTAATGGCGTACTTACATATAACGGTTGGCCTCTATTATGTATATATTTATTTTTATTAAGCTCTTTAGCAGAATGAAAAAGTACCCAGCCCGGGATCAAATATAGCCATTTTCTGATTTTACTAGATTTTTCTTTCACATAAAAAGCACCTTGGCAACCTTTTTTTTTCTTTAACAATCCTCCTAGAATGTACATTCTTGTTTTATGGTATGACTTGAATGCACAATATTAATATTTATAACGTCACTGTAGTTCCCTGAAAGTTTATGTCCAATTACATTCCTGGGGTACCTTACATGTACGTCGACTCAGTGAAGTTAGTTTCTCCAATCGTATGTATAGCGATGCTGTTGAACTAACAATGCTAATTTGATTGCATCAATGAGTTAATATGGCGTAGTTAAGGTCGGTTTTCTAATTTATAACTCAATAATGATCGAACGAAATTCAAAAGCCTTTAGAAATTTAATTTCTATGCACCTCCATATATACACAAATAGGTACTACAAAAATACTACCGCGTACAATATTTCAACATGCCCGAACGCTTTGTTAAAAATGATTTTGCTTACGGTGATCGACGTTTGAATGTTTTGTAAGTTATAACCACACGAATGCAGTATGACGTTTGAAATATCGATTGAAACGAAAAAAAAAAAAATAATGCCTACCTACATAAATAATAATTTAAAGAGAGTAATTATAATACTTACAGTATTTACAGCCGTCATGTCTTTCACCTTGGAACCGGCGCCAACATATGTTGCTAAATCGTCTTCAATCTGAAATTTATTATAAATAAATATTTTAATAAATGATACAAAACTCATAAAATAAACATGTTAGTAATAACTAATAAGTACATATATGTATTAAAGAAAAGCACAGATTTTTTTCTCAAAAAGTCCTCTAAAATGTGTGTATTTCGTAATTGCGGTATGTCAGCATTATTACGACTATAATGTAACCAGAAATATTTCATAATTCATGAGTTATTACCAATAGAGGGCCTAAAATAACTTGGTGTGTGATAAAAAAAAAATGTACCATATTTTCACAAGCCAATTACACGAGTAAGGTTTACATGATAGCGACTCAAAAATCATTTACATTTCATAAACTTTCATATGTGCAGTCGATAGGTAGGTAAATGCAAATGGGATGGAAATTGAAAAGTAATGATTCCCGTCTTTTGTGTATGAATATGACGAATTTCCACCCAACCGAGTTATTGACTCACAAAATATTGTCACATCCATCGTATTAAGTTTTTCCATATATCCAATTTGTTCACTTGAAGAATAAATTTGGAAATTAATTTTGCATAATGTTCAAAATACGATTTGTTTTAGTTTTGACTAATGCGTAATTCAATATATTTTCGACCGTTTTAAGTTTACTATGCATTTAAAACGCAGTATTTGTCTAATATATATTTTAATAATTCTACGGTGAAAAATCATTTTTTTGAAACACGCCTATTGGGTATATTATTTTAATGTAAATTCAATATTATATCAACCAAATATTATGCAAATGAAAAATAATTAATCCCAATTCCCAAGTCGAATTTGACTACCGCATGCGTCTAAACATAATCATGGTGGAAATCATTATCTTTTCGACACGACAGTGGAATAAATGCAATATCTTTCACTATATAATTTAATAGAACCGCATAGGTAATGTGCGAACTAAACAGAATCGCTACAGACGATGCAAATAATATTGAATATTAAATTTGAATTTATCGCCGTTAAACTGTATAATATAATATGTGAGGTAACTCGATAATATCATTATTACCTAACACCGTCGTGTGCGACTACGCGTTCACCATAGTGTGGATAATTTATTTAAACGATTAGCCATCTATATAAAATTTCGGGCGCCTTTGTCTCAAAAACCACTACCGCCGCCACCACCACCAACCCGTGTGAGAGTGCCCACCCTTAAAGTAAACCCCGGCCGGATGTAGGACGCGTTCTATAAACTATCCTTATTAACTTATATATACCTTAAAATATATCTACACATACTCTCGCGCCGATATTCTAGGTAATTTACGTCTAACGTTTAAAACGTTATGTAATTATTATGCTGGTAAACTATATAAGAAAGTTGTACAAACAGAGAGAGGGTTAAGTAAATGTTCTGAATAAATGGGATTATGAATAATAGATAAAATGTTCTTCGGTCTTTTGAAACAGTTTACGGCTTAAATCTTTCACATCCCGGTGCCGAAAAGTTTTGAGGCACGAGGGCATTTTGTGTCTGTTTGCACATATATCATTATCATCTACCTATAATACGACGTGCGATGAAATGCAAGTGAGTCTAATGGAGTGGTATAATTATATTATTGTAATTTTGTTATAGGTTCACGCGACATGCTTTATAGTGCTGCGCAGAAGGGTTATTGTCAGTGGCTCGTTGTAGTCTTTTTATACTTATTTCATCGAGTGTTCCAATTTCCAACACATGCCCATCCCTTCCCGACGATCGCTGACAAAAGATACACTCTATAGATGTGTATGGTACGAGTACACTCGACTTGCACGACGACCTCAATTAGTACTTTTTTGCTTTCACACATTTTTTTCTCGCCTTCTCCCGCTGCCACTATTTCGCGTTGTTTCTTTACATTATCCCACCACCCTCCACTTCCAACCTTGTCATATTTTGCGTCCCTATTCACCGCCGCCGCCACCACTCGAGACCATGTTATTATTACACCAAATAGACCATCGCGAGTACAACAGGTATTGCGTGCGCTCTTCGCCGGTGTGAACAGGTGTGAACGTGCCTAAGTGCGTTTTTTCCACGGCTTCTTTGTTCTTATTTGCTGATGGTAAACAACCGCCACTACAAATCGCCTCCAACCCTCTACCCCTTCCCCCGCACATCTCCTTCGAGCTATCCTGCAGCGGCGGGTGACGGTAATGATAATTTGCCCTGTCGCCAATAACACTTAACGCGCGTGCGACGATGGCGGTGGCAGAAGTGGAAGCGCCGCTCTGCAATGTACACTTAACGACTGCTAAGTACCCTCCCGGCGATTACGACGGGTAAAATATAATTCTTAAATGGCACGTAACACTATATACTTTATATATATATATGTGTGTGTACGTACGTGATATAATATATATTTATAAAATAATGAAAATGTGTTCATCATAATATGACAATCTGGAAATCTTGGAAAACGTTCAAAGTTAATGTGTTACGCGTATTACAAGTACCTGGATATATAATAATATTATATTGGTATATTTTTATCGGAACTCATACTCTGTACATAAAACTAATATCGTCTCGACACGTCTAGTTTATGGAATCCTCAGGTTGTTCGTCTGAGAATATTGATAAAACGTCCTGAATGCAATTTTTTTTCAACCGCAATAAAATAATTAAAAATGTGTTAATACGGGTCGTTATTTAATATTGTAGGTACATTATAATGTACTACAGCGTAAGACACAAGTCTTCACTGTGCTAAAATTAAAACAATTGTTCAACGATGTGTCCAATGAATCATGTAGTGCCAGACGTTATCGTAAATCCAAACAATAATGAATAATAAAGGTGTAGTTTTTAATGTAGAGGATTTTAAGCGCTTAAGACCAATGCTTGAAGTGGGTAGGAGGGGATATAGAGGGATGGCATCCCTCTACTTTTTTTGTTATATGAAGAATAGAAGAATGTTATGATGATATCAGGAAATCTGAATTGTAAAGCATCCCTCCACTTATCTTGAGCCATTTCGACCACTGCGTATGACCAGCACATTATAATATAGGTACCTGGGTATATTAAGAGCCCAGAGTTACAGTTTGTCGTATGATAGGTGCTCAATGAATGAAAATAATTATTCCATGCAACCAAACATAAACTTTGTTTAAAACACAATATTTTTAAATCAAAATAACATAAATATTTTATACCAACGTAAATTATTATAAAATATCTAGATGTGAGTGGTACTACGCTTAACATTATATTAACCCTAATAACTAAATAAAATTAGATAATATCAGCATTTCAATATAATATCCACACATGATGATAATTGTATCGTTACCTATGTATAAACCATAGCAAGCTACTCGATATTTTTTCTCTACTAGGAAAATCTATGAATCATAAATATTATGTTTTTGTTGAAATGTAGCCATGACAACGAAAACCTTACGATATATCGGTCGGGAACAAAAAAAAACCTTGTATCCAGCCCCAAACATGTTTATGTTAAATTATTAATTGCATTAGTCCTGACATTTTGGTTAGATTTTAATTCTGTATAACAATATTGAATGTTATTTCTTAAAACGAAACCATTTTACAGTGAAACGTCGGAAATTATTGTATGGTTGTCGATTTACTGAATCCAATTTAAATATTGTCCACCATTGAAATATGTTGTTATTTAACCGTATTATATAAATTTCCCTAATATAATTTACTAGGACAATTAATGAACATGAATAATACGCGTTCTATAGTTTACAACTATCATTAAATACCTAATTTAATATCAAAACTCCACAGTTATAAGTTATTATTATTCAGTTAAATTATCACACGCAGCATGTTTTCTTGTTTGATATTTTATAAGTTACTTAATTTATTTTACTATTGAGGATAATAATATTATAGCCTGTCGTGCAGAGAAAATTGAAAATTCCAATCAAAAATCATTCTGGTTCAATTGATTATTTTCTCGTAATAATACATCAACCGCGGTGTAAGCCGACACAGAAATCGGATGGAGGGATAAAACATTTTTTAACGATAGATGTGCAGGATGTACGGAGACAAGATGATAAATTCGTCTTTGATTTTTATTTGTTTCGAAGTTATTTCATACACACCGTAATTTCACATTTATGAGCAAACTTTTTTCCACGACCCGTTACATACTCGATAACACCTCGGGCCCCGAAAACACACTATAATAATAATATAATATGATGTCCTTACACCGCGCACGGTAACTATGGTTACGTGACCTGGTATAACTCAAGAACCACCATCAGATAGTTATTTTGAGATAAGATCGGTATAATCATACATAATACAAGTTATCCGGATGAAATGCATTTTGCGGCCATTAGGTCCGGCGCAGGACTGAAACTCTAATTAATTAAAGTCTATGTGGCGGTGATCGAGTGACTGAAAAGAAAAACAAATAACGGGTCGGGTCTGATTTCAATGTGCATAATAATATTGTACTTGTGCATAATATAATATTATTATAATTTGTAACTCGACTAAACCTATATACTAATATTATTATAGATCCGATTCTATATTAATTACAAAACCTATATTCTTTCACTCGATTGTTGTGTCGTAATTTAAAAAAACCAGCTGATGTAAAAAAGTGTTTTAAATATTATTAAATTCTCTTCGACGAGAAATCGTGTCACCACGTTTTGTTTCCAGCATGGCTTCGAGGTTGTAACCGACATTTAATGACCAAAAACATACGAACGAAGGCGATACCTTAAATCAAACAAAAGAACCTACACAGCTTAAACGAAAATTAAGGAGGAAAGTTTAGAAATACATTTGAAAGAGACCGAAAACTTTGAATTGATAATTAGAAACTTTTCAAAGATACGCGATGGTAGTTTTTAATTTACGCATTTAGTAATATAAGCATGTATTAAAAAACAATGGAAATTCAAAAGTTTGACTTAATTGAATTAATCTATACAATACAGAAAATAATAGGTACAAAACCATCTGCACAACTATTGTAGTAATACAAATGATTACAAATTGGTTCGTCGACAATTGTATATCTCGCTATCGAAATTTATTGAAATAATGGATTTGAATAATATTGTGTGTGTGTGTGTGTGTGTGTGTGTAAGGCTTAATAATAGTTTAAACTAAACTGTATTATAATATACTGATGGCGACTGGTATACTGTTGATAAAAACTGTACTCCTTGTTATTGTATTTTTCATAATAAAATAATATTTGACATATTGTGTATTAAATAACTCTACTGCACGAGGTCACTTTTTTTTATTAATATTAATTATTTCAAAGCAAAACCCTGTCATCTATGGCCATTTAGTTATACTTAGGTAATGCATTTACAGTAATTTACAAATAATATACTTACATGAATAGTACTAGGTATCTACATTAAAAGTAAACGGTAGGGTGACATTAATTATAAAGCTAATATTCTAAGTAACTATAAGAGCTAATGATATGGACATCTTTTTTTACATTGAGTTGTTTTTTTTAATAAGGAACAATAATTATTATAAATATAATAGTTATATGATTTTTGAATAACATTATTGTCCGTGTTAACCTTTTTTTTTTCTTATGAATAACACTTATTACCACTGACTTATAATTTATAATATAAATTAACATTTTGTTTAACATTTACATTATGTTTTCATAATATCTAATATTTTGAATTAATAGGTTTGTTATATTATATTAATATCTTTCTCTTGAAATATCTGATTATTTTTAAAATATGCACTTTATTGAATACTCGTATAATATTCTATTAAAATACTTTGTATCCTAATTCATTATGCGAAACACTAAGTATACAATGCAAATAAATTTATCCAATTCAAACAAATGGTTTTAACTGTCTCGAGTATAATAGTAATATGATGATTGATGAATTATTATGTTAAAAACACTAAAACTACGCTCTCGTCTACGTTTTGTTAAAAATAACTTGACCATAAGTTCGTGTACCTTACACAAATGTGTCGTGCCTTGCTAATATAATTAACATATTGAATAAATTAAGAATAAAAAAATCCCGATTTTGAAAATGACTTCCTGTTGAAAATTCTACGTTGTTTTTTCTCTCAAGGTCGATTATATATTTCGGTGTGTATAGTTCGTAAACTGTCACTTTGCTGTCGTCGAGGGGAGAATTTCCAACAGGGACTCGGATTATACCGAAACCGTATATCCTGAATGACCAGACTTCGGTTTGAAGAAAAAAATAAAATATAAAAAAAGCAGCAATAGTATAGTTTTGTTTTAGAACGCAGTCGGCTTACGTCCAAAATCTACGTCTCTTACCTAGTGTAGTTGTGTCCCGTTGCAGGACAAAAATATCGAATGGTCGTTTGTTGATATGAAAATCGTAGGAGGTGCAAACTAACTTTTGTCGGAAATAGTCACAGAGTTAGGTATATAAATGTTTTTTTTGTTTGAAAAATTAAATCGTATCTGAATTATTCGCACACAAGATTCTCGAAATAATATTTTGTTGCGCATGCATCTAATAATAATATAACATTTTTATTTTCTAGAAAATTCTAAAAAATTATCCGCATGCAATCAACATACTTATGTGTAGGTGTACTCATGACCTATAGACTACACGGAAAAAACAAAATTACTATAATATTATAGTTGAACAAATTATAGTAGATATAACTATTTAATAGGTAAAATAACTAAAATGATTTACTTATTATGACTATATAAATATAGTTAGTTTTTATGGTAATGTTTACTATATTTTATAGTTGACGAAGTTTTTAATGTTTGAATTAATTAAAAAATATAGTTCGAATAGTTCGAATAACAATAATAACTTGACAATGATATTTTAGTAGATCTGACTAACCTTATAGCTATCCCTATAGCAATTGTAATGTACCTACAGTCAATCCTACTATTTTTATAGTACAAACAACTGTTTTGTTTTTTCAGTGATATAGAATGTTGAAATCGATTTAGAGTTATTGATTTTTTATTGAATATAATATAAAAGTAACTTTTTTATTGACGTTATGTATTTAAATTTAAATAATTACAACGAAATATTTTAATGACCATAAACGTTTACATTTTACAAAAAAATATAATTATCGCACCTGAAATTCCCAATATTTATCGACATAATTTTTCGTTTATTTTACCTACTCGTCTTAATGTAAGGGTTCAGGTAAAATGTTTTATTCTCGGACGATACGGTAATCAATGAAACTTCATAAACGCACTTTTCTTGATCAATATAATCACAATAATGATGGTTTGTTCTAATTGACAGACAAAATGACGATTAATTTGGGCCCGAGAGAATAAAAAGCTGACGCGTTCACGGCAATTTTTCATTATTTTTCATTTTCATTTTTTTTTTTTTGTTTGTTCCGGCGGCAAGGCCACTATTTCCCGTCGACACAATGCGTCACGTTCGTGTCGTGGACGTGATACACAAACAATTGTGTTAATTTAAAACGCTCGAGGGGCTCAAATTTCGTGAAAGTAACAAGATTAAAGTGACGTGGAGAAGAGTGGGAATGGGGTGAGTACGCTCTGGCAGTAATAATGAGATAAGACAAGTCATTAAATTCGTTGCACACGGCTAAGAGACGGATAAAAGGGTCATATATGAATGTGAGTGTTTTCTAAAATGACACGAGTAGTTAAATTGCAACCATCGTTGTCTCCCTAAATTGAACTTGCATGAACCAGGTCTAAATATACACACAATATATTATAAAAACATCATATTATTATTTACCGTTCGTAATATTGCGGTAAAGAGCGGGGAAAAAAACCAAACAATTTACATGATTTTTAAATTATTTAAATCTTAATTGAGATTTACCACTCTTTGCTAGTCGTCACGATTTGTCGCTCAACGGTAACGCAATTAAAGACACCCCCCCGGGGTTGGTTTGTCAATTGAGAAACAAATTAAGTCCTGCAGTGTCTACAACGACTTAAAGTTAAGAGCTGAATAGTTAATCATCACCGTGTACAAAAAAAAAAAAAAAATGTCGTAGGCAGCATTAAAATTGCTTTTGTTTTATTCTTTAACCAACACTTTAGGTATAGTTAACGTGACAAATAAACATAGTAATATACGTAATTATACTTTAGGAAATATTATAGTAATTACAAGAACATTAAAAAAAGTAGAAAAAAAAATTCGTTGAAAACTGCAGGGAATAGTAGTTATCTATACACAAAAAATGGATACGCAATACTATATTATATTATAGGTACCTGCTATATGAACCTATTTATTTATTTTTTTCAATCTCATTTCTAAGAGAAATTTAATTTAGAATCCTATACTCGTATGTGGAAACAATTAGTATTTCCTAGTACACTGCGGGAACCTTTAGAGTCCTCAGAAGTCAATACGACATCTAAATTGTATATATATATTATGTATATGAAGAAAAAAAACCGCGAAAATTGGAAAGTCTATTCACAGACGGAAATGCAAGGCGGACGATGAGGTACCGCCATTTTTTTCAACCCTCTATATATATATATATATATTTATATATATATACCTACATCTTTTTCCTTACAATATTTTCACCAAGGTCTTTTAACCGTTACTCTAATGATGTTTCTTGCCGCAATGTTTCCCAAGATCGATATGAGGGGTGGGCGAGCCATCTCTTTATTTTTCCACTTGCATGAACTCTTTGCCAACCCGCTCGTGCTACCGACGTACGCTAGTTCTTATTACTAGTAGACACAGCGGTAATATTCCATTACAATTGTTAAGACGCATTAAAACCCTTTTGTGTCATCTTCTTCGACCTAACCGGCACCCATTTCGGAACCTTTGTCAGTGTAAATATCCATTCATGCAGTAATATTTGAGTTTAAGGAAGCACGGCCGAGAGACACTACATTTAAAAAACATAGACTTTACTTTTTTATTTTTTTAACTTTTCTTAGAGTCTGTGTGAAACAGTACAAAATTATTATTGTTATAAAAAATGTATTGAGAGAACATTATAAATTATAATATTATTGTGTACGCTATTATAATATTGTTCGTTTTATATAGTGACAAATGTTTGTCATGTTATGCATTTTATTTATCAAAAACTGAAAAAAAAATCAGAAGGAAATAGTGAACGCTTAAATATAGAACATTGTATGAATAATTATTATTTGGATGTGTTTATTATTGGTTTGCATAATATAATGAAACAATATAATATAATATTATTATAAATTGAGAAGTTCTAGAGTATTGACTAATGATCAATCACTTTATTTTAACCATTAAAGACACAAAATACAAAATATTACTCCTTATCCCAAGATTTACTCATTTAAGTATCACAAAGCCAACAGACAGTACAATTATTTTATAACTGAAAGGTTCCTATTGATTTTCTGGGTAGGTAAGAAGTATTTAACACCAAAACAGTAGTTATCATCACAAAACAAATAATTGTTCACCCTATATTATGATCGTTCGATTTCAGTATAAATGTTTATTTATATTTAACTAGCTCGAAAAATAATCGATGATTTCTATCTTTGGCATTTAATAGCTGTGACTTTAAAGAGAGTTTATTGTTTATACTGTCTAACATCCACTCATTAACTAAGCTTCGGCTAAAATTACTTAGGAATTTTCGTCGGAATTTTAAAAGGAGATAACGTCAAGCCATGTTACCGAAACGATTCCTTGAAAAAAATGTCACTTTAATGGATAGCTTCAGCTTTCCCCCTCGATTCGTGCTTACGATGACGTATTATCTTAATGCTTTATACACATATACTATTACTGCTCGTTCGTTTGCATATTATCTGAAAATAATAGTAATAATAATAATATGATTTTAGTTTAGTTATGTGCTATCGGATTTGTATTTTTTCGTTTAATCTGTGTGTGTATAAAATCAACTCGTCTCCCTATTTTATAGTTGGGAAAAATATTTAAATGGTTGTAGATTATCTCAGAATAAAAAACGGATTTTCTCGATGAAATACGACTAAAAGCTTATTAAATGAGGATTTGTTTAACCGATCTAACGCAGATTTGGCAAGATGATTGGTATTTAGAGATTGTTCGATAACTATTAGTGTCGAAGATAATCAACAACCAAATTAAATCAATTTAACCAATACAACTACGTATAAACATTTATGAAATGGGAAAATGTATGCTCAAAATACAGTTATGTTTAAATTAACTGGACTTTAAAATATCCGTTATAAAATTGTTGATATCGGGGTAAAATCGATAATACTAGTAGAAAGCAATATGCTTACAACTTAAGAATTCCTAATATTTCTAATGAAAAAAAAAAATGAGTAACACAATGAAATGTGTGGAATTAAATATCATTTGAATTATAATATAGTCCACTTGAATGGGATTATCATTTGCAGTAAACTTTCGACACTATCGTTAAATATTCCGATAGTGTCTACCAGAAAAGTCACAGTTTAACAATGGAACAGTGTATGGCATACCATCATAGTTATATGAACATTGGTGCCTGTACGAATATACGAAGAAAAAAAGTAAACGAATTTTTATAATATTATTAAATTATGTTATAATTTATATTATAATAATCAAATTACTATGGCTGTATTCAAATTAAGTAACGGAACAATATAAGCATATTAAACGTATTCGTATCACACACTCCGGTGGTTCTTGGAATTTAATAAACTCTTATTAAATTATCGTCATAATTAATAGAAAATCATCGGCAGCCATCTCGCCCCACTCGTGTGCGCCTCAAAGCCGTTTGGGAACATTGTAAACCTCTTTGCTCGTATTATGAGTATATACATGTATGTAAAACGTAACAGAGTGCGCTGGTCGAGTTTTATAAACCAAAGTAGCTGTATAGGCTCTAGAGAAATGGAGTGGGGAGGGGGGGAGAGAATAGCGGATCGCGGAAGGTTCGACTGTGCGCAGGGTGCTGGATGAGTGGTGAAGAAGAGGGGGAAAAGAGGAAGAGGTTCCGGCGCATTGGGTTATGGGGAGCAGCGGTGGCCATGTCCGTAAGCCGATTACCATAAATTTCAGGCAGCCGTCAAGTAGAAGGGGTAGAGGATTGGGAAAATAGCGGCGGAGAGTGGAGAGCCCCATTGCGCATCGAATTTTAATGATCGACCCCGGCGATCGTGCACAAGCGAATTCAAACAAAACCGCCTTGTGATTAATGAAAGAATGTTGTGTTTGTTGTTTTGCACCCTGTGTTTGTGTACACACACACACTCGCAAACACGCACACACATATCTAAATATATGTGGTGTGTGTTCAGTGACGCTTAAGTACTTAGACCAACTCTACAGCAGCTATAGAAGTATTAACGCCGCGACCATATAATATTGCATGCGATTTCCAGTGGACCGGACGATTACTCTGAGAAGATACGGCGATATCCCTTATCCTAAATCATTAGGATCCCAACTAGAGCAGCGGACCACCGGAAGAAGAAAAACACTATATTTACAACGGATATACTATATTATAACATCCCAACGAAAACACTTCGCCATGCACTCCGTGTAAAAAACAAAGCTATGAAAAAAAAGGCTCTAAAAGTTGTGATATCATTTTAAAGGTAGCTAAGTCTTTGAGCCAGATATATATTATGTCATTTATGTTAAAATAATCTGCTAAAAAATTGAACTTAGCTTGGCGATTATAAATCACTTGATTACACTACCTACTGGTTATTTCAATGAAAGCAGAATATAATATTATTATGTATTCATTGTGCTATAGTATTTTTAAATTTTTAACCTTAAGTTGCCAAGTCAACTCCAATTTTTTTGCAGATTATTTTAACATAAATTATATCTATAGTTCAAAGACAGCTATAAAATTATATCACAACTTTTAGAGCAGTTTTTTTTTATACTTAACTTTTTTTTACACGGAGTATGGCCGAGTGTTTTTAATGGGATATCACTAATTATCTGTTGATGCCTCATTATTTTGGGAACATATTGGTTGTACAGTGATATATATTTTTTTTAATTATTTTTTAAAATAAGTTTATGTAAAATAATGTTTGCAATATTGTTTCCAGATTATAATGGTAATAGTAAAAATCAGTATTATTTTTTTTTTTTCATTGGTGTCGAATGCTATAGCCACAGGGAATATTATCTTACAAAATATTCAAAATACGATACAATAATTCTGTTGATATTGTTCAAAATGATTTGAAAACTACATCATGCACTTATACGTAAAATTGCCAATTAGATTATTTTATTTACAAACTTAATTGTTTAACTTCAAATTTGGAACGCTTTCACAAGAAATTTTTTTCTTGAATCTAGTTGCTTGTTGTAGTATTAAAGTCGGGCATTTTAGCGTGTGTCTTGCCTATGTGTGTATTTTAAGGTGCTCTTTTCTTTTTAAACTTCTAGCGACCCTGCCGATAGTATAATGCTGCAGTATGTTATGTCCGCACAGAATCAACAAAACGATTCGGCAGGAAAATTAAATGAGCACAACTATACCTATTCATAATATTATACGAGATGATAGTTTAGATACAAATCACAGTAGCGATCATTATAAAATTATGATATCGATCATTGTTCTATGACGTATGAATTCTACACAATCACACCCCACCTTAGAAATCAATGTTCAAGTTTTTTATAACATAATATTACATTGTTTTGTAACAAATGTAAGACTGCAGATAATAATTAATGTATATACATTGATAATATTTAGACTGAAACGATTTATTTGATAATATAATTGTATGAAAATAATTTTGAATTTATATATAGTAGGTAAGCTAATAGAATAAAAAAAAATTATACAACAGAAAAAAGTGAACAGACGATGTAAAAATTAGCATATAAATTATAATCGTATAAAATTAGACATTTTTTTTTTACATAATATAATTGACTTTAAATTGTTTTTTTAGGTAATTTTGGTTTAAACTTTTTCATTAATATTTTAGTTAGCTAAGTAGCAAAAAAAAATAATGTATTTTTATGTCCAAAATATATTTTATTATATTAGAATTAAATTATAGAAAATTAAAAATAATTATTCAAAAAAATCATTTACATTATTAAATAAATGAATTTGTTAGTTTTCTGTTGTTATTAATAATTTTTTTTCAGTTACTGTAAAAATTGTTTTGGCTTAAAATTATTTTAATATATTCAATGTGTAATACTAAATATTAAAAATATTAACAACCGTTCATTAAATTTAACATAAATTAAGTAGACAAATATTTGACAATATCATTCAATTATGTCATTTTAGCTTATTTCAATGACACGTTTAGCAAATGTATTATATATGTATATGTATATACAATATACATACAAAATGACATAACTAATAAATGTTGAAAATTAATAAGATCCCTTGTAAAGTTATAAATTAATTATTCTATTAATTTTAGGTAGACATTCGTGACATTGTTTCTTATTATTCAATTTAATTCCATCCTAATTATTCTAATTAACAAGGTGACGTTAACCTTACTCGAAGTAACGTTAAATCGTGAAACACAAAAATATATCAAATAATCACTCTTCAATGAAACCCCAATTTTATTTTAATAAAATTATTTACATTTTTAGCTTGGTTTCCTTAATGTTTGAGAGGCAGACAGTACATTATCATTATTATGGTCCTCATTCGATCAAACGAAAATTAAAAACAGACAATTAACACGTCAGTCAAGAAAGTCACTTCTTGAGGGGGAAAATGTTGTTGAAAAATATTTATTATATTAAATTTAAATCAATATTATTAATAATTAAAACTTCTAATAAATAATATTCTGATTAAAGCTACCTATTTTTTGCGAAAAATTGTATTTTATCTTTTTTATGAAGTGAAAGATAGTAATTGTTATTTTTAAGCACGTGTAAATACCTACAAAGTTTAACTGTTAATAAAAATGGTACGCGTCATAAAATATTTAAACCATATACACAGTTAGGCGAGATGTTTCAAAAAAATAATATACCTCATTAACTATTTAATTTGAGCTTGTCTAGATTTTTTGCCTTTTTCGCCGTTTTTTGCAGTGAGACATATCGATATTTATAATTTATTTTTAGCACTGACGTCAATTGTTAAAATATAATTTTTAACCGACAGGACAATCGCCACTGTGGCCCGTATACAGGCAACATTTTTCTTCCACGATCCAAAAATGTGTGTGTGTATGATTTTATAAATTTATATTGTGGTTTGATCGATACAAAATCAAATGCAATTTTATCCCAGACCTAATTTCTGATTTTGACTGTCTTAGTAGTTAGTACTACTTAATATTATAACAGATGTACGCATGCCTGCCATGCAGACTATATTATAATAATGTGAAATACGAGCACCGCGAAATCACTTCAACCGTCGAATGCATATTACTTACTTGCATTTTTTATCCATTCGCTCCTCGCAGTGTTTCCCAAATTATTTTTCCACGCACGTTATAATATTATACTGCCGTCTAATAAATGAGTAAAGGGTTATTTACTGCTATTTCGAAAAATAATATATTATATCATATTATATTTTCCTTCCTGGTCATACAGAACCGCGCAGAAGAGAATAAAGTGGGGCGGCGTTCATTATATTATCGCGCGCAGGGGCCACCTGCAAGTATAAACTGTAATCTATTTCTGGCATCGGTCCCGCCGTCGGAAACTCTCCACCTACCCATCGCGACCACGTCTTGCACAAACACGCGCGCACAAATCTCTATTTACCCGAAGTAGCCTAAGCTAAAACAGTGTGTTTTTTTTTTATTATTATTATCGTCATCATTATTATTATTATTTGAAATGAACTCGAGAAAACCTATAAAACAAGAAATAGGTACCTATATATATATATACTATACATACGGATACTGAACATTTTTATATGTGTTTTTTCATTACACACACGGCCGCCGTCCATCGACCTTTCTAGATGGCCAATATAGTATTATTTTTTTTCTGAGAAATCAAATTCCGTCTGCGCACTTTACATACCTACCTACCTTATCTATTTTCTGCTGGCTATTTATTCGGTTATACGAGTGTGGACACGACTAAAAACTATGTATATTATCATATTATAGAAATTATTGTTTTTAATTACTATTGCAAACAACGATTTTGTAGTGTCTTACCCATAAAATAATATTACGTATTCAATTGAATATGATTTTTTTACAGTATGTATTGTATAAAATATACAGGTTTTTAATATACATATATGAATATTTACTGTCCTCGGGGTCAACAAATTGTTGATCCTAGAAAAATGTTTCAAGTGTAATATGGACCTAACTAAACCGGTAAATCTGACTATATAAGTAATTATAAATTATTAATCCTGATGAGTATATTACAGCAAACAATAATTCAATGACCAAAGTCATCTAAACGTTTTACGCAAATCTAAGCCACTTTTAAAATATAATGCTGCTCGACAAAAACGATAAAATTCTCGTAAAAATTAAAAATGATTGATATAATTTGACAAAACAATTACCATAGCTATCGAATAAATATAGCATTTATAACATCTTGCCCGCATCTCCTAATCGAAGGACTTTGAACTAAATCAATGCGACTCTGATCTCATCTACAACAATTCTCCTTGACATTCTGATTCATCGTAATCACGTGTTTATTTTATTTGTTTTTTTTAGCATTATTGTTGATAACGTTTCCAAATACAATGAGAAATATTAAACAGGTGTCAAACGTAAATATGCATTGATCTACTGATCTACGTAATACAATACAATTGGTATAGGTACACTTTATTTCAAACAGCAAACACACTTCTATGTGAGCACAAGTTATAAGCACATAAGTGTATATTATTGTATCCGATTCCGATCGTTTGGGACGATAAAATCCAGATAAAATACATCCTTGTTATTATATTATATTATCGTGCCAAATATCATTATACTGTTTAACATAATATAGGTCAAAATACGTCGTGCTGATTGTTTGTCAACACGTCACGGATTTGCTATAAGGAAACAGCTAATATGATTCTAATGACCCCGTCCATTGGTTCATGGGCTGGTTTACCAAAGAATGCATCCAACAAATGGGTATTGGCCATGACTCGATGCCCTAAATGCATACACATGAAACTTACATAGGTGAGACATTTTTTTTTACTTATACATTTATAGAACTAAGCCTTGTTCTAGACAATTATACACTGAGCGCCGAAAAAAATCTTAAGTTCTTTTGAATAGATGGTTACTATACCTACTATGTGTGTGTGTATAGAAACATGACAAAAAGACTATGAGCCCAAGACTGTTGCAAAAATAAAAGATTGAATTTATAACTCTATAATCCATTTTTTTCTAACCTCTTTTGTCCATATATTGGTTCGTAAAAATGTTTGAATACCGAGTCTATTATTTGGAACGTTTCCGTGGTAACTACACAAGTCCTAAACGCTCGATAGAGTTCATCGAAGGTCCTCGTGTAAATGGATGAAAAATATTCGCAAACGGACTATTTTTTAAGTATACATTTAGAGAATCAAGCCTTGTCATAGATAATATTATACACCGAGCGCCTAAAAAAGTGAAAGTTCTTTGAACAGCATGTTACTACCTTTTGTGTGCATATAAAAACACGAAAAACCCCTATTAGCCCAAGACGTTAGAACAAATGTTAAAAAAATAAACGATTGAATTTATAGAACTTTACAATCCATTTTTTCCTAACGTCATTTGTCTATTGGCTTCTTGACATTTTTGAATATTGATCTACTATTATTGGGACCTTTCCAAGGTAACTATGATTCCTAAATGCTCGAAAGATTTCATCGCCGGTCTTTTGGTGTTTTCCTTTATTATTCATAACGTTCATAGCCCGCCCACACCCCCTCATGAGATTATAATATTATACTCTGCTGTCATTCATATTTAAAATTTTCGCGACTTAAATGACCTTAAAAAAAAAATAGCAGACCTATCATATATATTTTGTCTAGACGTCTATCGGGTAGAATATTTACTGTTCTGAGCTATTGGCACAAATCAAATTTAAAATCCTAATACCCGACAAACAATATTATCAAAAACGTTCTAGAACATCGTCAAACCTTCTGTTCTCTATACAATTAAGGAAAACGCTCCTCATGTGTCTCGTAAACGTTGACTCCGATTTCAATAAGTTTTAATATTTGAATTAGTTCTAAAAAAACTTAGCCGTTGACCGTTCTATACCGTATGCTATTTATTCATGTTTTATTTTATTATGTTACATGCATAATTATACTATACAATTAATTACTATAATAATATGTATTATTATGCATATGCTTAAATAGTTTTAGCTTCTCTCTATTACGCTTATAAAGTATAAGTTAATAACAATATAACCGTCTTTTCGTGGAACAAAACTTTTTTAAATCTTCCCACGTTTTCATATAGTTGTGATAAGTGTATTTTTAAAATTATTTTTCTATCGTGAACGCTAAAAATTATGTTTAAACGTTTTAGAATATCAATTATTAGGTTTTGGAGAACACACTAATTTCTACGGTTTTATGTTGTTTTTTTTTTTAAATACCTATAATAAATTATGATTAGTAAATTAACTACCACATAATTATAATAGAAATTATTTTATTTCAGATAACGTTCATGTGCGCTGTGAAAGGAATTTGTTGAATAAGATTTGGATCCCTTTTATGTCCACGGTCTCTTAGCGTATACATATTTTTTCCATGTTACTTCCGACATTTGCCGGATACGTCTAAATCCTCATATATGAAAGCGATCATACATAGCTGTATTATACCGCTATATGGCGTTGTGAAGTATTCAGACCATAACGCGTCGGCCATTAACCGTCGTGAAAAGTGTCCTGCGGGACGAAGAGACATGAATCACACATTTATTTTCAAACCACGCCGCGTATCAGAGGGGCGGTGTGGATGAAGTGAGAAAAAAAACCGAAAACAAGAAATTAATATTCATATGTATACATATGTGTTGGTATTATTATTATATATTATCATAATATGTATATATATGTTATATTATTATATATATAGATCGTTAATGATGCGCTGCTTTTTCGTAATGAAATTGCTTGATGCGCTTGTAAATCAAAATTAACCGAAAAAGATTTGTTTTACCCGCCCACCTCGACCCCCCCGCACCCCAACCCCCACGCAGTCACCATCCGAAAAGCGGCGCACGTTAAAAATAAAGTCTTAGGTCTACTACAGCTCGTTTAACCTGAACGCCAGGAATGCCACAGAAAGTTGCTCGTGATTTATACACAAATGTTCGTTGTTGTTTTGAGAATTACATCATGTGCCAAACACAACAGAAATCATGACGTTATATTATGTGCACTCGTCACTATGTGTACACATAATAATTAGAGGTACCTACACCTACGTCGAGATATTCGGAAAAACTCTGCAAATTCGTTTGAAAAATCTCTCTTTGCGTCGCCACATAAATTCAATTAGTTACATAAAATATGAACTTGAGTGTTTTTTTCAGTCGTGTTAACTATATAATTAGTATATATATTATATATAATATGTAAGCATAAGAGTGCACACTTTATCATACACAATATAATATATAATATAGATTAGCTATATAACTGAATTACGATTGTTTTCATTATTTTTAAAGGAAATCAAATTGTGAGTTATGCGTGACCGTTGATTTAAAAAATTATGAATCGTGTATTAATTCTATATTGCAGCAGATAAAATGTCACGTCCTATACAATTTTTTAGATGCATATTATTATTGTACACCGTAAAATCGTTAAAATATTACATTTTAAAATACGTTTTAGTAAAATAATATATTATGGTTTGTCATTTTCATTTTATAAAGGTTTTATCGTGAAATGGCCAAAGTTAAATTAGATGACATTCACAAAATATTTAGTCATAATTTATTACAACGAGAATTAATAAACCAATATCATAATGTAGACAGACGCGGAAATATAAAAATTAATACACGAGCTGTATGTATACTGCAGAGTCACTCTCGTCGGTGGTACCTCAATACAGGTGTGACATTAAATTTGAAAAGAATAATAATAAATCATTGCATTCAACAAACGAATCTGAGCGGAAATCGATTAAAATCTGACATTTCTCTAAAAAAAATTTTCCGACGATTGTTGATAGGTTTTTTTTTCATAGAACTTGAAGAAACTGAGAAAAATGACCTCTTCAAGATACTACTATAATATATTATACACTAGTTTTTCTATAGGTACACAAAGGGTGCTACTTGAAACAGTAGTTGAAACACTTCGAAAGACGCATTGGATAGAAAAATATAATAAAAACAAACATCAATGAGAGACCAACACATTACTTATACTGTACAGAATCTAAAATATCAAAGAAAGATTTGTAAAAATATACGACTTGTCGTCTGTAATAATCGATTCATATAAAAAAAAAAAATAAAAATCATATATTATAGGTGTATTATAAATTGAATTAATAAGTTGTGCGTGTTTTCTCAAATCGATGAAACATTTTCTTTCTGTCTCTTTTTATTTAGTAAAACAATATTATTCAAGTAATTAAACACGAAGAAACGTGTCATAACATATTATTACAACACTGCCCTTGACCGTAACCATAATCATAATATTATAAATATTTGTATGCATAAACTGGATCGGCAAAGACTCAAAAATAGCCAAGTTCTGAGCGTTGCCAATAAATATGCCCACCGTATGAAATGTTTAAATTAAATTGAAAATTGGTAAATAAAAAACATTATGTCGTTGAGTTTCTTCGTTTATAAGTAACTATAACGTGACAATACTGTGGCGGAAGTAAGACGGTTAAATTTAAAAGAAAATTATGAATCATATAATATATAAATCATCTAGTTGGAGAACTTTTGGGTACTTACCTTTTATTTTTTTTCTCACTTTTAACTGACCCACTGACCCACCAGCAAAAAAAAATTCTAATTATTTTTAGCCATTTTGTAATTAGGTAAGTACTATAGTTTTTGCTGTTAACACGGCACCATTAAAACAATGCTCGGAAAACTTTGGTTTCTACACAAAATGGTTTCTATTCCAAAATCATTTAATGTGGTCAAAAACACACCAACAAAGTTGCTATTTTATATAGGTACGTAAAAGATGCCTGTTGAATTTCCAACGTTATTATCCTTGGTCCGTTACCACGAGTGGCTATTATAGTCCAGTGTTCGTGAAATGCCTGAGTTTTAAGATCTCTGGATGTTTCTTCTTATGTTGCAGTCATGGGCCGAAGAACAAATGGGGTGTGTTATCTCTGCCAAGGTGATTCAAAACAGTTGGTGTTAAAAAAGGGTTCATTAGAAAAAAAAACAAAAAATGGATTTTTTGATAAAAGCATAAAAGTAACATTTTCGTATCAACGACGTTATATATTATTATTATATTTTACTGTTTAAGAATTTTGAATTTGTCAAAACTATTTGTTTTAAGCCATTTATAATTAACCAAATTGAACAAGTTTTGTATCGGACGTTGCATGGCATATTATATTTGTATTAGGTATGAGAATAATAATGGGAATAAATCAAGTGAGCAATAATTGAATACACTCCAAATTAATAATAACTACAATCAGCTGTTGCGTGCGTCAGACAACAATTAAAATAAAAAAGACCTATATTTTTGTCTTTTCTAAAGCCCGATAGTCACGCCGTCTACAGTCTAACGAATTATTACTCTTTTTTCGATTTTATATAAGACAATACACAAACCATTTTATCATAACTACTTTCGTCAATAACAGTGTTATCCTATGGACGATTACGCACTATGTCTTTATACTAATATATAAAGTATTTAAAATCAACAAAATAATGGCCAAAATATGTGTCGTTCCAATTTATGTTACCAAACATATTTCTGTGTTTATAAGCCTCTTAAAATGTAAAATAGTATTTAAGTACAACGTACAACATGCAAATACATATCACCACAATTAATTATATTAATTCATACATTATATAATTTACTTATAAAATATTTTGTTTCTAATGTAATTAATGTTAAATTTAAATGTACGCCATAAACATTTTAACTTAGAAGTATTGACTCAGAACCCAAGAATTTAATACTCTTAGGCAAGGTTTGTAATTTTGTATGTTTTATAATATTTTCATATTTATTTTTTAAATTAAAAACAGAAATATATTTGTATACAATGTTTCCAAGTTCAAAAATGTAATTTATTTATTCCATGTAGTTTGTGAGCATTCATACTAGTCCTCATTTATTTTCTTGACATTTGGATTTTTTTTTTTTTAAATTATTTATTTATTGTTAACAAATACATTTGTATAGCAATAACATGGAATATAATATCAATATGAATACATTTTCATAGTAATTTTTTATATGATCAAAAGAAAATAATAAAAATTAAGTCAACTAAATATTTCATAATTTCATTTATTTATGAAATCATAGAGAAAGATATATCATATTTTGTGTTCACAACAAAATGCTAGTTGAAATTTATGAAACAAATACACACACTACTACTGACTATATTGAAAGTACAAGTCTATGATTCTGAATAATGTTGGTCTACATCGAGAAAATAAAATTCCTGGACGACATTAACGTTCTTAAAATTACTACTAAGCGGACATTTAAATTAATCGAGCAAACATCGGAGTATCGTGGTTAGCCATTAGATAATCGATTTTCGACAATTCTATACTAAACATTATTATGTTCACGATGTAGGCTTTTAAATTTTTTCCCTCCAGTTTGTGATCAAGTCATGACGTTTATTTATTTGTCGATTGGACGCGCAGCCGTGCGTCGGTATATTATGGTCTCTCGAAAGCGGTTTTCTTCTTTTACGGTCTACAAAAATGCATTTTATGGCTTTTAAAATGACCAACAGTAGGTCTTCGACTTGACGAACTTTAGCGGGCTCCGGTACACGCGGGCGTGCCATGGTTTGGCCTGAGTCCAGTTGGTGCGTGTCCAGGATAGAAAAAAAAAATAGAAAGGGGAAAAAATCGCGATTTTTTTTTATGAACGCGAAATTATCGTCACTCTAACATTATTACATTCCACAAGAGATTCATCCGACCTCTGATCTTATCAATCACAGAGGCCAAATGAACTCGACACGCGTTGGCAACCCCCCGGAAAACGATCAGACATCGGCAACGAATTTTGGCTAGAAATCAATATTGGATTCTACGGTGTTCTGAAATGTTTGATTCCAAAATTTACTTAACAGGAAGAAAATAATATATACGGCTAGTATCGACATTACATTTTGCGCATAAAATAACCGTATAGCTGGTTGAATATACAGGTACCAAGGTAGGTATAAAAATAATAATTATTGATGTAATATAAAATTATGCGATCCCCAAAAAATGTTAAGTCATATTATGACACACGCCGCAATATGTTTTTGAGTTTATTTTAAAACATTAAACACGAGACTACGTATCAGGAACGAAATATGTATTTTTACTTTATTTTTTCGTTTTTGGTGTGGGACATATAAATTAATATATGTGCGAGCTACGACCGGTTGCCGACCGCTGCAGAAATAGGTACTGAAAACTAAAAACTGTTTGTTTTGACGACAAAGTGGTTACCACAATATTAAAAATGTGGTAACGTTATGTCGTTATGTGTTGCATTAAACAACAAATACTATTCAATATAACACTAAACAAATTTAATGTCGTTAATTATTTTAGTACCTAAATACGACAAAGTAGTAAATACATTAATTGAGTACTTATTTGTATGTTACCTACATTAAAGTATAGGAAATAATTAGAAAAATCGTAACTTATTATCCTTATTTTCTATGAAATCAAATTAAAGCAATGTTCTGAACATTCGTTTTCAGTTTATTGCATTATAGGTATGATATTTAACTTCACTGAGAAACTTAATATCATACACATTGTGCGACTTTCATATTTTTTAATTTTAATTTCATGTCATTATTGCTATTAAAAAGTCTTGTATGGAAATGAGATGAAAATATTCACCAGCCAACTGTTGCAACGAAATTCGCTTTTTGCATTTTAAATTAACAGGTTACCTTAGGGGATTGTGTAAGAATATATATATATATATGTATCATCATCAATACGACACTCGACTTTCTATCAAGTTGAGAGTTTCAAACTTTCGTCGAGTATAAAAAAACGCACCTCTGTTATTTTCTATCGTTCAATATACGGTTTAAACTTTTTTGTGAGCCACCGCAAGTTGAGTCAGGAGAACAAAGATCCAATTTCGGAATTCACTGTGCGATCGGTAGCTAAAATGGCGGTGTGGTTGGAGGGAATTGGTATAGCAATAAATCTAATTGTTTTTTCTCTCCGACCTGCCGACTTAAAATCCCCGGATACGTCACGTTCGGAAACGTCTGCGGGAAAGGGTGCGGTTTTGTAGGTAAGCGACGGAGGGAAAATAAAAATGTCCCTTTTATACTTGTTGCAGTCGGTGAGCATACAGCAGAGAACTGGAAGGGAAAAATAATTGTATTTCTTCGACCTGAGCCCACAAAACCCCTGTCACCGTAGTTCGCGTCCTTGGGGACGGTTTATCGTGTTTGGCTTCCAATATATACCAATGGCAAGCCCGGGCCTGATAGAAGATGAAGAAAAATTGGAATTATTTGCCCTTTGAAGTCAAGATAAGGTATGGAATAAAAAAAAAAAAAAATCATAAAGAAGTGACCAAACCCTGAGAAATTGATCTACGAAAATACATATATATATATATATATATATATAATATGCTGGGTGACGGCTTATTTATGGAATTCGATTAGATTTTAATTGGTTTTTTTTTTAAACCATTCTCAATGAAAATAGCTGCATGAATAACTTTGTATTGATTTTTTTTTAATACAATAAGTTTTTTAAATATGATTTTTGAACAAATAAAATATCATAATTCAAGGCAAATATTCGTTTTTGTACATTTCATATTATACGTACCGACTATTAAATGGTATTATTACCACTGCGTTTTATACTGTATAATAACAATGTTCGCCATTATTTTTATACCTCACGGTTTTATCAAGATGCAATTGTGGTAACAATTAATTTTAATAGAAAATACAAAACTGATGATGAATATTTAAAAAAAAAAAAAAAACTAAGAAAATATACAATTGGTATAGGTATAACGTATATTATTATTTATTATCCGTTTTGTACATTTTATACCTAACTATTTTTCTTTTTAAAATATTCATAAATAATATATTGGGAATAAACTTGAAAACAAAATGTTATTGTACTTAGCATATTATAATATTTTGAATAGTATAAAAATGCACAATGATGATTATACATTTTTCACATTGTTATAAAATAATTTGAATTCAAACAATTTACTACGTGGTCTATATATTATGTTACACAATGTATAGTTTGTATCCAACTACAACAGTGAAATAACTTGTTTTGTACGTGAAAACTCGCAAATGACCCATCGAAAATCGTAAAACCTAACCAATAATTCATCGTTTGAAAGCTGGCCGTTGCGTTAGGGTGCACTGTGATATATGACACTTCATTTTTTTTATAATGCATTGCTTTTTTTCTGTCCAAATGAAAAACCACTTTAAGTAAACGACAAAAGTTCTTCGAAACGATAATTTTTTGTTCTGACCGCAAAGTATTTCAATTGCCAACAAAATATATTCGATAACATAAGTAAACTCGTAAGCTTATTATTGTATATCATCTAAAACGTATTAAAAGTTTAATTTTCTACAGCATTCATACGTCGTCTAAAATATAATAATATAATTTATAACTATAATATTATATTAATTATAGTGCTCGGTAAGAGGAAATAAAATATAAAGAATGTTACAGCGTTTGCTGAACTATAAATAAGTACGCGTGGATGTTAGTTAAAAAGAAAAATACCCCATTACCGACGGATGGATTATTATAATGTTATTATTAATTCGAAATCGTTTTCATACAATTTGTATTATTCACTTCGGGGTGACATTTCATGCATTTGCAAGTGTACAGAAGCGAAGGTTTTCGCTCACAACATAAATATGACGTGTAAACGTGTAATACAATTAAAACGTGTTCCATCGAATATATAACTACCGTGTTGTGTTTGTCGCTTTTATTCGAATAAATTACTTTGCAGCGGAATTCTTTGTAAATTGTTTGCTTAGCGTGCGCTCTTTGTGCAAGAGACTTAATACTGGTGACTTGGCGTGCAATAAACTAATCCGATGTTCATAATGAATTATAACGGAGGCCAAACCCGTTAAAAGTGGTGGCCAACTTTAGCATGTAGGTACGCGAGGAATTTTTTTCCACCTCCCCCGACAAGTTTGCACAAACTTTAAACCCTCATTAACAATAATAATTTCACGATGATATTGTGTGTGGATACCTAACCTATACACCTACCTCTACCCCGCCCGAGACCGAATTAATAACCCAGTCGGATTCCCATAGAACGTTATAAATTCTGTATGCGCAGTGTTGTGATATCCGACCACTACAAAATAATATAATATATTTCTATTAAACGGCGCTGTCTTAAAAAAATATATACTTCATCGCGATAAGAATAAAAAAGGGGCCGCATGCGGCGAAGGCAGTGGGCAGAGCAATTACACGAATTCTAATTGAACACGCGCACTACGTGCATTTGGCCATTTAGGTGTCCGAAATCACGAAAAGTTAACATTTTTTTTTTTTATCCGATTATTCATTTCGACGGGCCGTGTACAACAACAGTTATATATAGGTACCGTCCAGTTCTGATAATATCCTTATAGCCCGTCGACACGCCAACCTTTTATTCTTTTCGTTCGAGTATAGGCACGTCCTACCCGCTTTTTTAGTTTCTCTTTATTTTTATAACTACGTTTTAACATCGTGTAATTTACCCAAGTAATACCATCATACCCATCGTCGACGAGGTATTATTTGCTTCAGTTAAATATTTAAGTGTTTTCAGATTACTTTGAAGCAAAAAAATCTAAAATTTAATTTAAACAAAAAAAAGTAAATATTAATTAAAATTTATAAAAACATAGTTTTTATGAAAACGACAGTGTTCCCACCCAACAATAAATCATTAATAAAAAAAAAAAAAACAAAAACAAAAAAATGGTGAAAAATATGGATTTTGAATTGTCGAAAATTAATATCCATAAAATATAATAGTAATATTATGTTTTCGCATTGTCGATAAAACATTAATAACGAGAGGTGAGTATAAGGGATATGTTTCGTCTGTACCTACTTCAGAAGGTGTCATCGTATAATATACTTTTATTGTCACACAGCCGTCGCAGATATGTTCGTACACAATTATTATTATCAATTTTAGGTATCGATGGTGCATTTCCAGAACCGAACTATTGTTAATTTGTCTGTACCCAGGTCTGCACCAATAATAACGAATATTAGTTATATTATGTCAATTTTATTTGTGCCAAATGCTCTACTTCACTATTAAGCTATTAGTACGTAGGTTGTTGTTTAACGTGCAGCGTTCGATACACGTACGTTTGGCCAGCCCCCCCCCCAAAGGAAAAACTGTAAACAAACTATACAGATATTTAGCACGTAATTCGCACGAATTCGCACGCCTGGTTTGATAATTCGCACGACCTTCCTTCCCCCTCAAAAATCAAAATCCATGGGGGGGGGCCAGCAACACGTCTTGCCAGCCCCCCCCCCATAGTTTAAATCAACATTTTCGCAATTTTTTTTTTTGCAGATATTTAGCACGTAATTCGCACGTATTCGCACGCCTAGTTTTGAAATTCGCACGACTCTCCTTCCCCCTCAAAAATCAAAATCCATGGGGGGGGCCAGCAACACGTCTTGCCAGCCCCCCCCATAGTTTAAATCAACATTTTCGCAATTTTTTTTTTGCAGATATTTAGCACGTAATTCGCACGAATTCGCACGCCTGGTTTGAAAATTCGCACGACCTTCCTTCCCCTAGAAAAACAAAAATTCATGGGGGGGCTGGCAAAACGTTTCGCCAGCCCCCCCGGAGGTCCAAATTAACATTTTCGCAAATTTTCTTCTGCAGACATTTAGCACGTAATTCGCACCAATTCGCACGCCTGGTTTGAAAATTCGCACGACCTTCCTTCCCCTAGAAAAACAAAAATTCATGGGGGGGCTGGCAAAACGTTTCGCCAGCCCCCCCGGAGGTCCAAATTAACATTTTCGCAAATTTTCTTCTGCAGACATTTAGCACGTAATTCGCACGAATTCGCACGCCTGGTTTGAAAATTCGCACGACCTTCCTTCCCCTAGAAAAACAAAAATTCATGGGGGGGCTGGCAAAACGTTTCGCCAGCCCCCCCGGAGATCCAAATTAACATTTTCGCAAATTTTCTTCTGCAGACATTTAGCACGTAATTCGCACGAATTCGCACGCCCGGTTTGAAAATTCGCACGACCTTCCTCCCCTCCAAAAACAATAAAATCATTTTTTGTCAAGAGAGATTTTTTATTCAATCAAGATATTTTCCATTGTACTTAGAATATTTTCTTATTAAATACAGTTGTCTATTAAGTTTTTTATTTAATATGGATTGTATATTAAAAATAGATTTTTTTTTATTAACTGCAGGTATTTTACTAAAGTTTTTTTTATACATTTTTTATTCAACTAAGCTTTTTTTTAGGTTATACGCAATATTGTAATTAAATATTTTTCCAAGCTTACCATTATAATCTTGATTGAATAAAAAAGCCTAGTTGAATAAAAAATCTATAAAAAACCTGAGTAAATTACATTTAGTTAATAAAAAAAAATCAATTTTTAATAAACAATCTATAATAAATAAAAACTGTATTCAATAAAAAAATAACGTAAGTAGAATAGAAAAAATCTTAATCTAATAAAAAGTCTATCTTGACAAGAAACCTTAATAAAAAATCTATGTTGAATAAAATATAATCTAATTTTTAATAAAAAATTTGATTGTATACAAAATCTAAAAAAAATCCTTCGTAGAATGCTTATAGTTAATAAAAAAACAATCAATTTTTAATAAATAATCTATTTTAAATAAAAATCTATATTTGATTAATGAATCTATATTAAACAAAATACCATGATAAAAAATTGTATTCAATAAAAATAATCTAAGTAGAATAGAAAAAAATTGTATTAAATAAAAAAGCCTAGGTGATTAAAAAATCTATAAAAATAAGCCTGAGTTAATCACCTATAGTGAATAAAAAATAATTAATTTTTAATAAACAATCTAAAATAAATAAAAAACATTTAGTATTCAACAAGATTTTTTTCCATTATAACCGTAATATTAAAGACTTCCGATCTAGAGAAAATCTATATTTTATAAAAAAAAAACAATATCAAATAAAAAACTTAATAGACAACCGTATTTAATAAAAAACTAATCTAAGTAGGACGTAGGTACAATGGAAAAAAATCTTGTTGAATACTAAATGTTTTTTATTTATTTTAGATTATTTATTAAAAATTAATTATTTTTTATTAACTAAAGGTGATTTACTCAGGCTTTTTTTTATAGATTTTTTAATCACCTAAAATAATCTAAAATAAATAAAAAACATTTAGTATTCAACAAGATTTTTTCCATTGTACCTACGTCCTACTTAGATTAGTTTTTTATTAAATACGGTTGTCTATTAAGTTTTTTATTTGATATTGTTTTTTTTTTATAAAATATAGATTTTCTCTAGATCGGAAGTCTTTAATATTACGGTTATAATGGAAAAAAATCTTGTTGAATACTAAATGTTTTTTATTTATTTTAGATTGTTTATTAAAAATTAATTATTTTTTATTCACTATAGGTGATTAACTCAGGCTTTTTTTTATAGATTTTTTAATCACCTAGGCTTTTTTTATTTAATACAATTTTTTTCTATTCTACTTAGATTATTTTTATTGAATACAATTTTTTATCATGGTTTTTTTGTTTAATATAGATTCATTAATCAAATATAGATTTTTATTTAAAATAGATTATTTATTAAAAATTGATTTTTTTTTATTAACTAAATGTAATTTACTCAGGTTTTTTTATAGATTTTTTATTCAACTAGGCTTTTTTATTCAATCAAGATTATAATGGTGAGCTTGGAAAAATATTTAATTACAATATTGCGTATAACCTAAAAAAAAGCTTAGTTGAATAAAAAATGTATAAAAAAAACTTTAGTAAAATACCTGCAGTTAATAAAAAAAATCTATTTTTAATATACAATCCATATTAAATAAAAAACTTAATAGACAACTGTATTTAATAAGAAAATATTCTAAGTACAATGGAAAATATCTTGATTGAATAAAAAATCTCTCTTGACAAAAAAATGATTTTATTGTTTTTGGAGGGGAGGAAGGTCGTGCGAATTTTCAAACCGGGCGTGCGAATTCGTGCGAATTACGTGCTAAATGTCTGCAGAAGAAAATTTGCGAAAATGTTAATTTGGACCTCCGGGGGGGCTGGCGAAACGTTTTGCCAGCCCCCCCCATGAATTTTTGTTTTTCTAGGGGAAGGAAGGTCGTGCGAATTTTCAAACCAGGCGTGCGAATTCGTGCGAATTACGTGCTAAATATCTGCAAAAAAAAAATTGCTAAAATGTTGATTTAAACTATGGGGGGGGCTGGCAAGACGTGTTGCTGGCCCCCCCCATGGATTTTGATTTTTGAGGGGGAAGGAGAGTCGTGCGAATTTCAAAACTAGGCGTGCGAATACGTGCGAATTACGTGCTAAATATCTGCAAAAAAAAAATTGCGAAAATGTTGATTTAAACTATGGGGGGGGCTGGCAAGACGTGTTGCTGGCCCCCCCCCCCCATGGATTTTGATTTTTGAGGGGGAAGGAAGGTCGTGCGAATTATCAAACCAGGCGTGCGAATTCGTGCGAATTACGTGCTAAATATCTGTATAGTTTGTTTACAGTTTTTCCTTTGGGGGGGGGGGCTGGCCAAACGTACGTGTTCGATACATCGTATAATAATATACTCCGGAAGCGTTTGAAAATAAATAGTATAACGTCTACAGTGAAGCCAGTTGGTACAATAATTGGCATCGCGGAAGTTGTGGCACCGTTGGCCGTTGTAGCATAGTAGTTAGCCGTATCGTTTACAAAACAGTTAATTAATTGGAGGGAAATGTTAATGGATTTTCGCAGCGCGCACGGTCGTCAATGTGCGTTTCGTGCACAGCGTGGAAAATTCGACCCCGGTCTTATACTGATGTGAACTATGTGCTTGCGTGTGAATGGGTGTGTGGGTGTGTGGGTGTCGGTTGTTTTGCACGTAATAGATATGATTATAATGTCGTGATATTCCAGTGCGTTCATCTCGAGTCTGCCAAAGAAGATACATCGTTTTTTGAACGCGGATGACGTTCCGAGCGAATACATCAAAATATATTGTCTTATCGGTATAGTATAATATCGTTTTAAGAATATTATTATTGCACTGCCGCGTGTAAACGTTGACGCGTTTACGCGGGTGATACCGGCATCGGTATACCGGCCGTCGGACAGAAAAGAAATTTTCGAATTTCCGGTTTAAGCGTAAGGTTCCCCGCACCATTCGGCGAGTGTACTCACAAAACACGACAACATTATAATATTGTGTTTATAATATTATAATAACACATAACGTTTTGTTTTTCACCCGCGGGTCGGTGTGATGATATATGGGAGTGATTTTCGACGTGACGTAACGAAAAACGCAAGCCACCGTATCGGCACATATATATATATATATAGGTAGGCTGGTTATTATTATTTTTACGGTTCGTGTGTGCTTTTGTTTCTAGTCTCGGGACGTAGCGGTTCTATAGGGTGTATAGGGGGGGAGAGGGGCTGTTGGGTGAAGGGGGTGTGTGTGTACGCTGAATGGCAATCAATATGCGGAAGAGGGGTGGTGGTGGCGGCGGTAGCGTGTCGGTGTGTGGATAGGCCTAGTTCCCAGTTTCCTTTTGTGCACTCCCTTCCCTCCCCCACACCACCAACGAAACGACCACGGAGGAGTTATCTTCGGCACGAGATTCCCATTCAATTCCGTTTCCATTACTCCGGGCGGCGGACACTGTGCAGCGGTCTACACCGTAACCGCACCCTCGAGCCTCCAGAGCCCCCCTCCACCGCCCGAACCGCTATTGGCCATCTGATTAATTATTTTCACCGTTCCACACCTATATCTAAAGCCACCGAAACCATTATGTCGGCGGCCGATGCGTTTCCCGCGGTGAAAACCTACCTGCAGTCCGTTTGCCGCGGTTTCGGTGGCATGTGTGCGACAAGACGGTAGCGGCAAGTGTAGAACGAGTCCGGACGAGATGAGAAAAACACGTGATGACCAAGATCACTTTTCATCATCGGCCGAGCCAAGCTGCTATACCCCCGGATTCGTTGGCTATAATTCAGTGGTTCACGACCTTTGTGTGTTGGTCACCCAAGATATTTATCCAATTTTTCAAGTGACCTTATCGAAAACAATGTCCAATGTAGCCCCACTCGCCCCTCGACCTTATTTTTTTTCAATTGCCATAACTTAAAAAAACTATTAATTTTAATTTTTATATTTTTTTTTTATTCATTTCGCTCATATTATTTTAATATAATTTTTTAAGTGTAACTAATTATAATAAAATAATTCTTCAACCCTACGGTCGTAAGCCACTAGGATATATAGTACGAACGACAGAACTTAACCGCGTTTACCGAATTTCACGCGAAAGCGTGATAATGTCGTTTCGGGGAATAGGATTTCAGTTGGAAAATGACTTCTTGCTATTATTTTAAAAATGTTTACTTTCATATAAGTTGTATTTTCGATATTATGACGTACCTACTTACATATATATATTGTATACGCTATATAAAAATATAGCATTAATAAAACTTTTAAATATGGGTAATCAATCACATTGTCTCGTTAAGTTTTCTTTTTAGACTGCACACTTGGTAATAACTAATAAGTATAATAATAATATAGTGTAAGCACACGTGAAAGCTGCAAGCACATTAAATATTTAAAATATTAAATTGTTTAATCAAATAAAAAAAATAATGGTACGCAATTAATTTTATGTGGCGGAAACAAACGTTCGCATTTGATGTATCACGCGCATTTTTCGGACAACGTATTTTTGTTATTTAAAAATAAACGGTTTAATCATATTTATAATGATTTTGTTTCAAAAAATATACATCATCCATGTTCATTATAAATATTTTTACAAGAACATAAATGCAATTTTATTTATTACATAAAAATAAATTTAGATTCAAGTAGGTAGTCAGCGCCATGTTAAAAATGATCACTTTTACATATTATAATATAGAAACTATAATTAATCACGCGACGCAATATTATTAATATAAGTCCGATTAATTAGTTTCTTAAAATATATAAATAAAATGAAAGTTATTTTATTACTCAATCTCAATTTTAAGTTTTTATGATCAACTACGCCGTTTGTATTTTTGCATATTCCGTACATTTTCTATTCTTATATAGTTGATCTCCATGATACTCAGCTATTTCTTACTTTTTTATACTTTAACAATCGTCTAGGTACATCAGTAAATTCCCATAAATGTCTATTACGATATTATCACTTCGGCTTGAGGCGTACCTAATATGTATCGGACACGTGCTCCTACATAACTGTATATGATATGTATTTTAAATATTACAAAAAAAATCAAATAAAAGCAGCAACACCAAACATGATTAAATAAATAAACATCTGTGAGCGGATATATCGCCGTTTAGGCGTGTCCTATAATATTATGCAGAGTGCGTGCATATATATATATTATTTTTATCATATTGGTGCCAATAACTTCTCAGTTCCGGGATATTTTAAATAATTGTTGTTTAATCGTTTTTTTTTCTTTTTACCACTAATTTGAGTTATTTTTTTTTATCACCGCACAAAACTGTTGAGCATATAAGTAGGTTACCTAAAACCGTTTGACACTTCTGAGCGATATCGCCGTTTTAAATGCATTATTTGGTGTACTTTTTCTGTGCACGATTTAATGTCTGACACACTATAATATTATAGTAATAGACACAGCACCATAAAAAAAAATTGTTCAGAAATCGTTGAAAATCTGAAAATCTGAAAATCTGATAATATAATGTTTTTTTTATATATATATATATATTGTACTCATCGACTGCCAAGGTTATTGGAGTTTCCGAAATACATTACGTTTAAAATTTTTTTTTTAAATCAATTTAATGTCATGTAGGTATATTATACGATAGTTTGGAGTCAATACACAATGTTATACGCTGTGCAGTTTTCGTTCGAAATACGCTTTTTTTGAGTTTGGAGTTAGGAGTTCCGTGAAGATTCACCACGTCCAACGGTCGCGACCGTCATGGACCCCATCATGCACTTTATGCTTTTGTTTTTTTATACATATTTTAGAATTGAGACGGATTCATGGCTACAACTGAGTTATATGAGTTATAGTTCTTTGAGTTGTATGTGCAGCTGATTTAATGACCACAAACACACGAATTGAAACGATCTCGTTTTTAAACTGTATGCGACCGGATATTTTTTTTATCCTCTTCGCCGTCGTCTTTACGACGACGTAGACCACGTGCTGTGCGGGGGCGCCTACCAACTGAAATAGCCGCGACATCACAAACGGACGTCACGGTCTGTGTAATCATATCTATCAGTTTATTTCTGTCATCGCCGTCACTACACGTCGAGAGGCCTTCAGACGAAGTCGACATCGTTTTGTTTCCTATGCAGTGTATGTGGTGGCCCTCAAAGGTGCGTAGGTACGCTTGTCTGCGTTTGCTCATCTGTATTATAATAATGGTATATGCTTGTATAATTATTGTTACATTAGATTATAATATTATTATATTATGACGTGAACTAATAATATTATTGTTAAACGGAGCACCTACGAAAAGTATAGACAGTACCTTTAGTAGATAACAAACGTGCAAGCCACTGCAAATGCATGACATATATAATAATTGTTACGAGATAATGTCGATTCTTGTTTTCACCTCGTGCAAGTTGCACACACAGGTGTAAACAACATATTTATACATATTAGATCGAACATTCGGGGCGTTTGATGGGATTCTTTGCGAATTTGATTTTGTATTAGGATGTCAGCTGTATTGTCTCAAACCGTTTTAGGCGTCCTGAAGGATTGACATTTTCACATAATTTAATACTATTATTGTTTTATTAGATTATTGACATGAACGGGAAATAATAAATGTTAAACCACGAGTACGTAAAGTATTAAGTACTCAACGATTGTTGTAGATCACAAACGTATACATCACTACAAACACATGACATGTTTAATTATTATAATATGTATTAATGTCGTCTCTCTTGTTCACCTTGTGCATGTTGAGCACATAGCTACCTATTTATATATAAATGTATATCGAACATTCGGGACAGATGGGGCTCTTTACGAATTTAATTTTGAATCTTGGTTTTGTGTTCCTCGACGGAGTCGAATGTTTGTATTGTCTCAAAATGTTTTACGTATCCCGAAGGATTGGCATTTTCAAATGACTATATTATTATATTTTATTAGACTATATTGTGACGTGAACGAGAAATAATAATTGTTAAACGACGCGTACGTAAAGTATTAAGTATACGATTATTGTAGATCACAAACGTTTACCAACCACAAACACATGTACGCTATAATAATAATAATAATAATAATAATAATAATAACAATAATAATAATATCACACAGCGTACGTTTTAAAAACATTATACAAATATCCCACGTGTGATTCCTCCAAAATAATACTTTCAGATGTGCAGCTGATGCTTTTAAATAGTTTTGTTTTTCGAATAATTATAATATGGTAAATACGTATTTATTGTTTGATTGAATTGTGCAGCAAAGCACAGAAAAGTTGTGTTGAGTAACGCATTAAATGTTCGTAATTGCTTAGGAATGACGATCAACTGCAGATAGGTACCTATAATATGTTTCATGTTATAATATGTAATTATTAAATGCGTATATTGTACCTATGGTTATTTTGAATAAACACTAATTGCACACTGCGAAACGTGTCACACGACTCACACGATGATACAGTGAAACTTCCATATTCCGAAGTCTCGTGAAGCATAAAAGAAATTCTTATTATATAGAATTTCGTTCAGTAGATTTGAATAAATTTGGTTCTAATTTGGTTTGGTTCTCAGAAATATTTCGTTAAACAGAACATTTTGTTAAAGGGAGATTCGTTGTATGGAAGTTTCACTGCGTATTATTGTGTAATTTATAACTGAATTAAATCTGTAATAATTTCATATCGAACTGTACAATATTTTTTAATAATGGGCAAGGTAAAATATGTGATGAAAGTTTAAGCCTGAGGCTTTCTTATTAATTTTATTATAACACTAGAAAAATAGCAAATGTATGAATTTATATCACCGTGTATCTGGGATATTAACAATTTAAAAATAAGAATAATAAGTATATATTCTTAACATCAAATAATTTAGTTCATTAGGTAACATAATAAATATTTAAGAAAACGTTACAAGGGAAAACTTACACGTTAGACCAAATAAAGCTATTTTTCAATAACCATATATTGTTAACTCAAACAAACAAATTAACTCAATAAAATATTATATAATATAGATCAATAAGAAATACAGTAATTGATTTGATACTAAATGATAATTTCTTAACCTAACGTTGATTCCTTCAAAAATTGAGTACCATAAGTCGACCAACATAATTTACGGTTTATCAATTGAACATTAGATATAATACCATATATATCCAGATATAATCAGTACCACCACCAACGTGGTTTGAAAAAAAAACATGAACCAATAAACAAAATCATATAGCTGTTAATATTTTTAAAAAAATAATTAAAATCATTTTTTTTACAAATTCTTACGTTTGCGGATAAAAAAAAATAAAATATGTTTAGTAAAATTAAAAGTAATTTCATGTTTTAAACTCATGAAAATGCATAAATTTATTTTAATTTTTGGTCTAAGTATATATTATTTCACAGAACTTTATAGCCAAAAATGTTTTCGCTGAAACTCAGTAGGATTATAAGACTGTAATCCCTTACGTTCACAGACATGAAATAAAAATTCCTTTCAAGAACACGCCCGGTGCATTAAAATAATCATAATAATAATAGTAAAAAACAGAGAAGGGACATAGAGAAAGCAGTTAAATCTTTCATCGTTTTATAGGTCTCGGAAAGCCATGGGTCATATGTGTCTTAGCTTTAAGTAACTTTAATAATAATAATATATCGATAAGAAAACATTGAGTTATGTTAAATTTTTTTATTGGTTCTATAAGTTTTGTTTTATTTAAAATAAATTTACCCTAATTAGCGAAGGCCTGTCGTAAAATAGACGACCAATCTGTTGTTTTTTCTTATTTTAACTTAATATTGTGTCATTGTATAACAGTTTGATGTCCACATTACTTATACAATCGATATATTGTTCAATTTATTGAGGTAGGTTGTAATACTATAATTATAGTAGGTATGTATAATTAAAGGTATTTGTTATTCTGATATTTATTACTTGTTGCCTAATGTCTAGAATATTACTTTTATGTTTTAATATATTCTATCATTATGTTATTGTTAAGTGAAATATATATTTTGTAGTAAAATAATTTTTTTTTTTTCTATATTTAAAAATGCTTGTAGGTTCATGCCATCACTCATATAAAAATATAATTGAAAATAATAAGTTTTTTTGTTTATTTTATGATAAATACATTTTTTAACTTTATTTTTTTAAATATTTCAAAAATAATATTTAATATTATATCATATTATTATACCTAGATAAAATAATACATTTTAAATTTTTGATTTTTTTTTTTTGTGGATTTTAGAATGAATTATATTGAATATTCAAATGTATCAACCGCATGATTGGCTATTTAACATTTTTTATCATAATATTATGTGGTTACTCTGATTTCTTTGGAATAATAACACATTGGTACCAACTAGGTATAAAATATAATATTTAGAGTTCTACACGACATTTAAGTTGACAGGTAACATAATACTAAGCTACTGCACATGTTTGCACAAGCGTCCACGGTGACAAGAACACAGGAACCCTCATATATCATTTGTATACAAACTGACCTGTGTTATGGTGACGTTGATGGCACTGAGGCCTTTTCCATCCAGTGCGAAACCGGTTTCAGGTCCACGACCAACAGTCGGGGCCCCAACCGCGTCCTCATAGATGTGCACACAAGTTGATCACGAAATCGTTCGTATACTGAAGGTATTTAAAACCAACTTTGAGGTTCCGATCGGTTGAAAGCCAAAAAACTACTCGAAATCAAAAACCGACAGACGCACTTTGAAAAGTTCAATTTCGTTTTCCAGCGAAACAACGACGGTGTATAATTTTTGTAGTATAGCTACAGTCCAATATTATAATAACGAGATATTATTAATTTGGATCGCGTATTGTGTCGTGTAGCTCGTGGTATGGTGGTCGAAGTACTGGTACAGTGGTAGTAGTAATAATAGTAGTGATATAATAGAAGTAGTAATAGTAGTAGCGGTGGTGGTCGTGGTAGTAGATGGTCGTAAACTTTATATTATATTATGGTAATAATTTAATAATTAATGAAATAACGATGGTAAAAAAAAAAAAAACGAAAAAAACGAAAACCGAAAAACAATTAACAAGTAACAAAAATTAACTTCGAGACAGACGGCGAAAACTAGACAGATGTATAATTTTCAGTGAGACGCAACCGTCACGCGGGAAATCTCGCGAGCGGGGGAGCTGGGGGGGCGGCGCTCGCGCGACGGCGTTTTGACGCGTGCTCGGCGAATGGCAGGGATGAATGGTCCGCGGCAGACTGCCGGCAACGCTCGGGTTGTCGCGGCGCGCGCGTTCGCCGGTGGCCACCACGCACGGGGACGCGCGCGCGGTCTAGCGGTGCGACCGTGTGGCCACGCGCGTGCCACCCCCGCCATCCCCCCCGAGGAGACAATGACCCAGTTTCGGAGGTGCTGTCTTCCGGGAAAGATGTCCGAGGGGTGGTGAGGGGGTGCGAAGAGCACTCGCGTGAGGAGGGTGGTAGGATGGGAGACGGAGGCGATGGAGGCGGTGGAGGCGACGGACACGAGAGGAGAGTCGTGAAAAAATAAATACACACATGTGTCGTGTACGCACTCTAATATTAATAATAGTGTAATTATTTATAAGAGTAGGTAACGTATGACGATATGTATAAATAGGTACTTGCCACAAACGTTTCACACAAATCTCATAATAACAATAGGACATTCCTTAAGACACTGTTCGTGTCGTTGACAATATGTATAGGTTTTCGAGTGCAGTCCATGACTCGTTGTCGGGGGGTCTTCGTCGGTGGGTTTATTGTCTTGGCACTTATTGCATCGAGTAATGGCTATTCGATCTCAAAATGGAGTGAATTGGTACTTGAGATGTGTACCTACCTTAGCCGAAGTCACGTGATGGCAAAGAAAGGCGGGTGGGACAGTAACATATTTTGTTCAAAACGACTACCCCCTAAATACTGCAAAACACTGAAAATATATATTTGCTGTCCAAAAGTAATTCAGTGACAATTTCAGACAACGTCCACCCACTTACTTTAGTATTATTAAGTCTTATACCTCGGAATCCGCCAGACTACAATTTTTTTATTTATATCTAACGACCTATCTACCTTTGTCACAATCGTGTCGTACACCTCCATATGACCATCCAAGACCACGAATGACTTGAACTTTGATGAACGGCGATCGTTCCTCGGTTAGGAACTGTTGCTCGGACGCTTTACAACAATATTATTATAACTGGAAGAATGTGATTCGTTTCGAGGTTTTTGATTGTTTGCAGGGGACTTCAATGTGTTCCGATAGAAATTGTATTTCTTTAGAAACCTTTCTGTCCTAATCAAACATGATTACGTTTTACAATAAATGGAAAATCTTTACTACAGTCAACTCGAAGTATTATTTGTGTAGGATATACTTAAGATGCAAAAAACAATATATATACATAATGACATTATGTATATTATTGTCGTAAGTTTTTATCGTTCGCACAATATTATGATAAGTAAGTAAACTAAATTAAACACAATATTTTAAACTATATTATGTTATTTCTGTTTAGTCTGGTATATTTTTCTAAGCATTTATCGGCGCGTCATAACATTTCATATTAAAATTATTATATTACGTAGCAATATCGACATTTTATAACAATATAATTTTTTAATAATATATTAACAATTAATCATAATTTTTATTTTTTTGTATTACCTTTTTTTATACCCTTTATTAAAGTTAAAATTAACATAATATTATTAAATAATTGTGTCTATGGTAAAATAAGTATATATATATATTTAAGTCTATGACATATTTTAATTAGTAATTACTAATCTGAAAAATTTCATCTGTGACTAAAAAACAAGCTGTCCAAAAAAAAAAAAAAAACATAAACTAATGACGTTCTAGACTCTATATTTTCAACGGTCATCGCAATAATCTGTCATCTCGAACAGTTTTCAAAAAAACACTTTCAATTTCATAACTTTGATATAACATGCGGTGCAGTGTACTGGATAACACTAACACATATACACGGTGGAAAGCTTTGGATGTACTAAATGACCTGTCATTGTTATAGCTATCATGTTAAAATTCGAAATTGTTCTTATTTTAAAAGAACGAAAGTAATAATATAATATCGAGACAAACGAACGAGACGTGAAACAAAATTAAAATTTAATTTGAGTACTGTGTCTCGTGTCAATATAATATCATGAAACTTTAATTATGTATCAATCTTCACTACCTACCAAACGACCAAACAAATGATGTATTTTCAAAAAGGGGTAAAAGACAAGACTGGGTGTTTGATGAGCCAAGTTAGTGTGAGCGACGTGCATCATTATAATCATATATCAAATAAATAATTATTAATATAGAGCTTAGGTTACCAATAACAATATAGTATATAGTGCATTGCTTATTTATATATTCTTCACGAAGATAATGGGCATCTATCAAAGATATATCTGCGGCATCTATATATATGAATATGATCAATAAATGAATAATAAATGTTATTAAGACTTTGTGTCTTATACGTGTTCACTTATAATATGTATATTGTATATCCTTTACAGTTATTTATTATTAACAATTATTGTCTTATAATCTGAATTTAATTTTCAATACATAAATTACATTTTTGTGTATTTTTAAGCCGTAACCGATATTATATCAAATAAATAACACAAAAACTTAAAAATCAATAGCTTTCACAGCTGTTCTCAATAGTTAAAAATATAACCTTTCACGTTTTAAATGATATTATAAAATACAAAAATGTTTACTTAAATTAAAATATATCGTTTATCCGAACAAAACGGTGGATTCAGTTATTCGTTCACATAAGTATTATGCATATTTTTTCATTTTACTCAGAGAAATTAAACGAATAAATATTGATCTATCGGGGGTAACGAGCCGACGGGGACCAATTGTCCCAGACTTTGGTTCCCAGAGGGGTTTCCGGAACCTTCTGATCTCGAATCCGATGAAATTCTCTACTAATGGGCAGCTATATACGGGAGATATTCTTCCTTTTACTCGGAACAATAGGCACAGTCAATGGCTTCACTGCAGGCAACGCAGTGTGTTCGAAATCCACACTGTTCAGTTTCTTTTGAAATCTCGTACGCAGTTGATGTTTTGGCTAAAATATAGAAAAAAAAGACTCGTTTTGTTAACCCTATGCTGCACTATCTATTGTATAAAAAAAAAATACGACTGTTTTTGGCAACTAACACAGTGTGTTGTAACAACGTTAAAAAACATGACAAAATAAAATAACTATTCCGAACATTGAATATTTTAAGTTTTTTTGCTTTTTAAAAAATATAATATGTATCACTGTATTGGGTGATATTGATTTCGCTTGTGTACTAAAACAAATAAACGCTGGACAGAAAAAAAATCCGAAACCATGTAAATCTCGTTTCTAAATTTGGCAATAGTTAGAATAGTTACATGATTAACCTTGTACCTATTATATTTTTAGGTCACAGAAATAATAATTCAGTAAAAAATAGAGGGAAAAATTATAATTTATCAAACTTTTTTGTTACTCGATGTTTGGTCAAGATATACCATACGCTTACCAATGTATCTTAGGTTCTTAGTGAAGATTTTTTAACACCGTGGTATTATAACACTGCGTTTTTACACATCAATTAACACAGTAAAAAGGTTCATATAACTAAAACCTAATATTGTATTTATTTATTTATTTATTTATTTAATATAATATAACAGTATTTTCCAAGAAAGTGGAACAATATGTTTATATATTAATTTATAGTCATATATGTCCAAGTATTTATATTAATGACATTATTATTATATTTTTATGTAATTTCTGTTTTTACCATATACAGTATTATGTAGAAAGCTAAAATTTGCATATTATACTTAGATGACATATTTATATAAATCAAAAATTTGGGACTGATGGTTCTTTATAAATTTAACTTTGAATCTTTATTTTGTATTATTTTGTATTGGAAAATATTTGTATTATCTTAAAACGTTTTAGGTATTCTGAAGAATTGACGTTTCCACGGATTACTTATTTTATTATTTTTTCATTGCCTTAGGATTTGTTAAAAAAATACAAAACCTTTTTTTTAACATCGGTAAAAATATACATATTGTATTGTGAAAACTAAATAATATGGAGATTTAATTTTTTTTACCGCACTGTAATGCAGTTCGGAAAGGATGGCGTAACAATTTATGCACAAGATATAGATAAAAATGTCTTTGAAATGTCGTTCCCTTGAGTGATGACTTTTATTATTAATTACTAATGAGATAAATATTAAAATATGTAATTTTAAAAATACAACAAATTACTTATACAACAACCAGTAAGTTATTAAGAAACTAGATTTACAACATTATTTTTTTGTGAATTTTATAAATGGGAATTGAATTAACTTAACATTATGTTTGGAAGAAATTACTAAACAGTATTATATAATTAGCTAGATGGAAAAATGGAAAAATAATAAATGTTTAAACTGTGTTGATTGCAGTAGTAAATATTTACAGCAGTGCACGAAACTATTAGGCCATTACTTCGCGGATTCTTTCAAACTATCCTCGTCCGTAATCTATATTTTGAAGAAGGACTTTAAGCCTGTTGATAAGTCGGACGTTATTTTGGACCGTATTGTACCTAATTTACCTACGCCGTGTGCCAGGAGGTTATTATTATTTATATCCTGAACGTGTGTAATAGACAGATAGGCTATCTGGCCGGCTTCCAACTATCGCATTTTTTCAAACAAATCAAACACGTTTCCGATTTAAATTACTCGTACATCAGAAAAGTCTCGAATTTTGAGATAGGGAAGCAACGGCGGAGGTATTAAATGAAATGGGAGCAAAAAAAGAAGAAAAACTCAATAAATGAAATGGGTGCCTTCACCTGGTTTCACCTTAGTTGCCCGCTGTTTATAAATAAAATCTAGTCCGAGGGCGTTGGAAATTAAAAAAATATACTTGCCAAGTTATTTTCTGAATTTGACATCCAAGTTATTTTGTATAATGAAAAGAAAGAAAAAAAAAATGTGAAAAAAAATTACAGTGTCTCGGTGATATTTTGACTCGTTGCCCGCTGGGCGTATACAGACTGGCGGCCATTCATCATCGAATGGTGATTTGCAGCATAAAACGTGCCATTTGATAGTGGGAACCGAGATATCAATTGAGGGAAAAAAAAACATAACAAGTTCACAGGCTGTTGACAGTTTCTGTACAAATCTGAGGTAGCATTTTATTTCGTCAACAGGTAAATATTATATAGCTATAGTGTTTGTAATAATTAATATTATAACAGAAAATTGCACGACAAACCACGATAATTGTGTATTTTAAGACGTGTTTTACATCGGTTTTATTTCCGGAATAATTATGTTATTACCTACGATTAATGTCCGTCAAATAATGAGCTAATCACAAATAAATTACTATGCTTACTATTACTACAATGCTTCTAAAGTACATTCTAATGTATCATGACTTATGTTTTCAAGTTAATCTTCGTCAATATAGATCATGACATATATTTATATTTACATAGGTTCGTTGGATACCATGATATTATTTTAAAAATATTAAATAAATAGGGCAACAAGATCTGAAGATATACTTCCTATGTTTACTACATTATCGCGGAACAATATAGAAGCAACACTCTTATTGATAGCCGATCTCTGGAGGTTTGGGTGTGTTGTAATGAACTGTTTTTTATACAAGAAACAATTTTGAAATGTACTAATTGTTAAAAACTAATTCCTATTAAGTAATGTATGATTATGTATTGAAAACTATTACATATAAAAATATTATTTCTACTTATTTAAAACAATACAATATAAGACACAAAAAAAAAATTAAAAATTTTTGAAAATATTTTAATGGTATCAACTATTGAAATTATGATATCGGCTGACAGCTGGTTCTGATAAATATCAAAATGGCAGTGCCCATCAATTAAGGCCGTGTCCCAACTTTTTTTAAATAGCAGGATTAGGATTTGGAAAAGTGTCAACCTCTGTTATTATGGTCTTTAACACACTAAATTTTATTTCATATCCATGAAATATTAATTAAAATATGATTCACCATTACCAACTTAATATACGTTGAAAGTTAACAACTTTACAAGATAATTCTCAATAATATTGTTTGTCAACTGTAAAACTAGTTTAATCTACCAACAATTTGTGGAATGATATTTTAAAAGTTTTATAAGAAACACATATTCAAATAATAATTTACTATGCATACTATATGAACTAATTAAAATTTGTATCATAATATACATGTAGGTATGAAACATTCTTACTGAGGTACATAATAATATATTCAGGTATTAATCCTATTATTATAGTATAAGTATGGTACCTATAAGAAATATGTATAAAATAATTTTTAAAAAAACATCAAAAATTCGTGTAAAATTCAACCAAATTTCGAAAAAAAAATAAATACTGCTATCGTTTCGCGAAAAGTATAATTTTTAAAACGATATACCTACCTGAGATAATAATATATTTAAAAGAAAAAAAAATGAAGAAAAGCGTATTTTTAACCGTCATACACGAGATTTACATATATTCTATAAATACGGATGTAGTTTACACAGTTTATCTTTTTTAAACCTCAAGGATTGGCAGCTTAGTATTTGGATGTGTATCTCAATGACACACGGCTAAAAGGTCAAGAATTCAAAGAGCGAATTCATCACGTGCATTTGAGTAGACGGCAAATACAAGACAAGTGCATTGAACTATTTTTATTGATACGTAATTTTAACTGTGCGCATTGAGATTTCTGACTTGCATCTTTATAATAATATTTATATACATTCAATATAATATGTATTATATTAACGTAATAACAGTATAGAAATTATTGATTATCTGCGTAGAGCGTTATCGACTAAAAATAGCGTATAAACAAAATATATCGATTTAATAATATAGAACCAAGTAACCATTATAGAGTAATATAATTTTTTTTATTAATCTTAAGTCCGTCAACTATAGCTATTAGCTGTTTTTCTAGGGGGGCGGCAAGAATTTGTCACTAAAAACCCGGGTGGTCACCCATCCGGGCACTAGTGACACCGACTGATGCTTGCAGTCAGAACACATTTTGTGACTGAATGCAACCACCACGCTACACCACGTCACAATATATTAATTGTTGATTATATAAAATGCAAAAGTACAGTTAAAATAATATGAACCTTATACATTCCGTCAAATTATTTGTATTTTTAAGTTATTAAGATACAACTGCACACAACTAATATATATCGAAATATAATAAATCGATATAAAAAATTAAAATGTCTCATAAGCTTTAAAATAATATAATAATAATATGACGTTCATATTATTATTACATTCGAATTGTTTTACATTGACTGTCGCATATTGTCACAAAATAATAAATATATGTATAATATGTGCACTGGTATAAATTCCCAAATATATTGATCACAGCTGATTATCAATTATTAATGTGGATGGGGAGAGATATTTTTATTTATTGTAAGTAATTATGTTATATTTTACAATGGGTCATAATGTTATATTCTGAGGGTTGGAGTAGTACCTAACCTGAAATGTTACTCAAACCAAAAAAAGTTACAAATTTTAACAAGTTGTTTTATTTTTAAGAAACAGTAACATTTTGTCTTTTATAAATATTTACCATATTGAATTGAATAATTATTTATTTATTCATTTAGAATTAAATCAAAATGTTTCCATAAAAATAAAAACTAGTTGCTAATTAATTCATACTCGATTTATCAAACACTACATTCAGTTGTTGTTACCGGATACGTATAAATATTCTATACAATAATAATTTATAAAATCCGTATGCTAAATCCTACTTATAATAAAACAACAATAGTTACGTTCCGTAAAATATGGACCAACGAGAGCGTGGTGTAGCTAAATTGCCTATCCAAGGCGCCGAGTTATCATACCGATATTACTATCACTGTTTAAATGATAAAAATATTAAATTAAATCAAAATAAATAAATAAATAAATATCCTTAGAGAATCTATAGTGGAAATCGGTGGCAACATAATAATGTGACGATGGGGTCATGTCGTGGACACAATACAGTACATTGTTCCTACGGCATGGCAAGTATCCACAAGTGAAGAATATTTCCCGATCATACTAATCGTGGGAACACGTCCTCATAATATGATTTATATAATATTACCTTAAAGTTCAGCTTAACTATTAACAGGATATAGATGCCATGCATTTTAACTAGATCGGATAATTATTATAATCGGTTAATGGCAATTAATGTCCACAACCTACATAATTCTTAATAATAAAACATATAATATTTTATATCAATATTTATTACTTATATTAGTATAGTCACTTACTTATTTTTAATTAATAAATTTGATGGTTTTAAAATAATTCAATAACTATAAAAAAAACGTTGATTTTTTATTAGTATTTAATTTTAGTCGTATAGAGTTTGTCTTGTAATAATTGGAAATGAACTGATCTTTGTCGGTCGTATTTTATTCATAATATTATACCTAAATGCGATTTTAAATAACTTTCTCTAATAACCTGCACACTACTCCAATAGCTCTCAAAATTCCGCACTATCCTCCACGTAAGCCATTATCGATGGACACGTCCGCCCTTCGCGTGAGCTATAACCACGAACGTTAAATCGAAGGTGATTATTGAACATGACGCGTTTGTGTATTACTAATTATACTTACAACCACCGTAATGTTACAAGAGCACAGTCATCGTTGCAAACTAAATTGATGCACGACTACACGTGCCTAGATACCGTGGTAGAGAGGTGTAACATTACGTCATCGCATTGATCGCAGGTTAACCATCGAAAAAATAAGATATCTTCGGACCGCCACCGACGGGAATACTTGAATCTTATAGTTATTCTGAAGCTATCAGAACCGTATTAATAGATAAAATGGTAAATTCGTGTAAATAAATTTAAAAACAAAAATTAAAATCACCTTTAGAGCCAGTAGAGGTGGTCGTTTTTATAGGTATACTTCGAACCACCCAAAAAATAAAGATGTCTTCAGACCGCGACCATTGTAGATAATAAAATCTTAAACATTCCATAAATCTATCAAAAACGTATAAATGAATAATATTGTGGGCAATTGGTATGAATAATATACATATACATATAAATCACCGATAATGCTTTATATTAGTTTAAATTATTTTCGTTTCAAATCTTTTACTCTGTGCACAATAATTGTTGTTAATGTCGCACAGCACATTTTTTTTATGGAATTTTTCACTGGTCGACGCTGTTAACTTCACAGCCCATAATACCTACCCAGTTATAAAAATATGAAAACATTCGAGTCTTATTTGCGACAAATTATATTACCTACACTATGCCGGTAAATTCAGAACAGGTCGTGACACGATCTCGGAAACGCGCCTTACAGGGAATTTCTAAAAGTTTACAGAAACTTGTATTTTAATTCACCGAAACCGTATGGATTACAAAATATAACAACCATTGCGAATGACAAATGTCTTGGATGTGGAATAATAATAATATACGTAGTGTTCTATGTCTTACTTTGGTTTTATGATCAAAAGAGTTTTGATTAATAACTATATAAATGCATTATCTTACAGCAGCTCACAATTATTAGGTATTCACGATGAAATCCTGTCTCTATAAAATATCGAATACCGTATAAGTGTCATTTATTATTAAATAATATTTTTCTAGGCATACTTTATATAGTCTATACTGTATATAATATATATTTGTATAGTATATAAATGTGTGTATAATGGTACGGTACACCGAAATTCTGAAGAATAATAAATTTTAAAAAAGCAATGTAGTTATCTCGGAAATAATAAAAATAATATTTGAACAGTTGGCCGTTTCAGATTTCGTCTATAGAAGTTAACCGTTCAATAAATTATGATTCTTATTTATTGTTATTATTAATATTAAAGTTATAATTTTTTGTTGTCAGAATTTAGAAATACGCAGCTGTACTGTCTAGGATTATAATTATTAAAAAATATATTATAATATTATTAATATTGTAGGATGTTAATAAAAATTCGTTAATTCAACGAAATTGAATCAATTTAACCAAGCGGAATTGTTTTTATATGCTTTATTATTATTATTATATACAGTAATAGTATTATTTTTAAGTGAAATATTATATTTTATGTTTATTACGATAGACACACTATTATATTATATAACTTATTTAAAAAAAAAAAATTATTATTATTAGTTTTCCGAATTTTCTGGTGTGTTCAGTATATAATAATAAAATGTTGTCATAGTTACTTTGCTATGATGGACTGACTACTACTGTTAGGTATGTGCATAATATAAATGTATAATATATTATAATAAAATACCGATCCTAGGAACCGTTCATAATACTTTCTGACAAACAACCCAGAAATTACTAGAACCAGCTTTGTTCAATTTTCTTTGTTAGATAAATTATACTTTATGTTCAATATTTCGAAAATAATAATATGAAATGTGTACAACCAAAGGGTCTTTTGTTTGACATAGATGCGGCATAATGGATGACAATTATCTGCTTTGCATTTACCTAAATATCCATCTAAAATAATAATCAATAGGTTTGTGATAATTAACTTTTAAGTAACGTTTATAGTGAAATTATAATAAAATTGTAATTAAACATTATTTAATATTTTAATAAGCAACATAAATATTTGTGACATAATAGCGTGGAGTTTTTTTTTAACATTTTATATAATGTAAAGTTCTTATGTTTTTGAGCTGGGTACAGATATTTTTATTTTCAAACCGATTTTGCGTAACTCTTTGCTTATCACCATAGAAACGAATAAAATATAATAATTTATCTGACTTTCATTAAATAGGTATATTATCTTAAAATACATATTTATTTGCTTGAGTAAGTATTTATTCATACTCCCCCTCAACGTCTGCAATGATTTTTATGAAATTTTTTGTGTGTGTTTGAGTGGTTCCCTGGTCGATTTAGATTCACAATTGGACCCGTTAGGACCAACCCGGGGAAGTGCTCAAACAGGGATTTTGATATTTACGATGGACATTTTTGTTTATAAATGGTTGCTATTGGTTATAGGAGAAAAAATTAGTATAAATTACCAATTAGTATTTATATACTATTGGTTGCCATTGGTTATTCGGGCAGATCAAGTACAAGCATGCATCAAATCGAATTTTCTCACATTTCCGGCCAAGGTGGCTGAGTTACACTTATAGCAGGTAGATTGCCTATTTGATATGCTGTCGCACATTGTCCACGATCCGATGTAGTAGAATTGCCTACCAAGGTGGCTGAGTTGCACTTACTGCAGAGAGTTACACCCAAAATGAGTTGAACAATCACATACATTTTTTAAGAGTTATCATTTTTTACGGGCAACGGGGTACTAGGGATCAGTTAGTATATAATATATCTATTTACCTACAATTAGTGGATACTTATTAATACATATTTATGATTCATAGATTTTCTTCGAAGTGGAAAATATCGAGTAGTGTGCTACGTTTATGTCACACAATCACTAAAATAATAGATCATAATAAATAATTTTTTGTTATTATTTGTCTCAGACTTAATAATTATTAATTTTCTACCATGAGAAAGCAAAATATAATATATCTGTTGTCACCATGACAGGATGTCAAATACCTAAAATACCTAATATTTCAATAGGCGAACACATTTTTTTTCACATAAGCGTTTATAAGAATATCTTTTAATAAAAATATATATTTTTTTTTTACATTACTTGAGATCGTATTTTATTAAAAATAAACAAATATACAATTAACAATCAGAAAAATTCTAAGCCGATGGTAAAAATTTACTGATTCAAACGAACAAACACTGGAAATGAAAAGAAAAGGTTTGTCTTTGAATAGTTTGGATTAAGTGATAAATTTGAAAAAAAAATTTAATAAAAATTCGAATATTGTATATATCTATATTTTATTAATTCGTAGCAGTCACAACGCCGAAAGCTGATATCTATTCTATCCACCCATCGATATTGATTTACTGTCAAAACTCCGGACGGTGCTCTTATAAACAAGTTGTTTCACTGGTTCGTGATTGTACTCGCAATTTGTAACGATAATTTCATTGGAGGCAAAAGTTGTACCATTCCTAAATGGTATCTGATTGTGACGTACTTTTTATTACCATTTGCCACACGTATTTGGCCAACGTGCCCCCCAGGAGGGATGAAATCGTGGTCGGCGGATACACACAGCTGATGTGTGCGATGGTACCTATATATATTATGTATTGCAGCATTGTATTCACAGGTCTCGCTGATTGCGGGCGGCGAATGTTAAATTTTCGGTTATCTTCGATTGCCAGAATATTATTTTTAATCAGGTTTAAATATTACATGTATCTGTGCGAATCGAGTTTTTTTTGGTTTTTTTTTTAATGCATCGACGATTCGTCTCACGTACCGTCAATATTAGTGTCGCGTACGAACGCGTAAAATATTGTCTCTAATTTAATAAAATAATGCGTATACATGTTGAAATAGTTTTTACCAGTAAAGGCAAAACTGAGAAAGTGCAGAAGGTAGATAGCGATCATTGTTTCAGATAGTATGACTGGATAAAAAATAAATGAGCTCTTTCGTAAACGACTTACTAGTCGTATCGCCGAGTTAATAATGTTATATTTGAGAATTTTTAAATAATAATATTAATATGTGAAATTATTGAATGTCCAGCCTCTATTATAATACCTCATCGTTAGAGTATTAAATAAATTTATATTATTTCAATTAAACATTGTACACACATAATGTACTGTAATAATGCGTTTTGCAGCATTTAGTCATATTTTTTTGAATATCATCAATAATAAAATATTATCATTAAATAATAACAATATTATGTGAATTGTTGTAGTTAGAATATTATTAATCAACACAAAGTTATTTGTACACGGGTGGCTAAACAAAACCTAGTTTTAATCAAATTTCAAGTTTACAACAGTTAACGGTTATTTTCACACGCATGGCACTACAGGTCCACACCTCTAAATTACACATTACGATAAACAAATGATAGAATGTAAATGTATTTATTATTCTCTTGGGGGACACGAATGAAAAATAACGAATAAACCAAAGCTGCAGAATTTTATATTGTGATGCCAAACACAGCTCAGTGAGCAAAAAAGTTTTTTTTTTAAAAACTACGGGCTGCGGCGTTTTCATAATAGTTGAGACATAATAATAAGTAGGTATTTGTTTTCAAATTAATAAGGAATATCTTTATTATATTATATTAATTTTTTTAATTTGCCGACAATTAAAAAAAAAATAAATATTAAATGCGAGTGGAAATAAATACCCAACTAAACAACAACTATTGATGGAAGTAAAAAAGAATTATGTCATTTTATTGAATACTTTAACTCAGAGGTGTGGTAACATACATTGATACCCATTTATCATCATTGAGTTAGTTTTATAAATTATTTATTAAGTCTCATAAATGAGAAAAATATTCGTTTAGATTATGTGAATATACATGTCAGAAACGCGCAGATATTATGAGAAGACTTGACTGGTGTATTACACATCAGTATTTAAGTGAGTAATATTATCATCAAGACGTTACGATTATAAATTATTATTGAAGTCTAAAAAAGGAAAAATGTATTATGTTTATTTTATTATATAATATGTCAGAAGACCGTGCAAATGCAAATATGATTTATGTGGGGACGTGAGCGAGAAATCAATAGCTCTTATTAGCTTTTTATTCTTGTAAAAATAATAAACTATACTCACATGTCGTTCAGTTGGAAGTAGAAAATAATGTTCAGGTAAATCGAAATTTAAAATAACCTCATTATTCAATGTGAAAATCACGCCGAATAAACATATTATATTGTGAATAATATGCTGCTGCAGTTATCGATTATGTTAAAATAATATGTTTGATTTAATTTGTTACTTGTTTAACATAATAACTATATCGATACGTTTTTTAATACTCGAGACAAAAAAAAAAAAAATGAATGAATGTTTCATACAAAATAAAATATTTCAACAATTTATATATTACATATTTTTCTTTTATCGAGTAAATTGTAAATAACTACAGCCACGGTAAAGCGCACTGTATATTATATTTTGTTACCTCGGCTATATTATATTATTATAAAACATTAAATGAAAATAATGTAGGCCGCAACGCGTGTACGGTTTTATTTGAGAACACAGCGGGAGAAAAATCAAAATATTATAATGTATACCTGTGCGCCTACGCATATTGTGCTCCGCGATGAAATATTACGAATTCGTGAGAAAGGTTGAAATCACTTGTATTAAATCAAGAGTAAACGTTTTGACGACTATTAAACTATATTACAATATACAATATACCTCTATACCTACCTACGGTTCCACGAATATGAAAAAAAAAAAGTAATAATAATAAAAACAGTATACACGACTATATAATAATAATATTATAAATTATAATAGCTGGTACCCAGGCGTGTATGAACCGAATGATGGATGGTGAACGGTAAGCTAGCGAGCTGTAAATGCGTTCGAAAAACTTATTATCTCGTCGGTGTGAGGCACAGCAGTAATATTGTCCTGTGCCGTCGACACAGGATTAAGACGGTGTCGACGCGAGCACGTGTTGTTTGAATTATGCGCGTTTTATTCTGCCCGAAAGACGCGTAATACCACCCGCACACACCCACACTCACACCCACCCACCAGCCCTCCATAGCGTATTGTTCGCACTCAGACCCACAGCGGCGGCGGCGGCGGCGAGTGAAATAATTTGCTGAACATCAAATCTCCGACGACGACTTTACGAGAACAGGATTTCAAAAGTGCGACTGCTATTTCGATTTAACTCTCACACAGCATTGCGCAAAGGCACGTATATACCTACCTATCCGTAGCTCTGTGTAGGTACCGTCTTTCATGTCTATTCGTTAAGTTCAAAACGTCGCCTTTCTTGCATTTCGATGAGTGTTTGGGCTTTGAATTGTACAACACAGTTTAATGATGATAATTGTACACCTATGACGTCTATATATTATTATGTATGCATCACAATCGGCGAGAATTGCACGCACAGAAAACGAACTCGAGCACTTTGTCTCCGACAAAAGGAAAACCAAAAGTTTCCCACTTTCCCCGAATTAATTGTTTTAACTGCTGTAGTATAATTGCAGTACTTACCTACGTATTATACGACAGCCTCGATCGACGACAACGATAATAATTTCAGTCGAGTCTCGATAACTCAAATCCCAAAGGAATAAAAATAATTTCGACTTTTCTATTTTTCGAGGAGCATTATGACATAAGTATACCTAACCTACCTCAAACACAACTTATAAGTTATAAGCACTTCAAGGGGCGAGCCAAAAAATTCGAGTTATCAAGCCTCGACTGCACTATTATTATTATTATTAATTATTGTACAACAATTTTATACATAAAATGTATATACGTAAAAAGAGAAGAGTGGAGAAAGATATAGAGGCTTACGAGTCGTATTTCCAGAGTACAACTCTATTTTGATTTTACTCACGGGCAGAATTGGGTACAACACGTATCTAGCTATACATATAATCTATATTTCACGTCGTATATGTCTTTTCGTTTGGTTCAAAACGTCTCATTTCTTGCATTTCGATGAATGTTTGGGCTTCAGATTGTACACGGTTTAATGATAATTGTATAACTACTCCGTCCATATAAACGCCGCACGCGTTCGACGAGAATTGCACACAAAGAAAACGAACGAACACTTTACCATCGACAAAAGGAAAACCAAAAGTTTCTTCGGGTTAGTGGTTTTTCACTGCAATATTGCAGTAGTAGCTACACATACGACAATCTCAATCGACATAATAATAACAATAATAGTTGTTGTTATTGCACAAACAATTTTATGTTTAAAATTGATATACATAAGTGGAAAGGAATGGAGAAAGATGAGGGTATCACGATCAAAGTATAAATACTTAAGTTTAACTACTTTATTGCTGATAATTAATATAAATGTATTTCGTCGAGATTTGAGACTCGACGTAATAACAATTTTAGAAGCATTCGTGAGAAATGTTGTCACCTAGATATATTTCCAAGTTTACAACAACACAAAATAAAATAATCATTGAATCGACAAAATAAACATCTTTGATTGTAAAACCAAACTTAATTTTAGATTCTGAGCGGAGCGAGGAAGCTAGTGGTTTTATAATGGTGTTTATTTTTTTTCTTCTTCTTTTTATATCCTGTATACAACATTTCTACCAGAAGGAGTGCTTCGATTTCACCATATAGTAGATACCTATTATTTTTTAGCAAATTGGATCAAGGTGGTCCTTTAGAAAGGTCATTTTTCGATTTTATCAATAGTTCTTTAATGCCACGGTAAAAACCACCGAAAAATTACGAAAAACCGCTAAAAATTGGATTTTAATTTCTAACGGTTTGTTTATTACAATAGAAACGAATAAAAAATAATAATATTATAATATTAATTCAACTTACATGATATAATAATTAATGACAATATATAGACTGACAAGCCGTCTCCGCTCAGAATAGTTTTTCTTAAACAATGATAGAATATCATTGAATTCAAGTTCAATACAATCCATTATACAATGGCCCACTTGTAACCTACTGTACAGGAGAGCGACATCCACTTACCCACTTTTTTTTAGTTTTCAATTCATGAACTTAACAGTAAGTAGATAACTAAAATACAAAACTATGACTTTATACTCAATATTCACTAACAAAATATTTGTATCAGCTTACCTACAGTTTAAAACATAGTTAAATCACCATTAAAACGCATACTCCTAAATCATAATTTACATTCAAAGTACTTCTTATAATATGACGTATATTGTATAATATATTATATTTTTAACGGATTACATTACAGTCTTTTCGAAATATATCAAATAACTTATTCCTAGTTAGAGTATTCTCGATGCAATATTATAGTGAAGTCTGACAGCTGATACAATATACCCATTTTGAATTGTTTGATACTATTGTAAGAGGTAAATTCCTTACAATTGTAATATTGTAATTAATAGTCGGTATACCTAACTATAGTTGAAATCGTGTAATGTCCCGCAAACCCTTTGTTTGTAAACCAGAGAATCGTAAAATCATCATCTCTTTGGAGTTTATATTCTATAATTAGGTATTACCATATTTTAATGTGATAAGATGATTTACAAATATCACTAAATTCATTATTGTTTACAAACAAAATTACCGAATAAAAGCTATGCAGTATAATAAGTAATTACGATTTAAATTGTATAACATCATTGTTTAACAACTTTAAAGATGATAATGATACACATTATTATAATTATTATTGTTATTATTATCTTTTAAAATAACTCAAAATGTGAAAAATCAGTAAAACGATGATAGTTTGTTAAGTATTCGTTATTAATTAAAATTAATAATACGATTTGTACATTGTATATTACTATATATTTAAAAGCATAATGTCAAAAACAATTTATTTTTGAAAATTTTAAATGAGAATTATTCATACATATTTTATGCATGTTATTATTTTATTGATCTCAAAAGTTTTAGCAACTACTGTAAACACAAGTTGTGCTTCGAAATATGAAAATCTATGCGATGGCCATGAAGAGAATACTACTCGCATAACACACAATACACAAATCAAAGTTATTCCAATGGGTTTCTAACGATTATAGGTTTCGCAATAAAACAAATGCACGAGTTCTTTGTTCGACCATTTAATGGCAAACGCTTGTTTTTTATTACCTTCAGATATAGTCTCTTTTTCAATACAATATTTAGAATGCGCAAGGTATGACATTTTAAAACTATTGCCGTTCAAATAGATGTATCTTTATAATATCGTTTCCTTCGCCATTGTGTTATTTTTTAGTTCGACTCACCAAACAATGTTACATAAATTCGAATAATTCAAAGATATAAAAATATAGTATAAATGCTCTGATTCTATTTCTAAATATAGAATACGTACTAATATTCTATGTATAAAATGCGTACAGTAAAATTCAGAGCTGACAAAATATTGTATTAAAAACAATAGTAAACGAGACTATCAACTATCAAACTATCAACGATCATTTTGTTAACCGTTTCGAAAACTTAATTCAATTATTTTGGTTTTTATTTATTATAAAACGAGCCTAGGAAATTGCGTATTTGTTAACGCCCCTGTTAAGAGCAGTAAAGTGGAAGAAACAGTTATTCAATTCAAGTTTAACTTAAGAACAGGTGGCACAACAATAATATGATACAACTACTTATATTATATTGATTTTGCAAAATTTTGTTTCGACAAAATTATTAGTTCATGTTACTATATTATGTCTACATAATATATATTAAATACAATTTTCTTAAGATGTTTAATAATTATTAACTTAATACTATTTTAGTATTAAATTAAATCTATGTAACAAATGTATTGAAATACTTGGGAATTTGCATAGAACTAATATAGATATTATGTCTATGGAAATTTACATGTTATTTACAATACGATTAGTTGTTTGTATGTCATAATAATAATAATAATGATGATGAAAATATAATAATACAATATATTGTAGTCATCTAAATAGTTTATATCCAGTATTTGAATTTGCTCGAAGAACTGCATGGTATTACTTTGATTCTCCGGATCTAGACCTAAACTTTCAGCAACAATTTGACTTATTTCGAGTTCCTCTCTTTGATTGTTGAAGTGGTGTTGTACGATTAACATTCATATAAGTAGAGTCGATTTTGCGATCAAGAATTCATGTCTGGTACGACTAATATTTCATTCACGATACTATGGCATTGGGGTTTCTGTTCCGTCTTATGACCAATTAACCTGTTCACTGTATTATGAGACCATAACTATTACTAAGTTACCAAATTGTTAGATATTTATTTTGAACCACAACCGATACCTTAATGGTCATAATTTAAAACCGTAATGACTAGTTTTTCATCGTTTTTAAATTCAAAAAATGTAAAAAGAGTCGTAGGTATGTAATAATTTTTCCATAACATCTCTTTTATTTCACATTGTAGCATATTAGAGCATTTCGGAATATATTTGATATAATATTATATAATATATGAAATTGGTGAATAATTTTAAATATTTTTATATGTAATATGAGAGATGCAATACTGTGCGGATTATTATCATTATTAAAAAAAGTGGCTAAAAAAATACATAATATAGCAGACTTAGAGTGCTTAAATATAATAATGTACACATTGAAGGGTATAAAATAAAATTTTCGTTAATATAATGCACAGGTATTTTCAATTTTTACGTTTCATAAATATTAAAATATAAACGCTAGAGGGTAGAGCTGAATATATGTTAAATAACGTCATGTATGCACTCGACAATGTTCTATGTAGATATTTTCAATAAACCAACTACATTTTTTTTTTTTTTTACTCTAATATTCTATTATTGCAGTAAAAATGCAAAACATTTTTAATTTTACACAATTAAAATACTTGATGTTTATTGTTTCAAAAATAAAATAATTTAAACGATATAATTAGAATACTAATTATTAAATGTATTGACTTGATATTTATGCAACTCCAAATTCGATATATAGACGCCCGCAATTAATTATCCTTTGTTGCATCACCGTAATTTCTACATCCATCTGTAATTAAAATCAATTTATTCACATTGATCATAAACCGTACAGCTACAATTTCAGTCATTACCTGTTTCATTAGTAATGTATTTTCAAAGTTCAAAATTGAATTTGAAAAATCGAATGAAAAAAAATGTCCGAAATTTTATAGTCCGGGAATTGTAATCTTATTACACTGCAGGAGTGTAGTGAATCGATCCCTTATCAATCTATTCTGTTAAATATTATTCTGTCATTATTAAGCTTATTATTCAAAATATTTTAAGATTGTTTAATTTTAAATAAAATTTAAAAGAAAAAAAACTAATAAATAATAGTTTATCTTGTAACTCAATATCTAACGACCTTAGCAAAGTTGCGCTAAGTATAAAAAGAAAAGAACGCCTTAAAAAACACTCATAGGCAAGCTATAAGCGAAAAAAATTTCCTGAGAAAGCATAGCAAAATTTGTAGTTAAATAATGAAGTTTGAATTAATATATACATCTAATATTGTACATTTTATGTAGAAGTGCATGCTGTATTTTTCATATCATTTTGAAAAATATGAACAGAGTTATATAGCCAATTTAATTATTGTAGCGTATTTTTAACACATTTTATTAGGTAATATTCCCCCTGACTCGCATTACAACCCACTATCCGACCCCAGTGGTAACCAATATACAAAAAGAAAACTAATTTCTATTATTACTATTATAATCTACAACCAATGGCCCCCATTTACAAACATATAGATAAAAAATAGTTTGAAAAAAAAAGATCATTGTAAAACCAATATGTTTCCGAAATAATAAGGTATCAATAAAAAAATGTGTGATATCAAAACCAAAACACTCTAAAAACTCACCAACTCACTTGGTGAACAAAATAAGCAAATTATAAAAAAAACTGTCTTAAAAGTTTTGATATAATTGTATTGCTAAGTCTTTGAACTATAGATATAATGTAGGTTAAAATGGGGTCTGCTGAATAATTGAACGTAGCTTGGCAACTTAAATTAAAAAATTAAAAATACTATATAGTCCACTACTCCACTATAATTGAAATAGACAGTGTATTACTAATCAAGTTTTTTAAAGTCGCCAAGCTAAGTTCAATTATTTATCGGACTATTTTACATAAATTATATCTATAGTTCAAAAACTTAGCTATAAAATTATGTTAGAAATTTCAGAGCCGTTTTTTTATACTTAGTGTGTTTTTTACCCTTACACTTGAAACTTTCACCCTCCTTGTAATATTGAAAAATATATTTTTTTTACATTTTTTACTAAACTGTGTTTTTTTGTTATGTTTCATACAATCATCACTATATTATGGTCATACTGATTTCATACCTGGTTAAAGATTACTGATATTTAATATTTAATTCCTGATCATGAAATAAAGAAGTTATTATATTATAGATTATTATTATGTAATTTGTATAATGTACTAGGTATGTAAGAAATATTTTTATAATATTTTTCATTAAACACTTAACTAAGTAGAGGTGTTTACTGTATTTTATACTATAATTTTAAATGAAAATTTGTTTTCTTCATCTTTCAAAATCAATATGAACTATTTCGAAAAAATAAATTTCATGAAATTTCAGAACCTTCATATTAATGTCTATCATAGGGAGACTTACATAAAGCGCATCTCCTCATCCAAATAATTACACTGACACAGTGACACGTCATTCTATTGTTTTTACAATATACCTATAGGCTATATTATTATGTAGACTCAACCATGAACGATGTACGTCTTACAAGACGTACGCCATATCATCGAACAACTGACTATATATACAACTAACTACAAACAACTAACAACTAACAACTATATACGACAAACCAACCAAATGGCGACACTAAACTTTCATTATTTGATTCCTATGTGAATGTATTTTTAACAATTTACAACTGACGCTCTGCGAGTGAGTTATTTTACTACTGCGAGCTTTGAAGTCACTCCCGAAAGCTATCCCGCCATGATAGTTTTACCACTCTGCTCTGAAAACTTATGAATTTAACCTTTAAAATACAATAATATAAGCTCGTCTGATTTTTTTAGCCATAAATACTTGAAAGTATTAATCAAATTATATTTGTAATTTATAAATATGGTTGATTTTCTACTGTTGTGTATTTTAGAATGCTTATTAATTATTATTTCGTATCTAAATATCTCATGTGTATAATGTCCCGAGGGAAAGCTTAAATCTCTTAATCTCTAATCTTGTTTTCGATACTATTCCTAACAACCCTTCTATTCAACGCAGAATACATTAGTCAAGTGATATCCTTAATATTTAATTTAAAGTAATTAAAACCAGAGAATATTATTTTATTCGATCGTTGAAATAGTATTTATAATAAAAATAAAATACCTTAAACATTGATCATAATATTAGCTCAACGTTAAGTATGCTAATGTATTAAATATATTTCTGTGAAAATTTAGTATTATTTTTTTTATAAAACCAAAAAATATATTTCACAATTTTCTGAACTCCACATTTATTAAATAACTGACGTAATATAATATGATAACTAAAAACAAATTTCTCATAAATGGCATCAAACAAATTTTTAATAATATTTTTTTATTGTCTATCATATTATTACCAATGCCTATCAGATCGACTACCATGATTGTATTTTTATCTTATTTCTATTCAATTTTCAGTAATCATTAACAATATATCTATTAATTATAAATAATACTGTAAAACAATCACTGTTATAAATAATAATTTTATTCTTGTATAAGGTAATCATAAAATAATATGTTAATATATTTTTGAAGGCGTTAGTTAATGTACCTCGTAAATTTTACTAGCCCATATTTATGTGGGCAACTAATAATAATTAACAAATTCTATATTTAATACACATGAATATGGATTTCTCTTAGTTATTTACTAGATGTGGTTTCGGTACATTATTGTATTACTCTAATATTGCACATTTTATTATTATACATTCATAGAGTATTATAAGTATTTAAAACTGTATGAAAACACAGTAATTAGTCAGTATACTTTTCGACACAAAATCTAATCAAAATATGGGAGTTGGATTAAAAACAAAAAAACTGATTCAAATTATAAACATAATAGTCTACAAAAATAGTATGAATTTTGTTAAAAATAGTAATGTTGTTTAATAATGGTTTACTTTTTACTGTTTTTGAGTTTTTTTTTTTTATAAATAAAAAATTAAAAAATGATTATGTTTTATCACAGTCTGTGTTTAATATTTTTATAATAATTAGCAGCTCTGCCATATTAAACTTTCAGAGTTTTTTACTGTCATAAAATGTTTTTCGACAGAAGAACCAATCATTGTACGATGATAAATATAATTTAAATTTAAAATTGTTAGCAGGTTTTTTAAATCGTGGCACCAATACAATTAAAGTAACTACCGGTAATAATGTTTAAGTATAGTTTTTCAACATGTATTATTATATATATAATATTTATTTTTATTATTTATAGTGCATACAACAACTGTTTGATGCGAATCATTATTAGAAAGATTACAAGTTATATTAAAACCACTAAATTGTAACTCCAATTATTGTAATTGCTCAATATTATTAAAATTATTGTTCTTGATGATTTACCATAATATTGTAATAGAGAATAATTTAATGTGTGTAAAATGTCGTATATGCGTGTATATT